>OX451215.1:123731807-123769828 GCA_949628195.1 Phasia obesa | reverse complement strand
TTCTAGGCATGGCAGAAACAAAGTACATACGTAGGCGTTAAGACTGATGGCAATTTAAGGCAGATGCAGGACAAAGAAAACATTTCATCGGCTGCGACTCACTCAATTTGGTTATTTGCTTTAGAAAAAAAAAAAACATAACCCTGATAAAATGAAAAATTTTATCGTTTAGAAAATTTTCTAAAAATGGTTTTGTATAATGGGATGTCAAATTTCTTTCCGTATTATTTCACATTTTGATAACATACTTCTTTCACACTATCACACTTTCTCATTAGATTTAAGTTTTTGACAAGTCTTAATACTCAGTATAATAGTGTGAAAATGGCTTAAATGAGATGAGATAATATTGCCCAGCAAACACAAAACTAAGCATTACAAAAACAATAAATAATTTTGTAATTAAAAATGCTTTTGAAAACTTTTTCAATTTAAAAGCCATTTTGACCTTTTACACAAAGAAATAAATAAATTAGAAGAGGAAAAAAGAAAAATGTTTTTTCTTGAGCAAAAAAATTTTATATGCAAAAATTAAAGAATGGGGTTCTTGTAGAAGAGCAAAATAAGGAAATTTTGCAAAATAAAAAATTAAAAATGGAGATTTTAATATGCTGATGACGGACGTGGCTGTCTAGAAAATGTACATTCCGCTAGTGCTGGTGTCTAAAAAATTAAATTTTTCATAAGTTTTCTTTAATATTATCACCTATTTTGTAATTTAATTAATTCTTTCTTAGAGACAATAAAAACTAACTTAAGCTTGATTATAAAATTTCATTGTATGTAATACATAAACAGTTCGACTAATAATAATTAAAATTTTCAAAATTAAAAATCGCAAAGCACCACGCAATCTTGTTTACTCAAAAAGTTTGGTTTGTTACTAGATTAGTGTTAACTAAAAACGAATGTTGGGAGTAAAACAAATAAAACAAAAAGTAACTTTCATTGCTAACCGAAGGTTGGCTGAAGGAACAACAACATACATATAAGGTGGTAAATATTAAAACTAAAAATATTCAAGAGGGAAGCTTAAGGTAGTGGTAGACTTCGTTCTCACCAACTGACGATTGATAATTGAATACAAGTTTTCTAGTATTCCTTTATCTCGGCTTGGTTGGTTAAATAGATGATGCTTACAACTAAAACACTACCCTAAGTAGATTAGATACAAGAGTTCTGATGACAGACGTGGCTGCCTAGAAAATGTGCATTCCGCTCGTGCTGGTGTCTAAAAAATTAAATTTTCCCAATTTTTGTTTAATATTATCACCTAATTTGTAATTTAATTAAGGTTTACTTTGTTTTAAATGTTTGGTAACATAAAATTCATTGCATGTTAACAAAAGCATTTTTAATGACAAAACAAAAATTTTTGTCTTCCATTATATAATTTTTTTGCTGGTTTATTTTGAAATTTAATCAAAGCTGAAAAAACAATAAAACTGAAAAAAGCAGCAAGCATCCGCATATGTTCATTCCTTAACACTCAATTAACGACTGAAATCAAACTAAAATAGAAGAGAACAAGCGTCTGTGTGATTAGTAATATTTATTGAAACGAAATAGTCATTTTACATTGTTTCTTAAGCTACATTTCTTATTCTATATTTATTAGCGTACTAAGTACGTATCTAAATCTTTATTACGTTTGGTTAAGTTTAAATTACAGCTAGGCCGTATACATTTATTACATATTTTAAATACATTTTTTAAATTGTCTGAAAAAAGGATATAAAACAGAACAAGCTCTTATAGATCTTACAAGCTAAATGAAAATTACAAACTAAATAATACTTAAAACTAATAACACAAATAAAACAAGACACAAAACAAACTTAAATATTCAATATTTTTAAGCTAATTGAATTAAATTCTACTCTTCTGTGTTGTACACTAAATTGTTGATATCAAGGGTGTTTACCCTTCTATGATAAAATAAGAGGTCGTCATCCCTATATAGAAGGCCCTCATCCCTCATTGGTAAAAGATTTACGGGAGAATAATATCTATATTCCCGTATAGTCTGTAGCTCGTTAGGTCTTTGAAAACATTCTGACACAATGCTATTGTCTAAGGATGATGCTTGCTCTAGAAATTTAATGGCTGACCCAATCAAAAAAGCGTCAATTCTCCCAGCACTATATATGCTCCTACAAGAAGGTCGTCGAAAAATTCCGTCAGGACACATTCTAGGGAACAGACCAAGACAAGACGACAAAATCCTTCTCTCCCATATCCTAAGCCTCTCCATTTGATGAGAGGATATTCCAAACCAAACTGGAAATGCGTAGGATATTAGAGGTTTAATTATTTGCCGATACAAAAGCAGCCTAACTCTAGTGCTGAGTCCTGCTCGTCGACGAAGCACTCTGTGATACATATAATATATCTTTTTTCACTCTTTCTAGTATAAAATCCATATGCCTATTGAATTCAAAATTTTCCTGGAATACAACACCTAGATATTTCATCCTATCTGTTATCTTTATGGGTTCCCTACCAATATACAAATTAGGGATATAACCCCTCAGGTTGCGGTAGAGACGACCCCGCTTGCCTTTAATAACGATGCCGTCAGTCTTATCAATATTAAGCCTCAGGCCCATTTTGTAAAATATTCGTGTAGAACGTTGAGGTATGTATTCATTCTCTGGTTCAGAGAACGCGCTCTCGGTCCACTTGCTGCTATTAGCATGTTGTCAGCATATGCTAGTAAAATATCCCTAGTGGGTGGCTGGGGTATATCAGAGACAAATATATTGTACAGCACGGGGCCAAGTAAAGAGCCTTGTGGTACACCCGCGGCTATGGCCCTAACTTCAGAAATACTTTCACCAACCTTAACTTTGAAAGAGCGATTCTTTAGAAAATCAGCCACCATTCCACAAATGTTCCTATCGAATCCTAAGCCTATCATTTTATAGACAATTCCGTCCTGCCAGCAGTGTCAAAAGCCTTTGCAAAGTCTAGACTAACGGCAAAAGTGGCATATCTCTTATTAAATCCTCTAGCAACGTAATCCCCAAATACCATGAGAGTATGGGAAGTTGCATGACTGCTTCTAAAACAAAATTGGAAGTATTTTAGAATACCACCTTCATCAATTTTGCAGCGTATATTCGATAACAAAAACCATTCCATTAACTTTCCAAATGCGGATAGTACCTCCTCTGTGAAAGTCGCAGAAACGATCAGCTAACAGTTCAATTTTGTCAGTATCAGCTGTAAGAGAAATCCCCCAGGGTCGACCAATTCCCTAACGAGGGTTCTTTTCCGAATACCAGCTGCTCTTTTTACCTGACCAAATGTTTTGTTGTTTACACGAATTTTTTGTAAATAATTTGTCCAGTAGCTATCCTGAAATTCAGCAATAGCGCCCTGGATAATTCTGTTCAAGTTTCGAATATCTGCTTTAAGAATTAGAGATCTTCCCTGGTCGGGGGGTTCTATACAATATTCTCCTAAGCCTCAAATTTTCTGAGATGAGGTGTAGTATATTTGGCGGCAGCTTCAATAACACCTTATTACCAGATGGTATTCTAGGTATTGATCCCTCCATTGCATTTTTGAAAGCAGTGTTCATCGTTTCAATGCAAGTATCGATTTCCTGGGGAGAAACGTTGCGGTCAATTGGAAGTGTGCTTCCCGCAAGCTGCTGTGCTAAAATTCTATTGAACTGATCCCTATTCATAAGGTCAAAATTAAAAAGGGAAGGTTCCGTTCTATACTGAAGGTCCCCACTTTCCACCGCAAGGTGATCTGACTCTAAAGGTAATGTTCTAAGGCCACTAGCAGAAGATGGTCCCAGCGAAATATCAGATGATGTCATATCTAAATAAGATGAAGAATTTCCGACTACACGGACCAGCGGTTTTATGAATATCCATATTTGGACATGACAAAAGGAAATCGTAGAGAACGCGGCCGCTAGGATTGCAAAAGTCACCTCCCCAATAGGTATGCTTAGCATTTAAGTCTCCCCCAACAATAAGACCTCATCGAGAAGACAGATCAAGGATGGGATCAAGATCGGTAATCGAAAGTGTGTCCTGCGGTCGCAACTATACAGATATAACAGTCATTACACTGCCGTCAGCCTTGTTTATCCTTACAGCAGTATTCTCGATACAACCAAGGTCAAAGTTAATTCTATTGGCACACAAACTGTCCCTTATAAGTACGGCCGTCGCTCCTCCACGCCCGCTCTGTCTATCCTGTCTAAAAATTCTGTACCCTTCTAATTCCAATGTATGTCTGGGGGAGTGTTTATGCTCTGCTACAAGAAGAACATCTGGCAGATGTTCTCTCAGAAATAAGTTAAGAAAATGCCTTTTGTGCTTGAGACGAGGGAATTTACGTTAATAAATATACACTTAAGTAAATTAGTCATCTTGCTGAATTGAAATTAGCATCCCAAGCAAAGCCCGAGATTTCTCCTCATCATTTCTAAGCGTCCTGACTCACGCGCAAAACCCTTCAACTTTCCTAAACAATTAAGTAGACCACTACCGAAGAGTCATCTACAATCATTGTCAATTGTGCCAAATTCGGCACCATCAGAAGCTAAAGACAAGCCTACATTTAAGTGTGGTTTTGAAGGACCAGAATGTGGAATCGTTCCCCCACTCTTAGCGGTCCTGTCGACCTGGGCGCTCGCCACTGTCCTGGCGGCGGCAGCATATGAGAAACCATTTACGGTTCTTCCAGCATTCAACGGAATTTGCCTACTGGTAGTAGTAGTAACATTCCTTTTCGAGGCTATCTTCCGGAGAAGTTGTACTCGCTTCGGGCAGTCTTTCGAGCTTGCCACGTGACCCTAACTTTCACAATTGGCGCATCTTACTGGATGGCCTATCTTTTTTGTTGCCTGTCCTGTGACAGGGTCTGTAGAAAGAATTGCATAGTTATTCTTGTCCTTTGGGGGGACCGGACATTTTGCGGGTCCATGAGAGCCGACGCATTTTACACGCCTAAATGGCATATTGCAGTTATGCGCAATGTGACCAAATCGTTGGTAATTAAAACATTGGATGACGTCCCGACGAACTTGCTTCTCCATGCTCACTCTACAGTGTAGGATATACCTAATTTTTCGGAATCCTTTAAGGTCGGACTCCCTACCAAGCTGAAACATCCACCTATCGCCCCCTAGTGTGTGAAGGCCTACAATTTTCTTTTTAATTTGGAGACCATTAATGTAATCCCTAACCTCTTCTACGTCGAAAGATTCAGAAAGACCCTTAGCAACAACGGAAAACAGCCTTTCCGACTTAGTTAAGCATTTTTATAAGCTTCTCAAAATCATCAAGTGTACATACCGCTATGTTAGATACGTGTCTACCTAAGATTTTGATATTATATTCTTTATGTCCTAAAATGTACTTAATAGTATAGCAAGTTACAACAGGAACAGACTTACTCTTATCATTTTTTCGGCTGCTGACTTCTGCCTGCTTCTGGCTTGGGACTGGAACTTCCTTTGCAACCCTGTTGTTTTTAGTGGGCTGCAGACTCGCCTTTTTTAACTGCGCCAAATGCTGCTGGTACCTCCTCACATTTTCTGGCATCTCTTCTTCGATCGTCATATTGTCATCGCTCTCACTGCTATCGCTACTCTCATGGCTATCACTGTGAGCAGTTCTATTCTCAGTTTTATCAAGGCGTTTTTGCAGCCTCTTATTTTCTTCCTCTAGGTAGGCAACTCTTCTAATAAGGATGTCTAACTGATCATCCCTACCTTCAGCGCTACCAACTCTTAGCCGTTTTTTGTTTTGATTGAGGCTCTAATCGTCCTCCATTTCAATTGCCCCAAATAATGGTTGTTGTTTTGTAACCTGTTTGACAGATACTTAGGCAACTGTTGTGTGTCGCAGGTACGCACACGATTAACTACTTTATTTTTTGTTTATTTATCACTTTTATCACTTTTGTCCGCTTTTAAACTTACGCACTGTTTGCCACTGTTATCCACGCAAGACTCCAGCGTCTGTGTGAGTTTTTTTTTTATTGTTTTTGTAGCACAATTGTGTATTGAAAATTAAGATTTGGCTAGCTATGGTTTAGTGCAATGTACAAGCTCATGTACATATAATAAAGAAATAGAGAAGCTGAACACAGCAGAAACACATATTGATAAGTGTTTAAACATGCTAACAAGTGAAGTTACAGATAGACAAGAAAATATAAATATTTTATTAAAAATAAGCAATCTAGGAGAAGATCTTTGAATTTTTATTAAACAGAAGCGATATGTGATAAGAATGCTAAAGAAGAATTTTGGTTTTAATTTTTATTTAATACTTTTGTATATTTATAGAACACTTAAATGTTTTACATTAGAGTGGTTCTCATGCTATAAATACTTTATTGGTATTTTTATTCATTATAATTATTCAATAATTTAGAGGTATCATAAATTTTAAATCATGAATTTATATTTGTAAAATGTTTTTAAGATTTTTATAAAGTGTAGTTGCAGTCAAATACTTAAATTTCAAACTCGATTGTATATATTTGGGAGCGTTAAGATAATTTGTATGTGGGGCAAATAAATATCTTCATAAGGAATCTGTTTAATTTAAGCAACAAAAATGTTGACAATGCTGAATTAAATAAAAACAAAAAAACTGAAAATAATTTGTGTATTAATGCTACGCCAGTTATACGTGCCCAATCTTGTTCTTCACTTTTACTAAGCGATGACAATAAAATAACTACAAACAAATCGCCTTCTGAACACAGTGTTGCCAAAGATAATATGGATAGTGTAGAAAAACCCAAGACGCAAGTGGGATTGGACAGATACATAACTGTATTGAAAAGAGGTCGAAGCCCTAAATCTTCGCAGATTGCACCAATGGCTAAAGTACAAAAAGACAAGGACTCTAACGGAATAAATTCCCATAATCGTTTTGCTATCTTAGATAGTGAAACGAGTGTACATAAAACGGCACCTCCAGTTCAAACCACCTCCAGTTTATTTAAGGGAGAAAAATTCGAACGATTTAATAAAAAATTTAATTACAATTATTGGCGAGAACTCATTTTATGTAATTCCCATTAAGCGCGGTAACATTGATGAGACAAAAATACAATTTATTGATGAAAGTAGTTATCGGAAAGCTGTAAGCGAGTTTGAAAACTGCAAAAAAAACTTTTATACCTATCAGCTGAAGAGTAGCAAAGGTCTACAGGTAGTCATTAAAGGTGTAGATTCATACGTTGATCCAGCTGAAATAAGAGCCGGACTCAAGAAAGCGGGTTTTAAAATAAAAAGTGTAGATAATCTCCGTAATCGGGAACGTGTCCCCCAACCACTATTTCGCGTTGAACTGGAACCTGGAGATATCAGATTGAAGAAGAACGAACTGCACCCCATTTACAATCTGAAATACCTGTTACACCGTAAAATAACTGTAGAGGAGTCGCAGAAGTGTCCAGGACCTGTCCAGTGTCTAAATTGTCAAGAATATGGTCATACTAGGGCTTACTGTAAGTTGCCTCCGGTTTGCGTTGTATGTGGCGAGCTACATTGTTCCGCCCAATGCGACAAAGCAAGGGATGATTCGAAAGTTAAAAAATGCAGCAATTGCGGTGGAAACCACACTGCTAACTACAGAGGCTGTCCAGTTTTTTCCATGGTAAGGAAAACCACTCAAAAACTAAATACTTCTGCTAAGCACCAACAATATCAAGCAAATGCTCATTATCCTCAGTTAGCCCAACCAACAACACAACATGTTTCATACGCTGATATGGTAAAAACCAATCATACAGCAGTACATAAAGCGACACCGACAACTAATTCTACTCCTAATTTGCAATCGCATCCTAAAGAACAAACACCATCTGGTAATTGTAATCGTCTCGAAGCAAGCATCGAGACATTAGTGCATTCGATAAACAGTTTTATGAACTCTATGAGCAGCATGATGCAAGAAATGGTACGCATGCAATCTACTATGTTGCAGGCGTTACTTAACAAATCATGAACTGTTTAAAAATATGTTTCTGAAACGCAAACGGCTTGCGCCAACACAAAAATGAACTCGAGTACTTCCTTAAGAAGGAACAAATTGATGTCATGCTGGTTGCAGAGACTCACTTAACAACAAATAGCTTATTTAAAATAAATGGCTATATCTTATATGACACCAAAGACCCCCGTGGCAGAGCATGTGGTGGTTCAGCAATGCTAATAAAGGCTCGAATCAAACATTGTTTACTGTGTGATTTTTGTGAAGATTACCTACAAGCAACAAATATCTGTCTTGAAGAATTTCATCAAAGCTTAGTTATTTCTTCGATTTATTCACCTCCTAGGTTTCAAATATCAGAGAGTCAATACAGCGATTACTTCAAATCACTAGGTCCCTGTTTCATAGCATCAGGCGACTACAACGCTAAACATACGCTTTGGGGATCACGCCTAATAACTCCAAAAGGTCGTGTTTTGTTTGACACAATTTCAAAAATGCGTCTGAATGTGATATCGAGTGGACAACCCACCTATTGGCCTACTGATCGACAAAAAATACCGGATGTTATTGATTTTGGCGTGATTAAGGGTATTCCAAGAGAAACGATTAAAGCTGAAGCCTCACTTGAATTATCCTCAGATCATTCACCCACTGTCGTCTATATATGGGAGAAACAAAACATCATATCACCAATGACTACCACAAGCATTAATTGGTTGAAATATACAAAGTATCTTAGTACTCATTGTTCGGAAAACATCCCGCTAAGAACACCTGAAGACGTAGAGCGGAGTCTTATTGATTTTGACCAAAACCACAAATCAGCTGCCCAACATTCAACAATAACCCGACAATTAGCTAGATACAATCAAATTTATTCTGCAGATATCGAAGGGCTCTTGGCTGAAAAAAGAAAAATTCGTAGAGAATGGCAATCACAGGGATCTCCTCAACTCAAAAGCAGACTTAAAGAATGCACGAACCGGCTAAGAGACATGCTGGAATCTCGAAGAGTAGCATCCCTGAAAAACTATTTGGGAGACCTAGACGCAACTCCTCAATCAGATTATTCGTTATGGCGTGCTTGTAGAAACCTTAAACGGCCAGTCTTACGTAAGCCTCCTTTGCGAACTTCAGCTGGAGGCTGGGCAAGGAGTGATACCGAAAAAGGAAATTTATTTGCTGGACATTTGAAAAAGGTTTTTACCCCAAATATATCGACTGATATAGTTGAGTTGAAAGTTCTCGAGGCTAGTGCTGCAGTACCGATAAGATTTGAATTTGGTGATCTTGAAAAGGCAATAACGGA
This sequence comes from Phasia obesa, assembly GCA_949628195.1. Taxonomy (NCBI): domain Eukaryota; kingdom Metazoa; phylum Arthropoda; class Insecta; order Diptera; family Tachinidae; genus Phasia; species Phasia obesa. The sequence continues at coordinate 123,760,537 of OX451215.1, read as the reverse complement.
TTTGAACACCAAAAAAGCCCCTGGCGTTGATAAAACCAGTAACAAGATGTTAATTGAGTTGCCCCGTATAGCTCGCAGAATCATTCTTTTTATTTTTAATGCCATTTTACGTTTTGAGTACTTTCCCACAGAGTGGAAGGTATCCTTGGTTACCATGATTCCTAAACCAGGAAAAGACCACACAAAAATTGAATCATACAGACCTATAAGCCTTTTGTCAAATATGTCAAAGCTGTTTGAAAGGATGTTATTAACCCTATTCTAAGCGACAAAGGATGTATTCCAAACCATCAATTCGGCTTCAGGAAAAAACATAGTACAATCGAACAAACTCACAGGTTAGTCAATGTTGTTAAGAAGACATTTGAAGAGAGAAAATACTGCTCTCCGCTTTTTATCGACGTTTCTCAAGCATTCGATAAGGTATGGCATGAAGGCCTAATATATAAGCTAAAACTGAATTTGCCCGTAAACCTATATAAGCTGCTAGATAGTTATTTAACCGAACGAAAATTTATTGTGAAAGAAGGAGATTTTTTGAGCTCACCCCAGCCAATCGAAGCCTGAGTTCCCCAAGGTAGTATATTGGGGCCCTTTTTATACTTATTGTATACTTCAGACATGTCAACTAGTAACCAGAAATTCTACTCTAGCTTTAGACTGCAAACTTTTATTATACAAGTCAATTCTAAAACCAATATGGTGTTATGGCATTCAATTATGGGGCACTGCCTCAGCTACCAAGGTAGAAAAAATTCAAAGGCGCCAAAATAAGATTCTACGTATTATTACATCTGCTCCCTGGTATATAAAGAATTCGAACATCCATGAAGATCTAAACGTGCCATCAGTTAAAGCAGAAATAGCGAAGCTTGCCATAAGGTATTTAAAGAAACTTGAAACTCATCCGAATCCACTGGCCCGTAACATACTAACTGAACCTGGTTACATTCGACTAAGAAGGAGGGACACTGCTTCTCTCATCCGTACATAACCCACAAATTACAGTAACCGTGAAATATACATTTTTTTGTCCAGCACTGGTTAGACTTAACAAATATATTTTTAGACTTAAGATATGAGTAATTATTGATAGTTCAATTATATTGAAGATACAATAAATAAAAATTGCGATTGAGATTTACGTGAACTGAAACCTTCCATGCGAGGACATCAAATGTGATGGTTGATCCTATAATCAATGGAAACATTGAGATTAAAAAAATTAACTCCCCATTCAAAACAGGCATGCAAACTATTTCAGTAGAAAATAAGGATGAAGCTTGTTTATTTCCTGAAGAGTTTCTAAATCGATCTTGGTTTGCATTACGAAATGAAGTCGCCATATGGATTGCTGAATACAATGCAATGAAGTTCAATATTGAGCTTTATGCATTGTATGCCAAGCTCAATACAGGAGAGTTAGAAAATACTCCTTTAGAGGTGAAGATGTTCCAAACAAAAATGGAAATAATTTTTAATGATGACGACTTCGCTAATGCCTTCCTACTTAAAGCAAAAGCCATAACTAAAAAAATGGAGGAGTTTCAGGAAAGAGACAGTGGTTGGACCCTTATACATTTCTTAAGGCTCAATGTAAATTTAAACAAATACCAGCCGCTAAAGGGTTCAACATATATTCCTACACCAAAAAAGTTGGCGGCAAAAAAGCGTGCATCACGTAAGAAATAGTGATGAGATTTGCTTCAAATGCGCAGTGGTTTCTGCTATTTCTAATTTGAAAAAACATTGTGATCGAACATCGTCATATCCAATAGAAATAAGCTCAACAGAAACAATGATTAACGATAGAATTTTAAACTTTGAAGGCTTATGTTTCCCACTGCAAATAAAAGACGTTGTAGTATTTGAGAAACTCAACGAACGACATGACGAAGAGAAAAACATTGCTATTGGTCCATATTACAAAGATGTTAAGGATTGTCACATTAACTTGTTGTTTTTACAGAAACAAATTCATAACATGACCACTGCCATTATGTATGGATAAAAAATATATCAAGGTAAGACAATTGAAATTAAAAAAAAAATATTTGAAAATATATATTAAAAAATATATGATATGTACTAATTTTTTTTTCTAATAAGGAGACAAACCAGAAAATATAAGGGGAAAAACTATGTTTGTAACTAGTGTTTGGTACACTTTACTCGTGAGGCCAAACTCAAAGATCATATACCAGTATGTAGTAAGAGTGTGACATACATACCAAGTAAGGAAAATAATATTTTAAAATTTACAAAAAATGAAAGAGCATTAGATATACCGTTTGTGATTTATGCGGATACAGAATGCATATTTGAAAACATCGATTCCAGATCCTAATAAATCATCAACGACGTTGATAAACAAACATATACCTTATGCTTTTTCGTATTATATTAAGTGTAGTTTTAATAGTAGTTTAGATAAATTTAAGACGTTTAGGGGTTAGATTTTCCCAAATTGTTTCTTAGCGAATATCATATTTTTATAAACATTATATAAAAGAAGTCGAACCAATGATTCCTTTAAATGTTGAGGAATATAATTACTTTAATAGAACTAGTGTGTGTGTGGTAAAAGATCACTGTCATTTAAGTGGGAAATATAGAGGAACTGCGCACAATAGATGTAATTTAAATTTTAAAATTCCTCACTTTTTTCCAGTAATATTTCACAACTTTTCCTCGTATGATTGCCATTTGTTTATTAAAGAACTAAATCATATTGGTAATGGTCCCATAAATATTATCACACTAAATAAAGAGCTCTATATATCCTTATCAAAAATTATTAGAGTGGAGCATGAAAATGTAGAAATTAGATTCTTAGATTCCTTTAGATTTATGTCATCAAGTTTAGACTCACTGGCAAATAATTTGTCTAAAAACGATTTTACAACAGTAAAATCAATTTTTAAAAATGAAAAACAATTTTCACTGCTGATGAGAATGAAAGTCCCCTTTCCCATACAATTATTTAGATTCATTTGAAAAGCTTAAGGAATGCCATTTACCCAAGGGATTATTTACTGTGTGATTTTTGTGTATTTTAGTTATTTCTTCAATTTATTCACCTCCTAGATTTTAAATATCAGAGAGTCAGTATAGCGTATTCTTCATATCACTAGGTCCCTGTTTCATAGCATCAGGCGACTACAACGCTAAACATACATTTTGGGGATCACGATTAATAACTCCAAAAGGTCGTGTTTGGTTTGCCACAATTTCAAAAATGCGTCTCAATGTGATCTCGAGTGGACAACCCACTTATTGGCCTACTGATCGACAAAAAATACCGGATGTTATTGATTTCGGCGTGTTTAAGGGTATTTCAAGAGAAATTATTAAAGCTGAAGCATTACTAGAATTATCCTCAAATCATTCGCCCACTATTGTCTATATATGGAATCAACAAAATATCGTATCACCAAAAACCACCACAAGCATAAATTGGTTGAAATATAGGAAATATTTCAGTACGCATTGTTCGGAAAACATCCTGCTAACAACACCAGAAGACGTAGAGCAGTGTCTTATTGATTTTGATCACGGCTGCCCAACATGCAACTATAACCCGGCAAATAGACAGCTGCAATCACATTTATTCTGCAGATGTCGAGCGGCTCTTGATTGAAAAAAGAATTATTCGTGATTCCACAATCAGATTATTCATTATGGCGGGCATGTAGAAACCTCAAAAGACCAGTCGTACGAAAGCCTCCATTGCGATCTTCTTGTGGAGGCTGGGCAAGAAATGATACCGAAAAAGGTAATCTGTTTGTTGATCATTTAAAAAACGTGTTTACTCCAATTGTCTCGACTGATATAGCTAAGCTCCCACCTATCGATGTTAGTCCGGCAAGATATTGAAAAGGCAGTAACTGATTTAAACTCTAAGAAAGCTCCTGGTATTGATAAAATAAGTAACAAGATGTTATTTGAATTGCCCCGTATAGCCCAGAAATTATTCTTTTTGTTTTTAATGCCATTTTACGTCTTGACTACTTTCCTACAAAGTGGAAGATTTCTTTGATTACTATGAAACCTAAGCCTGGAAAAGACAACACTAAGGTTGAATCATATAGACCTATAAGCCTATTATCAAATATATTAAAGCTGTTTGAAAAAATATTAATAATTAAGTTCAACCCAATTCTGAGCGCCAAACGATGTATTCCGAACCATTAATTTGGCTTCAGAAAATAACATAGTACGATCCAACAAACACACAGATTAGTAAATGTAATTAAAAAGACCTTTAAAGAAAAAAAATACTGTTTTGCACTTTTTATCGACGTTTCTCAAGCATTTCACAAGGTATGGCACGAAGGCCTTATATACAAGTTAAAGCTGAATTTTCCCAAAAACTTCTATAAACTCATACAAAATGATTTAACTGATCGAAAGTTCATACTAAAAGAAGGAGATTTCTTAAGCTCGCCTCAGCTCATTAAAGCCAGAGTTCCACAGGGTAGTATTTTGGGACCCATTTTATACTTGCTGTACACATCCGATATGCCAACTATCAATCAAGTGCACACATCAACATTTGCTGATGACACAGCTTTTTTAAGTATTCATGACAGCGCGCAAGTAGCATCACAAGATTTACAAGACCATGTACTCCAATTGGAAAAATGGTTGAAGAAATGGAGAATTAAGGTGAATGAACAAAAATGCACTCATATAACTTTCACACTACGTAGGGACTCATGCCCCCCTATTCGCATAAATAATCAAATGATACCCCAGCTTTCAGGCGTCAAATACCTTGGTATTAATGTTGACTGGCGCCTTACTTGGAAAAGCCACATAGAATCCAAGTTAACACAAATGAAGTTAAAAGCAGTCCAACTAAGATGGCTTATTGGCAGAAACTCTACACTCAGCTTAGATTGCAAACTACTACAGTACAAGTCGATTCTTAAACCAATTTGGTGCTATGGGATTCAATTATGGGACACTGCCTCAGCTAGCAATGTTGAAAAAACTCAAAGGCGTCAAAATAAGATTCTACGAATGATCACAGTTGCTCCCTGGTATATCAAAAACTCTAATATCCACAAAGATCTAAACGTGCCAACAGTTAAATCAGAAATAGCGAAACATGCGGTTACGTATTTGAAGAAGCTTAAAACTCATCCAAATCAATTGGCGCGTAACATTCTTAATGCTCCTGGTTACATTCGACTAAAAAGAAGAGATAATGCTTTTCTTGGCCGTACAATAGAGAGATGACCCGTAAATGATTTCAACAATCGTGGAACATACATTATTTTTTTTTTTAGTACTGGCTGGACTTATTAAGTATATTTATTTTTATTTTAGAATTAAGATATGAGTAATTATTGTTAGTTCAAACATATTGAAGATACAATAAATAAATATGAAATCAAAAAAAAAAAAACCCCCAAGAGAGAAGAATTTTTTAATATACTGACTGAGACTGATTGCTCTGATGATGATTATAATCATGCTAAAAAAGTGTGGAATGTATTCGGTTGTAAAACATTAGAAGATTACTTTAACTGGCGTTTTTGAAAATTTCAGATTACTATGTTAAAATATATATAAGTTAGATCCATGTCATTATTATACTGCCCCAAGGCTTTCATGGGATGATATGTTAAAGTTTACAAACATTGAATTAGAACTCCTGACGGTCATTGATATGATCACGATATAATCTACTTAGGGTAGTGTGTTAGTTGTAAGCATCATCTATTTAACCAACCAAACCCAGATAAAGGAATAAGAGAAAACTTGTATTCAATTATCAATCGTCAATTGGTGAGAACGAAGTCTACTCTACCACTACCTTAAGCTTCCCTCTCGTTGAATATTTTTTTATTTTAATATTTACCACCTATATTTTGTTGTTCCTTCAGCGAACCTTCGGTTAGCAATGAAGTTACTTTTTTGTTTATTTAAGAGGGAAGCTTAAGGTAGTGGTAGACTTCGTTCTCACCAATTGACGATTGATAATTGAATACAAGTTTTCTTGTATTCCTTTATCTGGGTTTGGTTGGTTAAATAGATGATGCTTACAACTAAAACACTACCCTAAGTAGATTAGATACAAGTAGTGCTGATGACGGACGTGGCTGTCTAGAAAATGTGCATTCCACTCGTGCTGGTGTCTAAAAATTAAATTTTCCCAATTTTTCTTTAATATTATCACCTAATTTGTAATTTAATTAAAGCTTTCTTAGAGAGAATAAAAACGAACTTAAGCTTGATTATAAATTTCATTGTATGTAATACATAAAAACAGTTCGACTAATAATAATTAAAATTTTCAAAGGTAAATAAAAATTAAATATTTGCATAGTTAAATCTCCAGAAACACTCCATCCAGCATTTCTCATCATTTTACTTTCAAATTCATTAAGTGAAACATAATTCTTAATAGTGCTAGATATCCCCAAGTGTCGCGTACGATTAATTTCAACACCATTAATTTCATAACGTATTTCATCAAATAGGTAGGCAACGCAATTATTCCTTAGTATGGTGTTTGGAGAGTTCTCGCCCAGTGTTTTTCATATTTCCCTCTATATACAAGTAGCTTTCACTAGGAAGAACATATAAGTCTTGATTTTGTATAGTAATTCGTATCTCATCATTATTTTTAAATGATTGAATATTTGGTACATAACTGCGGTAATCCTTTTTTATTATATTCTCATCCAAAATAGGAGTCTCCATAACATTTAGTATGTCAGACATTTTATTTTACTTTTAATTCAAGTAATCTTAAAAATGCTTTATTTTCTTCTGTTAATTTAGGTCTTTTAGCTTTAACAGTTTCTAAAGGAATGTTTTCGTTAACTTTTTTTGATTCGGTTTTTTTAAAAATTATCATATTTCCCTTGGTCTCAAATGTAATCTAAGTGTTATTTCTTCACCTCTGAAGTTTATTAAACGATCCTCGTGATCAACAATCCAAACTTTGAGATATGTTCTTTCACATTCACTGGCAAATAGATTAGATTATTACGGATAACGTCTAATTTATAACCTCGAGGAACGTCCACCGCAAACTCATGAAGTATATGTGCGGGAAAATTGTTCAGATATGCTCCCCTTCTTATATTACATTTAACTTGTATGGCATTAACTTTTAAAATATTTACTGGTTGATTCCATAAATGTTTTATACTAGGATCTAAAGAACCACCATTAAAACCAAGTAATCTACCAATAGACCTTTTTCGATCAAAGAAAATTGTGTCATGCGAGGATGTTATTTCAATTTGTAGAGTGTTATTGTTGGCTTCAATCAAAACTGATTTATTAGCATTTTTTCTTTATATTGTGCGATTTATACTTCATAGTATTTTTTTATTATATTGATTAATCAAGCCTTTATAGATGCTAATCCATTTATAAGATCCATTTTTACTAACCTCTTTCCACATCATTTCTTTCATTCATTCATTCATTCATTCATATATACATCTTTATTTACATCTTATTTTTAAATATAAAATTACAATTTTTATCTATAGATATTTTTTATCTATAGATATTGCAACGAATTATACTTATACTCACAGATCGTGATTTTTATTTTTTTTTAATTATAATATTTTTAAAGGGAAAATAGGAAAATCCTAAATTTGATAAGAAAAAAAAAAAACTTTAAATATAGTTAGAAAATATACATGTTTACAGTAAAATTATCTAGAGATAACAAACGTACACACGTCATTTTCAATTTAATAAATTTTATTTTTAGAGCTGCTATTATGCCGATTGTATGCATTCCCGTATCAGTTGAATTTTGAATTGATTCATAGTATTTATTGTTGAGTTTTTTCATAAAGTCGACAATTCGCTCATATCCAGTTTCATTATGAAGAAGTTCAGTGGGATATCTCCAATTTTTCATTTCTTTCAAAGTCCTATTGAAGCGTTCTACAATTGAGGCTTTTGAATTTTTGTTTGAATGTTTTCTCATTAATACTGCAAACTCCTTATTAAAAAATTCCTTGCCATCATCTGTCTGTAAATTCTTACGTCCATACGAAATATTTTGTGAATTGCTTTACGAACTTTTTTATAAAGTTCCTATTTGACAAGCTTAACTCTTCGCTTATATAATTTTTTTAAATCTTCTTGTATATGTTTGATTTCTAAATTCATATAAGTTTTATTAACAGCATCGAATTCGTCCAATGGTGAACCTATATTTATAATTCTTCTATTCTCTACGTTTATATTGTTTCCATCCAGAATGAAACCAAATTTTTTTAAAAGTGTTTTCGTTTTTAACTCATTACTATGCTTTTTAAAGTAATGTCAAAATTTATAAACAGTCATTATTATTACTACTATCTATTATGTTTGATTCCTTTAGTTCCTCAATAATTGATATTATTTCATTAGTTTCGTTACCAGCTTGTTGTGATGCCATCAAGAGCTTTAATCGATCTACTATTTCATTAGGATCATCCCAGTTTTTATAGTTTGGTTCATTAAAATTTACTTTCATTAATCCTTTACCAATGTGAGTAGTAGCAAATATCTTATTAATTATTTCCTTATATTTATAACCTCTATTTCCCTTATTTCTTCTATGTGCATTTGTATCAAGCAAAATTCGTTTTATAGATACATATATAATCTAATTCTGATGAGTATGGTCTTTTATGAAAGAGCAATGAGTAAAGACCAGGAGTTAGCGCCCAAGATTTATTTCCTACCATTATTTTTTCATTACTTAGCTTCAAATCTGAATTTCCAAATTTCCAGTCACCATTTTGATTTTTGTGAGGTCCAAATATAGTATCAAGCTTCTTGTTTTCATATAAGTCTGTTAAATCAAATTGCCAATTTGAATTAACAGTGTATAAGAGATTTAATTAATATGAATAAATATTCAAAAATTGAATTAGATCTTTTAACAGCTTCTTCAAACAGCTAAACAGGTTCTACAAACAGCTAAACAACTTCTTTAAACAGATAAACAGCTTCTTAAACAGCTTATTTAAACAATTAAATAGTCGGTTTGAATAGCTAAACACTTAAACAGATTATTATTAACAGTAAAATAGCTATTGATTTGTGTTAAACAAATATTCAATAAAGACATCGAAACCTTTTCTATAACGTATTACATATTTCATCATCTTTGTTTATTACCATAAATCCATATTTATTCTGCCAACATTCTTTAGATATGTTTTGAAACATTTTAAGGCTCATATCACTTCCAACGTGATCTTTATATATATGCTTAAGATTTAGTTCTTCTTGCTTAAACATTATAATTAAGTTTGCATTATCACGTTGTTTTTCCTTAATATTTTTCACGAGATTTAATAGTATTTTAGTTTTTTATTAATTTAAAAACTGGACCCTGGTTTTTATGTATTTTTTTAAAAAATCGCAGAATAATTACAAACAAATGGTACACGACCGGTAGGTTTCTTTAATCATTTAACAATATATTTATTTAAAAATGGATTCTTATAGCTAACTAAATTATAACAGTTGAACTATAAATTTCCGAAGCAATCTGACAGATAAATTGAACTCAGGTGCGGGAATTTGAATTTAAGAAAGAAGAAATAATAAAAGTGATTCTACGTTAATTAAGCAAACAAACAAAATAATGAAAATAAGAAATTAATTTTTAATTTATTGAAATGATCAAACACCGGCCCCATTGAAGGACCAACGGTCTTCAATCTACTGGCAAGAGCGCTAGTTTGTGAATAGCCTTTTAACAACACCGTGCTTAGTCTTCACTTCCGCTACTCTGACTCTGCTGTCTGCGCCTCGGGTTACCGCCTGAACTCGGCCGGTCAGCCAATGTATTGGTGGCATGCTGACCTCGTGCACGACGACGAGTGTGCCGACGTCGAGATCTGGCTCTTCTTCCGCCCATTTGGTTTTGTGCCCCGGAGTCAGCGCTTCCCCGTCGTTGGGATCGTTGCTGACGGGAGCAATTGGCCTGGAGTTGAGTACTCTCTACCTGAACTAGAACTGTTTGTCGCTCTTCTAGGGTTAGCAGTAACACGCCTACGGTTTTAAGAAGGAGCCCCTTGGTGGACTTCATAGCCGCTTCCCACAGTCCGCCGAAGTGCGGAGCTCGTGGACGAATGAAAATGAAGTTCTCCCCCTTGTTGGCAGCCAATAACTCTATTTCGCTGACATGGCTGCGCATCGCTTCCCGAAGCTGTAGTAGCTCTCGGCTGGCACCGAAAAATTGGTGGCGTTGTCACAATAAATGCTCTCTGGGAGCCATCTCCTACCGATGAACCCTTGAAGACAGAGAAGAAAGGAATTGGAAGAGAGATCAGTAACTAGTTCAATATGTACAGCCTTTGAAGAAAAACACACAAATATAGCAATATACATTTAAACAGGTGGACGGCGACGAATTTTTTGAGTAATATTAATTGGGCCGCAAAAATCTACGCCACACACTTTGAATGGGCGCAGAGATCTCACCCTATCAGCGGTCAAATTCCCCATGATTTGGCCCATCAACTTCGGTTTATACCAAAAACAATGCAGACATCTACGAACTATTTTTATACACTTTTTGCCAGATTTTGTCTCGCAAAAGAGTTACTAAAGCCTTCACTCCTGCATGACAATTATTAAAGTGTAAATGCAAATACAATGTCAGAAAATGTGATTTTTTGGGCATCAACAATGGGAATTTAGCATCGCAGTCGCCCGCCTACCCTTAGTAGTGAAAATGAACGATGTTCGTTTTTAAACTTATGGACAAATGGATTCAGTATTTGTAAATTAGAAGGCAAAACTTGTGACTTATTCAACTTTTCCAGCTATTTAGCGTATTCAGTTTCCTGAATGATTTTAAGTAGCTGTAGAAAAGTCCAAGTCATTTTCTTCGCTGTAGGCATTCCTAAGTTGCGATATTTGTTACCTCCATCATTTTAGTATATGATGAATATCTTTCAATCAACTGTACAATACAGTTGGCTTCAACTTCTTCTACAGCGAGAAACACATTTGTATTCCTTTTTTATAGTGACTCTTCTTCGGCGGCCAACTGAAAATGAGAATTTACTGGCAACTCATTTTTTTCCTGTATTAGAAATTTAGAAATTAGAAATTGAATCTACTAGTTCATCTACATCACATCCTCTTGAAACTATATGAGCTGGATTTTCCTTAGTTGGAACATGTTGCCAAGCAACTTGATCTGATAGTTCTTGGATTTCTGAAACACGATTTGATACGAATGTTGCCAGCGTTGATGGATGAGTTTGAATCCAGTGTAATGTTATTTCTGAATCTGTCCAAAAAGTAACGTCTTCGATCTCGACCGAAATCATAGGTTTTACTTTAGACCATAATTTGGCTAATAAATGGGCTGCACATAACTCAAGCCTAGGCAAGGACTTGTCTTCAGAGGAGTAACTTTAGATTTTGCTGTTAGCAATCTACAAGAAGTTTTGCCAGAAGCTCTACTCCGGATATAAAAGCAGCAGCCATAAGCTCTCATGGAAGCATCAGAAAAACCATGAATTTGATATTTGTTTTTCAAAGTTGTTAAGACATACCTGTGGATTTCTATTTGATCGATTTTCAATAAATTAATTTTGAAATTTTCCCAGGAAGTGTCAAGACGATTGGGAATTGATTCATCCTAATCTAACTTCATTAGCCAAAGTTCTTGAATAAGAACCTTTGCTTTAATTACTAGTGGGTAAAAAAGTCCGAGTGGATCAAAAAGTCTTGACGACAGATAATATATTACGTTTCGTTGCCTTGAGATTGAAAAATGAATCATCTAAGTGATATTTAAATACATCACTCGTCGGACGCCAATAAGTGCCTAAAGTTTTCATAAGATCGGGATCTATCTGCACAGACCTTTCCAATGTAGAAGAATAAAATTGCCTATTATAATTGGAAAACCATTTAGTGAAGTTGAAGCCTGCAGATTGCAATATTTGTGTTAATTGAGACCGAATTGTATTAAGTTCTTCAATCGAATCGGCACCAGTCAAAAGATCATCTACATAAAAGTCGCTTTTGATGATTTTAGACCCAATAGATAACGAATTTTCATATAATTCGCTTAAATAAGTTAGACATCTTATTGCCAGAAATGGTGCCGATGAAGTGCCATAAGTCAGTGTATTTAGTTTGTATATTTCAATATTTTGAGATGGATCTTCACGCCATAATATTAAGTGATAGTTTCTATCGGCCTCATCAATAAAGACTTGACGGTACATTTTCTCAATGTCAGCTGTAATCGCTTATTTATGCATTCTAAAGCAAATTAGAGTAGAATACAATTCTTCTTGAATTGTTGGACCAATCATAAGTAGATCATTAAGAGAAACTTGTGTAGACGTCTTACAAGAAGCGTCGAAAACTACACGAAGTTTTGTAGTAGAACTTTGAGGGCGTAGTACATATTGATGTGGCATGAAATAATGAGGTTTTTCGGAAAATTTGTTGTCTGCAATAGACATATGTCCCAAATTGATATATTCTTTCATAAAAGAATTATACATCTCTTTTGTTTGTGGTTCTTTTGAGAGCCGACGTGTTAAGGATAAAAATTGTCTTTTAGCTGTCTCAAAAGAAAATCCCAGAGTTTTAGGATCCGCCTTAAAGGGTAGCGCCACTTTAAATCTGCCTGATGGCAATCGTTGAACAGAATTTTTAAACCTCATCTCACATTGTTCATGTTCTAACGACAAAATATTAGCTTTTTTAGGAATCTCTTCTAATTCACAAAAACGACGAACTACAGAATCTAATGAATTTTCATCTTCTTTAAGTGAACTTAAATGGCATGAACTATTAAAATTTCTCAATTCTTTATATTTTCCTGAAACGATCCAACCTAGTAAAGTCTTTTGCAGTGTTGGAATGTTAGGATTTTGTTTAATTTGACCAACGCAAAATAATTCAAAGATTACCTCAACGCCGATCAAGATATCTATTTTTTGCGGTTTGTTAAAATATGGATCAGCTAACTCTATGTTACCAGGCAAGTTCCAACCAGAGGTAGAAATTACACGGTTGATAATTTGAAATCGATCGTAGAACCCAAAACTCTGACGAAAACTCATGGGAATTCATACGAGATTTTACTGTTGTCTGGAGTTTGTACTTGGCAGATGAATTGGTTTTACCGATGCCAATAAGACTGAGATTTCTTTCTTCTTTTCGTAATTGTAGCCGCTGAGATAGTTCCTCGGTTACCAAATTTGTTTGTGAACCGGAGTCTAATAGAGCTCTGGCTAATACATATTGGCCATATTTATTTTTAATTCTAACCAAGGTTGTGGTCAAGATGACATTATCTTTTCCAGAAGATGAATGGTTTATAAAAGCTCTGGTACTAGTTGTTGGTTCGTTAGACTCAGAACTATTAACACTCAATCATTGCGCATTATTTGCAGCATATATATGTAATAATGTATGATGTGACCGACTACAAACTCGACATTTGGATGATTTACATTTAGTTACTGTATGTCCCTTTTTTAGGCAGTTAATGCAGGCAGGAACGCCTTTAATGAAATCGAATCTCTGCTGCACTGGTAAATAATAAACATTTCGAGGCTGCTTGTTGTGACTCGGTTTAGCATGAAAACGAAGATTTTGATTTCTTTTTAGGAAAAACTTCGTTTTTTCTTGAAAAATTGGCATTAGGCTTCGGTCTTGAATTTGACGCTTCTTTAGCTGAAATATGCTGGTATCTTTTATTTAGTGCTGCCTCACAATCACTCCACAGGGATAGCTTCTCGTAATTCAGCTGCTCTTCCCATTTTGATCTAGTGATTGGATCTACTTTTGTCATTACTAGGTGGATAATTACTGCATTAGTAATTGCTTTGTCATCACCAATTGACAAAAGTAAGCCATAAATAGCAGAAACCGTATCAATCATGCTCCTCAAGCCTGCCGCAGATGGCTTAGACATATCCGGTAGATCAAATAATTTTGTTATATTATCGAAAAATATAACACGGATTGTCATAAACCTTTTTTAAACTTTGCAAGGCTTTGCTCACTTATCTAATAGGCCTTTACTGTTTCTCGGAGAGGAACTTCATCTGATAGGCATGAAATTAAATGATTAAATTTTTCAATTTAAGTCACAGTCGGATCGCTGTTTACCAGACTCTCGAATAAACTTATTCGGAATATTTTCCGCTAAATTTCGGCAACTCCATATTTGGAAGTCGGTTGTGATGGCGATGGAAACTAAAAGAAGCTTCATCAAAGATATGTTCTCTTGGAGTTAAATACCCCATGAGCATACTTTTAGTGGAAACGCATAAATTTTCCATATCAGTTCTTTCATTATTTGACCGACCTAAAATATCGATCTCTGACTGAATATACATAGCATCTTCGATGTATGAATTTAAAATTTCCAGGCGACATTGCAATCCATTTTGATTAAATGAAATAGTTTTTTCTTTAATAGAACGCCTTATTCGTGAAACGTTGGTCAAAATTTGAGCCCTTTTGATTTTTACCGCCAGTCATTGTAGTCGAGGTTTATTTTATTTTTAGTAAAAGCCATAGGAAACCAAAACTTTATTTGTGATAAATTTTCTGGAAGGATCTCAAAGAAAAAGACGCGTTTGTGTAATTGACAAATGAAATAATTAATTTTCCAAGATCAACTTACGGTTTACACGCAAATAAATAAACAACTTTAGCAAGTACAGAAAACTTAGGTTTCGACTATTTTTGGTTTACTTATATATGGCAAACTTTTAATAAAAACCAAAAATATGGCTAACAAATTGTTTGCTGGGTAAGCTTTGTGATTTTTCTTAAATTTTAGCGAGATCAAGCAACTGTATTGTATTAATACACAAATAAATTATTTTGACTTGCTAGTAAAATGTTTGCTGGGTTGCACTACGAACAACCACCAAAAACGCAAAGAGAAAAAAAAACAATTTTTATTTTCACAATATTTATGTATGTTAATATGATTAGAAGTGATATTTACTTTTATTATTTCTCTTTATTGCAGCCTCTTATTTATTTATTGATAAAACATTTTACTCGCGATCACTTTGATAAATGTCCGTCTGATAAAAATGATTTTATCTCTTTTCTTCTTCTTTACTTTTGCACAAATTTTTCACTTTTATATTATTAAATTTCTCAATATTATTTACCTTATTTATTGTTTATTAACTTTTCACTTTTCTCACTTGTTTTAAACAAACTTTATGTTTTCTGAATTTTTTTTATCATTATTATTTGTAAATAATGGAATTGTAAATATTTTACAATTCAATAAAATTTTAAATTAGTTTTATGTGGAAATAATTTAAGAGAACGAGAAAAAAGAGCGCGAACACAAAGTAAAGACAAGGATTTCAGCGAGGAGGCGAAATTTTAATAAACACTTGCACTATGATAATTAAGTTTTGTTTATTTGTAATGATAATTAGTTGAACAATAAAGTAATTATTTATGACACTATTTTTGTGTGTTTCACCACTAGGGTTAAATTTGATATGTAAATAATTTTTTATAAGAACAAATAATTTTTGTGTGGAGCAACTTTTGTTAAATGAATTTTTTAATATGTAAAATTCAGAGAAAAAATACAATGTCTCACACAATTATTCGTTCTTTAATACCTGTCGTTCGGCACTTTCCTTTTGGCAAAATATGCAATTACACTTGTGCATCTGGAATTGCTTAAATATTACTTCTATTGTTGGGGGATGATTGATGATAACTCCTGAGGTTGAAGTTGTTTTAACTCGCGTATTGACATACGGTTGTGGTAGCCGCGAATATTATTAAAATAAAAAAAAAAACACTTTAAAAACACAGTCCCTGCTCGGGCGCCAAAATTTTTTTCCTTAATATTTTTTAAAGAACTACATCACGAGATTTAATAGTCTTTTAGTTATTTATTAATTTAAAAACCGGACCGTGGTTTTTATATATTTTTTAAAAAATCGCAGAATAATAATTACAAACAAATGGTACACGACCGGTAGGTTTCTTTAATAATTCAACAATATTTTTATTTAAAAATGGATTCTTATAGCTAACGAAATTATAACAGTTGAACTATAAATTTCCCAAGCAATCTGACAGATAAATTGAACTCAGGTGCGGGAATTTGAATTTAAGAAAGAAGAAAGAATAAAAGTGATTCTACATTAATTAAGCAAACAAACAAAATAATGAAAATAAGAAATTAATTTTTAATTTATTGAAATGATCAAAAACACGTATTAAATGTTTTGGAACGTGTGTATATGTTTGACATAAATAAAATGAATCGATATCTTTGTGTCTCCCCATACAAAAAAAAGATCAAATATTAGTTTGCTTTTCACATGCAACATCATCAAATATCATTACTGAATTTACTTTAGCATTATCAGGTGATAAAACGTGTTCATTTTCCGAAAATATATATAAGCCCATACCCTTTACCGATGAAATTAGTTTTCTTAGATATTGATATTAGGTTGATTTAGTGATTTAGAATAAATGTAAATGTTTCTGAATTTTAATCCATTAGCGCTTTAAATCAAACTAAGCATAACGTTAGGTTTTTCGCACTATTAATGCTCTTATCGAGTTTGGTCAAATACAGCTATGTTTAGTTACATTATTTTTTTCATTAAAATCCAAATTTCCCAATGTTTGAATGTTGTTTTATCAAACGCATCTTTGCAAATGAGGAGTAAAATCAAATAAACGTCTTTATCTTTATATTAGTATTCGCCAACTTACATATTTTCAGATATAAATTGTTATAAATGAAGGTGTATACAAAGAATGTTATTGGTAAACAGGTAGTTAGTGGAGAAGGACTAGTAAATAAGCTTATTAATTCGCTGCCAATTGAGCTTCACCTACGGTTATCAATTTTGTGGACCTGGAATGAAACTGGATAAACGTATCCAATGGGGAGATAAAGGAATCAAACCCTTAGATGCTGCGTTTAAAATTTATGATATTACCTATTCACAAAACACTGATATTAGTAAGCGACATCAAGCGGATAGAAAACTAGCCGAGAGGGCTTGGAAAAGAGTAAAAGCTAAAGATAGCATACTAGGAGAAAAAATAAATGCTTATTTTGTTACTAACGCAATGAAGTCTAAAGTAAAATTTGGCTTAGGTGTTAAAATGAATAATCTTAAAACAAAAACTTGTAAGCGAAACCTTTTCCGCAATGCAATTAAATCAGCAACTATGATCTTACAAGAGGAAAAACCATTAAATGTTAAAAATGCAATAAAAACTGCAAGAACAGTTATTGATGAATCATTTCTTGGGAAAATATCAGAAGTTAAAATTCCAAGAGTTATTACCGTTCCCAAAATTGGAGGTATTCTACCTATTGTGCCTATATTTACAGCACTGGGAGCATTAGGTACTTTAGCTTCAGGTAGCTCGTAAATTGCTCAGTTTATTACTACAGCTAAAAACGGTAAGCAGCAGTTCGATGAGAATAAGCGTCATAAAAGAACATTAGAGGCAATAGCTATGGGTAAAGTCCTCTGTCTCAAACCTTATAAGTAGGGATATGGAATATTTTATAATAAAACGAAAGCATCAAAAAACTAATACAGCAGCTACCTAATAGACTTCTCACCGATGTGGATTTGAAAACGTTTGAAAAGAAGCATATTCCTTGTTTTAGAGGAGTTTATATGAGAGATACACTCCCTAAAACTCCACGCAAAACTGAATGTGGAATAATCAATGTAGACTCTCATAGAGGAGATGGTAGCCTACTACAAAAATAATAACGGTCTAATTCATAAAAATTCCTTATTTCAGCTATAATGTTTACAATAGTTATTAAACACTTTTTGTCATATAAACCTCTAATAAAAATTTGTATTCATAAATGTTTGATAACGCTGAATTAACAATTAAACGTTTTTATTTATTTTGTCGTTTAATGTTGGCAACTTCGTTCTAATTCAATTGTCATTACATCTGAGTAGTTTGAAAAATGAAAAATTAAACAAATAACTTCGTTTAGTATAATTTTAAACTAACGTAAATTAAAGTCTTTGAATTTTTTATTACCAAACAAAAGCAAAAACCAATAAGAACTTTTAAAATATTGTCTTAAAAAAAATTTTGTTTATTCGAAATTCAACAAGTAGTTGATTACTCGCTGTATTGTTTTTGTTTATGCATCACTATTTTGTTTTCCTCAATTTAAAGTGTAAATAAAAGAAAGTTCGGTGCAATTTTTAATAAAATGGAAAGAATAAAGAGGAAAAGAGCTAGCAATTGGGTAGAAGATGACAAGGTATGTACATAATGGCTATTAAGTACGAAAAATTAATTGATATTTTTTCCATTTAACATAACATAACATAACGACGGGGAATTTTTAATTGCCCTAAAATCTCTCATAAGTTCCTCTTCCTCTGATAGAGATGATGGCATTTTAATTTTTCTAGTGCTCCAGCGAGCTAAAGCGCGAGCCACTCTGGCAGAAATTCTGCACACCGTTGCTTGCGATAAGCCGTGGAGATTTGTGGAACAAGATTAACGTGAGTACCTGCCATACTCGGCCTAACCTCACGGTGGTCTTACCACCGAGTGAAACTTAGGCGTAGACTAGCGCCCCCATTGTGTAGTAAAACAACACTTTACGATTGCCACCAATCGCTTTTTGTGTGTGATACAGTCACAATGAGTAGCAATTTATATAATATGGCAAGCCTTTCCAAGGCAAGCCTAGATCCATATTATAACCTCTTGCTTAGAGGTTTGGAGACTATCCAAACTCCGTCTGTTTAGAGTGCAACAGCACACTTGATCGACCTTGCACCTTACCTACTTAATCGATCTTAAACCACAACCACCACGTGTACCCCCGAAGGGGACCTCACCAATAACCGGTCACAGAGAGGATAAGCTCTCTGTGGGGCCACCGATTCCCGTGGTACCAGTCCTTTGGGCACTGGTCAGGCCTCGAAGAGGACCCGTGTTATAAAACAGCAGACCTTTTCTTCCAGATTTAGGCTCTAGGAACCCTATCGTCTGGTGCCCCTATTTTCCCCGAGTGGACCGCGTCAAAGCATTTGCCATATTCCTGCAGTGACAATTGGAACCCCCGGGGGTAAAGCCGTGAAGATCTGCAGCGTCATCTTGAATCTTAAATTTTAATAAAATAATCTTATAGAAAACAAGTTAAAATTGTTGCTAGCACACATACTTCTCGCCGGCCCCAGCATCGCAAAGAAACTAGCACCTGCAAATCGACTGAGGTGCCGCACCCTCTTGTATCTAGCTCAATTTCCGGCTGGACCATTTCAATAATTTTTTTAACAGTGGATTTGTTAAATCGGTATCTAGCTTTGAATTGGTCTTCCGGCATTTCAAACGGATTTTTTTTCGTCCTAAATGTTTTTGCTCGTCGGGCGCTCGCTACTTCAGCTATAGATTCTAAAAACATGCACTTAATAAAAATAATTTTAGTTACACAAATTTATTATACTCAGGAATTCTGCAAATTAAATTTACTGTATCCATTATTATTAATTTTATTATTAAAACAAGAGCCATATAATTTGTTATCGCTTTTATTTTTTGTGAAATGTAAAAAAAAAAACTTTCAAATGTCACTTTATTGAATCGTTAAAGTAGGGTAAACGCAACAATAAAAATTTCTTATTAAACAAGAGTACATTAACGCTGCAAAAGGCTATTAAACGTTTGTGAATACACATTTAGCGATTTTTGCTTATTAAACTGTTAATGCACTGCTAAATATCGTTTATGAATTAGACTGTAAATATTTTGATGGTTTTGGAAATCTTCAACTACCTCTAGAAGTATTAAGATATTTAGGATATAATATAAAATACAACTATAAAAGATATCAGAAAAGTAATTATTTTATTTGTGGACTCCTATGTCTGCAGTTTCTAATTAATTATCAAATAAAGAAATGATAAAAAATTAAATTTTTTTAAATAATTTTTTCTCATTTATTTTCCATTCTTAAATATAATCTATGAATTTTTATATCAGTAATTATTTTTCTTTGCATTTTTTTCCGATCTCATAACAGAGGCGGGTTAAATCTATTGCGATATCGCTTTCATGAATTTCTTTAGTGTCACTGTGGTTGCTATTATTTTAATTTAAAGTTTATGTTTAAGTTTTTATTTTAAAATATTCTTTTCGAATTCAAAAATTATAATGACAAAAATAATAACAACATTTTTGTTTTTAATAAAAAATATCTCTCAGAAAACTTAACAAATTTAAAATTAAACAAGTATTTAAAGTACAAAGTATAGATATTATAAAGTATCTACATTACTCCCCCTTTCGAAAAACATTAACATCCAATAAGTTGAAAGTAACACGTTTGTTTTTATGTGTTGTGTTAGTATTATTATGAGTATTTTTAGCGTTATTAAATGTATTTTCCATAACTGCAGGTTTTAGACGATCAATAGGAACTGTCATAATATTTCCATCTTTCTCAATTTTAAAACATTTTTTATCTCTTTCTAATATTTGATATGGCCCTCATATGGCTGTTGCAGTGACCTTTTGTTTATTACACGCAGAAAAACAAATTTACAACTTTGTAAATCCTTTGGCACGTAAAAACCAGATTCAGAATCTGTATGATGAACTATGTTTGATCTCACAATTCTGAAACAATCTTTTAACTTAAACAGAGTATCAGATGCATCAAATTGGCCATGCGACAATTTCCCCTGGAAGACGAATATTTTGCCCGTACGTTAACTCTGCTGGAGGTGCTTTTAAATCCTCCTTATAAATGGATCGTAATCCTAATAAGGCTATCGGAAGCTCATCATACCATCTTGAAGAATCACCTTTAGTCATTAATGTAGCTTTAATTTGCCTATGAAACGTTTCAATAATACCATTAGCTCGTGTATGGTACGAAGATGTTACAATTTGATGAAATTCCAAAAATTTTGATAACTCTGCAAACATATGCGATGTAAATTGACTCCCCTGATCTGTCGTTACTTTTAATAATATAATTTCGCACTAGTGCGACCACTATAGTTCTTGTATTTATATCCCGAAGTGGGTAAACCTCTGGCCAACGTGTGAAACGGTATATTACCGTAAGTAGACCATGTAAGTATAACCATGACAGGAAGGAAGTTGACCAACAATATCTAGGTGTATATGTTCAAAACGACCCTTCGGAATTGGTATTTTAACAAATGGAGATTTGGTATGTTTGTGAATTTTAGATTGTTGACAACTTAAACATTCTTTCGACCATTTATTTATCTCCTTGCTCATATTTGCCAAAAATAATTTCTCGTAATTAGGCGCCTAGTGGACCGGGTACCTGGATGAGAAATACCATGCAATTTTGAAAACACCATTCTTCTGGTATTATCATATATATATGGTCTGGTATTATCATGTGATACTTCACACCAGATTTGTGCATCAACCAGCGCACGGCGGGGTATTTTGCCAATCTAGCCGGACATTAGGCCAAAAATTAATTTTGAGAAATGTAAAAATTTATGTACAAAGCTCGACAGAGAACAAAATTCTGCATCGTATAGTGAATTTTCAAGGCGTTTGCTTGAGATTTGTTGTTTTGTGACACTGTTAAAGTCAGGAAAGTTGTGTAAATCGCATACGTTTTTATTGACTTTAAACGATTTTGAGAGGTTTGCAATATATTTTTTGGTGGCTAGACGAATGTGAAAGGGTTTATTAGTAGCTACTTATGTTAATTTTTAGAATTTTTTTTTAAATTTTGAATGATAAAAAATTTCGTTCAAAATTAAAAAAAGGTTTTTTTTGTAAATTTTTTGGTCAAAAAAAAAGTGAAAAGCTTTTTAAGAGTGATCTCCATCGCGATCCAAAAAATGTTATATATCAATACAAAATTTACGATCTCTTCGATTTTTTGAAATTATTACATTTTTATGTTTTTTCTTATCTTGGATAGATAAATACGAGTAAGAAACCCTTGTATATTCATATTGAAATAAATAAAAACAAAAAAACTAGTGACAATTTGTGTATAAATGCTACGCCAGTTTTACGTGCACAATCTTGTTCCTCGCTGTTGTTATGCGATGAGAATAAAATAACTACAAACTAAACTCAGTATTACCAAAACTAATGTGGATAGTGTAGAAAAACCTAAGACCCAAGTAGGAATGGACAGATACATAACTGTACTGAAAAGAGGTCGAAGCCCTAAATCTTCCCAGATTGCACCAATGGCTAAAGTACAAAAAGACAAGGACTCTAACGGAATAAATTCCCATAAGCGTTTTACTATTTTAGATAGCGAAACAAGTGAAAAAAACGGCACCCAGGTCGTTCAAACCACCTCCAATTTATTTAAGGGAGAAAAACTCCAGCGACTTAATAAAGAAGTTAATTTCAATTATTGGTGAGAACACATTTTATGTAATTCCAATCAAGCGTGGCAACATTGATGAAACAAAAATACAATTTATTGATGAAAACAGTTATCGTAAAGTAGTAAACGAGTTTGAAAGCTGCAAAAAGAACTTTTATACATATCAGCTGAAGAGTAGTAAAGGTCTACAGGTAGTTATAAAAGGTGTAGACTCATACGTTGATCCAGTCGAAATTAGAGATGGCCTCCAAAAAGCGGGATTTAAGGTAAAAAGTGTAGACAACCTCAGAAATCGAGAGCGTGTCCCTCAACCTCTATTTCGCGTTGAACTGGAACCTGGAGATATGCGATTGAAAAAGAACGAAACGCACCCTATCTATAATTTAAGATATCTGTTGCACCGCAAAATAAGCGTAGAGGAACCGAATAAGCGATCAGGACCCGTACAGTGTCTAAATTGCCAAGAATATGGCCATACTAGGGCTTACTGCAAATTGCCTCCGGTTTGCGTTGTGTGTGGAGAGCTACATTGTTCCGCCCAATGCGACAAAGCAAGGGATGACTCGAAAGTTAAAAAATGTAGCAATTGCGGTGGAAACCACACTGCTAACTACAGAGGCTGTCCAGTTTTTTCCATGGTAAGGAAAACCACTCAAAAATCAAATACTCCTGCTAAGCACCCACAATATCGAGCAAATGCTCATTATCCTCAGTTAGCCCAACCAACAACCCAACATGTTTCATACGCGGATATGTTAAAAACTAATCAAGTTTCAGTACATAAAGCGACATCGAAAAATAATTCTACACCACATTTGCACCCAGAACCTAAAGAACAACCATCATATGGTAACTGTAATCGTCTCGAAGCAAGCATCGAGACATAAGTGCATTCGTTAAACAGTTTTATGACCTCTATGAGCAGCATGATGCAAGAAATGGTACGCATGCAATCTATGATGTTGCAGGCGGTATTAAACAAACCATGAACTGTTTAAAAATATATTTCTGGAACGCAAACGGCTTACGCCAACATAAAAATGAACTTAAATACTTCCTCAAGAACCAACAAATTGATGTCATGCTGAATTCCGAGACACACTTAACAACAAATAGCCTTTTTAAAATCAATGGCTATATTTTATATGACACTAAGGACCCCCGTGGAAGAGCATGTGGAGGCTCGGCAATACTTATTAACGCCCGAATCAAACATTATTTACTGCGTGATTTTTGTGAGAATTACCTTCAAGCAACAAATATCTGTCTTGAAGAATTTCATCAAAGCTTAGTTATTTCTTCGATTTATTCACCTCCTAGATTTAAAATTTCGGAAAGTAAGTATAGCGACTTCTACAAATCACTAGGTCCCTGTTTCATAGCATCAGGCGACTACAACGCTAAACATACGTTTTGGGGATCACGCCTAATAACTCCAAAAGGTCGTATTTTGTTTGACACAATTTCAAAAATGCGAATGTTATATCGAGTGGACAACCCACCTATTGGCCTACTGATCGACAAAAAATACCTGATGTTATTGATTTTGGCGTGTTTAAGGGTATTCCGAGAGAAATGATTAAAGCTGAAGCATCGCTTGAATTATCCTCAGATCATTCACCCACTATCGTCTATATATGGGACAAACAAAACATCATATCACCAACGACAACATCCCGCTAAGACCACCTAAAGACGTAGAGCGGAGTCTTATTGATTTTGAAAAAAACCTCAAATCAGCTGCCCAACATTCAACAATAACCCGACAATTAGCTAGATACAATCAAATTTTTCTTTTGTTTTTTTTCATAAATTGTTTATTGTATCTTCGATATTTTTTAACTAACAATAATTACTCATATCTTAAGTCTAAAATAAAAATATACTTTTTAAGTCCAGCCAGTGCTAGACAAAAATAATGTTTGTTTCACGGATTTTGCAATCATTTGCGGGTCATCCCTCTAATGTACGGCCAAGAAAAGCAGTATCTCTTCTTTTTAGTCGAATGTAACCAGGTTCATTCAGCATGTTACGCGCTAAAGGGTTTGGATGAGATTCAAGCCTCTTTAGATATGTGACTGCATGTTTCGCTATTTCTGCTTTAACTGATGGCATGTTTAGGTCTTTGTGGATGTTCGAATTTTTTATATACCAGGGAGCAGATGTAATCATACGTAGTATCTTATTTTGGCGCCTTTGAATTTTTTCTACATTGCTAGCTGAGGCAGTGCCCCATAACTGAATCCCATAGCACCAAATTGGTTTGAGGACCGACTTGTACAGTAGAAGTTTACAATCTAAGCTCAGGGTGGAGTTTCTCCCAATAAGCCAATTTAGTTGTACTACTTTTAGTTTCATTTGTGTTAACTTGAAGTCAATGTGGCTTTTCCAAGTAAGGCGACGGTCAAGATGTATACCCAGGTATTTAACGTCTGAAAGCTGTGGTATCATTTGGTTATTTATGCGAATAGGAGGGCATGAGTCCCTACGCAGTGTGAAAGTTATGTGAGTGCATTTTTGTTCATTCACTTTTATTCTCCATTTTTCTAGCCATTTTTCCAAATTGAGTATGTGGTCTTGTAAAATTTGTGATGCTTCTTGGGCACTTTCATGAATACTTAAGAAAGCTGTGTCATCTGCAAAAGTTGATGTGTGGACTAGGGTGCTAATTGGCATATCCGATGTGTACAGTAAATATAAAATTGGTCCCAAAATACTACCTTGGGGGACTCCGGCTTCAATGAGCTGTGGCGAGCTTAAAAAGTCACCTTCTTTTAGTAAAAACTTGCGATTCGTTAAATAATCTTTTAAAAGCTTATACAAGTTTTCGGGCAAGTTCAACTTTAGCTTAAATATTAGGCCTTCGTGCCAAACCTTATCGAATACTTGAGAAACGTCGATAAAGAGCGCAGAACAGTATTTTTTTTCTTCAAAGGTCGTTTTAATTACATTTACTAATCTGTGTGTTTGTTGGATCGTACTATGTTGTTTTCTGAAGCCGAATTGATGGTTCGGAATGCATCCTTTCGCGCTAAGTATTGGATTCAGCTTAGTTATTAATATTCTCTCAAATAACTTTGACACGTTTGATAAAAGGCTTATAGGTCTGTATGATTCTACTTTTGTGTGGTCTTTTCCTGGTTTAGGAATCATAGTTATCAAAGAGACTTTCCACTCTGTGGGAAAGTACTCAAGACGTAAGATGGCATTAAAAACAAACAGAATAATTCTGCGACCTATACGGGGCAACTCAACTAACATCTTGTTACTTGTTTTATCAACGCCAGGGGCTTTTTTGGTGTTTAAATCCGCTATTGCCCTTTCAATATCGCTAAATTCAAATCTTAGGGGTACTACGGCACTAGTCTCTACTGATGGCAACTCAGCTATATCAGTACATACATTTGGGGTGAAAACCTTCTTCAAATGTCCAACAAACAAATTGCCTTTTTCGGTATCATTCCTTGCCCAGTTTCCACAAGAAGTTCGCAAGGGAGGCTTACGTACGACCGGTCTTTTAAGGTTCCTACAAGCACGCCATAATGAATAATCTGATTGTGCAGTTGCGTCGAGGTCTTCCAAGTAATTTTTCAGAGATGCTACTCTTCGAGATTCTAGCAGTTGTCTTAGCCGTTTCGTGCAATCTTTAAGTCTAGATTTGAGCTGAGGAGATCTGTGTGCTTGCCACTCTCTTCTAATTTTCCTTTTTTCAGCCAAGAGCCGCTCGACATCTACAAAATAAATTTGATTGTATCTAGCTGGTTGTCTGGTTTCTGTCGCATGTTGGGCAGCTGATTTAAGGTTGTGATCAAAATAAATTAGACTCTGGTCCACATCTTCTGTTGTTCTCAGCAGTATGTTTTCCGAACAATGAGTACTGAGATACTTTCTATATTTCAACCAATTAATGCTTGTGCAAGTTGTTGGCGACACGATATTTTGCTGATTCCATATATAGACAATAGTGGGTGAATGATCTGAGGATAATTCGAGTGACGCTTCAACCTTAATCATTTCTCTCGAAATACCTTTAGTCACGCCAAAATCAATAACAACAGGTATTTTTTGTCGATCAGTAGGCCAATAGGTGGGTTGTCCACTTGATATCACATTCAGACGCATTTTTGAAATTGTGTCAAACAAAATACGACCTTTTGGAGTTATTAGGCCTGATCCCCAAAACGTATGTTTAGCGTTGTAGTCGCCTGATGCTATGAAACAGGGACCTAGTGATTTGAAAAAGTCGATATATTGACTCTCTGATATTTGAAATCTAGGAGGTGAATAAATCGAAGAAATAACAAAGTTTTGATGATATTCTTCAATACAGACGTTTGTTGCTTGAAGGTAGTCCTCACAAAAGTCACACAGTAAATGATGTTTAATTCGAGCCCTTATTAGTATTGCTGAACCACCACATGCTCTGCCACGGGGGTCTTTAGTGTCATATAATATATAGCCATTGATTTTAAAAAAGCTATTTGTTGTTAAATGAGTCTCTGAAACCATCATGACATCAATTTGTTGGTTCTTCAAGAAGTACTCGAGATCATTTTTGTGTTGGCGTAAGCCGTTTGCGTTCCAGAAACATATTTTTAAACTGTTCATGATTTGTTAAGTACCGCCTGTAACATCATAGATTGCATGCGAACCATTTCTTGCATCATGCTGCTCATAGAGCTCATAAAACTGTTTAACGAATGCACTAATGTCTCGATACTTGCTTCGAGACGATTGTAGTTACCAGATGGTGTTTGTTCTTTAGCTTCTGGATGCATATTTGGGGTAGAATTGGTTGTAGGTGTCGCTTTGTGTGCTAAAACATGATTGGATTTTAACATATCCGCGTATGAAACATTTTTGGTTGTGGTTTGAGCTAACTGAGGGCAATGAGCATTTGCTTGGTATTGTGGCTGCCTAGCAGGAGTATTTAATTTCTGAGTTGACTTCCTTACCACAGAAAAAACTGGACAGCCTCTGTAGTTAGCAGTGTGATTTCCACCGCAATTGCTACATTTTTTAACCTTCTAGTCATCCTTTGGTTTGTCGCATTGGGCGGAACAATGAAGCTCTCCACACACAACGCAAACCGGAGGCAACTTGCAGTAAGCCCTTGTATGGCCGTATTCTTGGCAATTTAAACACTGAACGGGTCCTGACCGTTTATGTGGTTCCTCTACACTTATCCTGCGGTGTAACAGATATTTTAGATTATAAATGGGATGCGTTTCGTTCTTCTTTAATCTAATATCCCCAGGTTCCAGTTCAACGCGAAATAGAGGTTGAGGGACACGCTCTCGATTTCTGAGATTGTCAACGCTTTTAACCTTAAATCCTGCTTTTTGGAGGCCAGCTTTGATTTCCACTGGATTAACACCTTTGATGACTACCTGTAGGCCTTTGCTACTCTTCAGCTGATAGGTATAAAAGTTCTTATTGCAGCTTTCAAACTCCTTTACTGCTTTACGATAACTACTTTCGTCTATAAAATGAATTTTAGTTTCATCAATGTTACCACGCTTGATTGGAATTACATAAAATGAATTTTCCCCGATAACTGAAATTAATTTATTTATTAATTCATTCGAATTTGTTTCCCTTAAAAAAATTGGTGGTGGTTTAAACGACTTCGGTGCCGTTTTTTGCTCACTTGTTTCGCTATCTAAAATAGCAAAACGATTTTGGGAACTTATTCCGTTAGCCTCCTTATCTTTAAGTACTTTCGACATTGGTGCAATCTGCGAAGATTTAGGGCTTCGACCTCTTTTCAATATAGTTATATATCTGTCCATTCCCACTTGCGTCTTAGGTTTTTCTGCACTATCCATATTACTGTTGGTAACACTGTGTTCAGAAGGCGACTTGTTTGTAGTTATATTATTGTCATCGCTTAGCAAAAGCGACGAACAAGATTGGGCACGTATAACTTGCGTAGAATTTACACACAAATTATTTTCTGTTTTTTTGTTTTTATTTAATTTAACATTGTAAACATTTTTGTCGCTTAAATTAAAGAGGCTCATTAGCCCTTATTGTTTTTGTTTTATTTTTAAAGTAGCAATTCAATATGCCGTTGTAAAAAATAAAGAGAAAGAAAAAAATAAAAAAATTACAGACAACTTTGTTGTTGTATTAAAACAGGTTTGTTTTTTTTTTTTGTTTTTGTTTGAAATTATTCACACAATGTATGTTTTGTTTTTTGTTAATGCGAGCTAAAATAAATCGCGTCCGCACTTATCAACGCCAAAAACAGATTAGTCAATGTTGTTAAGAAGACATTTGAAGAGAGAAAATACTGCTCTGCGCTTTTTATCGACGTTTCTCAAGCATTCGATAAGGTATGGCATGAAGG
>OX451215.1:123397114-123731607 GCA_949628195.1 Phasia obesa | reverse complement strand
AAAAAAAAAATTATTTTTTTTTGCCAATTTCCTAAAAATATGATTTTTAAGCTTCCAATCCCAGCCTCCAAGAATATTATTAAAAAAATATTTTGTAATTTGTTACTTTATAGTATTTTATTTATCGAAAATAAATAATTTATTCATAGTAATAACTTATTTATGATTGTAACGATAAATTTTATTTAAAATTATAACAATTAATTTATTTAAAACAACTTCTCTTTTGCACTAAGGTGATGATGAGTGCCATGGTTCTTCTTCGTCGGATTCTTCAAAGACCTCTTCCGAATCTGAACCATCTTCAGCCTTAAGTATAGTTATTTCTGCAGCTAATTCAGGATTAAAAAAAATCTTCTGCTAGTGTTACCATCGTTGGTGTTTCCAAAACCAGCTTTCGGTACACCCACTACTAGCCCTAATTCACTTCTAAAAGTTTTCTTGGATATTTTTTTCTTCGCGTTAACAGTGGCTTTGTCCGCATCAGATTTTATTTGCTATTTTTCACTGACAGTTTATATGACAGGTGTAATATGCTCTCAAATAGGCGAATTCTGGCGTGTAAAGTAGATAGTCCGAAAGAAAGGGCATCTACGTCCATATCTCTTTTGATATTTAAATTGTTTTTTGTGCAGGTAATAACAGTGTTAGATGTAATGATTTAAATAAAAAACATCTACCTTCAGTTATTAAAAACCAAAACATTTTTATGAATATACAAGGGTTTCTTACTCGTATTTATCTTGTATATTCATAAAATGTTTTGGTTTTTAATCCTGAATTAGCTGCAGAAATAACTATACTTAAGGCTGAAGATGGTTCAGATTCGGAAGAGGTCTTTGAAGAATCCGACGAAGAAGAACCATGGCATTCATCATCACCTTAGTGCAAAAGAGAAGTTGTTTTAAATAAATTAATTGTTATAATTTTAAATAAAATTTATCGTTACAATCATAAATAAGTTATTACTATGAATAAATTATTTATTTTCGATAAATAAAATACTATAAAGTAACAAATTACAAAAATATTTTTTTAATAATATTCTTGAAGGCTGGGATTGGAAAGCTTAAAAATCAATATTTTTAGGAAATTGGCAAAAAAAAATAATTTTTTTTTACAGGGACCTTTTGGGGGGTGGGATTGGAGGAATACCTCCCCCTGCCCAAAAAAAATAAATTTTTATGGTTTTTAAAAGTATGTAATCTATTTCTTTTAATAATTGCATTATTTTTTCAAATAATTTTTTATTTCACCGCCCACAAAAGGGGGCGGGGCTAAAAAAAGGCATTTAAGAATCTCTTGAGTCCAACTTTAAGTTTTTGAACATTCTTTGACCTTAAAAGTTTTAATTGCTAAACAAAATGACGGGAAAATAAAAAAACAGGCACATTTCAGAGGTAGGATTAGTTCTTCCAAGGGAAACTTTTTTCTCCTTGATCCGATTTTTGCTATTTTATAGCATTGACAGCCTATGACCATAACAGATTTTTCTGCAAAGTTTCATTAACCTAGGGGCACTCGGTACATTTTTAGAGCTAATATAAGCTAAAAAAAGAAATGTCCGGCTAGATTGGCAAAATACCCCTATGTGCAGCGGCACCTTTATCAATTTTAAATTGCAATATCTATTTCTATCCGTAGTCAAGTTCTTTATTTCCGAATTATTTGTTTGCTCTTGATGTAAAGTTGTCATATTTAAGTCGCTATCTGCTATTATATCAATATAAAAGGGTCTAGAGAGACTGTCGGCTACTGCGTTTGATTTACCTTTAATATATCTAATATCTGTGGTGAATTGGGAAATGTATTCCAAATGTCTTGTCTGTCTTGGGCTTCTTTCTATTTTAGAATCCATTGCAAACGTTAACGTCATATGTTCTATATAAACTACAAAATTTCGGCCCTCTAACAAATATCTAAAGTGCTTTATATTCAAATAAATAGCAAGTAATTCACGATCAAACGAACTATATTTGGTTTCAGCGAGTGTAAGTTTTTTTGAGAAAAACGCCAAAGGTTCAGTTTTACCTCTATAAACCTGTTGCAGTACACCCCCCACAGCGATATTAGAAGCATCGACAGTTAAAGTTAAATCTGCATCTTTATTAAAATGATTAAATAATACACGTGACACAAAACCTTGTTTAACTTCGTCAAACAAATTTTTTTTTCTTCGCAATTTTTTATTTATTGTATCTTCAATATAATTGAACTATCAGTAATTACTCATATCTTAAGTCTAAAAATAAAAATATACATGTTAAGTCCAACCAGTGCTGGACAAAAAAATGTATGTTTCACGGTTACTGTAATTTGCGGGTTATCCCTCTGATGTACGGATGAGAGAAGCAGTGTCTCTCCTTCTTAGTCGAATGTAACCAGGTTCATTTAGTATGTTACGGGCCAGTGGATTAGGATGAGTTTCAAGCTTCTTTAAATAACTTATGGCAAGTTTCGCTATTTCCGCTTTAACTGTTGGCACGTTTAGATCTTTATGGATGTTCGAGTTTTTTATATACCATGGAACAGATGTAATTATACGAAGAATCTTGTTTTAGCGCCTTTGAATTTTTTCTACGTTGGTAGCTGAGGCAGTGCCCCATAATTGAATTCCATAACACCATATTGGTTTTAGAATTGACTTGTATAATAAAAGTTTGCAATCTAAAGCTAGAGTAGAATTTCTGCCAATAAGCCAGTTTAGTTGGACTGCTTTTAATTTCATTTGTGTTAACTTTGTTTCTATGTGGCGTTTCTATGTAAGGCGCCGGTCAAGATGTATGCCGAGATATTTGACGTCTGAAAGCTGGGGTATCGTTTGGTTATTTATCCGAATAGGGGGGCAAGATTCTCTTCGCAGTGTGAAAGTTATGTGAGTACATTTTTGTTCATTCACTTTTATTCTCCATTTCTTCAACCATTTTTCTAAATTGGGTATGTGGTCTTGTAAATATCGTGATGCTACTTCGGGTCTTTCGTGAATGCTCAAAAAAGCAGTGTCGTCAGCAAATGTCGATGTGTGAACTCGGTTACTAGTTGGCATGTCTGAAGTATACGATAAGTATAAAAAGGACCCCAATATACTACCTTGGGGAACTCCGGCTTCGATTGGCTGGGGTGAGCTCAAAAAATCTCCTTCTTTCACAATAAATTTTCGTTCGGTTAAATAACTATCTAGCAGCTTATATAGGTTTACGGGCAAATTCAGTTTTAGCTTGTATATCAGGCCTTCATGCCATACCTTATCGAATGCTTGAGAAACGTCGATAAAAAGCGCAGAGCAGTATTTTCTCTCTTCAAATGTCTTCTTAACAACATTGACTAACCTGTGAGTTTGTTCGATCGTACTATGTTTTTTCCTGAAGCCGAATTGATGGTTTGGAATACATCCTTTGTCGCTTAGAATAGGGTTAAGCTTAGTTATTAACATCCTCTCAAACAGTTTTGACATATTTGACAAAATGCTTATAGGTCTGTATGATTCAATTTTTGTGTGGTCTTTTCCTGGTTTAGGAATCATGGTAATCAAGGATACCTTCCACTCTTTGGGGAAGTACTCAAGACGTAAAATGGCATTAAAAATAAAAAGAACGATTCTGCGAGCTATACGGGGCAATTCAATTAACATCTTGTTAGTGGTTTTATCAACGCCAGGGGCTTTTTTGGTGTTCAAAACCGTTATTGCCTTTTCAAGATCACCAAATTCAAATCTTATCGGTACTGCAGCACTAGCCTCGAGAACTTTCAGCTCAACTATATCAGTCGATATATTTGGGGTAAAAAGCTTTTTCAAATGTCCAGCAAATAAATTTCTTTTTTCGGTATCACTCCTTGCCCAGCCTTCAGCTGAAGTTCGCAAGGGAGGCTTACGTAAGACTGGCCGTTTAAGGTTTCTACAAGCACGCCATAACGAATAATCTGATTGAGGAGTTGCGTCTAGGTCTCCCAAATAGTTTTTCAGGGATGCTGCTCTTCGAGATTCCAGCATGTCTCTTCGCCGGTTCGTGCATTCCTTAAGTCTGCTTTTGAGTTGAGGAGATCTCTGTAATTGCCATTCTCTACGAATTTTTCTTTTTTCAGCCAAGAGTCGTTCGATATTTACAGAATAAATTAGATTGTATCTAGCTAATTGTCGGGTTATTGTTGAATGTTGGGCAGCTGATTTGAGGTTTTTTTCAAAATCAATAAGACTCCGCTCTACGTCTTTAGGTGTTCTTAGCGGGATGTTGTCGTTGGTGATATGATGTTTTGTTTGTCACATATATAGACGATAGTGGGTGAATGATCTGAGGATAATTCAAGCGATGCTTCAGCTTTAATCATTTCTCTCGGAATACCCTTAAACACGCCAAAATCAATAACATCAGGTATTTTTTGTCGACCACTAGGCCAATAGGTGGGTTGTCCACTCGATATAACATTCAGACGCATTTTTGAAATTGTGTCAAACAAAATACGACCTTTTGGAGTTATTAGGCGTGATCCCCAAAACGTATGTTTAGCGTTGTAGTCGCCTGATGCTATGAAACAGGGACCTAGTGATTTGTAGAAGTCGCTATACTTACTTTCCGAAATTTTAAATCTAGGAGGTGAATAAATCGAAGAAATAACTAAGCTTTGATGAAATTCTTCAAGACAGATATTTGTTGCTTGAAGGTAATTCTCACAAAAATCACGCAGTAAATAATGTTTGATTCGGGCGTTAATAAGTATTGCCGAGCCTCCACATGCTCTTCCACGGGGGTCCTTAGTGTCATATAAAATATAGCCATTGATTTTAAAAAGGCTATTTGTTGTTAAGTGTGTCTCGGAAATCAGCATGACATCAATTTGTTGGTTCTTGAGGAAGTATTCAAGTTCATTTTTATGTTGGCGTAAGCCGTTTGCGTTCCAGAAACATATTTTTAAACAGTTCATGGTTTGTTTAATACCGCCTGCAACATCATAGATTGCATGCGTACCATTTCTTGCATCATGCTGCTCATAGAGGTCATAAAACTGTTTAACGAATGCACTTATGTCTCGATGCTTGCTTCGAGACGATTACAGTTACCAGATGATGGTTGTTCTTTAGGTTCTGGGTGCAAATGTGGTGTAGAATTATTTTTCGATGTCGCTTTATGTACTGAAACTTGATTAGTTTTTAACATATCCGCGTATGAAACATGTTGGGTTGTTGGTTGGGCTAACTGAGGATAATGAGCATTTGCTCGATATTGTGGGTGCTTAGCAGGAGTATCTGATTTTTGAGTGGTTTTCCTTACCATGGAAAAAACTGGACAGCCTCTGTAGTTAGCAGTGTGGTTTCCACCGCAATTACTACATTTTTTAACTTTCGAGTCATCCCTTGCTTTGTCGCATTTGGCGGAACAATGTAGCTCTCCACACACAACACAAACCGGAGGCAATTTGCAGTAAGCCCTAGTATGACCATATTCTTGGCAATTTAGACACTGTACGGCTCCTGATCGCTTATGCGGTTCCTCTACGCTTATTTTGCGGTGCAACAGATATCTTAAATTATAGATAGGGTGCGTTTCGTTCTTTTTCAATCGCATATCTCCAGGTTCCAGTTCAACGCGAAATAGAGGTTGAGGGACACGCTCTCGATTTCTGAAGTTGTCTACACTTTTTACCTTAAATCCCGCTTTTTGGAGGCCATCTCTAATTTCGACTGGATCAACGTATGAGTCTACACCTTTTATAACTACCTGTAGACCTTTACTACTCTTCAGCTGATATGTATAAAAGTTCTTTTTGCAGCTTTCAAACTCGTTTACTACTTTACGATAACTGTTTTCATCAATAAATTGTATTTTTGTTTCATCAATGTTGCCAAGCTTGATTGGAATTACATAAAATGTGTTCTCACCAATAATTGAAATTAACTTCTTTATTAAGTCGCTGGAGTTTTTCTCCCTTAAATAAATTGGAGGTGGTTTGAACGACCTGGGTGCCGTTTTTTTCACTTGTTTCGCTATCTAAAATAGCAAAACGCTTATGGGAATTTATTCCGTTAGAGTCCTTGTCTTTTTGTACTTTAGCCATTGGTGCAATCTGGGAAGATTTAGGGCTTCGACCTCTTTTCAGTACAGTTATGTATCTGTCCATTCCTACTTGGGTCTTAGGTTTTTCTACACTATCCATATTAGTTTTGGTAATACTGAGTTTAGTTTGTAGTTATTTTATTCTCATCGCATAACAACAGCGAGGAACAAGATTGTGCACGTAAAACTGGCGTAGCATTTATACACAAATTGTCACTAGTTTTTTTGTTTTTATTTATTTCAACATTGTCAACATATTTGTTGCTTAAATTAAAGTGGCTCTTTAGCCTTTATTGTTTTTGTTTTATTTTTAAAGTAGCAATTTAATATGCCGTTGTATAAAAAAAAGACGAAAGAAAAAGAAAAAAAATATTTTACAAACAACTTTGTTGTTGTATTAAAACAGGTTTGTTTTTTTTTGTTTTTGTTTTTGTTTTAAATTATTCACACAATGTATGTTTTGTTTTTTGTTAATGCGAGCTTGAAAAAAAATCGCGACCGCACTTATCAACGCACAAACTAACAACGCAGCATTATAGTTCCATTCGATGATTTTCTGTTTCCGCCTTATGGCACTAGTAATCAATTCGTGTAGAATTGATGTTTTGTGTGCTAATCTTGGTATATAACGGTGGTAATAATTTACCATACCAACGAATTTTTGCATCTGCTTGACAGATGATAGTCGCACAAAATTTAGAATGGCTGAAACTTTATCTTCAGACGGTTTAATACCATTTGCAGAAATGTTATAACTTAAAAAATCTATACTAGCCACTCCATCTAGACGTCTAAATACTTTTCCTAAAAGTTCGATATGTTGTTCGTCACTTTCACTAGTTATCAATACGTCATCGATGTAAGCAAAAATAAAGTCCAGTTCATTAAACACCTCGTTTATAAAACGTTGGAAAGTTTGAGCCGAATTACGTAATCCAAAAGGCATACGTTGAAATTCAAACATTCCAAACGGTGTAGTTATAGCAGTTTTGTATATGTCCTCTTCGCCATAGGTATCTGGTGATAAGCCCGAATTAAATCTAATTTGGAAAATATTTTTTTTATTTCGCTGATTCATGTTTAAGTCATGAATGTGTGGTAAAGGATACCGGTCGGGAACTGTCACAGTATTAAGGCGCCTAAAATCGCCACAAGGACGCCAGTCATTAGGGTCTTTCTTTGCGACCAGGTGAAGAGCTGAAGCTACAGAAGAGTTTGATGGTCTGCATATTCCTGATTTATTTCAATGGGTCCAATCGCCGAGGCTTACTAAACGGAGGCGACCCTTCGGTAATAAGTTTGTGAACTGTTAAATGTTTAACAGCTTTGGTATAATCAGGTTCAGCAGTTAAAGAAGGAAAATCTTTTAATAATCGAGTGTACTTATTGCTTCCGGAAAATAATTTTGGTAGCGAAACGTTACAAGCACAAGCGATTGCGTTAACCGATAAACTAGTAAGAGGATCCAACAAACATCTATTTTTAATGTCTACTAATAGTCCGCCCTTGCCTAGAAAATCAGCTCCGATTATACGTTTCGAATTGTTCGCAATTAGAAATATAAAGGGAAACTCGCGTCGTAAACCTAAATCGACAGTAACTAATTTTTGTCCATATGTTGGAATACTAGTACCATTAGCTACAGTTAAAACAATATCGGATATTTTATTATTTTTAAATTGAAGGAAGGGTAAAACGGAAACTTCAGCTCCGCTGTCTATTAAGAAATTCAATTTATTACTTTTGTCGAAAACGAAAAGGCGACGAGCTCTTGTAAAACCATCACCACTGGCTGTCTAGAAAATGTGCATTCCACTCGTGCTGGTGTCTAAAAATTAAATTTTCCCAATTTTTCTTTAATATTATCACCTAATTTTTAATTTAATTAATTCTTTCTTAGAGAGAATAAAAACGAACTTAAGCTTGATTATAAATTTCATTGTAAGTAATACATAAACAGTTCGACTAATAATAATTAAAAATTTCAAAATTAAAAATCGCAAAGCACCGCGCAATCTTGTTACTCAACAAAGTTTGGTTTGATACTAGATTAGTGTTAACTAAAAACGAATGTTCGAAGTAAAACAAATAAACAAAAAGTAACTTTCATTGCTAACCGAAGGTTCGCTGAAGGAACAACAAAATATAGGTGGTAAATATTAAAAGTAAAAATATTCAACAAGAGGGAAGCTTAAGGTAGTGGTAGACTTCGTTCTCACCAATTGACGATTGATAATTGAATACAAGTTTTCTCGTATTCCTTTATCTGGGTTTTGTTGGTAATAGATGATGCTTACAACTAAACACTACCCTAAGTAGATTAGATACAAGTAGTGCTGATGACGGACGTGGCTGTCTAGAAAATGTGCATTCCACTCGTGCTGGTGTCTAAAAATTAAATTTTCCCAATTTTTCTGTAATATTATCACCTAATTTGTAATTTAATAAATTCTTTCTTAGAGAGAATAAAAACGAACTTAAGCTTGATTATAAATTTTATTACAATTTTTTGAAGATATCAGAACTAGTTTTAGTTCCAGCTAGCAAGGCCAGTGATCGGTAAAACTCGGACGGTTTCCTGTCACCCATTTCACTGTCTGACAAAATTTTCTTTAATTTGGTAGTTTCACTTAATGAGTGTCGATCAACAACAAGTTATCATAAAGATTGTTTTGAGGTGGATTCTGAATAATATCGAGCACTGTAATAATAACCTCTTGAGGAAGTGCAGTAATAATGTATTCGTACTTTGTTTTATATAAGATATACCTTTAGTGACAAACAGCATTTCTGCATGTATAAACCAAGCGTCAGGGTAATTTATCCAAAACTGAGGCAGTTTAACAGATGCAGCACAAAGGGGAGAACTCTCAACTAATGAAGATATATGACAGCTTTGTTGTGCAATATTAGAATTTACCTGAGTATCTGAGATATGTTGTATATCTGTATTGTTTTGTATTTGAGTGGTGTTAAGCGTAGGGGAACGGATTGGCAACATTTTTCGGTGTTTCACAAATATGTATTAAAATAAAACAAAATAGTCAATAAATGACTAAGTTTTTACCAAAATGTACATCCAGTGTTAAATAACCCAATAATTTGCATTTGGTCCAGATGCTGATGTAGACTCGTTGTCAGTACTTCTAAATCGGAAAACTTGATACAGGATAAATGTTATTGTTTGTGCTGGCCAATATTATTTTCTTTAATTCACACAAATTGACGTTGCTGCAGATGCTGTTGAGGAAGGCGTTATTGTGGATAACGTTGGTAAAGAGTTGATTCAAGGCTGGCCTTAAAGTTGGTTATATTAATGCACTCAATGGAACAACGAGAAAAATCGATCTTCTAAAATATTATGTCAGTTTTTGCAGTATTAAAACGGTTAAAATCTAAATTTTGCTTTAAACTCAAGAAAAAGCAAATTTGCTATCTTTAAAATTTATCTTGCTCCTGGCAGGATCGCCAATGTGGTTGCTATTATTTTAATTTAAAGTTTATGTTTAAGTTTTTATTTTTATTTTAAATTCTTTTCGAATTCAAAAATTATAATAACAAAAATAATAAAAACAGTTTTGTTTTTAATAAAAAATATCTCTCAGAAAACTTAAGAAATTTAAAATTAAACAAGTATTAAAAGTACAAAGTATCTACAGTCACCCAATAGGATTTCAGGCTTTCTCATTGTGGAGCACGTTGGTATGAAGTAATTGTAATAAAAATGTAATAACTGTTTCCTTAGAATTTCATTCCAACATAGTATTGATGTTAAAAATACTCCTATCCGAATTATTGATTTCCACATTTCAGGATCAATTTTTATTCTGAATTGTCCTTGCCGGACTGTCAAATAACATACACCCTTTTTATATTTGAAGGTATACTGCGTAGCTTCTTCACTTGTATTTTCAATTAAGTTAATTAAATATAAGAATTCACGCTGAAAAAGCGTGTTGGCGATGTACTCCTTATAGTTCATTAGGTGGAGCCAATCTTCTCGGCTGAATCCGATAAAATATTCATCACTATAGTGAAGTCATATAATCGCCTTAAATCCATGAATAGTTAAAAATCCGCAAACAACTTTTAATTTTAAATTTATTAAATATTCCATCTCAAAAATCACGTCATACATATATTTTAGGCTGACGTTCTTGAGTATATTGCAGAGTATTTTTTATTATTTTATTCATTCTCTACGAAGCTCAATTGTTGACTATTGATTTTTCAGTTCGAAAGCCGCCTTTTTAAAGAAGATTTAGAACCCTTGTTAATAAGTATATAAGAACTAAACTAATCAAAATACAATAATCGTATGTATGTATTTATGTACTCGTATTAATAAGTAAGAATAGTGCAATAAATAATTTTTTTAAATATGTAAGAATGTTTTTTTATTAACTATAAAATTCTAAAATATAGTAACTTCATCTTTATTATTATTTTTTATGATTTTCGGATGTTGATGACAATAGGTTAAATAATTTTTTATACTGCTCAATAATTTTCATCACTTTTAGTTTGCTCTTATGAAAGAAATAACATCCACAGCTTCCAACTACATCTCCATTTGAATTATCATGGCCACAAGATATAATGTAATTACTAAAATCTACATATTTATTTTTAAAATCTTCTATTTCTTGTAAATGTTCTTCGAAAATTTCATTTCCAAATTTTTGTAGAAACTATTTAATAGTATTCATCCTTCTAGTTTAAAATTTCATTTAATACTGAATAAATAGATTAACTCTTATAGTCAGAATTTAATTAAAATTGTAAATAAAAAATAATACTTTTTGATTTTATTTTAATTTCCTCTATTTAAATATTTTTTTTTATTTAAATGTATGTAGGGTGCCAACCTCAGTCGAACATACCCTTCACTATGTACATAACGGACATGCTAAAAGACCATAGAGTACTTATATTTAACAATAAGAGGAGCGCGGTGAAAAGGTCAGTCGTAGAGTTGATTAGTGACAGTGCAGTTGAATAGTTGAGTTGAGAGAATAAAATAATTTTGTGACCGTGAACTTGAACTTGAAGTTGCAATTATCCTTAACCTAATTTAAATAATCCTAATAAACTAATAATTATATTAATAATTTTAAGTATCCCTTAACAAATGAATAAACTAAATTCAAACAAACATTTGCATCAACAAACTGTTTTATTAGTTCAAAGGGATACTCCTACATAATTTTGGGGGCTCAACCTGAATTTTATAAGCGAATCAGTGCTAAATCAAAGACAGTGAAAGTGTTATTTTAACAAAAATAAGAAAAGTTCTATGACAAGAACAAACACAAAAATTAACAAATTAACAATTTTATAATAGACAGAACAGTGTTGGAAAGTTAAATAATTAAAAACTTTATACTGAAAGACGAAAATAAAACAACAAGAAACACAAAAAAATCTTAAACGTTTACAATAAAGACCGTTTTTACACCTTGCAACAAACGCCTAGTTTTTCTCCTATTCTTTTTTAAAGTTGCTTCGAAACCCTGTATTCTTTTACATTTGAATTTTTTCAAAATAATTATTTTTGAAAGTTTTGTTTTTTATGATTTTCTGTGTTATTAATAAATAAACAAAAAACTGTATTGTCAACTAAACGTATTTTATTATGATTAGGCGATTAAACATTCTTAATATAATATTAACACACACACATTATAAATATTTAATATATAATATAAAATAAGTAATATATTGTTGTAAAATTAATTGTAATTTGTTTTGGAGTTACGGACCCCTAAAGTTTCTATGTAAAATTTTGTATATCTCAATTATTTAATGGAATGAGGTAATATGATAATATATCTAACTAAATTGACATTAATGAAAAATATTATAAAATATCAAGCAAGCACAAAAAAAAATATTTGTTTGTTCACCTAAAATGTTTCCGAAAGTTAAAAAGTAACCAATTGTTTTCGCTACAATGTCTGTCAGCGCCTTCTATCTCTGGAATCGTTATAGGTAGACTCTTGAAATTTTCACAGAAGGTGTATATCTGTG
Source organism: Phasia obesa (assembly GCA_949628195.1). Classification (NCBI taxonomy): domain Eukaryota; kingdom Metazoa; phylum Arthropoda; class Insecta; order Diptera; family Tachinidae; genus Phasia; species Phasia obesa. Next base: position 123,719,527 of record OX451215.1, on the reverse strand, counting down.
GCCGCTATAACAACAACTACTAAAACTTTTAGGGTGTTCCGAAAGAGACTCGTTTTTCACGTATATGTGTTTATTTCTTAATCAGTAAGATGAATAAAGTTAAAATTTATATAAATAAATAGTGAGGAGATTTGCATGTATACGGTCTAAATTTTGAACCATAATAGTTAGAGTCTTTAAATTTTTACAGGAGGTGAATTACTGTGTTAGGACAGGGATATATTTTTCACTTATATTGCCTTTTTTACCGCAATAGGTAGGCTCCTATTATTTTCATATAAAGCTATAACAATAATTACTAAAATATAATGAGTATTTCGATAGTGATGCAGTTTTTTAAACGCGAGTATATACAGAGTGTGTGAATTTATGGAAAAATACAAAAAATAAAATTAAAGGGTTTTGCGCGAGTGGCAAATATTTTCGAATAGTTGTAGCCTAATTTTTGAACCGGAACGGGTAGACACTTTACACCTACGCAAACTATGTACAAATTTGTCCCCTAGAACAAATATTAAAACCAAAAATTAAAGGGTGTTTCGATAATGACTCGATTTTACATATATAACCTTATATTGACACTTACAATTTACACATATTATATTTAACAATATCTACAGTAACAACAAAAACGAAAAAAAATTTAATAATAATGGGGTGGTCCCTTAATGTCTCAAAGTTGCGGAATTTGCCTATCTCTTCTTAACCTTGTAGGCAAACACTTGATATTTACACAGGATATTTAGTACTATGCTCTAGTAGAAAAAAATAATTTAAAATTAAAGCATGCCTCATAAGACGTAAAAAATTATAGACTTGAATTTTTAAAGTTGAACTGAACATAGTTCAAATCATACTTGTGTGATTCTGACTCGCATTTGGCTGATTTATTTTTATCAATTTCATTTTATTTGGATAATACTTTTAATTACCTTTCCAATTGCGCGAATATTACCTCATTCTACCCTAAAATAGTCGAGATTTACTTTACATACAAATTTAATGGGGTCCGTAACTGCGAAACTAAGAGTACCGCCCAATTTGTTCTTGTGACATTTTTGTTTAAAATTAAATTTCTATATATACATACATATATATCTTACATTATCATTTGGAAATATTTTTTTATACAAAACAAAAATACAACTTGTCGTTTTTTTCTGTAGTCAAAAAGTAGACAACACTTTAAAAAAATAAAATGAAAATAATCAAAAACAAAAAATGCCTCGTCAGGCTTTGTCATGCAACTTTTTCAACCCCGCTTGCCTCCCAACTCCTCTTACTAACAAGAAAAAAGTTGCATGAAAAAGTTGCGGCGTTTATTGCAAGGTGTAAAAGTGGTCAAAATAAAACTCAAAAATTTCAATGTCAAATAAAAAATAATAACGGTCAATGAAATCAACCAAAATTATATACAAGAAGAAAAGGGAAAAAACTCAAAACAAAATATCAAGCTCTTGTGTTGTTGTTGCGTCGTCATACCCAAAAATAAAATAACAAAACATTCTGCCTGTGAAAAGAAAACCCACCAAGAAGCTGATTGAATGTGAGTTGTTGCGTTGTTATACGCAAGCAGAACAGTGTCGATCGAGTTGTTAAAATTCTCTGTGTTGAGGTGAAATTGTGTTGCTCAGTGAGATGAGTGAAAGAGTGTAAACAGTGCTGGTGTTGTTGCGTTGGCGTAGTCAAGCAGAGGGAACCGTGTTGATTAAGTTGATATTGCGAAGTTATCTACAGTAAAGCTGAGGGAATTCTATGCTGTATAGCTGACAGTGTTGAAGCAGAGAAGAGAGCCGTGTAGATGAGTGGATGGTGTTTAATATATCTGCAGAGAAGCTGAGTGAGTTGTAATATAAAAACAGAGGGACACAGTGGGCAGTGCAGAGGGTAATGTGAAAACATAATTTTGTACTTTATTTTGAATAATTAAATTTTCAAATAATTTTAAATTGAATTTTAAAATAGTTCTTAATTGAATTTTGTATTAAACTTTGCATTAATTAAATAATCATTTACTTGTCTCAAGTGAAAATATAATTTTTAATAGACTTAAATTTAAATAATTTACTATTCAATTTCATATTTCAACTTTTGTTTAATTTTTCTTAAATCTTAAAATTAAATAATTTAAATATTATTAGTGTTGTTTACCTTTTGTTGATTTATCCTTATAATACCTTTTATATTATAATATTTTATATTGCGAACTGTAGATAGTTGCAACTTCTGATATCGAGGGAAAATTTAAGTTTTCGAGATGGACCGTGAGGAATTTTTAGCAATGAATGTTGCGGGCTTAAGGGCGAAGTTGGAAGACTTGGGTTTAGAAACTCAAGGTCTTAAATATGATTTAAGAAGAAGACTTTTGGGACATTTTGAGTTAGACATTAGTGATGTGCACGGGGAGGGCGGTGCCAGTGCAGACGGTTCTACTGTCATGCTTGACGCTGAGGATGCCAACAATGTTTCAATGCGTAGAAGTATGTACACGCTTAAAGATGTTGCAGACAGTTTGTCGCAGTTTTCGGGCACGAGCACACCTGACATTATTCAGTGTCTAACCGAGTTCGAGGAAATGGCGGCTATATTGAAGTGGTCTTCGCTTCAAATGTACGTGTATGGCAAGCAGTTGTTAGTTGGGGCGGCAAGGATGTTTGTGAAGAGTCAACGGGGTATTGATTGGGATTCATTGAAGAAAGCCTTAAAGAAGGAGTTTGGTGCGCAATTCTCAGCAGCAGAAGTCATTCGGCAAATTCGAAATAAACGCTTAGCCAGAAGTGAATCGTTGGTAGAATATCTGTTGTATTATGCAGTTAGGAGCACAAATTGAGTTGGACGAAAAGAGCATCGTGGAGTACTTCATATAGGGAATCCCGGATTCTAAATTCAATAAAACGGTGCTGTACCAAGCAAAGTGCATCAGTGACTTGAAAAAACAAATCAAGGTGTATGAGAAAACGCGGTCGTACCCTAAGTCATCATACAAGGGGAAAGATGCAGTGACTAGTGAAAGGAGAGCTGATCATGTTAGAGTCGAGGCTGATGAGAAGAGAAGAAGATGTTTTAAATGTGGAGGTAAATCCCACCTAGCAAAAGACTGTCCAGAAAAACAGCCTAAGTGTTTTAAATGTCGAGGCTTTGGCCATCGTTCCTTTGAATGTGGTGCTAAGAAATCGGAAAACAAAAGCGATGGTACGTAAAGGCCCAGGGTTGTTATTTAAAGATATTACTATCAGAGATAAAACTCTATCCGCACTAGTGGATACGGGATGCGATTTGTGTCTTGTGCGATTCGATATGCTATTTGTTTTGGGTGAAGTCAAGTTTGTGCCGGAGAAAATTAAGTTATACGGTGTTGGTAAAAGCGAAATTATTACAATTGGTCGATTTGATGAAGTCGTTCGAATTGCTGATATCGATTTTGAAGTTACGTTTTATGTTGTAGCAGAGTGTGAGATTCTACATTCAATTATGTTGGGCAACAGCTTATTGCGAAAAGCGGAAGTCACCATTACTAATGGTGAAGTTGTTTTTAAGAAAATTATAGAGAGAAACTCTATTTTAGAAGAATTCTCAGACCTATGTTTAAATGTAGATGAATGTAAGCCCGATGTTCAGATAAAGCTCGATCACTTGAATGACTCCATTAAGAGTAAGGTGACTTAAGCTATGACCGAATATCAGCCGCGGAAGAACGCGCAAAGCCCCGTGAAGATGACTATAATTTTAAAAGATGATATACCAGTATATCAACGCCCCAGACGTTTACCAGTTGTCGACCAGAAAGTAGTGGACCAGCAGCTGGCTAAATGGATGAAGAGCGGAATAGTACACCATAGCACATCCGAGTACGCATCACCAATCGTCCATGTCTCTAAGAAAGACGGTTCAAAACGGTTGTGCTGTGACTATCGGAAATTGAATCAAAAAATTGTTCGTGACCATTTTCCAATGCCAATAATGGACGATGTGTTAAATAATTTACAAGGTGCGAGTTCTGTTTTTGGCGTTGATAAGTGCGGACGCGATTTATTTTAGCTCGCATTAACAAAAAACAAAACAAACATTGTGTGAATAATTCCAAACAAAAACAAAAAAAAACAAACCTGTTTTAATACAACAACAAAGTTGTCTGTAATTTTTTTATTTCTTTCTTTCTCTTTATTTTTACAACGGCATATTGAATTGCTACTTTAAAAATAAAACAAAAACAATAAGGGCTAATGAGCCTCTTTAATTTAAGCAACAAAAATGTTGACAATGTCGAATTAAATAAAAACAAAAAAACAGAAAATAATTTGTGTGTAAATTCTACGCCAGTTATACGTGCCCAATCATGTTCGTCGCTTTTGCTAAGCGATGACAATAATATAACTACAAACAAGTCGCCTTCTGAACACAGTGTTACCAACAGTAATATGGATAGTGCAGAAAAACCTAAGACGCAAGTGGGAATGGACAGATATATAACTGTATTGAAAAGAGGTCGAAGCCCTAAATCTTCGCAGATTGCACCAATGTCGAAAGTACTTAAAGATAAGGAGGCTAACGGAATAAGTTCCCAAAATCATTTCGCTATTTTAGATAGCGAAACAAGTGAGCAAAAAACGTCACCGAAGTCGTTTAAACCACCACCAATTTTTTTAAGGGAAAAAAATTCGAATGAATTAATAAATAAGTTAATTTCAGTTATCGGGGAAAATTCATTCTATGTAATTCCAATCAAGCGTGGTAACATTGATGAAACTAAAATTAATTTTATAGACGAAAGTAGTTATCGTAAAGCAGTAAAGGAATTTGAAAGCTGCAATAAGAACTTTTATACCTATCAGCTGAAGAGTACCAAAGGCCTACAGGTAGTCATCAAAGGTGTTGACTCATATGTTAATCCAGTGGAAATAAAAGCTGGCCTCCAAAAAGCAGGATTTAAGGTTAAAAGCGTTGACAATCTCAGAAATCGAGAGCGTGTCCCTCAACCTTTATTTCGCGTTGAACTGGAAGCTGGGGATATTAGATTAAAGAAGAACGAAACGCATCCCATTTATAATCTAAAATATCTGTTACACCGCAGGATAAGTGTAGAGGAACCACATAAGCGGTCAGAACCCGTTCAGTGTTTAAATTGCCAAGAACACGGCTTACTGCAAGTTGCCTCCGGTTTGCGTTGTGTGTGGAGAGCTTCATTGTTCCGCCCAATGCGACAAACTAAAGGATGACTCGAAGGTTAAAAAATGTAGCAATTGCGGTGGAAATCACACTGCTAACTACAGAGGCTGTTCAGTTTTTTCTGAGGTAAGAAAGTCAACTCAAAAATTAAGTACTCCTGCTAGGCAGCAACAATACCAAGCAAATGCTCATTACCCTCAGTTAACTCAACCCACAACCAAACATGTTTCATACGCGGATATGTTAAAATGCAATCATGTTTTAGCATACAAAGCGACACCTACAACCAATTCTACCCCAAATATGTATCCAGAAGCTAAAGAACAAACACCATCTGGTAACTACAATCGTCTAGAAGCAAGTATCGAGACATTAGTGCATTCGTTAAACAGTTTTATGAGCTCTATGAGCAGCATGATGCAAGAAATGGTTCGCATGCAATCTACGATGTTGCAGGCGGTACTTAACAAACCATGAACTGTTTGAAAATATGTTTCTGGAACGTAAACGGCTTACGCCAACACAAAAATGAACTCGAGTACTTCTTGAAGAACCAACAAATTGATGTCATGATGGTTTCAGAGACTCATTTAACAACAAATAGCTTTTTTAAAATCAATGGCTATATATTCAGTTTTAGTTTGTGCGTTGATAAGTGTGGTCGCGATTTTTTTTCAAGCTCGCATTAACAAAAAACAAAACATAAATTATGTGAATAATTTAAAACAAAAACAAAAAATAAACAAACCTGTTTTAATACAACAACAAAGTTGTTTGTAAAATATTTTTTTCTTTTTCTTTCGTCTTTTTTTTATACAACGGCATATTGAATTGCTACTTTAAAAATAAAACAAAAACAATAAAGGCAAATGAGCCTCTTTAATTTAAGCAACAAAAATGTTGACAATGTTGAAATAAATAAAAACAAAAAAACTAGTGACAATTTGTGTTTAAATGCTAAGCAAGTTATACGTGCCCAATCTTGTTCATCTCTTTTGCTAAGCGATGACAATAAAATAACTACAAACAAATCCCCTTCTGAACATAGTGTTACCAAAACTAATATGGATAGTGTAGAAAAACCTAAGACTCAAGTAGGAATGGACAGATACATAACTGTACTGAAAAGAGGTCGAAGCCCTAAATCTTCCCAGATTGCACCAATGGCTAAAGTACAAAAAGACAAGGACTCTAACGGAATAAATTCCCATAATCGTTTTGCTATTTTAGATAGCGAAACAAGTGAAAAAAAACGGCACCCAGGTCGTTCAAACCACCTCCAATTTATTTAAGGGAGAAAAACTCCAGCGACTTAATAAAGAAGTTAATTTCAACTATTGGTGAGAACACATTTTATGTAATTCCAATCAAGCGTGGCAACATTGATGAAACAAAAATACAATTTATTGATGAAAACAGTTATCGTAAAGTAGTAAACGAGTTTGAAAGCTGCAAAAAGAACTTTTATACATATCAGCTGAAGAGTAGTAAAGGTCTACAGGTAGTTATAAAAGGTGTAGACTCATACGTTGATCCAGTCGAAATTAGAGATGGCCTCCAAAAAACGGGATTTAAGGTAAAAAGTGTAGACAACCTCAGAAATCGAGAACGTGTCCCTCAACCTCTATTTCGAGTTGAACTGGAACCTGGAGATATGCGATTGAAAAAGAACGAAACGCACCCTATCTATAATTTAAGATATCTGTTGCACCGCAAAATAAGCGTAGAGGAACCGAATAAGCGATCAGGACCCGTACAGTGTCTAAATTGCCAAGAATATGGTCATACTAGGGCTTACTGCAAATTGCCTCCGGTTTGCGTTGTGTGTGGAGAGCTACATTGTTCCGCCCAATGCGACAAAGCAAGGGATGACTCGAAAGTTAAAAAATGTAGCAATTGCGGTGGAAACCACACTGCTAACTACAGAGGCTGTCCAGTTTTTTCCATGGTAAGGAAAACCACTCAAAAATCAAATACTCCTGCTAAGCACCCACAATATCGAGCAAATGCTCATTACCCTCAGTTATCCCAACCAACAGCCCAACATGTTTCATACGCGGATATGGTAAAAACCAATCATACTGCAGTACATAAAGCGACACCGGCAACTAATTCTACTCCTAATTTGCAATCGCATCCTAAAGAACAAACACCATCTGGTAATTTTAATCGTCTCGAAGCAAGCATCGAGACATTAGTGCATTCGATAAACAGTTTTATGAGCTCTATGAGCAGCATGATGCAAGCAATGGTACGCATGCAATCTACTATGTTGCAGGCGTTACTTAACAAACCATGAACTGTTTAAAAATATGTTTCTGGAACGCAAACGGCTTGCGCCAACACAAAAATGAACTCGAGTACTTCCTTAAGAAGGAACAAATTGATGTCATGCTGGTTTCAGAGACTCACTTTACAACAAATAGCTTTTTCAAAATAAATGGCTATATCTTATATGACACCAAAGACCCCCGTGGCAGAGCATGTGGTGGTTCAGCAATACTAATAAAGGCTCGAATCAAACATTATTTACTGTGTGATTTTTGTGAAGATTACCTACAAGCAACAAACATCTGTATTGAAGAATTTCATCAAAACTTAGTTATTTCTTCAATTTATTCACCTCCTAGGTTTCAAATATCAGAGAGTCAATACAGCGATTTCTTCAAATCACTAGGTCCCTGTTTCATAGCATCAGGCGACTACAACGCTAAACATACGTTTTGGGGATCACGCCTAATAACTCCAAAAGGTCGTGTTTTGTTTGACACAATTTCAAAAATGCGTCTGAATGTGATATAGAGTGGACAACCCACCTATTGGCCTACTGATCGACAAAAAATACCGGATGTTATTGATTTTGGCGTGACTAAAGGTATTTCGAGAGAAATGATTAAGGTTGAAGCGTCACTCGAATTATCCTCAGATCATTCACCCACTATTGTCTATATATGGAATCAGCAAAATATCGTGTCGCCAACAACTTGCACAAGCATTAATTGGTTGAAATATAGAAAGTATCTCAGTACTCATTGTTCGGAAAACATACCGCTAAGAACAACAGAAGATGTGGACCAGAGTCTAATTTATTTTGATCAAAACCTTAAATCAGCTGGCCAACATGCGACAGAAACCAGACAAACAGCTAGATACAATCAAATTTATTTTGTAGATGTCGAGCGGCTCTTGGCTGAAAAAAGGAAAATTAGAAGAGAGTGGCAAGCACACAGATCTCCTCAACTCAAATCTAGACTTAAAGATTGCACGAAACGGCTAAGACAACTGCTAGAATCTCGAAGAGTAGCATCCCTGAAAAATTACTTGGAAGACCTCGACGCAACTGCACAATCAGATTATTCATTATGGCGTGCTTGTAGGAACCTTAAAAGACCGGTCGTACGTAAGCCTCCCTTGCGAACTTCTTGTGGAAACTGGGCAAGGAATGATACCGAAAAAGGCAATTTGTTTGTTGGACATTTGAAGAAGGTTTTCACCCCAAATGTATGTACTGATATAGCTGAGTTGCCATCAGTAGAGACTAGTGCCGTAGTACCCCTAAGATTTGAATTTAGCGATATTGAAAGGGCAATAGCGGATTTAAACACCAAAAAAGCCCCTGGCGTTGATAAAACAAGTAACAGGATGTTAGTTGAGTTGCCCCGTATAGGTCGCAGAATTATTCTGTTTGTTTTTAATGCCATCTTACGTCTTGGGTACTTTCCCACAGAGTGGAAGGTCTCTTTGATAACTATGATTCCTAAACCAGGAAAAGACCACACAAAAGTAGAATCATACAGACCTATAAGCCTTTTATCTAACGTGTCAAAGTTAGTTGAGAGAATATTAATAACTAAGCTGAATCCAATACTTAGCGCGAAAGGATGCATTCCGAACCATCAATTAGGCTTCAGAAAACAACATAGTACGATCCAACAAACACACAGATTAGTAAATGTAATTAAAACGACCTTTGAAGAAAAAAAATACTGTTCTGCGCTCTTTATCGACGTTTCTCAAGCATTCGATAAGGTTTGGCACGAAGGCCTAATATTTAAGCTAAAGCTGAACTTGCCCGAAAACTTGTATAAGCTTTTAAAAGATTATTTAACGAATCGCAAGTTTTTACTAAAAGAAGGTGACTTTTTAAGCTCGCCACAGCTCATTGAAGCCGGAGTTCCCCAAGGTAGTACTTTGGGACCAATTTTATATTTACTGTACACATCGGATATGCCAATTAGCACCCTAGTCCACACATCAACTTTTGCAGATGACACAGCTTTCTTAAGTATTCATGAAAGTGCCCAAGAAGCATCACAAATTTTACAAGACCACATACTCAATTTGGAAAAATGGCTAGAAAAATGGAGAATAAAAGTGAATGAACAAAAATGCACTCACATAACTTTCACACTGCGTAGGGACTCATGCCCTCCTATTCGCATAAATAACCAAATGATACTATAGCTTTCAGACGTTAAATACCTGGGTATACATCTTGACCGTCGCCTTACTTGGAAAAGCCACATTGACTTCAAGTTAACACAAATGAAACTAAAAGTAGTACAACTAAATTGGCTTATTGGCAGAAACTCCACCCTGAGCTTAGATTGTAAACTTCTACTGTACAAGTCGGTCCTCAAACCAATTTGGTGCTATGGGATTCAGTTATGGGGCACTGCCTCAGCTAGCAATGTAGAAAAAATTCAAAGGCGCCAAAATAAGATTTTACGTATTATTACATCTGCTCCCTGGTATATAAAAAATTCAAACATCCACAAAGACCTAAACATGGTATCAGTTAAAGCAGAAATAGCGAAACATGCAGTCACATATCTAAAGAGGCTTGAATCTCATACAAACCCTTTGGCGCGTAACATGCTGAATGAACCTGGTTACATTCGACTAAAAAGAAGAGACACTGCTTTTCTTGGCCGTACATTAGAGGGATGACCCGCAAATGATTTCAAAATCCGTGAAACAAACATTATTTTTGTCTAGCACTGGCTGGACTTAAAAAGAATATTTTATTTTAGACTTAAGATACGAGTAATTATTGTTAGTTCAAAAATATTGAAGATACAATAAATAAATTATGAAAACAAAAAAAAAAAAAAAAAGTGCGAGTTGCTATACTACCTTGGATCTCCGAAATGGGTTCTTCCATGTGCCTTTGGAGGAATCTTCAAGAAAATTTACCGCGTTCGTGACCCATAGTGGCCAGTATGAGTTTTTGTTCGTGCCCTTCGTGATAAGCAATTCCCCCTGCGGTGTTTACTCGCTTTATATCAGCTGTTTTCATGGATCTGATTCAGAGAGGTATAGCGATTGTGTATATGGACGACATCATCATTCCCTCCAAGGATGTGATCGAGGGCGTTGAAAAGCTTATGGTTGTGTTAGAGAGGGCAGCATCATACGGATTGCAGATAAAGCAGATAAAGTGGGAGAAGTGCCAAATTTTGCAGTCGTCTGTCAATTTTCTTGGCTATGTGGTAAAGAATGGATCAATAAAACCTGCGAAGGAGAAAGTGGGAGCTGTTAACGATTTTCCGATTCCCAAAGATCAGAAGATGATGCAGCGGTTTTTGGGGCTGACCTCGTATTTTAGAATGGTTCATCGAATATTACGCTTTAATAGCGAAGCCCCTGACTGATTTGTTGAGGAAGAACGTCCAATTTCGGATTACAGTCATCCCGGTCCAGTTAGAAGACGATATTATTCGCCTGGCACACACCCAGGGTCTCTTCGGTGTTGTAAAGACTAAGGAGTTGGTTGAAAAACAATATTATATCCCAAGATTGGTCGCAAAAGTACCAAAAGTGGTAAAGAGTTGTGTCGAGTGCATCATCACTGAAGCAAAAACTGGTAAGAAGGAAGGTTACCTTAACCCGATCGATGAAGAAGACAAGCCGCTTATGACCTACTATGTTGATCACGTTGGTCCGATGGAACTAACCAATAAGGCCTATAATCATTTGTTTGTTGTTGTTGATGGTTTCACAAAGTTCGTTTGGTGATTGAGTGCCTGGAGAAGCAGTCCGTCATTTTCGGCAACCCTAGAAGGATAATTAGTGACCGTGGGGCAGCGTTCGTGTCCCAAGCCTTTAAAGACTATTGCACTCAGGAAAATATCCAACATCTGCTTATAGCTACAGGTGTACCTCGTGGAAATGGCCAAGTAGATCGAATCCACAAAATATTAGTGCCTATGTTGGCGAAATTGTGTGCAGAGAATCCCATTAACTGGTACAAGCACGCACGCCGAGTCCAGAAGCTGATAAACTCAACCGACCCAAGAAGTACCCAAATATCCCCTATGAAATTACTTACTGATGTAGAGATGAGATTGCCCGATTACCCAGATCTTCGGCAAATATTGTACGAAGAAACTATACGAGACTTCGAAGAAGACAGAGACAAGATGCGGGTAGAAGCTAGAGAAAGCCTATCCAGAATACAGGAAGAATATTGCAAAACTTATAATCGAAATCGAAAACCCGAGATGGAGTACGAGATAGATGAGTTGGTCGCCATCAAGCGCACTCAGTTTGGCACGGGACTTAAGCTGAAAGGAAAATACCTTGGTCGCTATAAGATTGTAAAGAAATTACGCTATGGAAGATATGAGGTCGAAAAGGTCGGCCAACATAAAGGCCCGAATAAAAGTACGACCGTGGCTGAATACATGAAAAGATGGCAATCCGAGCAGAATTGCCGTCAGGAGGGCCGTATGTAGGGTGCCAACCTCAGTCGAACATACCCTTCACTATGTACATAACATGCTAAAAGACCATAGAGTACTTATATTTAACAATAAGAAGAGCGCGGTGAAAAAGTCAGAAGTCAGTCGTAGAGTTGATTAGTGACAGTGCAGTTGAATAGTTGAGTTGAGAGAATAAAATAATTTTGTGACCGTGAACTTGAAGTTGCAGTTATCCTTAACCTAATTTAAATAATCCTAATAAACTAATAATTATATTAATAATTTTAAGTATCCCTTAACAAATGAATAAACTAAATTCAAACAAACATTTGCATCAACAAACTGTTTTATTAGTTCAAGTGGATACTCCTACATGTATTATAAGGATAATAGTCTCTCATTGGAGGAACTGGTTTAACTCCAACCTGCAGAATGAGCTATCCTTATCATCGTTCAAGGGAAATTTTTCTATCATATATGCACCCGTCGATAAGATTTCAACATCCTTATCGCTCAGCGAATTAACTCTCTTAGGAAGGTATAGTATATTCGTCCCCAACTCTAGCACAGCAGATTCTCCATATTTTGTTGTTATACGCTCTGCTCCTGTTATTTGATAGTCTTCTAATTCCATTATATCCTTGATGCTAAGCCTCTGCCTTACGTTTAACTTGTTAAAAGATGCAATTAGTTCCGCGTTGGTGTTCATCGTTGTATAATTTATAGTAGACTATAGAACTTTGTTGAATTTATATAAAATTTGCGTAATAAATCGATATATACTCGTGTTATAATATTTACATATATAGGTAATGCTTTATTATGAAGCTATAAAAGAAAAGATTATTATAACCCTAATTTTATTTAACTAAAGTACGGAAAGACGATTTTTATTATTTTTTTAATTTTATTTTATACATATATATGTATTTTTCTTATCAATTCATAAATTATTTTTTATTTTTAAGTACATATAATCTTAAATCTAATTTAAAAATTAATTTCCCTCATTATTTCATCGCCTTCTTCATCAAAGTAGTATTCCTTTACAGATAATCATCATCATCATTGAGGAATTCGAAAACTTCGTCATCGAAGTAATTTTTATGATATCCCAGCTGGTTGTTGTGGATATCAAAATTCGCCTCACTTCTCTCACTATTAAAGCTCCATGATACACAGATGTCTCCTTCCTCCACTTGGAAGGAAAAGGGGATTATTGATGCTCCTTGTTTATCCACATCTTCCGAGAAAATTAAAATGGGATCCGAAATTATACTTCTTATCATCCTGGGGTTTTGCATTATTTTTATTTAAAATTTTGAATGTTAAATATTATATATAACTTCTTCCTTTAAGAATAAAAGAACGACTAAACACAAATAAATTTTTTATAAAAAAAAAGAAAATTTCCGAACACTAGAATTTTTTAAAATAAAATTTTAATAAACAATTTGATTATAAAATCAATCGTAACATTGGAAATGTAACCATTGTATCAAACCCAAACGCTAAAGATTCCTTATCAACATATTTATTAGCCCCACATAAAAGTTATCTTAACGCTCCCAAATACATTCAAACCGAGTTTAAAATTTAAGTATTTCACTGCAACTGCACTTTATTCTTCTTAAAAATCTTAAAAACATTTTACAAATATAAATTCATGATTTAAAATTTATGACAACTCTAAAATATTGAAAAATTATAATGAATAAAAATACCAATAAAGTATTTATAGCATGAGAACCAATCTAAGGTAAAACATTTAAGTGTTCTATAAATATACAAAAGTATTAAATAAAAATTAAAACCAAAATTCTTCTTTAGCATTCTTATCACATATCGCTTCTGTTTAACAAAATTCAAAATTCAATGATATTCTCCTAGATTGTTTATTATTCCTAATGTGTAAAATATTTATATTTTCTGGTCTATCTGTAACTCCACTTGTTAGCATGTTTTAACACATCAATATGTGTGTCTGTTGTGTTTAGCTTCTCTATTTCTTTCATATATGTACATGAGCTTGTACATTGCACTAAACCTTAATCAGAATATCAGGCTCATCAATATGTCAACCCATATCAACTAACACTTCACATTAAAGCAATTAGTTGAAAGAATTTATTAACCTTAAAAAAATTCCTTATCTAACAGAAATACTATTTTAGTTTGTTTTCCTCTAAATTTAAGAATTTTTTTTTAATTTTTCATAACTAAGAACATTACCACATGCTTAAAAATACAACCAATCTCCACACTCCAAGAATTTATTACCCTTAAAAAAATTTCCTTATCTTAGTCTCTATCACAGTGCGTTATTAGAAATAGTGATTATGCTTTTCACACGAAATGACCTACATTCTTTCCACACACATAAGATCATTGCACTCATAAATTCTTACTCAACTTGTCAGTCCCTTTTTTCCGCTTTCTTCTTTTAAACGATTTAAAAATTTTATCGCTTTTTAATGACCCTTATTCTTGACTTTAATTACACTCACACTAATTTATTGCTGTTTAATGCCGCTTATACTACAATTTTTAAAAAATTATATGACAAAAAAAATATCCCTCCTTATCACAAAAATCCATTGGGTCAGTATCCCATACAAAATACCTTGGGTTAGTATCCCATACAAAATACCTTGGGACAGTATCCCATACAAAATACTATTATACTACTATCTAAAATACCAGTTCACCGCAGGATAAGTGTAGAGGAACCACATAAGCGATCAGTGTTTAAATTACCGAGAATACGGCCGTACAAGGGCTTACTGCAAGTTGCCTCCGGTTTTCGTTGTGTGTGGAGAGCTACATTGTTCCGCCCAATGCGAAAAACCAATGGATGACTCGAAGGTTAAAAAATGTAGCAATTGCTGTCCAGTTTTTTCTATGGTAAGGAAGACAACTCAGAAATTAAATACTCCTGCTAGGCAGCCACAATACCAAGCAAATGCTCATTACCGTCGGCTAGCTCAACCAACAACCCAACATGTTTCATGTGCTGATATGTTAAAATCCAATCATATTTCAGCCAGAAGTTTAATAACAAACACCATCTGGTAACTGCAATTGTCTCGAAGCAAGCATCGAGACATTAGTGCATTCGTTAAACAGTTTGATAAGCTCTATGAGCAGCATGATTCAAAAAATGGTTAGGATGCAACTGTTTAAAAATATGTTTCTGGAACGCCAACGGCTTACGCCAACACAAAAATGAACTAGACTACTTCTTGAAGAATCAACAGATTGATATCATGATGGTTTCAGAAACACATTTAACAACAAATAGCTTGTTTAAAATCAATGGCTATGTATTATATGACACTAAAGACCGCCGTGGCAGAGCATATGGTGGTTCAGCAATAATAATAAAGGCAATACTAATATAGCGACTCTCCAGATCACTAGGTCCCTGTTTCATAGCATCCGGCGACTACAATGCTAAACATACGTTTTGGGGATCAAGACTAATTACTTCAAAAGGTCGTGTTTTATTTGACGCTATTTCGAAAATGCGTCTTAATGTGATATCGAGCGAGCAACCCTCCGATTGGCCTACTGATCGATAAAAAATACCTGATGTTATTGATTTCTGGGTGATTAAGGGTATTCCGAGAGAAATTATTAAAGTTGAAGCGTCACTTGAATTATGCTCAGATCATTCACCCACTATTGTCTTTATATGGAACCAGCAAAATATTGTGACACCAACAACTAGTACAAGCATAAATTGGTTGAAATATAGAAAGTATTTCGGTACTCACTGTTCGCAAAACAAACCGTTAAGAACACCAGAAGACGTGGATCAAAGTCTAATTAATTTTGATCAAAACCTTAGATCAGCTGCCCAACATGCAGCAGTAACTCGACAACCAGCTAGATAAAATCAAATTTATTTTGAAGATATCGAGCGGCTCTTGGCTGAAAAAAGAAAAATTCGAATAGAGTGGCAATCACACAGATCTCCTCAATTCAAATCTAGACTTAATGATTGCACGAAATGGCTAAGAAAGCTACTAGAATCTCGAAGAGTAGCATCTTTGTAAAATTACTTAGAAGACCTCGATGCAACTGCACAATCAGATTATTCATTATGTAGGAACCTTAAAAGACCGGTCGTACGTAAGTCTCCCTTGCGAACTTCTTGTGGAGACTGCGCAAGAAATGATGCCGAAAAAGTATGGCATCTGCTAAACATTTTACTACATCTTTTAATAAAAAACAAACATACCTTAAAAAAAATACCGAAAAAGTAGTAATCAAACGGCAATGTTTCTGACACTTTAATTCTAAAGTGCATTAATTTTTTTTATATTGCTGCAAAAATGAACATACAAACGCAGCTAGGTGACGATGCTCATAATATAACGACATCTGATTCTACAATTTGTTTCCCTGTCGCCAACCATAAATTACCGCAGCTCAAATTGCCAACATTTAGTAGTAAGTACAGCGAATATAAAAATTTTATAACTTCGTTTAATAAAAAATTTTAATTTTAAACGGTCAGGGCATTCCAGATTACGAATGAAAATTTCCCAAAGGCTCTGGAAAGGCTAAAGGCGCGTTACGACAACAGCTCGCTGATTATTATGGAAAATATTACCACTCTGTTCGAACTTCCAGCCGTTTCAAAATATAATTATGTTCAATTACGAAGTCTTGTTGATAATGTTTCAGCTCTATATAGCTCTTTACTATCTCTTGGCTCACATACTGACATTTCGAATTCGATGCTTATATACATAGTGCTGGAAAAAGTTGATGATGAGACTAAAAGAAAGTGGAAAGACTCTTTGGACTTTACCAAACTGCCATCTTGGGATGACTGCTCCAAAGTCCTCAAAAGACGTTGCCAATTTTTTGAATCGGCTGACTTCAGCCACACTCACGTGACTCCTCGTAAGTCTGAGAATCATCAATCTGGTAAGTCCAAATATAAAAATTCAGAGCCATGCTATATTTTCTCGGTTTCAAAACGTGTTTGCACCCTTTGCTCAAAGGCTGATCATACAATTAGTCGTTGTCCTCGCTTTAAAGATATGAACTTCAGCCAACGTTTTGAAAATATCAAACGCCTCGGTCTATGTATAAATTGTTTGTCAAAAGGGCATCAAGTCAACAACTGTTCCTATACATTCAAGTGCAAATTTTGCTCTCTCCTGCATCATATCTTGCATCATCGGTCTCAACCAGCTATAAGGACCTCGTCCCCTGCTGTTGAACCATGTACTTCTCGTGCTGCCTTGAATGATAGTTCTACCGCAGTTCATACTTACATTTAAAAATCTTCGCCAGAACAGGTGCTGCTTGCTACTGCCATGGTTCTCGTACGCAACGCTAGTGGTTGCTATCAGTTAGGACGCGCCTTGCCAGATTCTTGCTCTCAATTAAATTTCATTACTGATGAATTTTCTCAAAAACTTCATTTGCTTCGTATAAAACATACTACTGAATACGCCAGCATTGGAAATACTTTTAATAAAAGTAAATATAGATCATCAGCAAAGGTAAAATCTCGATTTACTGATTTATAAGTGCCGCTATCGTTTTGTATCACGCCTAGGGTTTTGGAAACGGGAATTCCCGCCCGGGAAATGCTATAAACAATTTCCCGCCCGGGAATTCTCGGGAAATGCTATAAACAATTTCCCGGGATTATTTTTGCTAACTTCCCGGGAAAAGGGCACTAACAGTTCAAAGATCATATTTTGAAAAAGTAATTATTGAAATACTTTTTCAGTATTTACAAATATTTATTATATCTTGATATTTTTGTCACCTGAATTGTTCTTAAGTTTAATAAACTGTTAATACTAATATTTAGTCGTTATTTGTGTTCTTTTTATGTTTTATTAAAACTATGATTTTTTCTAAAACTATGCGAATATTTACCCCCGTTATCAGGGAAATGAAAAAGTTCGGGAAATCCCAAACCCTAACCACGCCTCGTATTCTGAGTTAGATATCTCATCCTGGAATTTGCATCCAAATACTCAACTTGCAGATGAAAGCTTTTTTAAATCAATATTTTGTCAGTAGATTGATGGATTGTACTAGGTCGTTATGTTTCAAATAAATCGTTTCCGGTTCTTCTTGTATGCTGTCATAGAAGAGGACATTGATCTTAAATTGCAATGCTTGTGGGAAATTGAAGATATTAAGTCTGACTCAAATGTTTTATCTCCCGAACAGTCTGATTGTGAATCATTTTACTCCAATAACGTCCATCGTGAATCAACTAGTAGGATTGTTGTTAAATTACCCTTTAAGGAGCCAGCAGTCGCTTTAGGACTTTCTCGTAACACTGCCCTTAAAAGATTTGTTTCTCAAGAGAGACGGCTTTCTCTTGACAGCTTTTATGAAAGAATATGAAGAGTGTGGGCATATGAGCCTAGTCCGTAATTCACGTTTAAATGAGCCCCATTGCTTTATTCCTCACTATTGCGTTTTCAAGCCCAATAGTACCTTCCAAGTTGAGAGTTGTCTTTGACGCCTCTTGTACCACATCTTCCCAGAAATCTCTCAATAATATTCTTATGGTTGGTCCAACGATCTAAGATGAGCTGTACAAAATTTTACTTCGTTTTCGTCTTCATCGTTATAACAGCTGATATAGTAAAAATGTAGGTTGATTTGTAGTAGGCTGATTGATTCTTGCGATCGAAAATATCAGTACTTTTTGTGGAGAAATTTTAATGAAGAAGAGATTCGCACATATCAGTTAAATACAGTTACCTATGGAATGTCAGCTACGCCATATCTCATATCGCTATTAAAAGCCTTCATTACCTCGCAGATCAATTTAAGGATAAATTTGAACTTGGCGCAAAAACTATAAAATCATCATTTTATGCTGACGCTTTTTGGGTGGTGCAGATACATTGGAATAATTGTCTCAAATAAAAATCGAAGTGAGTGAAATTCTCACCAGTAGATGTTTTCAATTAGATAAATGACACTCGAATCATAAAGGTTTTCAAAATGATAAAACTACAAAAAACTTGAATATTGATGAATTAGCAATTACTAGCGCCCTTGGCATTACTTGGGATCAACAAAGGGATGTATTTCTTTTTTCGTTTTCACCAAAACTTTCTATAAAAGAAAATATCACCAAACGCTCTATTTTGACGCTCTCGTTATCACTTTTTAATCCCCATGGGCTATTAGCTCCCCTTATAATAAAAGCTAAAATAATCATTCAAGAGTTGTGGATTATAAAAATTGGTTGAGGTGAATATATACGCCAAGAACTACAATCAGTCTGGGACCATTTTGTCTCAGATCTAAAAAGGCTAAGTTATCTTTAAATACCACGTTTTTGTCTCGCTGCTGAATCTCAATCCCTTCAACTTCATGGCTTCTGTGACTCATCAATTTGTGCATATGAATGCTGTTTTTACTTTCGAGTTATAACTTCTGCAGGAAAAGTTTATGTTCGGGTTTTTACCGCTAAATCTGGAGTTGCCCCAACGAAACGGAAATCATTGCTAAAGTTGGAATTGTGTGGAGCGGAACTTTTAGCAAAATTGTACTCTGAAGTTAAAAAACTCTTTACAATACCAGGTCTTGAAGTGGTTCTTTGGTCAGATTCTAAAACAGTGCTTCACAGGCTCAAGCAGCATTCTTCAACATTATACGTTTTCGTTGGCAACTGGGTATCAGAAATTCAGGATCTCACTCATGGTTGTGTTTGGCGATCAGTTCCAACAAATTTCAATCCTGCTGATATCGTTTCCCATGGTTCAACTTTAGAAGAACTTGCTTTATCGACTTTGCACCGAAAGGAAATCTAATTACATTTTGGAGTTAACTGAAAAATATAGTTCATTCTTGAAAATTATTCATATTGTCGCCTGGATACTTCGTTTTGCCCAAAAAACAAAAGGTAATATTTTTAATTCTGACTCTTTACAGCCCCAGGAATAAGAAAATGCTTTGCAAAAAACAGTAGTTAACATGCAAAAATACCATTTTCAAGATGATATAAATCGGGCTATGAAAAAAGAAGAACCCCTTCCTTGACTCATCAAATGGCTACAATCTACTTAAAGTTGGAGGTCGCTTAAATTTCGCTTCAATTTCCGAAGGTCAAAAGCACACAATAATGTTGCCTAGTAAAAATCATTTTGTCCATTGCTATGTGCGCCACTTACACCTCACCAACTATCACACTGGAGCCAAGGCATTAATATCGTTAATCCGCCAGAGGTTTTAGACCATTAACTCTAGAAACTTGTGCCGTCGTATTGTAAAATCTTGCCCACAATGCATTTGTTATCGTCGAAGTTCTTGCAATAAATGATGGGAAATTTGCCTGTAGAGCGACTTAAGGCCTTCAAGGCCTTTCGCTGTTGATTTTTGTGGTTCAATCAACACCTATTTAAGAATCAAGGGAAAAGTACCATATAAAACATATATTGCTGTCTTCGTCTGTCTTGCATCCAAAGCAGTCCATATTCAAGTACTATTGGATTAATCAACAGATGCCTTTATTGCCGCCCTGAAAAGGATGATTGGACGCAGAGGTCTGCCCACAGACATGTTCTGTGATAATGCTACAAATTTTGTTGGTGCAAATTCTAAGTTGGCTCAATTAAAGTCGTTTCTTTTTGTTCCCAAAAACCAAAATTTTATATCCAACCAATTTATTAATTTTCGTTTTATTCCACGTAGGGCACAACATTTTGTCGGATTATGGGAAGCGGCCGTCAAATCGGCCAAAGGTCACTTATCTAGAACCCTAGTTAATACAAGGCTAACATTCGAGGAACTCGCAACTACTATGATCGAGATAGAGGCCATTTTAAATTCAAGACCAATTTCACCTCTATCCTCCGATCCCAGTGATTTTGAAGCCCTTACACCAGGCCATTTCTTAATAGGAGCACCCTTACGTAGTTTGCCAAAACGTGATGTCCCATTGTAGCAAATAAAAAATGTTGAATAGAGGTCCCAAATAAGCGTCATCAAACAAAGATTTTGGAAAAAATGATTATATAAATGATGTGCAAATGCGCAACAAATGGACTAGCTCCAATCAACATTTCCACCGGTTCTCTAGTTATTGTTCAAGAGGATAATCTACCACCACAACGATGACTCATGGGCAAAATCTCCAATATAATACGCGGAAGAGATGATCGGGTCAGGGTTGTCGACATCAAAACAACAAAAGAGTTCATACGTCGCCCTATCCACAGACTGGCTGTATTACCATCTTCTTGAAACTTTCCTTTCAACGGGGCCGGCATGTTAGGTCACCTTATAATAGTTGAATTCAATTTGTTAATTTGTTTTGTATTTATTTTTCATTTAATTATTCATTTTATTTGTTTTAAGTTTATTCAATTTTTTCCCACTGTAATTTGATATTAATATTGTAATTGTTGACCACTGTAACTTATTTTTGATGATTACCCGTTAGTTTTGTATATTTGTTTCTCAAGTTATTGTTTTAAGATGTAAGTTATGTTGTTTTTGTCTACAAGAATGCAATGTTTGTTGTTGGTACATTTAAATAAATAAATACATATTATTAGTTGGTACATTGGAAGTGAGAAACAAAACAACAACAAACACTGTAGCTCCACATACATTGATGTTAGGTTTAAATTAAAGATTATTTAAACATCACTGCCCAAAGAACATTTCAGTGGAAATGGACAACAATTCGAAATAACTGAATTGCTCTATATAGCTACCGGTGTGGAAAAAACTCCTCATCGTACAATTGAGAAATTCAAACGGTCGTTCTAAAGTCATATGTCATAAAATAATAAAACGAAAAAATATGACTGCTGTGAGCGACCGTTTTAATTTAGTGTGTTATTTTTAATTAATCAAGCGGCAGCTTGTTTTTACCATCGCCGGCTTAACTTAATGGGCCGTGTGAATAAACTGGTAGCCAAAGCTTATGCTTGAAATATTTAAGTTTTAACTATCTTTGAGGTGAATAAAAAAATCAGCTAAAGCTAGTACTTTATACTGACAAGCAAAAGCTAGTTTTTCCAGCGTTGGCTTAAAAAAGGTGTGATTAAAAGGTAGACAATGCTTAAAAATACTAGCTTATGCTTTGATTTTTTTAAGCATATGATTGAGTTGCTTAAAATTGGTTTTGCTATTAAAATAAAAAAAAGAAAAAGTGTTTTAAATCATTTAATAATGCCAGCTTTTATAAACCTTCGAAAAAAAAGGAATACCGCATTAGGACACATTCTCATCCAGCAGATTATTTTAATTTGTACAGGTTTCGAGAAGAAAATGTAAAATGGCTAGCGGAACATTTTTTTGGAAAAAAATCATGAAAAGAGAGGAACATCGCTGTCTCAAATTAAAAGAATGGAAATTTTTCTCCGCTTTCTTAGCGATCCTGGGTTTCAAATAAGAGTCGGAAAAGAAGAAGGTATTCATGGCACAACTGTTTGCAAAACAGTAAAAATAGTTTTGGATAAAGTTATGAGTAAGGCCCAACTGTGGATTAAATTTTCAGCAAATGTCGAACAACTAAAACTCGCTCAAGAGCAGTGGGCATCACGATATGAATTTCCTTGCGCTATTGGAGTAATATATTGCACGCATGTTGCAATACAAAAACCACCAAACCATGGAGATGAGTATGTTAACCGAAAGGGATTTTGCAGCATCAATGTTCAAGCAACGTGTAACGCAAACGAAGAGTTCACATCAATTGACTGCAATTGGCCAGGATCAGTGCACGATAGCCGAATCCTGAAAAGGTCACGTATTTTTCACTTCATGAACAATCAGCACAGTGATGCAATTATTTTAGGTGATATAGGCTATGGCATTCGATCTTGGTTACTAACACCATTTAAAACACCAAGAACTCGAGAAGAAATATGCTACAACAAGCATCACACAAAAAATCGTGTTGTAATTGAACGCTGCTTTGGGCAATTAAAAAGACGTTTTCCCATTTTACAGTACAGAGTGCGTGTAGCACTGAACAAAGTCGCAGCAGTGATTGTAAGTTGTGCCGTACTACACAATATTGTAATTTTTTTAAAAAATGATTTAGAAATTCAACCCGATGATACAGAACTTTTCCAGGATGGTGAAGTAGAAGAAGAACATGATGCGGACTCCACATATAATAGGCCAAAGGAGAAGACAAGAAATTGCAAATGTGCTCACTTCTTTATCTATTGAATGAAAAAAACAATGTTTGTTCTTATGTTTTATATCAAAAATATTTGGTTTATTCTCAAAAAATTTTTTAATTATACATATGTATAATACATACATACTATACAAAAAAAAAAACAAAAATCACATTTCAAATTCATTAAACTTTTTTTGTGCTTAAAGGTTTGTACAAACAAAATGTATTAACTAAATTATACAAAATAGAATTAAGTTTTTGTCTAAACACTCTCAAGGGCCAAAAAAAGCTATAGAAGTGGTTGCTACAAATATTTAGGTATTACATTTAGGATGTTATAATAATAAGTGGATACTATTTTTTCTTCTACTGATACAAAAATTAATGTCCAGACACGAAATTTTTGACATTTAAAATTTTTACACTTTGTAATTATTTTTTTTCGTTTTCGTGTACGCATGCAAAACATTTATTCCACACAGGTCTAACGAATTATTGTTTGTGCAGAAATAAATGTAAAACTCCAATGTAGAATTCCTACAGAAGTCAATACCGGTATTTAAAAGTGAAAATAGTGGTAACTTCATAAGCGATTTCTGCCACCTGACTTAACCGTCATATTTTCCAGTTTTTGCTACAACTTTTCAGCACTAGCTATGTAGCACTAGCTAAGAGTTATTCACACTTTTTGTAGTTTAAACTTTTCAGCATAGCTAGTACTGAAAAGTTAAAGCTAGTTCTAGTACTTAGTACTATGTAGTATAAAATACATTTTTATTCACTCGACCCAATAGCTTTAACCACTTAACTCCGAATTCTTTTGCCAATTTATGACAAAACAATAAACATTTGTAGAAAAGTCTTAATTTTTTATGACTATTTTACACACAAGCGAACAACAATTTTTTAAAACTGTTTTAAAATATTATGACAATATGACTCGATGAGACACCGTTTGAATACCCCAAATATGTATTTCAAAAAGCACTTCTACAAAACATAAATATACAAAAATTTTTGATGTACATACTTATATAAAGCTAACACAAGTAAACAAAGCTCGTTATTCCAATAATTTGTTTTACCAATAACAAAAAGAGCCATTTTAAATGCTTTACATCATTCTCAATGTATTAAGTATTTTGTTTTTTATGTGGTTAAAAAAACAATTTACATTTAAATAAAGAAAAAATAAGTTTATATTATAAAAATATAAAACTTTTTCAATAGATTTGACTACCCGGATAAATAAATATTCGTTTTTACACATCATTAGCAATAGAGAAAACATGTCGTTTTTTGTTTTTTATGTGGTTAAAAAAACAATTTACATTTAAATAAAGAAAAAAAGGATATATTAAAAAATATAAAACTTTTTTAATAGATTTGACTTACCCGGATAAATTAAAATTCGTTTTTGCACATCATTAGCAATAGAGAAAAGAAAAAACATGGTGCTGCCAGTCTCAACATTAAAAATTTAATTTAAATGAAAAAGTTCGGGAAATCCCAAACCCTAACCACGCCTCGTATTCTGAGTTAGATATCTCATCCTGGAATTTGCATCCAAATACTCAACTTGCAGATGAAAGCTTTTTTAAATCAATATTTTGTCAGTAGATTGATGGATTGTACTAGGTCGTTATGTTTCAAATAAATCGTTTCCGGTTCTTCTTGTATGCTGTCATAGAAGAGGACATTGATCTTAAATTGCAATGCTTGTGGGAAATTGAAGATATTAAGTCTGACTCAAATGTTTTATCTCCCGAACAGTCTGATTGTGAATCATTTTACTCCAATAACGTCCATCGTGAATCAACTAGTAGGATTGTTGTTAAATTACCCTTTAAGGAGCCAGCAGTCGCTTTAGGACTTTCTCGTAACACTGCCCTTAAAAGATTTGTTTCTCAAGAGAGACGGCTTTCTCTTGACAGCTTTTATGAAAGAATATGAAGAGTGTGGGCATATGAGCCTAGTCCGTAATTCACGTTTAAATGAGCCCCATTGCTTTATTCCTCACTATTGCGTTTTCAAGCCCAATAGTACCTTCCAAGTTGAGAGTTGTCTTTGACGCCTCTTGTACCACATCTTCCCAGAAATCTCTCAATAATATTCTTATGGTTGGTCCAACGATCTAAGATGAGCTGTACAAAATTTTACTTCGTTTTCGTCTTCATCGTTATAACAGCTGATATAGTAAAAATGTAGGTTGATTTGTAGTAGGCTGATTGATTCTTGCGATCGAAAATATCAGTACTTTTTGTGGAGAAATTTTAATGAAGAAGAGATTCGCACATATCAGTTAAATACAGTTACCTATGGAATGTCAGCTACGCCATATCTCATATCGCTATTAAAAGCCTTCATTACCTCGCAGATCAATTTAAGGATAAATTTGAACTTGGCGCAAAAACTATAAAATCATCATTTTATGCTGACGCTTTTTGGGTGGTGCAGATACATTGGAATAATTGTCTCAAATAAAAATCGAAGTGAGTGAAATTCTCACCAGTAGATGTTTTCAATTAGATAAATGACACTCGAATCATAAAGGTTTTCAAAATGATAAAACTACAAAAAACTTGAATATTGATGAATTAGCAATTACTAGCGCCCTTGGCATTACTTGGGATCAACAAAGGGATGTATTTCTTTTTTCGTTTTCACCAAAACTTTCTATAAAAGAAAATATCACCAAACGCTCTATTTTGACGCTCTCGTTATCACTTTTTAATCCCCATGGGCTATTAGCTCCCCTTATAATAAAAGCTAAAATAATCATTCAAGAGTTGTGGATTATAAAAATTGGTTGAGGTGAATATATACGCCAAGAACTACAATCAGTCTGGGACCATTTTGTCTCAGATCTAAAAAGGCTAAGTTATCTTTAAATACCACGTTTTTGTCTCGCTGCTGAATCTCAATCCCTTCAACTTCATGGCTTCTGTGACTCATCAATTTGTGCATATGAATGCTGTTTTTACTTTCGAGTTATAACTTCTGCAGGAAAAGTTTATGTTCGGGTTTTTACCGCTAAATCTGGAGTTGCCCCAACGAAACGGAAATCATTGCTAAAGTTGGAATTGTGTGGAGCGGAACTTTTAGCAAAATTGTACTCTGAAGTTAAAAAACTCTTTACAATACCAGGTCTTGAAGTGGTTCTTTGGTCAGATTCTAAAACAGTGCTTCACAGGCTCAAGCAGCATTCTTCAACATTATACGTTTTCGTTGGCAACTGGGTATCAGAAATTCAGGATCTCACTCATGGTTGTGTTTGGCGATCAGTTCCAACAAATTTCAATCCTGCTGATATCGTTTCCCATGGTTCAACTTTAGAAGAACTTGCTTTATCGACTTTGCACCGAAAGGAAATCTAATTACATTTTGGAGTTAACTGAAAAATATAGTTCATTCTTGAAAATTATTCATATTGTCGCCTGGATACTTCGTTTTGCCCAAAAAACAAAAGGTAATATTTTTAATTCTGACTCTTTACAGCCCCAGGAATAAGAAAATGCTTTGCAAAAAACAGTAGTTAACATGCAAAAATACCATTTTCAAGATGATATAAATCGGGCTATGAAAAAAGAAGAACCCCTTCCTTGACTCATCAAATGGCTACAATCTACTTAAAGTTGGAGGTCGCTTAAATTTCGCTTCAATTTCCGAAGGTCAAAAGCACACAATAATGTTGCCTAGTAAAAATCATTTTGTCCATTGCTATGTGCGCCACTTACACCTCACCAACTATCACACTGGAGCCAAGGCATTAATATCGTTAATCCGCCAGAGGTTTTAGACCATTAACTCTAGAAACTTGTGCCGTCGTATTGTAAAATCTTGCCCACAATGCATTTGTTATCGTCGAAGTTCTTGCAATAAATGATGGGAAATTTGCCTGTAGAGCGACTTAAGGCCTTCAAGGCCTTTCGCTGTTGATTTTTGTGGTTCAATCAACACCTATTTAAGAATCAAGGGAAAAGTACCATATAAAACATATATTGCTGTCTTCGTCTGTCTTGCATCCAAAGCAGTCCATATTCAAGTACTATTGGATTAATCAACAGATGCCTTTATTGCCGCCCTGAAAAGGATGATTGGACGCAGAGGTCTGCCCACAGACATGTTCTGTGATAATGCTACAAATTTTGTTGGTGCAAATTCTAAGTTGGCTCAATTAAAGTCGTTTCTTTTTGTTCCCAAAAACCAAAATTTTATATCCAACCAATTTATTAATTTTCGTTTTATTCCACGTAGGGCACAACATTTTGTCGGATTATGGGAAGCGGCCGTCAAATCGGCCAAAGGTCACTTATCTAGAACCCTAGTTAATACAAGGCTAACATTCGAGGAACTCGCAACTACTATGATCGAGATAGAGGCCATTTTAAATTCAAGACCAATTTCACCTCTATCCTCCGATCCCAGTGATTTTGAAGCCCTTACACCAGGCCATTTCTTAATAGGAGCACCCTTACGTAGTTTGCCAAAACGTGATGTCCCATTGTAGCAAATAAAAAATGTTGAATAGAGGTCCCAAATAAGCGTCATCAAACAAAGATTTTGGAAAAAATGATTATATAAATGATGTGCAAATGCGCAACAAATGGACTAGCTCCAATCAACATTTCCACCGGTTCTCTAGTTATTGTTCAAGAGGATAATCTACCACCACAACGATGACTCATGGGCAAAATCTCCAATATAATACGCGGAAGAGATGATCGGGTCAGGGTTGTCGACATCAAAACAACAAAAGAGTTCATACGTCGCCCTATCCACAGACTGGCTGTATTACCATCTTCTTGAAACTTTCCTTTCAACGGGGCCGGCATGTTAGGTCACCTTATAATAGTTGAATTCAATTTGTTAATTTGTTTTGTATTTATTTTTCATTTAATTATTCATTTTATTTGTTTTAAGTTTATTCAATTTTTTCCCACTGTAATTTGATATTAATATTGTAATTGTTGACCACTGTAACTTATTTTTGATGATTACCCGTTAGTTTTGTATATTTGTTTCTCAAGTTATTGTTTTAAGATGTAAGTTATGTTGTTTTTGTCTACAAGAATGCAATGTTTGTTGTTGGTACATTTAAATAAATAAATACATATTATTAGTTGGTACATTGGAAGTGAGAAACAAAACAACAACAAACACTGTAGCTCCACATACATTGATGTTAGGTTTAAATTAAAGATTATTTAAACATCACTGCCCAAAGAACATTTCAGTGGAAATGGACAACAATTCGAAATAACTGAATTGCTCTATATAGCTACCGGTGTGGAAAAAACTCCTCATCGTACAATTGAGAAATTCAAACGGTCGTTCTAAAGTCATATGTCATAAAATAATAAAACGAAAAAATATGACTGCTGTGAGCGACCGTTTTAATTTAGTGTGTTATTTTTAATTAATCAAGCGGCAGCTTGTTTTTACCATCGCCGGCTTAACTTAATGGGCCGTGTGAATAAACTGGTAGCCAAAGCTTATGCTTGAAATATTTAAGTTTTAACTATCTTTGAGGTGAATAAAAAAATCAGCTAAAGCTAGTACTTTATACTGACAAGCAAAAGCTAGTTTTTCCAGCGTTGGCTTAAAAAAGGTGTGATTAAAAGGTAGACAATGCTTAAAAATACTAGCTTATGCTTTGATTTTTTTAAGCATATGATTGAGTTGCTTAAAATTGGTTTTGCTATTAAAATAAAAAAAAGAAAAAGTGTTTTAAATCATTTAATAATGCCAGCTTTTATAAACCTTCGAAAAAAAAGGAATACCGCATTAGGACACATTCTCATCCAGCAGATTATTTTAATTTGTACAGGTTTCGAGAAGAAAATGTAAAATGGCTAGCGGAACATTTTTTTGGAAAAAAATCATGAAAAGAGAGGAACATCGCTGTCTCAAATTAAAAGAATGGAAATTTTTCTCCGCTTTCTTAGCGATCCTGGGTTTCAAATAAGAGTCGGAAAAGAAGAAGGTATTCATGGCACAACTGTTTGCAAAACAGTAAAAATAGTTTTGGATAAAGTTATGAGTAAGGCCCAACTGTGGATTAAATTTTCAGCAAATGTCGAACAACTAAAACTCGCTCAAGAGCAGTGGGCATCACGATATGAATTTCCTTGCGCTATTGGAGTAATATATTGCACGCATGTTGCAATACAAAAACCACCAAACCATGGAGATGAGTATGTTAACCGAAAGGGATTTTGCAGCATCAATGTTCAAGCAACGTGTAACGCAAACGAAGAGTTCACATCAATTGACTGCAATTGGCCAGGATCAGTGCACGATAGCCGAATCCTGAAAAGGTCACGTATTTTTCACTTCATGAACAATCAGCACAGTGATGCAATTATTTTAGGTGATATAGGCTATGGCATTCGATCTTGGTTACTAACACCATTTAAAACACCAAGAACTCGAGAAGAAATATGCTACAACAAGCATCACACAAAAAATCGTGTTGTAATTGAACGCTGCTTTGGGCAATTAAAAAGACGTTTTCCCATTTTACAGTACAGAGTGCGTGTAGCACTGAACAAAGTCGCAGCAGTGATTGTAAGTTGTGCCGTACTACACAATATTGTAATTTTTTTAAAAAATGATTTAGAAATTCAACCCGATGATACAGAACTTTTCCAGGATGGTGAAGTAGAAGAAGAACATGATGCGGACTCCACATATAATAGGCCAAAGGAGAAGACAAGAAATTGCAAATGTGCTCACTTCTTTATCTATTGAATGAAAAAAACAATGTTTGTTCTTATGTTTTATATCAAAAATATTTGGTTTATTCTCAAAAAATTTTTTAATTATACATATGTATAATACATACATACTATACAAAAAAAAAAACAAAAATCACATTTCAAATTCATTAAACTTTTTTTGTGCTTAAAGGTTTGTACAAACAAAATGTATTAACTAAATTATACAAAATAGAATTAAGTTTTTGTCTAAACACTCTCAAGGGCCAAAAAAAGCTATAGAAGTGGTTGCTACAAATATTTAGGTATTACATTTAGGATGTTATAATAATAAGTGGATACTATTTTTTCTTCTACTGATACAAAAATTAATGTCCAGACACGAAATTTTTGACATTTAAAATTTTTACACTTTGTAATTATTTTTTTTCGTTTTCGTGTACGCATGCAAAACATTTATTCCACACAGGTCTAACGAATTATTGTTTGTGCAGAAATAAATGTAAAACTCCAATGTAGAATTCCTACAGAAGTCAATACCGGTATTTAAAAGTGAAAATAGTGGTAACTTCATAAGCGATTTCTGCCACCTGACTTAACCGTCATATTTTCCAGTTTTTGCTACAACTTTTCAGCACTAGCTATGTAGCACTAGCTAAGAGTTATTCACACTTTTTGTAGTTTAAACTTTTCAGCATAGCTAGTACTGAAAAGTTAAAGCTAGTTCTAGTACTTAGTACTATGTAGTATAAAATACATTTTTATTCACTCGACCCAATAGCTTTAACCACTTAACTCCGAATTCTTTTGCCAATTTATGACAAAACAATAAACATTTGTAGAAAAGTCTTAATTTTTTATGACTATTTTACACACAAGCGAACAACAATTTTTTAAAACTGTTTTAAAATATTATGACAATATGACTCGATGAGACACCGTTTGAATACCCCAAATATGTATTTCAAAAAGCACTTCTACAAAACATAAATATACAAAAATTTTTGATGTACATACTTATATAAAGCTAACACAAGTAAACAAAGCTCGTTATTCCAATAATTTGTTTTACCAATAACAAAAAGAGCCATTTTAAATGCTTTACATCATTCTCAATGTATTAAGTATTTTGTTTTTTATGTGGTTAAAAAAACAATTTACATTTAAATAAAGAAAAAATAAGTTTATATTATAAAAATATAAAACTTTTTCAATAGATTTGACTACCCGGATAAATAAATATTCGTTTTTACACATCATTAGCAATAGAGAAAACATGTCGTTTTTTGTTTTTTATGTGGTTAAAAAAACAATTTACATTTAAATAAAGAAAAAAAGGATATATTAAAAAATATAAAACTTTTTTAATAGATTTGACTTACCCGGATAAATTAAAATTCGTTTTTGCACATCATTAGCAATAGAGAAAAGAAAAAACATGGTGCTGCCAGTCTCAACATTAAAAATTTATAAGAGCATACGTTAACTAAATTTCCGTTTTTGCATACGAATTTTTACCATAGCTTTATTAGCCTTAATGCGACTGGAAACTAAAGTAAACATTAAAGCTTAAGTAAGATTTTTTTTGAAAAGACCGTAAGACTTTAAAGTTGTCAAAGTCGCTCAAGTTCTTAAAAGCGTACAAAATATTAAATTTGTGAATTTTAACTCGGACAGACTTTAAATTATAACTACCTACATATATTACTAAATATACATTTACACACATATTTACAGTTTAAAACATTATTATTGGATTTTATTTTAATTAAAAATTTTACTTCATTACTTGGAAAATATAATATCCTCAATAAAATATAGTAATAAGTATTTTATATTATGTGTTAATTTCGATAACGAAGGGGTTTAATTGCTTATAACTTTTTTATTATATTTCTTTTCTTTTCATTTCATAAAATGGAGCATTACTCAATTGAACTACGTGCCCAAATTGTTGAGCTTTATTTTTCAAATCAACGATCCATTGTTTTGACTCAGCGTGCATATCGTCGTTATTTTAATGTGCGGGTTGGACCCTCAGAGTCAACAATAAACCGTCTGGTTGCAAATTTTCGGCAACAAGGGGCAGTATGAAACCTTTCTGGTGCAGACGACGAACGGTGCACACGAATGACAATATTGAAATGGTACAGAGGAGTATTCGGGAAGATGGAAAAACATCAACCAGGACACGTTCTACACAACTTGGCCTCTCAACAGCGAGAATTACACCCACCATGTGCCATGTTTGGTTTGGTGCCATGTTTCATCGGAAAGGATAATTGGTATTTTTTTGAAAATGAACACAGTGTCGCCGTGTCAAATATCGGACAATGTTGGAAAATTTTTTAAGGCCTGCGGTGGAAAACAATCCGCAAGTATGGTTCCAACAAGATGGAGCAACAGCGCACACTGCAAGGGACACTATGGCTCTTTTACGAGACATCTTTGGTGAACGGGATTCACCGGATTTAACCGCTCCAGACTGTTTTCTTTGGGGTTATTTGAAAGGAAAAGTCTACATTAATAAGCCTAGAACCATTCAGCAATTAAAAAGCAATATAAGCGACGAAATAAACAACATAATACCTGAAGTTTGGCGAAAGGTGATGGAAAATGTGTTGGAAAGAGCACGAATATGCGAAGCAGTAAATGGCCACCACTTGCAGGATATTATTTTTCATAACTAAACTAAAAATATTCCGCATTTATATTATGTATTTAAAAAAATAATAATTATGTTTTAAATAAAAAGTTATAACGAATTCAAACCCTTTCTTTCATTTTGGACCATCCTGTATGTGTGTACTAATGTATGTTTATAAGTATGCAAAACTAAAATATGAGCATAAAGACATAAAGAAAAACAAAAAAGATGATACATAAAGGCAATGTGTAAAATATGAAAAATTTATAAAAAAGTTAACAGTTAAATAAATAAAGTTTACAAAATACATAAGTAAATAATGGTAATTCCTTATTTTATTTTTACGTACTTTTTAAAAGACATGGTAATGACTCGATCCAATACCAAACTAGAAGAAAACCAAGACGAAAATAAAACAGAAAATTGCAGTGAAGAAAGTGAAGAAAAAAATACGAGTGAACACGGTAAGCGGGTTAATAACAAACATATAAATCAAAATACAAAATTAGAACCAAATATATCGATTGATCGTAAAGATGATTTTGAACAATTTAATTCAGCGAATGTCGAAAAAACAATCGGTTCCTTCAGTGCGGTAGGTCAACGGTCAACGGTACAATAAGACAGGACATATATCTACAAATTTTAAAGAGCAAAGTATTGCAAGAGTAAACTGTACGGAAAGTAAAAAAAAATTTTAAAAATTTGAAAATTGATGGTAATATATTTGAGACTTTAATTGATAACGGTGCCGATATTAATAAAGGAGGGTGTTTTTAAGAAAAATATTAAAAAAGAATTTAGCGAGTACAGTAGCAGTACCTAAAGGAATTGTTGAAGTTAATTCTGATTTGGACGGACATTTGTTTTGTCATATATTAGTCATTGTCCCAGATAAATCGATTAGTTACAGTGTTGTGATCGGTTTGGATGTATTAAGTAAATACAGATACTCGTCAGACAAAAGAGGATATTTATTTCATTCCATTATAGAATGTCCAATAGAATATTAAATTAATATAATGTTGAACATTAATATAGATACTGATAAAGAACTGATTGTGCGGGTTGTATATAAAAAATCATAGCAAATTTTAAAACGAAATGTATACCAAGAAACAATTTAACAGTTAAAATTATTTTAGAAGTGAAATCCCAATATACCCATATCCGAGTCGGTTGTCTCTTCCAGAGCAAAGAATTATTGAAGAGCAAGTGAAAGATTGGCTCAATAGTGGAAAAATTTGAAAATCGACTTCGCAATACTGTAGTCATGTTGTATTGGCTAATAAAAAAGATGGTTCGAAATAAGTGTGCGTAGATTTCTGACGGCTGAATAAAATTTGTCTTAAGGATCGATTCAGTGTCCTGTATATTAAAAGTTCATTTTTATACGTACCCATCGATGAGCAAAGCAAGAAGTATACGGCATTTGTTATAAAGCAAGGTATTTTTTAATTTAATTATACCCCGTTTGGATTTTGTAATTCCCCTTTTGCATTTATACGATGTATTAATACAATTTTCTGCGATCTGATTAACGAGAACATCCTGCAAATATATATGGACGACATAATTCTGTACATAAAAGATGAAACTTTCGGAATGTAATCCTTAGAAAGAGTCTTAAAGTTGGCGGCTAAAAGCAATATGGAAATAAATTCGAAAAAGTGTAAATATCTGCAGAGGCAAGTAGAATTCTTAGGAATGGTTATTGGATTTTCTACAGTTAAACCAAGCGAAGAAAAACTTAAATCGGTTAAAAAATTTCCTGAAACAAAAAATGTAAGAGACGTACAATCCTTCTTACGCTTGACGGTCTTCTTTAGAAATTCATTAAGAATTACTCTATTGTTGCAAGAACTCTAACACACTTGCTTGTAATCAATAATAAAGTTAAAACAGCTTTTGAAACGTTAAAGGAAGTGTTAGTAAGTCAATTAATTTTGAGAATATATAATAGAGAAGAGGCAACGACAAAATTGCATATTGATGCGTCAGGGTTAGGATCTAGAGCAATTTTATTGCAAGAATTTGATGAGAAGTGACATCCTGTGTATTACTACAGCAAAAAGACTTCTAACTCTGAATCTAACCTTCATAGCTACCATTTAGAAATTAAAACAGCATTGCTAGCGATGAAAAAACTACGCCATTACTTATTGGGAGTGAGTTTTGTTTTCGTCACTTGGCATTTAAACAGAAAATAAGCAAAGATGATTTATAACCATAGAGACCCACGCAAACCCCTCAGAGTTCTGTGTGCACACACATAATCTCTACGAAACTCTCACAAAGAGAACAAACCATGTAAAATTTTTAATCAGTAGCATGCCAACTTTCAACAAAGCAGGTTTATGTCGTAATAAAATAAGCACACCGAAAATATATAACCATAATTTACCAAAACTATTAGTTTGAAAAAATAATTATTATTTAAATATAAAAAATATTTTATTTTAATATAGTTTATTTGACCTTTTTAATAATTTGTATTTAATTATTTTTATTTTCAAGCCTTAGGTCGTTAATTATTTTTATTTTTATTCTCGATATTTCGCTACTCTTTTGTGTAGCATTAATATTTTTTAATTTTTCCTGATGATGCTACACAAAGGAGTAGCGAAATATCGAGAATAAAAATAAAAATAATTAACGACCTAAAGCTTGAAAATAAAAATAATTAAATATAAAAAATATTTTTTTTTTAGTTTTCGTATTAGATTAATATAAATCAACAATTTTAAGGCAAAGCAATAAACGCTACTTTTATTTGTTTTATTTTTACATAAAATGATATACGGGTACGCATGCATGAATAGTTTATTTGCGTATTATTAATTTGAAAAATACGAAATTGGTTTTAATAGTTCAGAATGAAAAATAAATTAACGTAAATTTGTTTTATGGTTGGAAAAAGCTTTACACAAAAGGATCTTTGACAGTAATGGGCATTTCTAGACAAGAACTATTGTATTGTGTGATTTCTCTACCTTTCTCACAACACACACATACATAGTACATATGTTGCAATACATGACTATTTTTTAATTCTAAGAATCGTAAGAAAACTAATTTAATTATAAAGGGTGTTTTTTATTGAGGTATAGAACTTTAAGTTGCAATAAAGCAACGATGGATTATTCGATTGACATGAATTTTATTTATCCGAAAGATAATCTTGTAGCATTACATTTTAAATATGATTTCTGGCATATAACCGCCACGGCTGGCGCGGATGTAGTCCAATCTGGACGTCAAATTTTCGATGACTTTTTCCAACATTTGTGGCCGTATATCGGCAATAACACAGCGAATGTTGTCTTCAAATGGTCAAGCGTTTGTGGCTTATTCGCATAGACCAATGACTTTACATAGCCCCACAGAAAGTAGTCTAGCAGTGTTAAATCACAAGATCTTGGAGGCCAATTCTCAGGTCCAAAGCGTGAAATTAGGCTGTCACCAAATAAATTTATTGTGGCACGAGCTGTCTATTCTATTGTGTCACGAGCTGTGTGACATGTTGCGCCGTCTTGTTGAAACCACATCTCCTGGATATCATGGTTATTCAATTCAGGAATGAATCATGGCTATATACCGATCACTATTGACTGTAACGTTCTGGCCACCACCGTTTTTGAAAAAGTACGGACCAATGATTCCACCAGCCCATAAAGCGCACCAAACAGTCAGTTTTTCTGGATGTAACGGTGTTTCGACATACACTTGAGGATTACCTTCACTCCAAATAAGGCAGTTTTGTTTGTTGACGTAGCCATTCAACCAGAAGTGCGCTTCATCGCTAAACAAAATTCACTTATGAAAATCGAGTAGAACGGTAATCTCGTTTCGGGCCCAAAATTGCACTATTTTCAAGCGTTTTTTAGACGTCAGTCTATTCATGAGAAATTGCCGAACCAAACTGAGAATAAATCACTTGACATCTGTTAAATCGGTCGCCATCTTGAAAAGTAATGCCAACTTAAAGTTCTATACCTCTATAAAAAACACCCTTATATACACTTAATATTTTACAACAACCTTTTTTGTGAAATTTTCACAATCATAAAATATTCATATGCTACCATTTGCTACTACTTTTTTACTTTTAACTCTATCTTAAAAAAACATGAATTAAAATTTGGTTAACTTAAATTAAACGCTTTTGATTTTATTAATGTGATTTTTTCCAGTGCAAAACACCAATACATTCTCATTTTAACCCGTTTTAACAACTTTCTCTGGTTGGGTATGCTTGTTTATAACCATCGGTTTCTCGATATTTTATGTATATGAAGGATTTTCAATTCAATTTTAAACACGGAAAAGGCAGTCAAATGAATCACGTTGATGCACTCAGTAGACACGTAGTGAACGTCATTGGTGTGGAAAAAGATTT
Organism: Phasia obesa; assembly: GCA_949628195.1. Lineage (NCBI taxonomy): Eukaryota > Metazoa > Arthropoda > Insecta > Diptera > Tachinidae > Phasia > Phasia obesa. Next base: position 123,682,752 of record OX451215.1, on the reverse strand, counting down.
AAAATGTCGTCTGAAAAAATCGCAAAGGACTGATGATTCATTAAACGCAATAATAGAAATCCTTGATATTCGTCCCTATAAAAATTTTAAAATTATTGCTGAAGTTTTATGTGAGGAAGTTGAGTGTAATTATATTTTTGTAGTACCCCGACAAATGGAAATTATTTCCAAAAATCATGAAAATGGCAATTTCGGAAATGCTAAGACGGTTCACCAAATTAAACAAAAGTATTTCATACCAACGAAATTATAATTGTAAAAGCAAGGAAAACTGGAAGGGTTTATGGAGTGTATAGACAAAGGTGAACAGTCTTTAAGCACTACTCATATTGATCACCTTGGTCCGATGGACTCTACATTAAAGCAATACAAATACATTTTTTCCGTAGTGGATAACTTTAGTAAATTCGTATGGTTATACCATACCAAATCAACGGGTGTTGAAGAGGTTCTAAATAAGGTACAGCTTTTACATCATGAGCATTTGAAGAATTCAGTAAGGAGGCCGGTATTAAACATGTTCAGATAACAACAGGCGTATCACGTGAAAATGAGTAGATAGAACGTGTTAAAAGAACAGTTATATCGGTTATCTCCAAATTATCGTAAGAAAAACCTGAGAAGTGCTAAAAAGAACAACGTTCAGAAAGCCATAAATAGCAGTCTTCATCGTTCTACAGGTCACTCATAATTTGAAGTTTTATTTGGTGTTAAAATGAGAGTTAAGAATTCTATAAATGTCTTGGAAATTTTGGAAAACGAGTTTATATGACTTTAATAAAAAACAGAAAAAACTTAGATACGAAGCCAAACAACAGATTCAAAAAGTTCAGAATGAGTACAAAAAGACTTTTGGCAAAAAGAGGAAGAAATTTTTTTTGAGTACACAGTAAACAAATTAGCTAATGAGTATCTTCGATCGTATGAGGTTTAGCAGTTAAATTGATTTTATGGACAGACATAGAAGAGGCAAAGTAAAGATTAAAAAAACAGATAGTTGTTAATTACCAGTTTCATAGAAAAGTCGTTTTCTTAAAGTTAAAAAAGTCGTTTAAGTTGTTAAGTCTTTAAAGTTCTTAAGTTGTTAAAGTTCCTCAAGTTTTTGAAAGTTGAGTTTCTTAAAAAGTGTAGGAAATATTAAATTTGTGAACTTTAATTCGGATAGACTTTAAATTATAACTATATTACAGTCGGATTCGGTTACGCGCAAATGAAAAATTACACGATTTATTTTTCACTTATCCGGATTTCTTTTTTTATACGAAGTGAAAACTTGACATTAAAGAAAACAGTCGAATATTAAATTTCAATTCAGATTATTTTCGCTAGTTATTCGTCTAATTGAACGGACTTGTTTTTTTCAAGCTCACAAAAAACTAATAATACAAACAAAATTTAGTGAGTGAATTTTCAATAAACAAACAAAAACAATAAAACCTGTTTTGATACAGAATAACAAAGTTGTTGTATTTTTTTTCTCTTGTTTACAACGGCATTACTAGTTGATTAATAAGACAAACGAAAAGTAAAGTGCGAGGGCTCATTTATGAGTCACTCAAATTTACACATTCTTAACAAAAGTGCGAACATAAGCTGTAGAAATGCTTACGTTACGTTAAATGCTGATGAAAACAGCGAAATAAACAAAAACAAAAAAACTGATTTGTTTTTAAATGCCGCGCCAATTCACCGCATACGTTCTTGCTCACCGTTGTTGCTAAGTAGTCACAATAATTTTAAAGTAAATAAATCAGCGTTGCCTTTGGAATACAGTACGACAAAAACAATAACGGACAGTGCCCAAAAATCCAAGACTCAAGTGGGAGTGGATAGATACGTGACTGTAATGAAAAGGTCGAAGCCCTAAATCTTCGGAGTTAGCACCAATGTCGAAAGTACATAAAGAAAAGGACGGAATAAGTTCCCAAAATCGTTTTGCTATCTTAGATAGTGAATCAAGTGAACCTAAAACGGCATCCAAGTCGTTCAAACCACCTCCAATATATTTAAGGGAGAAAAATTCAAATGAGTTAATAAATAAACTGATTTCACTGATTGGAGAGAATTCTTTTTATGTAATTCCCATTAAGCGTGGTAACATTGATGAGACAAAAATACAATTCATTGATGAAAGCAGTTATCGTAAAACTGTAAACGAGTTTGAAAGCTGCAAAAAAAATTTGTATACCTATCAACTGAAGAGTAGCAAAGGTCTACAGGTCATCATTAAAGGTGTAGATGAATACGTTGATCCAGCTGAAATAAGAGCTGGACTTCAAAAAGCGGGTTTTAAAATAAAAAGTGTAGATAATCTCCGAAATCGAGAACGTGTCCCCCAACCGCTATTTCGAGTTGAACTGGAACCTGGCGATTTAAGATTAAAAAAAAACGAAACGCCCCCTATATACAATCTAAGGTATCTGTTGCACCGCAAAATCACAGTAGAGGAACCACATAAACGATCAGGACCCGTCCAGTGCCTAAACTGTCAAGAATATGGTCATACTAGGGCTTACTGTAAGCTGCCTGCTGTTTGCGTTGTGTGTGGTGAGCTGCATTGTTCCACTCAATGCGATAAGTCAAGGGATGACACGAAGGTTAAAAAATGTAGCAATTGCGGTGGAAAACACACTGCCAACTACACAGGATGTCCTGTTTATTCTATTGTAAGGAAGACGTCTCAAAAACTAAATAATCCTCCTAAGCAAAAACAATATCGACCAAATGACCATTACCCTCAGCTAGGTCAACCAACCACCCAATATATTTCATACGCTGACATGCTAAAAAACAACCAAGTTTATAAAGCGCCATCGTCAGTAATCCCGAACCAACTTTTGCACCCGGAACCTAAGGACCAAACACCTTCGGTTAACTATAGTCGTCTGGAAGGAACCATTGAGACATTAGTACAGTCGCTAAACACTTTTATGAGCTCTATGGGTAATATGATGCAAGAAATGTTAAAAATGCAATCTATGATATTGCAGGCAGTACTTAGCAAACCATGAACTGTTTAAAAATATGTTTCTGGAACGAAAACGGCTTGCGCCAACACAAAAATGAACTCGAGTACTTCCTTAAGAAGTAACAAATTGATGTCATGCTGGTTTCAGAGACTCACTTAACAAGAAATAGCTTTTTTAAAATCAATGGCTATATTTTATTTGACACCAAAGACCCCCGTGGTAGAGCATGTGGTGGTTCAGCAATACTTATAAAGGCCCGCATCAAACATAATTTACTGTGTGATTTTTGTTAGGATTACCTTCAAGCAACAAATATCTGCCTGGAAGAATTTCATCAAAACTTAGTTATTTCTTCAATTTATTCACCTCCTAGATTTCAAGTATCAGAGAGTCACTATAGCGACTTCTTCAAATCACTATGTCCCTGTTTTATAGCATCAGGCGACTACAACGCTAAACATACATTTTGGGGATCACGACTAATAACACCAAAAGGTCGTGTTTTGTTTGACACAATTTCAAAAATGCGTCTCAATGTGATCTCGAGTGGTCAACCCACCTATTGGCCTACTGATCGACAAAAAATACCGGATGTTATTGATTTTGGCGTGTTTAAGCGTATTTAAAGAGAAATTATTAAAGCTGAAACATCACTAAAATTATCCTCAGATCATTCACCCACTATTGTCTATATATGAAATCAACAAAATAACGTATCACCAACAACCAGGACAAGCATAAATTGGCTGAAATATAGAAAATATCTCAGTACGTATTGCTCGGAAAACATCCCGCTAAGAACACCAGAAGACATAGAGCAGTGTATAATTGATTTTGATCGAAACAGCAAATTAGCTGCCCAACATGCAACTGTAACCCGGCAAATAGACAGATGCAATCACATTTATTCTGCAGATGTCGAGCGGCTCTTGACTGAAAAAAGAAAAATTCGTAGAGAGTGGCAATCATATAGATCTCCTCAACTTAAAACTAGACTTAAAGGCTAAGAGACCTACTAGAATCTCAAAGGGTAGCATGTCTGAAAAATTACCTGGAAGATCTGGACCAGCTCCACAATCAGATTATTAATTATGGCGTGCATGTCGAAACCTCAATAGACCAGTCGTACGTAAGCCTCCATTGCGAACTTCTTGTGGAGGCTGGGCAAGAAATGATACCGAAAAAGGTAATCTGTTTGTTGATCATTTAAAAAACGTGTTTACTCCAATTGTCTCGACTGATATAGCTGAGCTCCCACCTATCGATGTTAGTCCGACAGTTACCCTAAGGTTCGAGCTCCGAGATATTGAAAAGGCAATAACTGGTTTAAATACTCTGAAAGCTCCTGACATTGACAAAATCAGTAACAAGATGTTATTTGAATTGCCACGTATAGCCCAAAAAATCATTCTTTTTGTTTTTAATGCCATTTTACGTCTTGAGTACTTTCCTACAAAGTGGAAAATTTCTTTGATTACTATGATACCTAAGCCTGGAAAAGACAACACCAAGGTTGAATCATACAGACCTATAAGCCTATTATCAAATATATCAAAGCTGTTCGGAAAAATATTAATAATTAAGTTGAACCCAATTCTGAGCGCCAAAGGATGTATTCCGAACCATCAATTTGGCTTGAGAAAACAACATAGTACGATCCAACAAACACACAGATTAGTAAATGTAATTAAAAAGACCTTTGAAGAAAAAAAATACTGTTCTGCACTTTTTATCGATGTTTCTCAAGCATTAGACAAGGTATGGCACGAAGGCCTTATATACAAGTTAAAGCTGAATTTGCCCAAAAACTTCTATAAGCTCATAAAAAATTATTTAACTGATCGAAAGTTCATACTAAAAGAAGGAGATTTCTTAAGCTCGCCTCAGCTTATTAAAGCCGGAGTTCCACAGGGTAGTATTTTGGGACCTATTTTATACTTCCTGTACACATCCGATATGCCAATTAGCAATCAAGTGCACACATCAACATTTGCTGATGACACAGCTTTTTTAAGTATTCATGAAAGCGCGCAAGTAGCATCACAAGATTTACAAGATAAGGTACTCAAATTGGAAAAATGGTTGAAGAAATGGAGAATTAAGGTGAATGAACAAAAATGCACTCATATAACTTTCACACTGCGTAGGTACTCATGCCCCCCTATTCGCATAAATAATCAAATGATACACCAGCTTTCAGAAGTCAAATACCTCGGTATACATCTTGACCGGCGCCTTACTTGAAAAAGCTACATAGAATCCAAGTTAACACAAATGAAGTTAAAAGCAGTCCAACTAAACTGGCTTATTGGCAGAAACTCTATCCTCAGCTTAGATTGCAAATTACTACTCTACAATTCGATACTTAAGCCAATTTGGTGCTATGGGATTCAATTATGGGGCACTGCCTCAGCTAGCAATGTTGAAAAAATTCAATGGCGCCAAAATAATATTCTTCGAATGATCACAGTTGCTCCCTGGTATATCAAAAACTCTAATTGAACACAACTTTTGGTGTTTGTGTTTAAATTAGTCTTTTACTAGAAAAAAGATAATTATTATAATTTACTCGAGAAGAGCAAATTATAATTGAGTGGGTTTGGGGAAAAGAAAAGAGATTTTGGGGTTATTTCTTTTCAGCAAATGTTAAGGTTTATTTACAATATTCACCTTATTTTTTTTTTAATTTAAATTTTCACTATTATTTTACACTTTAACTTTTCACTTGTTTACAGGGTTTCTTAATAAAATGTAGGTAATAATAGATGGTAGTAGATGCTCGCACTGCTCGATAGATAATAAAATTAAATTAAGAAAAGCGCTACATTAAAAGCGCCAAAACTTCGGCTTTTGTCACCCGAAGTTGATATTGGGAAAACAAAATTGGAGATTTTCCAACAAAGCAGTGTTAGCAACTTTACAGGTTTTTATTGTATGTTATTGACAGATAAATACAGGTAAGTGTAAAAATGGAAAATTATAGGTAAGTATAAGTACGGTAAGTAGATAAATTCAGGTAAGTATAAAAAAATTAAAATTATGGGTAAGTAGTAAGTAAATATAAATATAATTGAAAAGTAAGTGTTAACAATGGTAAGGATTTTTTTATAATACGGTTTTGAATTCAATAACCTTACCACTGTTTACCTTACATAGAATTTAAAATAACTTTTTTAAGTAAAATAAATATAAAAAAAGATTTTATGTCCAATTTAACTTGGACATGCCGCCGGCCTTGGCATTAGGCAACAGATGCCATCTTATCGGCAGCGCACAGTACTGATGATGATGCTGGGATTGACTGTTGCTGTTGTTGTTGTTGTTGTGAGCTCGTCCCTTGTTGGTTATGTGGAGTTGACTTCTTTGTAGGCTTTTTGTTTGTCTTTGCTGCACGTGGAGGGGCAGGATGCAAAAGAGTGTGATGATACTTGTCACATTTCCTGCAAGTATCTGTTGAGGCGCATGCCCTCAAATCATGGCTGCGAGCAAGGCAATTTTCGCAATAGCGATGTCTCTCTACCACCTCTTCCCTCTTCTTCACCGTCATGTTAAGGAATTTACGGCAGAACCTTAGGCCGTGGTTAGTTTTGCATAAAGCACATTTATATATCTCTGGATCCCGACGTCTATACTGTTTTGTACGCACTTCACGGGGACGAGTGGTAGTGAGCCTGCGATTTGGTCTAATAGTAAAAAAAGAAAACGCAATATTAAGACGAGTAATTTTTGATTGCAGATAAATAAGCATATCCTGCGTAAAGGAAAATGAGAAAATTGGTATGATTTCAGATGTTAGATTTAATTTGATGGAAATTTAATTTTTCAAAAAAGGAAGGTAGTACAATTCGACTATCGGCCTGGTTATTACTCCAGAGGCACTACGTACGTCAGCAGTGCGTACCTTTCCATCTCTACCCGACCCAATCGCCATTCTTGGGGTGGTAATAAATCATCTTTTATTACCACGCGATCTCCAACCTGAATATTGGGAGCAGAGTCTCTCCACTTGTAGCGCTTGTGTAAAGATTGGAGATAATCTTCTTTCCATCGGATAGAAAACTGATGGTGGATGCCCTTAAGTTTTTCCCATCTGTTAATTAGGGACATATCCTGATAACCTAATTCAGGGAAAGCCAATATGGGAGCTCCTCTTAAGAAGTGTCCGGGAGTGAGTGCTGTCAAATCTGATGGGTCTTCTGACAGCGCGGAGATTGGCCGAGAATTAAGTACTCCTTCTATTCGAGCTAAGAGAGTAGCAAATTCTTCGAAATTGAATTTTTGGGTACCTGCTATTCTTTTGAAATGAAATTTGAAGCTCTTAACGGCTGCTTCCCATAAGCCGCCCATGTGTGGTGCATGCGGAGGTATAAATTTCCACTCAAATCCGTGCGTTATATATTTTTGAGCTGTGTCTTGAGCTGAAATTTTTATAAACTGTGCGAATTCACGTTCTTGTGAACGACTGGCACCTAAAAAGTTCCTGCCATTATCAGTCGTTACCCTTTGGGGGAGCCCCCGCCCCCCAACAAATCGAGCGAATGCAGCTTGGAAGGCATTTGAGGTTAAATCGGAGCACGCTTCTAAGTGAATTGCCTTCGTGCTGAATCAAACGAAGACACTCACGTATCCCTTTATAGTGCTTGACTTTCGTAAGGGTGATGTTTTGAGTTCGAAAGGGTCAGCAAAGTCAATTCCGGTTATGTAAAATGGTGGTGATAGATTACATCTTTCGGAGGGTAAGGGTGCCATTATTTGTGAGCATGACTGCTGTTTGTGAATTATGCAAACTTTGCAGTTGCGTTATACAGTTTTGACTCTCGGCTTGAGTTTAAATATGTAGAACTCTGATTGCACCATTCTACACATCTGGGTACATTCAGCATGAGCGAGAAATTCGTGCAAATAAGTGAGATATAAATGACAGAACCGTGAATTGCCTGGTAATATAATGGGATAGCGTTCGTCGTATGGTAGATACGATTGAGATAATCTGCCATTAACACGCAGAACTAGATCTGAATCAAGAAATGGATTTAAGTTCTTTAAAGAGCATTTATTGGGTAGAGTTTGCTTGTTACATAACCTATTATACTCTTCTTTATAGAAGGTTTTTTGAGCTAGAGAAATGAGACGCTTTTTAACAAATTTCATTTCATTTTGGGATAAGTTGTCATGAGAAATGTTTATGACATTTGGCCTTGAGTTTTTTAAGCATTTGTTGAAAAATCGAAAAATATAACATACAACACGTAGGGCTCTGCTGTATGAAGAAAATTTACACAGAATTTCATTCTCTTGAACTTCTGCGTGTAAGGCTTGTAGGCTTTGAGTTTCTTTTTCAGGATTTTGAACAGCTTTAAGAGGGTTTCGGTTTGGCCATTCTGAGCGAGGTTTATTTAACCATGAAGGTCCATGCCACCAAAGGTGGTTGTGAACAAGATCTTCAGGTCTGCAGCCCCGTGTTCCTAGGTCAGCTGGGTTATCATGGGTTGGGACATGTCGCCATATTGCGTCAGACACTAAACTGTGGATTTGAGCAGTTCGATTTGCCACATAGGTTTCCCATGAAGAGGGTGGTTTTGAGAGCCAACCTAACACTATGGAGGAATCGGTCCACAGATTTATTTCGCTTACATCGAGATTTATAGAAGTAACGACATACTTCACAAGTTTTGCTAGTAGAGCTGCTCCATTCAGCTCCAAACGAGGTAGACACACTGTTTGTATTAGGGCAACTTTAGTTTTCGCAACTAGTAAATTTGTAAACGTGTTGTGAGAATTAGTTTGACATCGAATGTATAATGTAGCACAGTATGCCGATTTCGATGCGTCTGAGAACCCATGAATTTGCATTGTGTCCGAAGGAGTGTATTGAATCCAACGTGGAATAGAAATTGTTTCAATTTGAGAGAGATCTTCACAAGAGAGTTCCATTTGCGTAAGGATTCTGATGAAATGTTTTCATCCCAGTCTAAACCTTCTAACCACAGTTGCTGCATGAGAATTTTTGCTCGGATGACTATAGGTGCTAGCCATCCAGCGGGATCAAAGAGTTTTGCGACAGATGAGAGAATACATCGCTTTGTTATTTTTTCAACTTGTTTAATTGGAGAAAAACTGTATGTAAAAGAGTCAGTGATCGCATTCCATTTTATACCAAGAGTTTTGACATCGCTTGTGTCCTGGAAGCGAAGGAAGTCTAAATCATAAAGATCTTCCTTTGGCAAATGCGCGAGTAATTGTGGATTATTCACTGTAATCTTTTTTAATGGGAATCCAGCTGATTTTAACGCTTCTATGAGCTGTGTTTGAGAAGACAGAGTTTCTTCTATTGAAAAGCCACCAGTGAGTACATCTACATAGGTTTCTGTGCGCAGAATAGAAGCTGCTTTAGGGAATGTGGATTCGGAATCTGTCGCAAGTTGCAAAAGAGTCCGAATCGCAAGATATGGGGCACAGTTAACGCCGAATGTTACTGTTTTTAACTCGTAATCTTTTATGGGGCCATCTTCTTGGGGTTGGAACAAAATTCGCTGAAAAGGCATATCAGCTGGATGTACTTTTATTTGGCGATACATTTTTTGGATATCGCCACTAAACACATACCGATACTTTCTCCAATTGATTATAATCGATATTAAATCGTTTTGTAGAGTAGGGCCCGTGTATAGAATGTCGTTGAGCGAGAATTGTGATTTTGACTTTCTAGACGCATTAAAAACAACTCTTATTTTAGTCGTTTTATGCTCTGGGCGAACGACTGCGTGGTGTGGTAAGTAGTACGAGCTATATTTACCATGAGAAATTATTTCATTTGATGAAGTTTCTTTCATGTGATCAAGAGTTAGGTATTCGTTAAGAACTTCCTTATATTGAGCTTTGAGGTCAGGGTTTTTCATTAAATTTCTTTCCATGCTCGAGTATTGGGCTAAGGCAATATAACGGGATGATCCGAGAAAGATTTTTTCTGGATATTCAGCCTTAAGTGGAAGTTTAACGATATATCTGCCATCTTTGTTACGAGTAGTTGTTTGGGTATACAGGTTTTCACAAAAGTCATGTTCTTCTGATTTTGGTCGAGTAATAGGAATTTCTTCCTGTTCCCAAAGCTGTTTTAGAACATTGCTGAGATCTACTGTTTCAGATATATAAACAGAGGTTGTGAATGTCTGAACAGATTGAGTTTTTATAGGACCACTGAGGACCCATCCAAAAATGGTATTATATGCTGACGTTTGACCACATATATTTTTCTTTATTCCTTCAATATTTAGAAAATGTTCGCAATCGTTTCCAAGAATTAGATCTATTTGAGACGCTTTATTAAATGTTGGGTCAGCTAGATCTAATTCTGCGAGTTCAGCTGAGAATGGGATTTCGAGATTGAAAGCAGGAAGTCGTTTTGTTACTTTGGGTAAAACAATAGTTTTAATAGGAACGCGTAAATTACATCTTTTTGCATACAGAATGAATTCACATTCTTTTTTTGCGTATTGTTTTTGACCTCCAATACCCACTATTTCGAAATGTGAGTTTTTGTAGGGCAGTTGAAGACGAGTTCTAATTCTTTCTGTTAAAAATGTTCCCTGGGAACCGGGATCAATCAGAGCACGAACAGTAAAAAGTTCACCTCTATGCTCAATTTGAGTTATAGCAGTGCGCAATAAAACGTTTTCATTGCTAGTAGAGCAATAGCCTTGAATTTGCCTAGAGGTAGATGGGAGCTCTTCTTGGTTTTTATCTCCAACTGTTTGAGAAACATTTGCGGACGATTTTTTAACAAATTTGTTAGGTTCGTTCAACCTTTCTTTATAACGAGAATTGTCCAAACTGTGAGCTGAGTTTTGAGGAGTTTGTCTCATGTGTAATAGTGTGTGATGAGTTTTCTTACAATGCAAACATGTGTGTTTGCTAGTACAGTTTGATTTAAGATGGGATGCGGCTAAGCAGTTATTGCAAAATTTGTTTTTGAAAACGTAATCAACTCTTTGTTGCACACTGAAGGCCCGGAATTTGGGACATGCTCTTAAAGAGTGATTGTCATTGCATAGCTTACAAGAATGCGGGTTTAAATTTTCATGAGACACGTACGTTTGAATATTGGCTTGGGGTTGCTTTGTAAGTGTATAACAACCTCGAATCTATCAACGAGAAACTGAGACATCTGGGTCCACTTTGGAAGCTCTCTAGGAGAAGTGAGAGATTGTTCCCAAAGTGAAAAGGTAACTTCTGGCAGTTTTGTGGAGATTAATCGAATGAGTATTGGGTCCCAGGTATCAACTTGAATACCAAGTGTTACAAGAGTAGCTAATGAATCATTCACAGATGATTGAATTCTTCGGATCGATTCGCTATCTTCACTGGTCGCTGCCGGGATATCAAAGAGCATTTTAATTTGGTTGTCAACCAGAACTCGTTTATTCTCATATCGGGTTTTTAAAGCATTCCATGCCAAATCAAAGTTTTCATGGGATAGAGGATATCTTTTTACGATATCTCCAGCTTCGCCTCGAGTTTTGTTACGCAGGTGGTATAACTTTGTAACGGGTGTGAGCTTCGTGTGATTAATATAGACTGCCGTGAACATGTCGCGAAACGAGGGCCACTGTTCATAACTTCCTTTAAACAATTCAGTGTCACATGGAGGAAGTTTTATGCAATCTGAGTTATCTTGTACGAAATCTTGGGGGGTACTGAGCGTTTTCCAATCGAAAACTCTTCATTAAGTCTAGCATATGGGAAGTGCAGAGATAATAAGAATCTGTACATTCTTCAAATATCTTTGTTATGCTGGTTTTGACATCAGGAGTGATAAATTTGTCTTTTGACAACATAACTGCTTCATAGGAAGCGTCTACCCTACCCCATCTTGTTTCCAAGTCTTTTAGTTTAACCTCAATAAGTGACTCGTTGAGATTATCACTTGGAGCCTTTTCAAATCTTTCGCAAAAGTTAAGCAACCGATCGCTATCAAAATCAAATTGCTCTTTTAGAGAGGCGCTAGACTCATCTTGGGATTTAGAGGTCATCTTATATGGTTATGAGTAAATATTCCTTGAAATTAATTTTCAATTTTATGGAAATATGGAGGTATAGGGCTAGTTTTGCTATCTATTTTCTAAGGGCAAGTATAGAGTAGGGGGCTATAAACTATAGCGATAGATATGAAACCTAGATTTGAAAACAAGTATAATTTAGAGGCTAAATAATATAGCACTAACTGTGTTTCTTTTTTTTAAATTCTGGAAACAAAGAAAAGAAAATTGGGAGCAACTTGTAAACCTTGTGAATTAATAGTGAGAATAAATTTAAAAAAAGTTTAAAAAATCCAAGAAAAAAATTGAATATTTATTTTGAGAATATTTCAATTTAAATTTATTTTATTTAATTGAATTCGCAAATAAATTTTTTCCTTAGTTTAGGAATAAATACAGGTTGGTAACACCTTTTGTTAAAAGTCCACGACGGTAACACCGTTTGATATTTATCACAACAGGTGTGGGAAAGTGAGTTTATTTGTTTGTTTTTTTTTTAATAAATATTTTTGAAAAACAAAAGTTCAAGGAATTCAGAGAGAAGAATTTTAATTACTGTAAATTTGCATCAAATTAGAGATAATATGAACTGGTAACGTATTAAACTTAAGAGAAAACTGAAAAAAAAATACATATATATATTATTTTTTGTTAAGTATACTTATTGTGCAGAACTTCCCATCCCTGTTTGATATGTTCATTAACAAACAAGCAGTGTTTTATTTTTGTTTTTCTTTTATATTTTCTCTTTGGTTGTGTGAAAGTATTTGTGCTTTTATTTTAACTTTGTTGCAAAGAAATGTTAAATTGCACTTAATTAAACTTTTTTATAATTTTCCAAATTTAATTTAAAGTTCTTTGATTCTGTTGAAATTTAATTTGCTTTTTGGGGGTTGCAATTAACAAGAGCATTTACTTTAACTTTATTTGAGTGGACTGTATGAAAAAATAATAAGAGTAGTTATTATGTTAAGAGTAAAGAGATCACAATTATTATGGAACTCAACTCAATGAGGGGAAATGAACAATTCAAAATTAAGAAAAATATTTTAAGAGACTGGGAGAGAACTTAATGCATTTTTATTATACTCTTCAATATATTTCACACAATTGTTTTTAGGTTTTAAATGATTTGATTTTGCAAGTATTAAATTTATTTCTTTAATACCTGTATGTAAAACACAATGTAGGTATTTTTTAATATTATTTGTTTTTATTTACGCATGATTCCTTTTGAAAATTTATTTAAATAAATATTTTATGAGTATAAAATATTTATTTTCAAAAAATATAATAATCGAAATCGATTACAATGGGGAAAGCATATCCCATATTTGCCTTTACATATGCAAATATGTATGTATGTATGTTGTTTTAACTTCACTTTATGTAAATAATTTTTTGAGAAAAGAGGGGGGAATACTTTCTCCTGTTGTAATTTTTTTCAATTATTGCTTTTGCCACATAAGGATCAAATGTATGTGCCGATCTTTTATTTTTTTTTTGTTCTTTGTAATATATATTTAACGGTTTTTAAGGTAAAATTTCTGGAATTTTCCTCTACTTCTTTTTTTTCACCTTCAATATTTGAGACAATTTTCACTCAATTTGTTTTTAATATGCACATACATACAAATATTTGTGTTTTTTTTTTCTTTTGGGTATATTTTTGTGTTTTGTTTAATAAATTTATGATTGTTTTTTATGTCACTTTAAATAATTTGCTGGGGTTTTTACTCACTTTGATATATGTACATAAATTGACTTTTACCTCATTCTGCTTGCTTCTTTTGGTGGTGTTTTTTTTTAAATTTGCTCACTTTTTTACTCTTATTTAAGAGGATGTCTGCTGCTTTTATTTTTTGCCGGCTTCGATTAGGACCATGAAAACAACTTTTGGTGTTTGTGTTTAAATTAGTCTTTTACTAGAAAAAAGATAATTATTATAATTTACTCGAGAAGAGCAAATTATAATTGAGTGGGTTTGGGGAAAAGAAAAGAGATTTAGGGTTATTTCTTTTCAGCAAATGTTAAGGTTTATTTACAATATTCACCTTAATTTTTTTAATTTAAATTTTCACTATTATTTTACACTTTAACTTTTCACTTGTTTACAGGGTTTCTTAATAAAATGTAGGTAATAATAGATGGTAGTAGATGCTCGCACTGCTCAATAGATAATAAAATTAAATTAAGAAAAGCGCTACATTAAAAGCGCCAAAACTTCGGCTTTTGTCACCCGAAATTGATATTGGGAAAACAAAATTGGAGATTTTCCAACAAAGCAGTGTTAGCTACTTTACAGGTTTTTATTGTATGTTATTGACAGATAAATACAGGTAAGTGTAAAAATGGAAAATTATAGGTAAGTATAAGTACGGTAAGTAGATAAATTCAGGTAAGTATAAAAAAATGAAAATTATGGGTAAGTAGTAAGTAAATATAAATATAATTGAAAAGTAAGTGTTAACAATGGTAAGTATTTTTTTTTTATAATACGGTTTTGAATTCAAAAACCTTACCACTGTTTACCTTACATAGAATTTAAAATAACTTTTTTAAGTAAAATAAATATAAAAAAGATTTTATGTCCAACTTAACTTGGACACTAATATTCACAAAGATCTACGCGTGCCAACAGTTAAATCAGAAATAGCGAAACATGCGGTAACATATTTGAAAAGCTTGAAACTCATCCAAATCCACTAGCGCGTAACATTCTTAATGCTCCTGGTTACATTAGACTAAAAAGAAGAGATACTGCTTTTCTTGGCCGTACATTAGAGGGATGACCCGTAAATATTTTTTGTCTTGCACTGGCTGGACTTAAAAAGTATATTTTATTTTAGACTTAAGATATGAGTAATTATTGTTAGTTCAAACATATTGAAGATACAATAAATAAATATGAAATCAAAAACAAAAAAAAAGAAATTCGCTTAAGTGACACAAAATTTTTTGGTAAGACACTCCTTTAAAGAAGCGAGCAACGCTTAAAAGAAAAAATAATTTTTTATGTAACGGCGATGAAAAACAATTGCAGTTAATAAAAATAATTGAATTTCTTGTTAAGCGAACTAAAAGGCTTTAAAATTAAACGAGATTAAAAGTTAAGAATTTTTTTGAATAAAGCGATTAATCGAATTTGACTGTACTAAATTTACATTGACAAACACATTTCCAATACATTTTTAAACATTATTATTGAATTTTATATTAAACTAGCTGTGCCCGCCACGTCGTTGGCGTCCTGACAATATTTTGCGCGATTTTGCTTTGAAAATATTCCACACCAATTGTAAGACCATTACTTTTATAGAGTAGCACCTATAAAAGAAAAATGTAACTAAACTAAGAAGAAACTAATAGTAGTAGTTCATATTTTGTCAGCGCCATTTAAAATATCCCACTTTCAAAAATTAAAGTTGCCGTGCCGTACTATAAAGTTAAAACTATCTGTGTTTTAAAATATCCCAATTTAAATTAAATTAAAGGTGCTGTGCCGTACTATAAAGTTAAAACTATCTGTGCTTTAAAATATCCCACTTTCAAAACTTAAGGGTGTCGTGGCGTACTATAAAGTTAAAACTATCTGTGTTGAAAAATATCCCACTTTCAAAAATTAAAGGTGCCGTACGGTACTAAAAAGTTAAAACAATCTGTGTTTGAAAATACCCCACTTTCAAAAATTAAAGATGCCGTGCCGTACTATAAATTAAAACTATCTGTGTTTTAAAATATCCCACTTTCAGAAATTAAAGATGACTGATAAGGACGGAATATGGCTGCCAAAAATTATTTTCAAACAGCTGTTCCACATCGCTTACGGCATAAAATTCACTCATCAATATTCCCCAGGAAAATTTTGTTGTAGTAATTTTCCTTTAACTTTAAAGCACCAGCTTTTCTTTGCCTTACATATTACAAAAACTTTTAACAATTTTTATAATATTACACATTCATATGTACATATGTACATAAGTATATAAAACTGTCTATGTAGTATCCATTGGGCCAACTGAAAGGAAGAAGCCATTATTATTATTTATAAAATACATTAAACTCCAAAATTTTACCTTTAATAATTTTTCCATCTTTCACAGATTTTTTTTTTAATAATTTTCAGTCTTTTTTAAACAGATATGTTTAATATTAAATATTTTGATGTTATTTCGACATATGTTTTTAAGAATAATTTGCTTAAAAATAGGAACTTTTAACAGCATTTTTATATTTTTGCATAAAATAAGACAAATTATGTTTTTTTGTTACAAAATCGATATAATATTAGACAACAAATTTTTTTCAACAAAGCAATATTTTAAAGTGTTACAATATGTATATGCATTATACAAGTAGATGACAGCGGGCTACCGACTAAAACCCATCAAAATTTGACGTGATAAAAGTATTTTTTTAATAAGTTATTTAAACTTAAAACCTAACAATTTGTTTATTAAACCAAACCTAAATCTAAAAAAAATAATAACAAAGTTTACGATGTAGCTGTTGCTTTCAATATATTAAAGTAGCTAACTACACGGCGACGATTTTAGCCAACGAAGTTTGAAGTCCTGTAGCCGCGGTTGTTTATGGGTTTAAAATAATATTTTTTGTTGCTGTTATCATATTAAACTAAAAAAAATAAGAAAGATTTTGACATGTAATGGTACTTACATAAACAAGCAGTAAGTTGAATATGTCCTTGCGTATGTATTTCCTAGCGTTTGTAAAATATCGCTTAAGTCGAGCCATAGAATCCGGTATTGAGAAATTCTAAAAGCCTTAAAATCTATGTTCATTTTCTGCAAAAAAAATCGATAATATTTTATATTATATTTCTTCAAAGTAAATTATATAAAATTATCAGGTAAATTCAGATGTACACAGCTGGCAAAATTTTAAATTAGCTTTAATTTACTTTTCTTCACTGAAAGTTTTATTTTAGTAAACATGTTCGAAAATCTGTAATCATTCAAACATTACCTACATATGTATGTTTAAGCAGGCGCAAACATACATACATTTTCGGATTTGCAATTAATGTTCTAAAGCACAAAAAATTTCCACATTTTTTGGAAATGTCACCAAAAGAAAAAAATTAAAAATATCTACAAAATTTTTTTTACATGTATGCGTTATCTCTTTTTGTTCGGGAGAAAATTGACTCAGCAAATTTTTTTGAGTTGTTGGCCGAGCACAGGCTCGAAAACACATGTGATTTTCTTCTGTGAAATTTCATTAAGATGTTGTTTCGTTTTTTAATTGCAAAATAAAAACCCTCGATTTTTTGATTTTACTGTAAGTCACTTTATTTGTTCAGCTTGTATAACATATATTGATGACACTGTTTAAAACACACACCCGGTTTTGATCTCCTTATGGAATTTTATTTGTATGTCAAAATCAGTGTTTAACAGACAGTTTATAATTTTCATGTTACATACATACGACATAACCTCCAATTGTTGAAAATAAAAATAAAATACTTAAAACAGCTGGTCTTCAAAGGTTCTGAGTAGAAACCTAATAATATATATATATATTAATAATATATATATTATATATATATATATAATAATATATATATATATATATAATAATATATATATATATATAATAATATATAATAATATATATATATATATATATAATATATGTATAAGGTTATCAGACGAATGACTTGCATTCGCGATTGAAAATAAATAAAAACTCTAGTGACTATTTACTGTATCTTTCAGATAATTGAACTAACAATAATTACTCATATCTTAAGTCTAAAATATAAAATAAATATACTTCATAAGTCCAACCAGTCTTAGACAAAAATTATGTATTGATTGTTGAAATCATTTACGCGTCATCTCTCTAATGAACGGCCAAGAATAGCAGTATCTCTTCCTTTTAGTCGAATGTAACCAGGAGCATTAAGAATGTTATAAGCCAATGGATTTGGATTAGTTTTAAGCTTTTACAAATATAGGTTTTTAACTTCAAATTAAATTTTTTAAACTTCAAATTTAATTTTATAAACTTCAAATTCAATCTAATTCATTTTATAAATTTCAAATTCCAAATCGTTTAGGATGTTACGGGCAAGCGGATTTGGGTGCCTTTCAAGCTTCTTTATATACGTTAATGCACGTTTCGTTATTTCTGATTTAACTGTTGGCACGTTTAGACCTTTGTGGATATTAGAGTTTTTGATATACCAGGGAGCAACTGTGATCATTCGTAGAATATTATTTTGGCGTTGTTTGAAGTTTTTGCTCCATAGTTGAATGCCATAACATCAAATTAGTTTAAGGATCGACTTGTACAGTAACAGTTTGCAATCTAGCCCTAGTATGACCATATTCTTGGTAATTTAGACAATGTACGGGTCCTGATCGCTTATGCCTCTATGCTTATTTTGCGGTGTAACAGATATCTCAAATTATAAATAGGGTGCGTTTCGTTCTTTTTCAATCTCTCTTCTCTTTCAATCTATCTTCAGATTCCAGTTTAACGCGAAATAGAGGTTGAGGGACACGTTGTCGATTTTTGAGATTATCTACACTTTTTACCTTAAATCCCGCTATTTGGAGGCCATATCTGATTCAACTGAATTAACATATGAGTCTACACCTGTAACTATCTGTAGACTTTTGTTACTCTTTATCTAATACGTATAAAAGTTCTTTTTGCAGCTTTCAAACTCGTTTACTGCTTTACGATAACTACTTTCATCGATAAATTAAATTTTTGTCTCATCAGTATTACCACGCTTGATAGGAATTACATAAAATAGGTTCTCCCTAATAACTGAAATTAATTTTTTTATAAAGTCGTTCGAATTTTTCTCTCTTAAATAAATTGGAGGTGGTTTGAACGTTTTGGGTGCCGTTTTAGGTTCACTTGTTTTGCTATCTAAACTAGCAAAACGATTGTGGGAACTTATTCCGTTGAAGTTCTTATATTTATGTACTTTTGACATTGGAGTGCTTTGACCTCTTTTCAATACAGTTATGTATATGTCCATTCCGACTTGCATCTTGGGTGCTCTACGCTGTCCATATTAGTTTTGGTAATACTGTGTTCAAAAGGCGACTTATTTTTTGTTTATTTTATTGTCATTACTCAAAAAACGCGATTAGCAAGATTGGACACAAATAACTGGCGTAGCATTTATAAACAAATTGTTTCCAGTTTTTTTACTTAATTTTTATTTATTTCAATATTGTCTACATTTTTTTGACTTAAATTAAAGAGGCTCATTAGCACCTATTGTTTTTGTTGTATTTTCAAAGTAGGAAAGCAATAATGCCGTTGTAAAAAAAGAAAGAGAAGAGAACAAAAAAAAACACACAGTCAACTTTCTTGTTGGATTTAAACTAGTTTTGCTTTTGTTTAAATTTATTCACACTATTTGTTTTTTGTTTTTTTTTTTATTAATTGCGAGCTTAAAAAATTCGCGTCCGCACTTATCAAAGCACAAACTAAAACTTATTTAAATAAAAAAGCATAGCAAACAAAAAAGAAAATTAAAATTAAATAATAAGTAATAAGTAAAAAAATAATTAGTGACAATGAATAAGCCACCAGACGTGCTTGGTTATGCAAAAACACCAATAATGTTGGACAAAATAAAAAAATGAATCTAAAGTCTGCTGGAGAAAAATACTTATTGAAGTCTTGAGTTAATAGTCAGGAATCTCTAAAGAATGTCTCTACCATTTTAATTAAAAAAGTTGTTTATAATATATACAAACCAAGAACTTTACTCAAGCAAATAAGTTAATTCAACTAAATGCCTTGTCAACTGGCATTAAGGTTACTCCTAAAGAACATCTTAAACTTAGCTATACAACAGGTGTCATACATTCTAACGACTTGCGTGGCATTACCGAAGATTAAATACTGACTAAGCTAAAATTCCAAAAAGTGGTAGCTGTAAAAAAATTATGAAAAAGCTGATTGAAATTCTGCAAGAAATGGGAACAATTATTAAAAATTTGTTTCAACTACCTTGCCAACAGAACTGTTTAAACGTTATGAAAAAGTTAGGATCAGACTGCCACTAAGGTGCAATAAATGTTTCTAATATTTCAATATGTGAATTGATATGTAATAATTCTTGCAAAAAAAAAACCAACTACAAAACAAATATATGTGCATCAATTCTAAACTAAAAATTTAAAAGGAAGTAATCTGTAAGAGATAGTTATCAAATCAAATACCTCTATACTTGTTGCTCTAACGGACAAGTATTATACGTTCTGTACATTGAAATGTCTATCCATAACGACAAATTACGTCAGATATGAGGACACCCTTTATTTTTTACAGTTATTATTACTGACACAGTAATAAAAAGTAACGGTTCCAAAGATATGGATAATTGCTGATTATAAATATTGGACATTCTGTCCAATTTACAAGTGAATGTCTACAATGGTTCAAATGGTTCATATATTTAAATTGACGTCACATATGGGGACACCCTTTAATTTTTAAGTTTATTTTTTTTTTATTAATTTCTGTTATTGGCAGCTATAGTGATATGCAGTTTTTTAAAATTTTAAAAGGGTGCCCTTTACGGTTCATAATACACGTAAAAAACACGTATGTTGTATGGGGACACCCTTTAATTTTCAAAATTCTGAACTTCTTTTAAAATAGGACCAATCTGTAAGCATTTCCTTTCTAATAAAGAAAACATTTTTTAAATCGGTTCAGATATAACTGAGTTTTGCGGGCACAAACATAAAAAAGCAACATTCAGACGAATTGATAACCTCCTTCTTTTTTTGAAGTCGGTTAAAAATGATCAAGTTTGCTATAATTGCGCACAAGCCTATTATTTAAATGCTAAATTGAACGAACTCTTTCCCCTCAATGTATCAACTGCAAAGCTTTAAATATCAATAACTGCAACCATGCGTCTATAAATAGAGACTGTCTAATATTTCTTAAAGACATGGAAATACAGGCTATTATCAAGTTAAAAAAAATGGCAGCAACTTTATACCAGCAACGACACAATTGTCCGAACGAATTCTTTTCTTCTATAGTTACTAATAAAATACTTCCATACTTAACTTACCACCAAATATACCTACTTGTAGGTATATTTGGTGGTAATATATATATCCTGTACCATCAGAGACTATGGTGATATAACGAGTATCATATGACGATACCGACAAACAAAGCTCATCAAAAAATAACTCACTAGTGTTATTTCGTCGTTTTTGGAGAATAATTAATTTTTATATTTTTGTCTGCCATTCAAAAAATTATAAATTTATTAATTTTTTGGTCACATATATTTCCTTTCATATTTGTTTTAATGAACGCATACGTATATTAGCAACAATATATTTATATTGGTAGCAAAAAGCTTCCTAACTGACTGTGATCACAGATCACAAACAACTTCTTCTCAAAGCTTGCTCGATGAATTAAATCAACGGTTTAAATTATTTAAATCAACGGTATATTTTGGCAACGGACGTAGCGACCGTGACTAGGGTTACGCAGAGTTACTTTGGCAGCACAACCTTGAGCAGCAGGTGTCGCTGCTTTCTTGAAGTTGCAAGCTCAAAGTTTACTCGATGAATTAAACCAATATCAATGCCCTTACTAAAACTATTGACATTTTTATTTTACCATACGTAGTATAAGGTAAAGTGAAGTAATCATGAAAAAACTCGAGGGCGGCATTTCGAGGTTATTTATACCTTTTGAGGTCTCCTAAATTCATTTTGACTATTTCCGCGATGATGTCTGGATGTCATACCGTTTGACATATCAAAATGAAGATCTGTATAGTTTTTGGGCATAATCGGAAGAGAGCAAGGGGTAGTTTCCTTACCCCAAACCGAAAATAATTAATTTTTCGATTTGAACTTTTATTCTTTATGTAATATATCCTTAAAAATATCTGTTTCCATTGGGTATGGTAAAGTTGAGTGTAGGCCACTCCAGTTTTATTTTATTTATTAAGAAAACTATAACTAAATTTAGGCGATAACTCATTTATATTTGGGTATTTTTCAGAATTTTTGCGCCAAATTTCCATTTTTTTTTTTGGCTATTTTTCATTTTTTTCGGGTGATTTTTCATTTGGCTATTTTTCATTTTTGTTTTAGGGCGATTTTGAATAGGGTCATTTTGCATGCAGCTTAAATTATTTCTCCACCTGTTTGTAAAATTTTTATCCACACATTTTATATACTACAATTACTCTCTTATATACTTATTGTTTTTGCATGTTAATATTTATAAATATATTTTTTTTGCCACAACTCATCTTAAATATTAACACTATATTTTATCAACAAGATCAATACCATACAAATTTATTCATAACATAAAATTATACCACATCAAACGATTTATCAAATGACTTTGACTTTGGAATATTAACGGGTTCTTTAATAACTATAACGAACTCTATATACTTTTAAAAGCGTACTCACAAAAAATCATATCCATCAAGTACATGACCAGACTAATCTTTTTATCCCAATTAACTAACACATGTACTCGAAAAACAGTTCAACTACAAGATATGGCGGATTAGCGATCCGGTGTGTATCGAAGTATCATCAAAAATTAATTTTAATATTTTCTATTCTTATATCCCACCTAATCAACATAGCCCAAAATACTAATGTAAATTCATCCCTACCTTCTACTTCGACTGGCATATATAATAATGAAAATGCTACTCGACAGGGTTTCCATGTCTCTCAGAATAGAAAATTGCTTCTGGGAACAGCTATGGTAAATATAATTCATCAGGGTATGACATACCCCGCTCGCGCCCTTATTGACCCAGCTTCAGAGACATCTTTTATATTTGAACATTTAAAAAATCGTTTGAAACTGCATGCACTTTCGACAAATGTCAAAGTTTCGGGTATTAATCAAACTATTTCTACTGCTACTAAAAAGCTTTGAAAATTGGCTCTCCAGTAGACAAGTCTATTCTATTGGAAACCATGGCCACGATATTACCCAACATATATTTAACGTCGCGATGTTGTTGTGGTGGCTCAGAATACCGTTGTATTATCACGGGATCTATTCATGAGTCACGTGTTCAAGTGTATTCGACCACTACCGAGGTTTCTACAGCGGATAATTTAAATAGGAATATGCTTCGCTTTTGGGAGCTTGAAGAAACTCCTAAAAGAAGAGTTTTGACTCCAGTTGATAAATTTTGCGAGGAAAATTATAGGAAAACAACCCAACGTGACTCCGATGGCCGTTATGTAGTGACGCTACCTTTTCAGCCAGAGTTTGCTCATTCCCTTAACTTGGGTCTTTCTCGACAGAATGTTATGGCCCAATTCTTGAGAAATGAGTCCTCACTTCTGCGGAAACCAGCTATCAAATCATTATATGATAACGTGGTTAAAAAATATTTGACTCTGGATCATATGAAACCTGTGGTAGCTGATTCAGCTAATCATTTTTTCTCGTGCTACCTACCTCTTCACCCGGTAATTAAACCGGAAAGTAAGACAACGAAATTGCGTGTCGTATTTAATGCATCAAATAGAACCTATAATGGAAGTTGTCTAATTGATTGCCTCTTTGCAAACAGCTTTGGTTCTACTTATTCTTCGTTGGAGGCTATTCAGATATGTTTTTAATTGCGATATTACTCAAATGTACAGACAAATTCGTCTTGATCCCGCTCATACGCCATATCAGAGTATAATTTTCGATCCTTGACAACTGAAGAGGTAAAGACGTATGAGTTACAGACTGTAACTTTCGGTGTCAACTGTGCTCCTTATCTAGCAATAACGACACTGTTGCAGCTAGCAGAAGATTCAGACGCTGAGTACCCTCTTGCTGCCTACATTTTGCGCAAGGATATGTACGTTGACGATGTATTAACAGGGGCTCACGATATTTTATCGGCTCTGAAGGCAATTTCGAACTGTTTTCTCTTCAGCGAAAATTGAGTTAAGGAAATGGACTTCTAACGAAATTAAAATCCTAGGGGACTTCCCGTCAAGTCATCTTGTAGATTCTAAACTATTGATATTTGTTGAATACAGCAGTTCTAAAACACTGGGTATTCACTGGAATGCTCAATTAGATTCGGTTTATTTTAAAGTAGAGCCTATTGCTAAGAAGTCAAACTACACAAAAATGGAAGTTTTGTCTGCTATAGCAGACAAACCGGTCCGGTTATCATTCCAGCAAAAATTATTATGAAAAAAATTGGCTGGATAACATTAATTGGGATGATTTTTTGCTCCCCTTGACAGGACAAGAGTGGAAAAGATTTATCTAGATTCCAAGGTGGGTACATTATGCTCCAAATATGTCAGCAGAATTACATGTTTTTTCAGACGCCTCGGAAAAAGCATACGCGAGTGCAGTGTATATCCGTATTGAGGACTTTGACCAGATTTTCACAAACTTACTCACCTGCACAACTAAAGTGGCCCCTATTTAATCTATTGCATTACCTCGTTTAGAACTTTGTGGAGCAGTTTTAGTTTCTGAACTTTTAGAAACTGTTAGTAATGTAATTGACATACCAAATAAACAGTACAACATACCAAATAAATAGTACTATTGTTATTTGTTGGTTAAGAAAAACACCAATAGCTGGACAACCTTTGTGGCAAGTGGAGTTTGTAGGATTCAGGAGAATGTAGGAAACCATAATTGGTATCATGTTAGGTCGGAAGAAAATCCAGCTGATCTAGGCAGTAAAAGTCTTTCGCCCTCAGAATTGGCAAGAAGTGAACTCTGGTGGCATGGTCCTATTTGGCTTTGTGAGCCTAAAGCTCACTAGAGCATAAGGGATCTTTCCCCATTGGACACAGATGAAGATGTTCTTGACCGATTTTCTAAATTTCATCACGCTCTTAGAATATTAGCCTAAATATTTCGATTCTTGTTATGACGCATTCGTCGCATAAAGACAAGGTAACGAGGTAATGAAATCAATGAGATTATAAAAGTCAAGTTACGCTTAGTTAAGCAATTTTGGCTCAAAAGGTTCATTTCGCAGCGGAATATAACGCTCTCTTATCAAAAGAGCCTATTTCATCAAAAGGCTCACTACATTCGCCTAATCCTTTCTTAGGTGTTAATGGAGTAATGAGACTAAATGGTCGGTTAGCAAAATCGCCATCCTTGTTTTATACAGAAAAATATCCGATTATCTTACCCTATTCATGTCGTTTTACAGTTCTGTTAGCAGAATTCGTACATTTAATTTCGATTCATGGTGGTAATCAGTTGATGTTGAAAATTATTCGTATTGAGTACCCCGTCTTAAGATCCTAGTTCGATAAAAAATGCTCGTGTAGTCAGATAATGGCAGCATTACCTCCAGAACGCACTACTTTAGACAGGCCTTTTACCACTGCTGGTGTGGATTTTGCCGGTCCGTTTGAAAGAAAGCTGAATCAGTAAAATATACATTCGAAGAGCTTTCTACTATACTTGCACGAATAGAGGCTTGCTTGAATTCCCGACTCTTATGCCCCATGTCAGAAAATCCTAATGAGCCCTTAGCTCTAACACCTGTCCATTTCTTAAGAGGCGGTCCAATATTGGCACCACCAGAACCATCTGTATACATGTCGCCCATAGGTTTAGTAAGGCTGCATGCAAAACCCTTAAGAAATGAAAAATTGCCCAAAAAAGAATAATGGAAATTTGGTCCAAAAATTATGAAAAAATACACAAATATAAATGAATTATCGCACAAATTTATTTATATTTTTTTTTTTTTTAATAATAATTCATTTATTAACATAAATATACATATTTTACAATCTTATATAGTGTCTCAGCGTCAATAGACATTATTGAGACTAGTTGGCAATAAAACCTTTGGTTACATATGTATTTATGAAATCAAAAATAATATATATATATATATATATATATATATATATATATATATATATATATATATATGTTAATTATAATTAAATAATATTATAAAATAAAAAAAAAATCAAATAAAAAAAAATCAAATGAAATAATATACGTTTTAAATGCAAAAATGTTTTAATATACATACATATGTATATAAGATATCAAAGAGATTTGTAAATTCAAAATTATAAAATAATTCCATTTAAAATTGTTTCAAGGTTATTAAACAAATAGTCTTTAACAGAAATTTTAAAATTGGAAATTACATTGATGTTTTTTAAAATTTGAGGTAAATATTTTAATATAGTTTAATAATTTGTATTTAATTATTTTTATTCAAGCTTTAGGTCGTTAATTATTTTTATTTTTATTCTCGATATTTCGCTACTCCTTTGTGTAGCATCATCAGGAAAAATTAAAAAATTAACGTTATGAAAATTACAATTAAAAAAGTATTGAAAAAATTTTCTTCAAAAAAAAATTTTTGTCATAAACTTATTAAAAAATTTTTAAACAAGTACAAACAATAATTAAATTATTTGTTATTTACTAAATGTCTGTAAATTTGAGCTACATTATCTGTGTCTGCCTTAAAATTAATTCTCTGTGTGTTTGGTGTATTAATAATTTGTAACATTTCTAATATGTAACGACGTTTATAATTGTTTTCTGAATTTAGTACTGAAACATTATCAAAATTGGGATAGTGATTTAATTCAGCACAATGAGAAGATAATGCTGTTTTTTGCGAATTAATATTCCTATATTTTTGGTCTGATTTATGTCCAGCAATTCTAGTTTTTAGTTTTTTTTTCGTTGTGCCTACATATACTTTATTACAATTTTCATTTTCATTTCCGCTACAAGGCATTTTATATACTACATTTGACAAATCTAGTTTTTGGATGCTATCTTTAGTTTTACTGAATAATCTGTTTAATGTGTTATGCGTTTTAAATGCCATTCTATATTTAGTATTATCAAAGATTTTTGATTTTTCTAAACGTTCGGATATTACAGGTACATAAATTAAAGACTTATAAATTTTTGGTTCTATAATATCTCTTGTATTTTGATTAATTATTCTTCTTCTATATTGACTTATTAATCTATTTGTTAGCTTTATAGGAAAATTATTATCATTTAATATATTTCTAATTTTATTCATATTTGTGGAATTCTTTATTGCTTATCGTTAGAACTCTATCTATCAAATTTTTAGCTGTGTTAACTATGATATGTTTACTATGTTTTGAGTAATAATTAATTATTCTTCCAGAAGACGTTGGTTTTTGATACCAATCTATTAATAAGTCATTACCACTCCTAATGAGTAAAGATATGTTTACTATGTGTTGAGTAATAATTAATTATTAAAAGAGAAACACAATTTACTGAAACATTTTGAAATTAAGATAGTGGACATAAAAAGAAAACTGAGGGAATTTTTTACATTAGATGAAATGGAAGAATTTTTAAAATATGAAGATAGAATAGCAGCTTCATTAAAAGAGAAGGTAAGACAACTTCATAAAAAGAAATTTAATTGTCTTAGTAATATACAAAAGAAAGAACTAGGTTTTAACTTACACCAAAAATGGTTTATTAATAAGACTAACCTAGATATTCCGTCAGATGTACAGTGGGTTCTTTCACTAGGTTAAAAGCACTCATTACCCGTTAAAAAAGTAAGTTTCCCAACTTTAAAGATGATAGCAGATGGTGAAGACTTTATACAGACTTTACAAACTAAAGAAGAACAAGAAATAGCAAGAACAAAATTAACTACAATAGTTGATAACCATTTGAATAAAATGAGATTAACAAATAGAGATAAATATGTTTTAGATAAGGTAAAAGAAGTTGAAAAATTTTTAAAAAGGAATAAAGATATACTTATATTAAAAGCAGATAAAGGTAACGCTTCAGTAGCTATATATAAACAGGATTATAACATACGTATTGATAATATTTTAGAAGATAGCACAAATTATCAACTATTAAATAAAGACTCCACGAATAAGTTACAAATAATAAATAACGATTTTGTTGAATAACTCTTTAGATTAAAAATTATTACAACTTTAGACAGAATTAAATTAAAAACAAATATTTCTAATGCACCTAGGTTATATGGACTACCCAAAATTCATAAAGACGGATTTTCTTTAAGACCAATTTGTTCTTGTGTAAATACTCCTTCTTATGAATTATGCAAATATATTACAAATATTTTAAAAAAGATTACGGAACATTCAAAATATAATATAAAGAACTCTTTAGATTTTAAAGATAAAATAAAAAATCAAAAAATAAAAGATGATGAGAAATTGATTTCATTAGATGTAGTGTCATTATTTCCAAGTATACCTGTTGACTTAGCAATTAGTACGATAGAAGAAAAATGGAATATTATAGAAAGACACACAAGTATAGAAAAGAGTTTGTTTTTACGTATCTTAACATTTTGTATTGAAGATAGCAGATATTTTCAATATAATAGTAAAATTTATAAACAACAAAAAGGACTACTGATGGGATCTCCAGCTTCTCCTATTGTAGCAGATATTGTTATGGAGAAATTACTAGACATAAGTATTGAAAAATTAATTGTTAAACCGATAATACTGATAAAATATGTAGATGATTTGTTCTGTATAATATCCGATAGAGCCATTGACAGTTTACTAACGACATTTAATGAGTTTAATCCTAACATTAAATTTACAGTTGAGATAGAGACTGATTCGAAACTTCCATATTTAGATACTTTACTCATTAGGAGTGGTAATGACTTATTAATAGATTGGTATCAAAAACCAACGTCTTCTGGAAGAATAATTAATTATTACTCAAAACATAGTAAACATATCATAGTTAACACAGCTAAAAATTTGATAGATAGAGTTCTAACGATAAGCAATAAAGAATTCCACAAAAATAATATGAATAAAATTAGAAATATATTAAATGATAATAATTTTCCTATAAAGCTAACAAATAGATTAATAAGTCAATATAGAAGAAGAATAATTAATCAAAATACAAGAGATATTATAGAACCAAAAATTTATAAGTCTTTAATTTATGTACCTGTAATATCCGAACGTTTAGAAAAATCAAAAATCTTTGATAATACTAAATATAGAATGGCATTTAAAACGCATAACACATTAAACAGATTATTCAGTAAAACTAAAGATAGCATCCAAAAACTAGATTTGTCAAATGTAGTATATAAAATGCCTTGTAGCGGAAATGAAAATGAAAATTGTAATAAAGTATATGTAGGCACAACGAAAAATAAACTAAAAACTAGAATTGCTGGACATAAATCAGACCAAAAATATAGGAATATTAATTCGCAAAAAACAGCATTATCTTCTCATTGTGCTGAATTAAATCACTATCCCAATTTTGATAATGTTTCAGTACTAAATTCAGAAAACAATTATAAACGTCGTTACATATTAGAAATGTTACAAATTATTAATACACCAAACACACAGAGAATTAATTTTAAGGCAGACACAGATAATGTAGCTCAAATTTACAGACATTTAGTAAATAAGAAATAATTTAATTATTGTTTGTACTTGTTTAAAAATTTTTTAATAAGTTTATGACAAAAATTTTTTTTACTTTACTTTGAAGAAAATTTTTTCAATACTTTTTTAATTGTAATTTTCATAACGTTAATTTTTTAATTTTTCCTGATGATGCTACACAAAGGAGTAGCGAAATATCGAGAATAAAAATAAAAATAATTAACGACCTAAAGCTTGAATAAAAATAATTAAATACAAATTTGAGGTAAACTATTAAACATTAAACTACCAGCATATTCTACTCTTTGTTTTGTAATTTCATATCTACATCTTGTTGTTCTTAAATTCGAATGATTTCTTGTATTAACTGTTACGTTTCTTTCAAACTTTATAGTTGTATGGCCAATGTTATTCAGTGATTTATATACAAATAAGAGAAGTTGTAATTTTATATAGACCATTTATAGGCAAAATTTGTTTTGCAATATCTCTGTATAAACACAACGTATTGTATCTAATCGGCAAGTTGAAAACAGTTTTCAGTGCTTTATTTTGAACCCTTTGTAAGACACGTAAATCAATACTATTCCTGCTTCCATATATTGAAACTAAGTAATTAATATGACTTTGTATTAATGCTTGATAAAGCATCAGCTTCGTTTTTTCGTCAAATTTAAGTTTGAATTTAAACAATAATTCTATTGCAGGTATTATTTTAGATTTTAGTTCCTGAATATGCAGTTTCCAAGTCAAATTACTTTGCAAACAAACACCCAAATACTTAACACATTCGGATTCAAAAATTTCTTGTCCATCAACAAATATACAAAAATTTCCAGAATCAGAAAAACTGTATGACTTAAATCTTATTATTTTAGTTTTTGAAGAATTTATGATCAGTTTATTTAATCTCGCATACTCAAATATTAAAGCAGAATCTCTTTGCATATATGGTTTGAGAACTGTTTCATTTTTAAAGGGGTAAAGCAACGAAATATCATCTGCAAATATGAAAATTTTTCCAGTAAGTTCTATGTTCATAATACCATTTATGTAAATTGAGAAAAGTAGAGGACCTACAAAAATGAAGGGTATAAAAATCCCAAGAGAGGACGTTGCAGAGACTGTTCGGAAATATTTTCCTGGCTTGCAGCTGGTAGATCCAACGTTCTACCACTCAGGTAAGGTTGCACTTGTGTTCGGTCCTGAACTGAGCTCACAAGTTTTAACCGGAAAAATTTATTCGTGTCCGGGCTGTCCACTGGCCCAATATACAATTTTTGGGTGGGTTATATCTGGCCAATCGCCTATATAATCATAGGACGAAGCCCTAAATCTTCATAATTAGCTCCAATGTCTAAGGTACATAAAGAAAAGGATTCGAACGGAATAAATTCCCACAATCGTTTTGCTATTTTAGATAGTGAAACAAGTGAATCAAAAACGGCACCCAAGTCGTCGAAACCTCCTCCAATTTTCTTTAGGGAGAAAACCTCGAACGAACTTATAAAGAAATTAATTTCAGTTATTGGGGAGAATTCATTTATGTGGTTTCTATTAAACGTGGTAACATCAACGAGACGAAAATTCAAGTAAATGACGAAACCAGCTATCGTAAAACAATAGATAAATTTGAAAAATGCAAGAAAAACTTTTATACCTATCAACTCAAGAGCAGCAAAGGTCTACAGGTAATTATTAAAGGTATAGATTCATATGTGGATCCAAAGGAGATAACAGCTAACCTTCAAAAAGCGGGATTTAAGGTAAAATATGTAGATAATCTCAGAAATAGAGAAAGTGTGCCCCTGAACTGTTTAAAAATATGTTTCTGGAACGCAAACGGCTTGCGCCAACACAAAAATGAACTCGAGTACTTTCTTAAGACGGAAGAAATGGATGTCATCCTGGTTGCAGAGACGCACTTAACAACAAATAGCTTTTTTAAAATAAATGGCTATATCTTATATGACACCAAAGACCCCCGTGGCAGAGCATGTGGTGGTTCAGCAATACTAATAAAGGCTCGAAAAACATTATTAACTGCGTGATTTTTGTCAAGATTACGTTTAAGCAACAAACATCTGCATTGAAGAATTTCATCAAAGCTTAGTTATTTCTTCGATTTATTCACCTCCTAGGTTTCAAATATCAGAGAGTCAATACAGCGATTTCTTCAAATCACTAGGTCCCTGTTTCATAGCATCAGGCGACTACAACGCTAAACATATTTTTTGGGGATCAAGACTAATTACTCCAAAAGGTCGTGTTTTGTTTGACACGATTTCAAAAATGAGTCTAAACGTGATATCGAGTGGACAACCCACCTATTGGCCTACTATCCTTTCTTTGGGAGCATGGGTCTATTAATGCTCTAACAGTGAAATATTCGCCCTTGTACTCTATTTGCATTAAAGCGGTGCGCAACAAAATGTTTTCATTGTTTGTGGAGCAATTTGCCTGAATCTGACCTGAGATTGATGGTAGTTCCACTTGAGTATGGTTGGAACTTTTTTGGGTAAATTCTGAGCTTACAGACTGCATATTATTTTTGTTACGACTTTGATTATCATTGCGCTGAGATTTTTCTAAGTTTTGAGTAGAATCTGATAATCTTTTCGTCATATGTAACAACGTGTGATGAGATTTTTTACAATAAATGCACGTGCGTTTACTTTTGCAATTAGCTTTGAGATGAGAGAGGCTCAAGCAGTTATTGCAAAATTTGTTTTTAAATACATAATCTACCCTTTGCTGTTTCGTAAAGCTTTTGAATTTTGGGCATGTTCGTATATTATGGTTTTCATTGTATAACTTGCAATTCAAATTTAAGTTTTCTTGTGATATATATGTTTGAATTTTGGGTAACGGTGTATTAGCCAAACTAAAACCATCCTTAGAGGTTGTAATACTAGTGAGACGTTCTACCGTTTCATATCTATCGATCAAAAACTATGACTTTTACGACCATTTTGGTAGGTCACGTGGTGAGGTAAGAGACTGTTCCCACAGTGACAGAGTGAAGCCAGGCAACTTCGTTGAAATTAAACGAATGAGAATAGGGTCCCAACTTTCAACGTTAACACCAAGTGTTGTGAGAGTAGCTAAGGAATCATTTACCGCAGATTGAATTCTTCCTTTGTTGTAGCTGGGATATCGAATAGGATTTTTATTTGGTTATCGACCAAAACGCGTTTATTTTCGTATCGAGTCTGTAAAGCGTTCCAGGCTAACTCGAAGTTATCGTGGGACAGGGGGTAGTGTTTGACTATTGCGCCGGCTTCTTGTTTTATTTCTGAGGTGATACAACTCAGTGACGAGAGGAAGTTTCGGGTGATTTATATACACTGCCGTGAACATGTCACGGAAAGAGGGCCATTGCTCATATCTTAGGTGGAATACTTCTGTGTCACATGGCGGAAGTTTTAAGCAAATACTGGAATTTTCTAACACCAAGTTTTGAGCTGTGATTGGTGGTGGAAGAGAATAACGGGCTGCTGCTTCGAAGCCATTCGAACTGTCTTAATTATATCGAGTATTTGAGAAGTACAAAGATAATATGCCTCGACGCAAGCATAAAAATTAGCTCTGGCCTCTTCTTTGTATTCGGCTTTTATGAGAGAATCAGATGCTACCATAATTTTTGCATAAGAGGTATCTGCCTTGGTCAACCTTGAGTCTAAGTCTTTCAACTTGAACCTCAAGAACTGATTCGGTTTGGTCTTCAATAGGGGTCTTGTGAAATCTTTCACAAATTTAAGTAAATGATCGCAATCAAAAAGGAATTGCTCCTATAGAGAAAGGGAACCTTCATTGGGGGATGTAGTGGTCATATTTAAAGGAGAATGAATGGTTCATCAATATTGATGTTGAAAAAAAATATTTTATAATCCTAAAGCGTGTTTTAGAGGATATTGATTAAGCAGCGCTTGATTCTGTAACCCAATTGAATTAATAGTAGGAGGCTAGTTTGAAATAGCAAGAGTTACAACTACTATTCGCAAATAAACGAATATTTTAAGTATTTCCTTTGTTTTGGTTCACTGGAGTTTGAGACTATAGAGTTATAGTACTAGATATTAAAATCTAATTAAACCATACGCAAAGCAAGAAATTGGCAAATAATAGGATTTTTATTCCACATTCATTCGAAAGAGTAGGAGCTAATACGTAATAGCGCTAGATGTCTGTAATCTAGTAAAAAATTGAAACGAAAATATGGAATTTAAATCAAATTGTTGCGTAAACGCTAGTGAAAACAATGAGAGTAATAATAAAGCGGGGATAAAAAAAAGTTTATTACTATTAATTTTCACAAGTAAATTTGCATACTTTAGGGTTCTCTGCTCCTCAGGGGGTTAATTTGTTATAAAATTGAAGCAGAGTTACCGCTGTGCTATTTTATTGATCAAAACAAGAAAATCTTTGGTAATTTAATTGTAATTAAAAGTTAAATTGTAAGTGGATATTTAATCATTTTCCGTTTTATTAGGAGCGCAATGAAATTTTTCAAATAAGTTTTTTAAATTAATAATTTAATTTGATAAAAGTATAGAAAAATTTTAAATTTTGTTCAAATAATAATTTTTATTGTTTGGAAACAATTGTTTTTCTTTAAAGCACGATGGCAACCACTAGCGAACATGTGTGTATGTGTTTAATGAGAACCAAAGAATATAATTTGTTCAAACTTCACTAATAAAATAAATATATTTTATCTTCTCTTCTTTTTGTTGCTAAATTTAGATGTTATTTTGTAATTGTTCTCGTTTATTTTTACTTGTATATGCAATTTTTGGGGATGAACACTAAAAACCAGATTTATTTGTAATTACATTGTTAAAAAAAGTGAAGAAAAGTAAAGTGTTTTTTTAACTTTATTTGAAACTATATATGTATATGTATGTAAGGCACTTTTCTTTGCGGCAAGATTATTATATATGTATGTAAGGCACTTTTTTTGGCGGCAAGATTAGTATATACATATGTATGTATGTATGTAAGGTACTTATTATGGCGGCAAGATTTTTATATTTTTACATACGTAAAAAAAAATATATATATATATATATATATATATATATATATATATATATATATATATATATATTCATACATGTTACATACATACATGTATATATAAGGCACTTCTTATTTAAAGCCGTAACGGTTGAATTTTGCGTTGATTTTTTTTCTTTTTTAAAACCAATATGGCGAATTTTTTTGCATATATATTTATATTTTTATGAACGGCTATTGCGAAACGGTAATATCAAGATACATATACATATGTAAAGCACAAAAATGAGAATTTTTATGTTATGAATCTTTTTTAACGGATTTTATTAGACATATGTACACCCTTTTTATGAAAAATTTAACGGGGTTTTCAATTTGCATGGAGTATCTTTTATGATATGTATGTGTATATTAATACGGTTTTTTTACTCATATATATACTTTTTTTTCTAATAATAATAATAGTAATATTTTCCTCATTTATTATTGTTTTCCCATTTATAGATGCGAAAGAAATAGCATTTTTCATTCGTAATCTTTCAAAATTTGGTAATTTAAGTTAAGTTTTTGATCGCCAACTGTAAGTTTTACTATGGGAAGTGATTTATGTTGGCCGTTAAATGAAAAATGATATCTAAAAATTTCGAAAAATTATGGTAAAAACGGGCAAGGAAAAATATAAAAAATATGCAATAAAATTTTCCAAATTAAATACAATTTTCTGTGCATGAAATGGCAAAAAATCTGCAATATTAAGAAAAGGGAAATTCCACAATTCCCAAAATAAGGACCAAAAATCACAAATTGAGACTTTTTACTCTTTTGCCCATAAAGTCTACATACAGACTAGGGCTCATAAAATACTTTAAAAAATAATTTGGAGCATATATAGCTTTATTACAGCAGCCCTTTTTCGATCCCAGCTTTGGCATTTTAGAATATATAGGCTAAAGTCAAAATATCGATGTAAAATAGGTCATATTGTGGGACCTCTATCTTCTACAAGGATGATCAATTTTATACGAAATTTTTCGAAAAATCAAAAATTGTATTTCTTAAAATGCTTATAAATAAATCACTTTAAATTTTGTAAATTTAGATACCATTTTGTAGGTATTGACAAGGCCTTTAAGACCGTGCATAACTTTAGAAAATCAGAATAAAACTGAAGAAATGGCAAGCTGTAAAAGAATTTTCAGGTGCGAGGTTCCCAACTTTGAGACCAGATACCCCCACCCCTGAAGGGTGTATGTTACCCACCTTTAAAACTTAAGTTCAGATACTCATCTGGTGGTTGCTTTTCCAAGTACAATTTATTTTTTGAACGTTTTGAATTGCGGTTATTTATTAGTTATAAAAACTTACAGGAAAAATTTGTTTCGCATGGAAAAGATGTAAGAGAAACCATTGATGTTTTTATTTATATTGATAAACTTTTATCAGGAAAGATTAGTTGTTTCTGATGTAGAAATACACCAATATGCAAAATAGGTTCTAATCCTAAAGTAATTATGTGAAATATTTTCATATTGTTTTAGTATTTTAGAAAAAAATTTATTTTTATTATTTATTTCTCATAACGCATAATTCCTTTTTAAATTTATTATTATATAGTAATCCAAACAGATTACTATTGGTAAAGCATATCCATATAGCATATAAAATGTTTACTTTTCTTTTTCTTTCTATTTTAAATTCATTTTAAATTTAAAATGGTTGCTATGTTTTTTGTTTAGAAATTTTGGATTTTTTCTTGCTTTCTAGACTTAATAAACTTCTCATTTGGTTTATTAAATTTTGAGCATAAGAATCTGGGTTTTTATTCAGAAAATTTAAAAAAATCCACTGACGATCTGGGTACGTACCAGTGAAATAGTTATATGCTATAAGTATATGCTTTACCAATAGTAATCTGTTTGGATCACTATATAATATTAAATTTTAAAAAAGGAATTATGCGTTATAAGAATTTAAAAATTTCAATAAATAATATTATTTAAAAATTCCAAATATAATTTTTTAAAGTTTTATTTTTACTTTAATAAATATTACGTAGGTCTTAATAATTGTTGTCATAGGATGTCTCGATCACTACAAATTAAAGATATTAAACAAATTCTTTCTGATTTAGAAGACGAAAATGTCATTTATGATGGGTTAGAAGAGCATGAGACTGATGATGAGGACCAATTTTACACGATTGCTAGAGATATAACGAAAGATATTACAGGAGAAAACGACACTGTAGGTGATCGCCTCTGGAGACGAACTTGGTGGAGATAATCACCCACTTCTGGTTAAACGTAATACTCTCTTCTACCAGAGATAATGGTCAATATAACTATATCAATTATATTACAACCATTGTCTTTTATATGGAAAAAAGATTAATTGAGTTATAATGACTAAAAAACTCGGAAATCCAGAAAACTAGATCCAGTCTTAGCCAATCTTGATATGCCTTACAGAAGTTCTCTCCATTATCTTACACCTGGGATTCGAAAGAAGAAATTCGTTGTTCGGGATCTGTGCAACAAAATATATTGCCTAGTATTATAGAGTGGGTGAGTTACAAAACATCTAAACACATTGCAGTAATGCGGTTTTACTACTATTTTAATACAAAGCAAACAAGTGTGTTGTTTACTTTACACTTTGCATATTTGTTTGCTATTTGTATGCGCATCGATAACTTTTTTGAACATTTCATTGTAAACGTTTACATGGTTGCGTTTAGGAATGCATGACTTTGTTCAGTTGCATTGCAAATGACGTTTTGGAACTCAACCAGTATAACATGCACATAGCAGGAGTGGACTTGGACAGCTACTTAGCTCGCTATCATGTAAAAGTCGTAAATAGTACCGCCGCCTATTATAACATCCCTCTTCTACAATGTAAGGATACAACATGAAATTTTATTTCTTTTTATGTAACCAAAAAAAGTGGTTGAAATGAAAATACATTGGTTTGCTAAATATTTAGCAAAGTGACACAAACCTACCTTGTTGAAAGCTGGTATGCTAGTGATTAACAATTTTTACATGTTTTGTTCTCTGTGAGATTCTCGTGGAGATTGTGTATGTGCTCACAGACCCTTAGGGGTTTGCGTGGGAGCTCTTGATTGTAGTGCTTGAAATAATTAATTATTGTAATAGGAAATTTCAAACTATCAAGGAGTGATTTTTCATGATGATGTGGAAATACATCAAATTGTTTTTTGACAATAAAAAGAAAATTCTTATGTTGTTGCATTTTTGTAGATTTGCTTTAATAACAAGTATTTTCCGATTGATTTAAAATTTTATTAAAAATAAAATAAAAAATCATGCATTTAGAGGTTAAAAGCTTAAAGAAGTTGTTTTTCATAAGAGCCTTTAGTATTGTTCGATAAACTTTATTTAACTAATTTTTCCTTAAAAACAAACATTTATAATTATATACTTTGAAACAAAATTTAAATATTAATGCACTTATGCAAAAAAGAAATAAAGTATACTTCAAGTCTACTTTAAATCAAATTTTATATGTCTTAAAGTACACTTCAAGCAGACTTTATTTCTTTTGCATGCCATGAATCTTTAATGAACTTAAATAAAACTTTGTTAAAAAATCTATATAATAAAAATAAAACAACTAAATAGTTTTAATTTTTACATTTGGGGGTCAACCGTGCCTTGCCTAATTTTATAATTAAGAGACTATTTGAAAATATAGTGGAAACCAAAAAGCGTCATTCCTATTTGTTAAAAGTAGAATCATGTAGTTTAAATTTCACACAAAGTTTTGTGTATAATAATATATGTATTAATTTACTAATCTAACATTTCGTTAACTCTTCAAATTCTGTGAATAAAAAATTTTTAAATGAGTGAAATTAACTGAAAAAAGGGCAATATTAAAAAGCATAAAAAACAAAATTGCATAAATATATAAGTCAGAACAAACTGAAAACTGTGAAAACAAAAACAATTTAAAAGTGCAAAATCAAGACCAAAACTGTTCTCTCGATCTAAAACAAATAAGACGAAAAAGTAAATCAGATTCGCCGCAGAACATTGATAAAATAGAAGAAATAAGAAAAACATATTTTGATATCAAAACACACAAAACTAAAAATTGTGAATATTGTAAGTTTACTAATCAAAACAAAACAGTGGCTACAAATAATAGTGAATTAAGTGATCTGATAAAATTACTTTCTACTAAAATAGAAAATGAATTTGATAGCCAAAAAGTACCAAATGTACAGTGGTTTGAAAATTTTGAGCTTAATCCAAATGCCTATTTTTTTAATTAATTTATTTTTTATTGAATGTTCAATATTGTTGAACTAACAATAATTACTCATATCTTAAGTCTAAAATAAAAATATACGTTTTAAGTCCAGCCAGTGCCAGACAAAAATAATGTTTGTTACACGGTTTTTGCAATCATTTGCGGGTCACCCCATGCACTGACAAGAAAAACATAATCTCACTTAGTATGTATTCGTTATATAATTTTCTGCATGTTTTGCTATTTCTGCTTTGACTGATGGCATTTTTAGGTTTTTGTGAATGTTCGAGTTTTTTATATACCAGGAAGTAACTAATTTTATTTGTAATTTATTATTTTGGCGCCTTTGAAATTTTCTACATTGCTAGCTGAGGCAATGCCCCATAATTGAATGCCATAACACCAAGTTGGTTTAAGGATCGACTTGTACAGAAGAAGTTTACAATCTTAGCTCATGGTGGAGTTTCTGCCAATAAGACGACAAATCAGTTGTACTGCTTTTAATTTAATTGTGTTAACTTTAAATCTATGTGGCTTTTTCAAGTAAGGCGACGGTCAAGATATTTATCGGCTGAAAGCTGCGGTATATAGGAGAGCATGAGTCCCTACGCAGTGTTAAAGTTATATGGGTACATTTTTGTTCATTCACCTTTATTCTTAATTTTTTCGCTTTTATGAATACTTAAAAAAGCTATGTCATCCGCAAATGTTGATGTTTAGATTCGGGTGCTAATTGGCATATCTGATGTGTACAGTAAATACAAAATTGGTTCCAAAATACTACCTTGGCGAACTGCGGCTTCAATGAGCGTGGCGAGCTTAAAAAATCACCTTCATTTAGTAAAAACTTTCGATTCGTTAAATAGCTTACGTGTGACCGGTCTTTTGAGGTTTCTACATGCACGCCATAATGAATAATCTGATTGTTCTGTTGCGTCGAGGTCTTCCAAGCAATTTTTCAGAAATGCTACTTTTTGAGATTCTAGTAGCTGTCTTAGCCGTTTCGTGTGAGTACCGAAATACTTTCTATATTTCAACCAATTAATGCTTGTGCTAGTTGTTGGTGACACAATATTTTGCCGATTCAATATAAAGACAATAGTGGGTGAATGATCTGAGGATAATTCAAGTGACGCTTCAACTTTAATAATTTCTCTCGGAATACCCTTAATCACTCAAAAATCAATAATATCAGGTAGTATTTATCGATCAGTAGGCCAATCTGTGGGTTGCTCGTTCGATATCACATTCTGACGCATTTTCGAAATAGCGTCAAATAAAACAGGACCTTTTGGAGTAATTTGTCTTGATCCCCAAAACGTATGTTTAGCGTTATAGTTGCCTGATGCTATGAAACAGGGACCTATTGATTTGTAGAAGTCGCTATATTAACTCTCTGATATTTAAAATCTAGGAGGTGAATATATCGAAATGACGAAGTTTTGAGGATATTCTTCAATGCAGATGTTTGTTGCTTTTAGGTAGTCCTCACAAAAATCACACAGTATATTATGTTTAATTCGAGACTTTATTAGTATTGTTGAAACACCACATGCTCTGCCACGTGGGTCTTTAGTGTCATATAATATATAGCCATTGATTTTAAAAAAGCTATTTGTTGTTAAATGAGTCTCTAAAGGAAGTATTATGTGCTGTTTATGTAACCCAATTGAACAATTCGTCTAGGAAATTTGTATGAAAAGCCCTCAAGTTTTTGAATTTTTTCTATACAAATTTTCTAGAAGTTTTGTTCAATTGGGTTACATAAACAGCACATTAGAGTTCATTTTTGTGTTGGCGTAAGTCATTTGCGTTCCAGAAACATATTTTTGAACAGTTCATGGTTTGTTAAGTACCCCCTGCAACATCATAGATTGCATGCGTACCATTTCTTCCATTATGCTTCTAATAGAGCTCATAAAGCTATTTAACGAATGCGCTAATATCTCTGCTTGATTCAATACGATTATAGTTACCAGAGGGTGTTTGTTCTGGGTGCAAATTTGGAATAGAATTAGTTGTCGGTGTCGCTTTTTGTACTGAAATATGATTGATATCCGCGTATGAAACATGTTGGGTTGTTGGTTGGGCTAACTGAGGATAATAAGCAGTTGCTCGATATTGTGGCTGCTTAGAAGGAGTATTAAATTTTTGAGTCTACTTCCTTACCATAGAAAAAACTGGACAGCCTTTGTAGTAAGCAGTGTGATTTCCACCGCAATTGCTAAATTTTTTATCGTTTGAGTCGTCTCTTGCTTTGTCGGATTTAGCGGAAAGCAAGGGCGTGGACCTCTTTTTAATACAATTATGTATCTATCCATTCCCACTTGTGTCTTGGGTTTTTCTACAATATCCATATTAGTTTTGGTAATACTGTGTTCAGAAGGCGACTTATTTTTATTTATTTTATTTTTATCACTTAACAAAAGCGACGAACAAAATTGGGCACGAATAACTGGCGTAGCATTTATACACAAATTGTTTCCAGTTTTTTTATTTTTATTTATTTCAATATTGTTCACATTTTTTTACCTAAATTAAATTACCCCCTATTGTTTTTGTTTTATTTACAAAGTAGAAAAGCAATAATGCCGTTGTAAAAAAAGAAATAGAAAAAAATTACAGGCACCTTTGTTCTTGTATTAAAAAAGGCTTGTTTTTTTGCTTTTGTTTGACACAATGTACGTTTTTTTTTGTTAATTGCGAGATTAACAAAATCGCTATCAACTTAAAAACTGATACTATTAGATATATTGTAGACGGGTTGAACGCAAAAGGTGCAATTAAACAAAGTTTCTATGCTGCTAAAACCAAATAAATATGGTTGTTTTAATTGTGGCCCATGAGAACATAAAATAAATGAGTGCAAAAATGAACCAAAATGCTTTAAATGCAACATTTTAGGGCTAAAAACTGTGCAAGCAAAAAAGATAATGAGCTAAAAAATGTGAATGTCATATAAAAGACTGTCGTTAGAAACCTCTTAAGTTCGATGATATAGACATAAACAGCTTAGTTGACACGGGTGCGTTTAAGATCACGAATTGTCACCTAGTAAAACAATGTTGTCGGGGCTCGGTAGTAACAAAACAAATCCTTTAGAAACGATACGAGGCAAAATAAATATTGACGATGTAGAAATGAATCATCATTTCTTGATTGTTTCTGATTGTTCGCTAAAAGTAGAAGTGACAGTTGGTATTGAGTCGATTTACCCCGGAGCTTTCCCAAAAGAAACACTATTTTCTTTGATGACTCTCTTTGAGTTTATTACGCCTTGTGTCTTGTAGACAGCTCTCTTATGACTGACTTAAAAATATATTGAATAGAAACTGAACAGCAATAATATATAAAAATAGCTCCTCTCCCCGCCGGGATGAACTTTGCAGTGGCAACCGTTTTAACTACCATAGATTCTGTGCCTTTGGTATGCCGGGGTATAGGTGAACTATTGTAGAACTTAAAATTTGGTTGAAGCATTGACCATCAACTTTCTGGCATGTTGAAAATGAGCCAGTGGTTGAAGGTTGTTAAAATGTTGCCTTATGAGGGGATCACGTACTGCTCCGGGCAAGGTGAATTGTATATCATCTCGAATGCGAAACTGCAAATCAATTGATTGTTGTTTATCTTCTACTGGATGTATAGACGATATGTTGAAGATGTCACTACCACGTGTCTCATTGTTGCGTAATGGCGTAATTGGAGGGAATCTATTGGCAATCGGGCCAAAATATTCCTGCGATTTTTTATCCAGAAGGATAAAATATCGCGGTGCAGAATAACCATTGCATTGTACATTTTCTTGGATAAGCGGCGGAATGAATCAGTGTTGGAAAGAAGGATGTACTCCCGTTTATTTTGACCCAAGAAGGGTTGGACGTCGTCTTCATAACTTGATGACGATAGGTTTCCTTCTTGTGCAATTTGATGAATCATACTATGATGTTTGGCACTACATATCCGGCATCGGTTTGGCGATTCACTCCAATAACGGTTATGGGTTTGCAAAAAACAAATCCATTCTTTTTACATAGGCTCTTTTCGCTATGTCCAAAACCCAGAAAATGTGGCAACATTTAAGCATATTGGGCTAAAGGAAAGGAAGAATAGGAAAAATATATATTGTGTAATTAATTCTCTGATAAGCTAAAATTTCTCTTTTATCTGACATAGGAGTCTGGTGGATTAATTTGACAAGGTTTAGCAAATTTATTTTGAATTATTTAACGAGGGTAGTATGCAAAATTTGATGATAGGCCGTGTAATGACACCATTTTGCGTCATTACGTCTACGATCCGAACTTGGCCATCCCTTTAATGACTTTAGTTACGCGTCCCAAATGTCACTCGGTAGGTGCTAATAAGTCATCTTTAATTATAACCAAATCATTTATTTTGGGGCTATTGCTTTCCTTTTTCCACTTAAATCGGCGCAATAGTTCAGTAATGTACTCGTTTTTCCAACGTCGTGCAAAGATTTGTTGCATTAGTTTAAGCCTAGTCCATCGCTTTATAAATGTCAGATCCTCATAAGCATATTGTTCTGGCGGCTCAGGAAGAGCGATTAGTGGAGCTCCCCTAAGGAAATGTCCAGCAGTCAAAGGAAGAAGTTCGTTGGGATTTTCAGTAAGGGGAGATAACGGCCTTGAGTTCAATATTGCTGCTATTTGAATGAGTAGGGTTTCCAGCTCTTCAAACGTGAAATTGAAATGTGTGGTACTTTTCTTTAAGTGAGACTTCATACTTTTGACTGCGGCTTCCCACAATCCCCCCATGTGGGACGCATATGGCGAAATAAGTTACAAGATGAACCTGTGTAAACCATATTTTTTTATTAGCGACTTTTCCGCACCTTTTAAGAAAGCTTCATGTTCTTTTAGCAATTTTAGGCTGGCTCCTAAAGAGTTTCGCCCGTTATCCGAAAACATAGTTTTAGGCAGACTCCTCTTTCCTGTACCTCCTACCAACACCGTGGGTCATTCAGCTATTGTTGCTGTAATTTATTTTAAGTTAATTTTTTTAACGGATATTTTAGTTTATTTTTTTATTTGTTATAAGTAAAACACCGGGATTACGGTTTGAACCATTTTTTTACAGTTTTATTTTTTTTTAACCGACCCTGGACGCTACTGAGCCTTTGTCTTTACAAAATTATTAAGTTGTTTGGATTCCAAGTCTACTGGATCAAAGGTACATGGTTAAGGCCAGGCATCTTCTGGTTGTGATAGCCACGGTAGTCCATGCCATCATAAACTACATTCCATAAGTTCTTGCGGAGAACAACCTGGAGCTCCCAGGTCCGCTGAGTTATTTTC
This sequence comes from Phasia obesa, assembly GCA_949628195.1. NCBI lineage: Eukaryota > Metazoa > Arthropoda > Insecta > Diptera > Tachinidae > Phasia > Phasia obesa. Next base: position 123,638,680 of record OX451215.1, on the reverse strand, counting down.
AGACTGCACATACTTCCAATGATTGTTGTCCACAATGTGGGTAATCTCTACTATTCTGTGTGCAATGAATGGTTTCAATGTCTGGAGCGGTTTCTGTAGCCACCCGCCAACAATGGAAAAGTCCGTCCACAAAAAGATTTCGTAAAGAAACGTATAAAATTCAATGGAGCTTTTGAGTAGTTTGGCAAGCAATAAAGCTCCGCTTTGGAATAGTAATTTTTTTAAGAGGTGCGCAACTTTGCTCTTTCTGAACTAATAGTTCTCATAAAAATCGTAATGCAACAAGCCCTTTCTGCGCGTCGCAGAAGCCGTGAATTTGAATTTGGTATTGAGGGGAAAAATTTACCCATCTGGGGATTTTAAAGGTCGAAATCTGAGGCAGAATTTTTTACAAATGTATTCCATTTATCTAAAATATTTAATAGAACCGCTTTGTCCCAGTCTACCTTACATTCCCACAGATCTCGATTTATTCACCTCCTAATATTTCGAATATCAGAGAGTCAATATAGCGACTTCTACAAATCACTACGTCCCTGTTTCATGGCATCAGGCGACTACAGTTAAACATACGTTTTGGGGATCAAGACTAATTACTCCAAAACTCGTGTTTTATTAACCGACTTCAAAAAGGAAGGAGGTTATCAATTCGTCTGAATGTTGTTTTTTTATGTTTGTGCTGTAACGACACGTTAACATACTTAACATAAAACTTTAAAACACTAAATGTAGTATACCACATCAAGGAACGTTCTCGCAGTACCTCCGGCATTATTTTCAGAAACTGGTTCAAATCTACCTGATACATTTCGGCAAGATCTTCCAACCACTCCGTAAATTCCAGTCGGTCCTTTTCCCCCATGTATTTTAGGCCCCACTTACGCACTACTTCTGTAGCACTGATATGATCGTCATCTCGACACTGGGTTGATGGCGTGGGTGGTAAAGTAACCAAGTTCGGCTGTGTGGTTGCCTCGGTTGGTTTCAGGCTATTTCCTACCCGTTCGGGGCCGGCCTTTTCCTCTTCCGTCTTGACTGGAGACGTTGAGCGGCTAGGTCCATCCGCAGACGTAGGGAGTCTGAGTGTGGCTTCGTGTTTTCCTTGTATTGCCAGCAGCTCCTTTAGTTCCTCTTTTTTTTTTCTTAACTTTTCCTTTATAATTATATTTAATTTTAAATAAATATACATATATTGTTTGTTTTTTTTTTTTGTTGATTGTTTTTAGTGTCCCTGCTCGGGCGCCAATGTAACGACCCGTTTTCCGCTGGTTGCTGGGATAGCTTCAACGGAGTCCAGGGTCGTTTATATTTTGTTTCTTACTTACCTTCTTTATCTGGGAAAGAAGAGAAACTGCCGGGTTTTATTTCGTTAAACGTTATAAATCTTATCTCCAATGTTTTATTTGGTGTATTTGTTCTACTACAACGTAGAGGACAGACGGTCTCAAATCGTAGCCGATGAATGGGAAGTCAGAACACCGGTACGGGCAGCAGCGACGCGTGCAGGCAGTAGCGGCGGTACAGGCGGCAGCGGCAGTACAGATGGCAGCGGCGGTACTGATGGCAGCGGCGGTACTGATGGCAGCGGCGGTACAGACAGCAGCGGGGTACAGATGGCAGCAACGGCATAGATGGCAGCGACGGGTACAGGCAGCAGCAGCGGTCCAGGCGGCGGTACAAGCAGCAGCGGCGGTCTAAGTGGCAGCGGTGGTACATGCGGCAGCGGTACCGGCGGCAGTGGCGGTACCTGGCAGCGGTACTTGGGGGCAGCGGCGGTACCTGGTACGGGCGGTAGTAGCTGTACCTGGCAGCGGTTCAGGCTGCAGTGGCGGTACCTGGCAGCGGTACAGGCGGCAGTAGCTGTACCTGGCAGCGGTTCAGGCTGCAGTGGCGGTACCTGGCAGCGGTACAGGCGGCAGCGGCGGTAACTGGCAGCGGTACAGGCGGCAGCGACGGTAAAAATAACACACATTACTTAGCAGTGGCAGCGATTGTAGGGAGTTCTAGGCCGTGTCCAAGAGTATGGCCGGAATATAAAATTCCACACCAGTACTAGTCACACGGTCGAGCCAGCACCAACATCGGTGGTGTTGGTACTTCCACCAATTGCACTTATCCTGTCGATAAGAAGTAATTGCGGAATATAAAATTCCTCCAAGAGACCTCTTACCTGCAGGCGAGCTGCTTGCTATCTGATTAATTATTCAAAATGTTGCGTCTTTTATACCCTTGAGTGGGCACACACATTCACACACACACTTGTGTGATTGTTTGTTTACAATGGTTGCCAGCCATCATCTGTGAAATTGTATATGTTCAACAGCTGACTGTTCTAGTTATCTGGTTGTTTCTGACTTACAAGTGGCGCTACGAGTTTCTTGACCGTTAATTTAAATTTTCTTTTATAAATAACATGAGATCAGTTTTAGGATAAATGATTGGTAATCGTTGTACTTTAGTTAAATTCACTGAATATCAATAATACTGATGATAATAAAACGAAAGTAATAATAAATTGCATTTATAAAAAAAATAGGGAATGCAAATGATCGTATTCGTATATGAAATACTAAAATATATAATAATAATAATAATAATAATAATAATAATAATAATAATAATAGTAATAAACAAAAGTAATTCAATAATAATCTTACTAATAAAATAAATGAGAAAATTCCATATTCGAAATGGTATTAATTCACACTATGTGTAGGTGAAAACGAGGACTCGACTTTCACTGTCACACTGCTTGGTATCTCGCTTGGTTCTTGAGTTGATACTTCGTGAGCTGGCTCCTCGGGGGGTACAACTACTTTACCAAGGGAGCTGCGGTGGCTGCCTTGGTGGATGATACCGTGTAGGACGATGTGGAATGTGACATTAGACTGGGGTTGACTAGACCACGCGCCAATTGTGCATTTGTTATTTTCCTTGACAGTGGCTGGGTCGCTGGGGATGCCGATCCGGCTAGGTACTGTGATGTATAACCTTCTCCAACGCTTGCTGGCTGCGGCGGAGATGGTGGTGTATGTGGGGTTGTAAATGACCAACCCCTGCCTGGCGTGACCGGAACGCTGGTCTCCGTTGGTACGGGCGGGGTTACGTTTTGTGTGCTGGCGTAACCTTCCTTTCCGGGGACGCCAGTAGCCCTGCAACAGTTGGAAGCGGATCCCAGGACTAGGGTGTCCAGTTATTGATGCGGGGCACGTTGTGGTCGGCACCAGCACTTTGACCGACATTGTGCGCTCGTGGCACTGCATGCCCATAGTTGGTACTGTTTCGTGTGGACCTCACAGGCAACGTACCCTTTTCGTCTGGGTGGTGTTGGAGGTCGGTAGTCCTCGTTTTCCCCAGTCCAAGGACGACGGGGATCGCGGCAGAAGTGGCGATGGTGGTAATGGAGGTCGAATATTTACCGTGCGGTCGTCGAAACCGAAGAAGGTTAGTCGCAACTCTTCCAGTATAGGATCATCGAAGAGCTCCGAGTCCTCAATTGACTCCAACGTATTCGACTGAGACCACTTAGGGGCTGGCGGAACTTTTTTTTTCCTCCGGGGAGCGGCGCAGGCTCAGCTGGGCTTATCGTGATGAACTCCTCCTCCGTTATATCCGACTGAGGCCACTTTGGGGCTGGCGAAACTTCGTCTTCATTTGCGGACCCTGCCGTCGGATGAGCTGGGCTTAACATGATAAATTCGTCCTCTGGGCCCAGTGATGTGGAGTTACTCACCTTGTTGTCTCCAGGATTCTTTTGATGCGTCACTCGAAAATGATTGGCTCCCTGCGGAGGATGGCGGTGTGGGGTTGATGGTTGATGCCGCGGTTTCGTCGAGCTTGGTGGAGTCCGCCTGCGGTGCTTTTTGGCTGGTGAAATCCTTCTTCCTCGGCTAGGTAACACGTGATCGTTGAGGAATATGGTTTTCCTTATCTTTGCGTTTTCGCGGGCCATGCTTTCCCGAAATTTCGCCCGCGATTTTTCAAACTTGTTTTGACGAATAGTCATCCTTCTATGCGCTTGGTTTGGATTTGCGGAACAGCCAATCTAGAAAGACAAAAGAGAACAGCAAAATCGTGGGGCGGGTTAGTAGACTAATCGTGGCAGGGTTTTAACTCACTAATATGGACAGTCCGCTCGTCGTTATTGTGCTGCCCGCGTACTTTCATAATTGCAGGCGATAAAAAGTTAATCACAGTATGCGGCCCTCCATATTTTGGGGCGAGCTTAGCAGCAAACTTTTCAGTGCTTTCGAGAGTGGGTGCTGTCGGATTAACACCTGGGCTCCCATCCGGGATCTCCAGGGCCGTCGACGTAGATTATAGTAGCACTGTTATCTTTGCGATGCTGCTTCTAAGTTTCGCTTCACCAATTTGAAGACTTCCTGTAGTTCGTTAGCTCTCTCCTTTGGAGGTGGGCTTCGAGCACCAGTTCCCGTCGTAACCTCGTCGTACAGTGTCTTAGAGAGGCGCGATTCTCGTCCTTGTGTGAGGTATGCGGCAGTGTATCCCGTGGTATCCGAGGTACTCGTATTGAGGACCAACATGATTTCTGGTAGGAAGTCATCCCAGGTATTGTGCCTCTTCCCCGAGAATTGTGCGATGATGGTTTTGATTGTGCGGTTTGCTCGTTCGGTCGGGTTTTCCTGGGGCGTATACGGATCCGTGAATTCCTGCTGTATCCCTACTTCGTCGACCCATCTCTGGAAGATCCGTGCCGTGAATTGAGGCCCGTTGTCGGTGATGATTTTCTTGGGGGCCCCATAGCGAGCCACTATCCGTTCCCGAACCGCCTTGATGAGTCCTTCTGCCGTGGCTCTCCGTTGAGGATCAACTCGCACCACTTGGAGAACCCGTAAAAAAGTACAAGCAACATGGTATTCCCACACTTGGTCCTTGGCAAGGGTCCCACAAAATCCGCCACAATGTGGCCCACGGTTCCTCAGGTAGTCGCATCAGCATCTCGCCGGCTGCCTTCTGTTGGTCCGTTTTGTATCGCTGACAGGATCCGCATCGGCGCACATACCTACTAACGTTCCTCGCCAACCCCGGCCAGAAATACCGACTGGCTACCCTGTTTATGGTGTTTCGAGTTTCCAGGTGTCCGGCCGTGGTACTATCATGATTCTCCTGCAAGACTTGGTGGCGACGCGACTTGGGGACGCACAATTTCCATGGGGTACAATCTTCATCATTGATTCTACGGCCGGTGTTTTTATACAATTGCTGATTGATTATGATGTAATCGGGATATTTTCCGGGGTGACGTTGAACCTCCTCCATTAGGCGTTTTATCCAGGGGCAATCTAGATCCTAGCTGACTTGTAACAAATGGGCGGTTTCCACTGGATGACTAGATAGGGCATCAGCTACGACATTCTGCTTACCCTTCCTGTAGTGTACCGCAAACTGGTACTGTTGCAATTCCAAGGCCAATCGTGCCAGCCGACCCGTCGGGTTGTCGACGTTGTTGAGCCACTTAAGGGACAGGTGGTCGGTAATCACTTCAAACCGGTACTCTTCTAAATACTGCCTCATCTTCCGAATTCCCCAGATGATGGCCAGGCATTCCTTTTCGGTTGCCGAGTAATTTTTCTTGGCTCCATTCAGATGTCGACTTGCGTATGATATTACCCTTTCTGCTCCATCAATTGTTTGCGTCAACACTGCCCCTAATCCGTGTTCGCTGACGTCGCACAGTGGTTCAGAAACGTTTTTCATTGGCCAAAACTCTGTAACTTTTTAACTAATAAAGATTTTTTAGTAGTTCTTTTTTTAGTCAATAGACAACATCTTAAGCTTTTACCGAGTTTAGGCCTTATTAAAATCGGTGCAGCGGTTGCTGAGAAATTCAAGCCTAAAGTTGAACTTTCGATTTGCTGTTCCTAATTCTTGTTTGAAATTCCTTTTCAAATGTGCCAACTCATTTTTGACCCACTTTTCCTTAAACAATTTGGCTCAAATTTGGTCCACGGGTCAATCTTGGATGACAATACAATATTTTGCTATCCTTAGGGTGGCCCCTATTTTCACTGAGGTATTTTCCGTATTTTCATTAGGATTGTTCAAATTTCAACTTTATGCCTAACAATACTTACATATTTCCTAGTTTTTGGTCAATTTTAAAACAAAACAGTGTAATTTAATTTTTCTTTAATTATATACATATTTATTTATAATTATAAATAGATTCTAGGTAAATAAAATAACATTTAATATCAATGTTTGCATACTTTATTTTATTCAAATACTAAATTCAAATTATAATTATTATTCATTTGGCTGGAATATTTCCTGTAAATATTCTATATTCTGCTCTGTATTACCTGTGTCCTGTAGCAGTGCCTTAGCTTCGGCATTTAGTTCTGAATGATTCAATTTTCATTGACTTCGAATGCTAGAGATTAAGGGATCTGAAGTTGCCAATAATATATGAAATAAATCTTCATTTGTAGAAATTCGTGATATTTTTCTGGTATTATGTTCTCTGTAAAACCTGTAATCCTTGTTTCTTTTTCCTGGGCTTCCTCTGACAAATCTCCAATTGGTAATAAATGGTGCTTAATGACCTCTTCTCCATGATAAAGAACTTTATGCACTGTTGCTGACATATTTCTATATTTGTATTTGGATGTATATATAGCAGCGGTTTCCTTGGCGTAATCACCAAATTGTTTAGCATTAATTAGTTCATTGCACGCAAGTACTTCAGTAATTGTTTTAAATCTTGAAATAACATCTATATCAACACCTGTTATATCAGATGTAGTTTCGGGATCCAAAAAAAATCTTCTTGCGGTGTTGCCATCGTTTGTATTACCTGATCCTTGTTTTGGTTGATCTATAATCAACCCGTGCTTGAGAAATGCATCTTGAACTTGTTTCTTTTTCAATTTTCTTATCTCTTTGTTGGTGTCATTATTTCTTACTGATCCTGAAGCTCCGAAGTCCAAATCATAGCTTATTTTCAGTATGTGTTCCATAAACCTTATCCTCGTATGTAGCGGTGATAATCCAAATTCAAATGCATCAATACTATCCTCCGACTTTGTCGGTTCTTGGTTTAACTGACTTGATGTTGCTTTACATATAATACAGCTGGATGAAGCTTTTGTATCAGTCTAAACCTGGGCAGTTTTTCCGTTTATCATAGATAGTATTAATTGGTAATTCAATTTAATAGTCTGTTCCTCTATCTCTAACTCTAATGGCCTTAGTGTTGAAATTTGAGCTCTAATGTCACTTACTTCATTCTTAATGGTATCATGAGTTTCCTTTTTAAATTCAAATTTTATTGGTCTGCAGTATTTTGTAGACGATGGAGTTTGGTTTTTCCAAATATAACCTGTTTGCACTGTGCTGGAAGAAGGTTCCGAGTCCTCTAAGTTTTTTATCAATCGCAATGGTACAAATGACACCATGAACATATCTGTGTTAGAAATATCCTCACATAAAAATTCTTTATATTGTCTTTGTCCAGAAGACCCATCGCATCCCCATTTACAAAAAAGAGTTAAATTGCAGTTTCCATATTTTTTCAACTCACTTACTTTAAGTGATTTTAGCAACCTTTCGGCTGTATGATCAAGTACAGCTTGCAGTTGTACCTGTGCCGAAATTGGTATGATTTTGATAGATTCCTTTGGAGGATAACACTCCTTTTTAGCTGCAATTATGTGATGATATGACGGATATAAATTTGAGTCTTTTTCGATCGCACGTAATCTGAGTTGAGTATACTGCTGTTTTGTTAACTTTAAATCCAGAAATAAGGCAAGCGCTTCCTCGTTTGTGAACTGTTTTTCCTGGTTTGGTGTCGGAATACTTTTAAGGGTCCGTTTTGTTCTCACCGGACTAGCAGAAATGACTTTTTCAATGATATCCAATTTCGTTAATTGTTTTTGTGATCGCAGCTTGTAAAGAAAACTATCTTTAATGTTTTCACATCCGATTTCTTCATTTATATTCTTAAGTTTTCGTCTCTTAGATCTATGGCTACAGTTATCTAGCGATTTTTCTGGTCTTCCACCACTCTTCTTATTTGTGGTTTCTGAAATCACCTGGATACTAAGTTCACCATGTAACCAATTTTCAAAGCGCTTGTAAAATTTACTTTTACTATAGTGAACTTCCTTGTAGCGTTTTTGCAATATTTTTACGAAATCAGATACTTTGTTTTTTATTTCCAATTGCGTTTCACTGCTGATAGCATTTATGTTCAATTTTCCTTCAATATGGTTTAGAACATCTTCTTTGTTTTTGTTTTTAAAATATTCTTCGGTCAATTCATTATAGCTGAAAGTTTCCATATTTTAATTAAGCTGAAAATAATGTATTTGGTGAAGTGCTATAAAAATAACTTCCAAAAATTTATCAACCTTTTCAAATCGAATTCTTGTCTGACAGTAAAATTTATTTCCAAATTTTTGTCCTTATATACTCAATAAAGAAATGTCAAACTTAAAGTAGATTACGTACACACAAAAAAATATTAGAGCTATTATTACCTAGGCTAGCTCAGGTATTTTTCTTTTGTATGGAATTTTTTAAGACAAAAACCAAGTTCAACTACCTAAGCTGATTTGGAAAACGTACAATAAATTTGCCTTTTTAAATCGAATACTTGTACCGAAATAAAATTTATTTCCAAATTATTGTGATTTATACTACATATAAAAATATTAAACCTAAACACAAAAAACTAAGTTTAACTACCTAAGTTGATTCGGTTTATAAAAGTTTTCTATAGGAAAATTTGTCATATACAACTTATACTAGATTTTAAGGAAATTTTACCAAAAATTGTTTTGTGTACTAAGATTCTCAATTTTCGAATAAAATTAACTTTTTAGTTAGATTCCTCTCTTTCCCCTTAAGTTTTGCTATATGCAATTTGTACTTTTGGCAGTGAATGGCTTCTAAAGTAAATTTACTAGCAATTTTGATAGAAATTTGTTTGTAAAAATGTTGAGTATTTTCATTAAAATAGAAAAAGTGTTCTACGGGCGGATCCGGGCGGGTGCAAAAGTATATATAGGGTTAAAGAGAACACTTTTGCCTTTCTTTGGGTGGTTTCGGTTTTTTGTCCTTTTTTGTCCTTTAGAAGTTATATACTACTAAACTTCAAACTTTGCGAATATATGGAGGTTTCCAATTTTAAACATAACACCCTATTTACAAATTATACAGGGTGCGCATATACCATTTCTTAAAAACAACAGTTCACCCAACATAACAAAAAAAACCGCAGCTCAATATCGATAACAGTTTTTAAGAAATCGCAATTAATATGAGATCAAATATTACAATTTTTATTTTATTTTTAAATTAACATAAATTCTTCGCCTTTAGCAGCATGCCACGCCCACTACTGCGAATATTTTGACCCAATTTTTCGGCTACCTTAGTTTTGATCTGTTTTCTTTCTGGTGACATAAAAATTTTAAGAATCTGTGTCAACAAAAAATATAGGTTTTGGCCAATGAAAATTAATTCTGAACCACCGTGCGTCGGTTTGGAGTACAAAAGTGTTGTTGAAATTTGGGCAAGCAAGTACTGGAGCTTCTGTGAGCCGAGTTTTAAGGGTGGCAAAAGCACACTGTTGCTCTGGTCCCTATTTCCAGTGTTTCGCCTTCTGTAACAGCTGCGTCAGGGGTTTGGATATGGTGGCAAAATCGGGCACAAATCGTCGATACCAAGACGTAACTCCCAGAAACCGACGTACCTCTTTTACGTTCTGAGGCGGGGCCATATCGGAAATAGCCGCAATCTTATCTGGGTCCGTTTGGATCCCATTTTCATTAATGACATGTCCCAAGTATTTCGTCTCTTTTTTAAAAAACTGGCATTTCTCTGTATTAATTTTTAAGTTCGCTGCACGCAGTCGTCAGAAAACCTCTCTTAAGTTTTCTAGGTGCTCTTGGAACGTGGCCCCAATAACAATGATATCGTCCAGATATGCGAAAGCATGAGGTTCCATATCCGGTCCGATCACGCTATCTAAAGCTCGTTGAAACGTTGCGGGAGCGGAGTGCAGACCAAATGGCATCACATGCCACTGATACAGCCCTCGCCCGCTGACGGCAAAAGCCGTATATTTTTTGCTTCCTTCTTCAAGCGGAATCTACCAGTAGCCATCCTTGAGGTCCAAGCTGCTAATATATCGGGCGTTTCGTAGCCTATTGAGAATGGTGTCAATCCGAGGCAGCGGGTTTGCGTCCTGGACTGATCTCGCATTCAGCTGCCGAAAGTCCATACACGTTCGCCATGTTCCGTTTTTCTTTCTTACCAGTGTAATAGGGAAACTGTACGGACTTCGAGAGGGTTCGATACAACCGCGACAAATTAAGGTATTTATCTTCTCATCGATAATGGCTTGCATAGCGGGGTTGCGTGGGGCGTATCTTAATTTAATTGGCTGGTCATCTTTCATCTGGATTCGGTGTTGTACAATGTTTGAAACACCCAGAATTTTCTTGAATAGCGTGAGTTTCTTTTCCAAGAACCTATTAACTCTCTCTTGGTCAAATGATAGTCCTTCCAGGTCTTGTCGGAAGGGAGCGGGGATTTCTATATTACGACAGGTATTAGTGATATTGCTTACCTTAACATTGCTAGTTCTGCTGTTGTTGTCTGTCGGGGCATATGCAATCGACTTGGGTTTACATCTGGCCACCAAACCAGCGCAACTAAACGTAGCCTTGAGAGCCTGCAATGAGTCCAAACCCAGGATAAGGTCTTCGGTAGCCCCCGGCATAACCAGAAACAGACAGGTAACGGACCTGGTGCCAAGCGTGATTTTAAGTCGGATCGTCTCTGTAATGCGCTTCGTTGAACCGTCTGCAAGGTACACTTCAATATTCGCGGGCCATTTTCTTTTAGATGAGATGGCGAGCCGGTTGATTTCCGCGGGTGAGATAAAACTTTTGGTAGCTCCCGTATCGATGATAGCCGGGATCAGCTGGCTTCCCAAGCGTATTATGGCCTTTAACTTATCAGCTTGCCACGTCAAACTAGTTGAACCCATTCTCTCGTCTGCCTCTCGCCTATCGGTAGTGTTTCGCTTACTTCTGTGGGTTCTTCCGCGAACCATGCGATGGTGTGCCCCGTGTTGTTGTAGGGAGGAGGCCGGGATGCATTCTAGATCATCGGCTAGCTGGGTCAGTTCACCCAATGTGGTAAAGTCCTTGCGCCGAATATACCATTGGTAATCGGGCTGAGCGTTACAGAATATTTGCTCTAGTTTTTGTTGTTCGGTCAGGTGGGTGTGGCGCATCAAATTCTGTATCGCAAACAAATAATCTTTTAACGTTTCCTTAGGGCGTTGTGTCCGCTTTCGGATTTCATCCTCCAGTTTCTCAAAGTAGCGAGGAGGGAGGAAAAAATTGTAAATATCTTCCTTAAAGTGCTCCCACCTATTCCAGTGTCGGTTATTGTTACGATACCACTGTAGTGTATGCATATATAGAATTAGTACTGTAGTATAATAGATACATATATAGAGTAAGTACTGTAGTAATTTAAGACTTTCATTTACAATTTTTTTTTTTAATTTGAAAAAGTCAAATTCATTTTTTGTTTACAATAAGTATTTTAAGAATTTCAGTTTGTTGTTTTAAATAGTTTTATTAGACTGCATCAATCTCTTACAAAGTAAATCGTTAAATTAAATAAAGCAGAGTTGCTAAAAATAGTATACTAGGAGTGCATACAATAAGTAGTTAAAGAAATAAAGTGCAGGAGAAAACAGTGACTACTATAAATTTTCGTTCATTCTCAACACTCTCCCTGAATGACAAATTTCCAAAATTATAAATTTCTCATGCACCTTTTACATTAGAAAGGATAATTCAAAAACAAAAATTAAATTCATATAAATTTTAGTTAATCTAATTTCATGTGTTAGTAAAGACCAAATTTATTATTAAAATACGTTAGCTTTTGTGGCGTTACTGCCTAGGTGAAGACGTCAGCAATCATCTCATTTGTGCATAGATATTCCAAAACGACTTCTTTCGTATCGAGTTTCTGGCGGATAAATTTGGCTTTAATATCCACATGTTTCGTTCTTGGCGAGTAATTGTTGTTAAGGGCTACTTGCAGAGCGCCTTTGTTGTCACAGTATATTAACATACTTTGATTTCTTTTAGGATTCAGTTCGGCTTCAAGACGTTTCAATCAAACGGACTCTTGAATGGCAGCTGTCAATGACATAAACTCGGCTTCCGTCGACGATAATGCCACTGTCTTTTGCTTCTTAGTTGACCACGAAATGGCACCGGATTGATAAATAAATACATACCCACTTGTAGATTGACGGTTATCAATATCGCCGGCCCAGTCCGCATCACAATAACCTTTGATGTCATTATCTTGCTGCTTTTTGTAGACTATACCTCTGTCGATTGAACCCTTCAAGTACCTCATTACGCGTTTCACCGCTTCCCAGTGCGCCTTTCCAGGGTTAGTTCCAAATCGACTCAATAGGTTGACTGCATAACAAATATCTGGGCGAGTAATGTGCGCAGCAAACAGCAAACATCCAATTGCCTGCATATAGGGAACTCTTGACATGTGTTGTTTCTCTTCATAATTTTTGGGGCACATGCTTTCAGACAATTTCTGATTGTAGTATATTGGTGTTGAACTAGGATTACACTCGCTCATACCAAATCGCACCAAGACATCTGATGTGTAACGCGATTGGTCTATCTTGATGAAGTCTTTACCTCGGGTGATTTTTGTACCAAGTACTGTTGATACCCCTCCCATATCTTTCATTTTGAACTTCTTTGCGAGCTTGCTTTTCAAAGATTCTATGGCCTTAAGGTTGTTGGAAAAGATCAAAACGTCATCAACGTATATAGCGACATACATCATTTGTTCACCTTCTACTTTATGGTAAACACATTGGTCAACTTCACCTCTCACTAGACCCAACTTCAGCAATTCATTGTTGATAGTTTCGTTCCAGACACGCCCCGACTGCTTTAGACCATAAATTGATTTCTGCAGCTTACATACTTTTCTGGAACCATCTTCAAACATTTTAGGCTGTTGCATATATACAGTCTCCTTCAATGAACCATTCAAATATGCACTTACTGCATCCATTTGGTGTATATGCATATCATATTTAACTGCCATTGCTAATAGGTACCGGATTGAATCGTATCTGACAACTGGTACGAAGGTTTCGTTATAGTCGATTCCTTCACGCTGGGAAAAACCTTTGGAAACCAGTCTAGCCTTAAAACGTATGGCATTGCCATTTTCGTCCCTTTTGGTTTTGAAGACCCATTTCGACTTTATTGTTTTTCCACCAGGCGGTAAGTCTGTCAGCACCCATGTTTGGTTTTTGATCAATGATTCAATTTCTTCTTTCACGGCGGCTTTCCACTTATCGGAATACCGCGATGACATCGCATCTTCAACACTGATTGGATCATCTGACACATATTCCATTGCACAAAAGTTATGCGCCTGTTGATTTCTATTCGCAATTCGATCAGAGCGTCGGACGGTAGACCCTTCGGGCATATTTCGTGCCTCATACGAATTCGGAGACCATTCCTCCTCATCAACTTCAACGGGTGAGGGCAAGGAAGCGTGCTGGGCCCATAACCTGTTGTTTTAAATAGTTTTATTAGACTGCATCAATCTCTTACAAAGTAAATCGTTAAATTAAATAAAGCAGAGTTGCTAAAAATAGTATACTAGGAGTGCATACAATAAGTTGTTAAAGAAATAAAGTGCAGGAGAAAACAGTGACTACTATAAATTTTCGTTCATTCTCAACACAGTTGATAAAGCCACTGACGAAATTTAGTATTTTATGTTATGTCAGCAATAATAAATATTTGAGTTTTTGTTTGTATGAAATAATTTGTATGAGAAATAAAAATGTAATATGAACTCTATTTAAGTTTATTGAACTGTTGACATGGGAATGATTGTAATATGAAATTTGTATTAAAGCAAAAATGTTTTTCACGTGCCAATGGTTGAAGTAAAATTTACTGAGACCGTGGGAACAGCAAATCAACTATTGATTTGTTGGTACCCTAAAATATTGCTGACCTATAGATTAATTTAATATATAAACTTGTATTTTTGAAAATAAAATTCAGAGTTAAATCAGAATTGAAATCAATTTGTATTCTTTTCTCATTTTCTCATTCTCGAGGGCATCTTATGCTCAGTTTAAGCGGCAGAAGTGCTAAGAGAATACTTAACATAAAACATTAAAACACTAAACATAGTATATGGCGATCCTGCCAGTTTTGAGTAGATCCTGTAGAAATTTTAATATTAAAAAACTTTTTCCTGTAAATTAAAGAAAACAACAGATACTTTTTAAAATTATTTTGAAAAAAAAAATTTTTTTCTCTGTACTGCAAAAGAAATAATAAATAAATTTTTAACGAGCAATCAAGAAGAAATAGACGCCATATTCAAAAAGTGGGAAAACTTACTACTACCCCAAGAAGAATACATACCAATACCAGTTATTAGCAAACCAGAGACACCACCTCCATATGTAGCGACGCCAAAGACTGCAGGCCCAAAAAGAATTACAATACAACAGTACAAAGAAAGGACACAAAAATATAAAGAGCAGGTGCGAGAGTTTGGGGAGCGAAACAGAAATTTTAAACCAAAGAAGAGAGGAGGAAAGAAGCGGCGTTTTGAGAAGGCCTGCACGGAATTGCAAAACGTGATAAACATAGCAAAAGGCAACCAGAAGAAGAATTTAATTGCGGAACTAAACAACTTAAGAGAGAAAGGATGGCAGAAGTTTTAAAATAAATTTTTTTTGTAAATAAAAAAAAAATACTAAATTTCAAAATTATATAAATAGAAGGAGAAATAAGATAAAGCCAAAAAACATTAGAATTAGAGTATAGAGAACATGAAATTAAAAAGTACAGTAGAGTTTTTAACAAAATTGTGGAAAAATATAGGTATGGAAGGAACCCCTGATAGGGACGAAGTTATTAATAGAAATCGTATTAAGGAAGAAACAATATTACTAATGAGAAAATTGGGCTTTCAACCCCAATATTAGATTTTTGATTTAGGTAATGAATCTAGAACTACATACTTTTGAATTAAGCGAGGAAGATAGAATAGAGTTTACTTTAGAACAACTCAAGATGGGAATCGCAGATGCAAAAGTGGAAGGCCATGCGAATGCCAATGCTATAAATACCAATAAGATAACAATAGATCAAGAAATGATAATAATTTTACTGATAATTTTTATACTAGTAGTCATAGTTAAATTCTTACAGAATTACATAAAAAAACAAGTTGTAAGAAACTCTGTACAAAATGTATAATTAACAAGACAAAAAAAAAATTTCTTTATGTGCTGTAGAAATAAATACCATTCATGGAACAAATTTTTGAAGAATTAGAAAAACTAATTGTAAATGCTAGAAAATCCATAGCAAGAAAATACACAAATGAAACTATACAAGAAAAATTAAAGTCAATAGAAGAGTTGAGTAAAAAATTTGGGAAACTTGTAGGACATTTAGCGAACCCCGTAAGAGATAAAAAAAATTACTCAATTTAGAGATTTAAAAGCAACAGCAATTCAGATATTGACACAACATAAAGGAGAAAAACTAGTAATAGAGCAAGAAGTTAAAAATTCCATAATCATGTCGGACTTTGACAGTAAAAAAGCTTCGGATACAATTCCAATTTTCGACGGAAAGCCAAAACATGTTGATATTTTCCTTTCGATGATAGAAATGGTTCATTCTGAACTAAATGAGCAAGGAAAACAGAAACTAATGAAATATGTAATGGCGATAAAATTTATAGACAGAGTCAGGGATATTCTTATTATAGAAAATACACCTACAACTTTCGAAGAACTTAAAACAGTTCTAACAAATCATTTCAAATCCACAAAAACGGCAAGCAGCATACATTTCGAATTAAGAATACCAAACAAAAAGGCAATGTACTTAACTACAAAGAACGGATTAACACTTTGATGGCGGACTTGACATTGATACAGATTTCAGAACTAGAGGACAGTTCAAATCAAGTAGCTCGGTCTACGGTTAAGACTATGAACGAAAAACTGGCGCTAGAAATTTTTCAAGAAGGTTTAAATAAAGACATAAGAAGCGCTGTAATAGCTGCACAACCCAAGACTTTGGCACAAGCCTATGACATTGCAAGTACACAAGAAAGAGCATTACAACTATCAGATACATTTACGACCTTACAAATAAATAATAATAATAGACGAAACTATTACAATAACACAAATAGAAACAATTCAGGGTTTAACAGAAATAGAAATTATTTTTATCCACAGATGGATAGAAATTTTAATATCAATAGGAATAATAGAAACTATAACAACAACAGAAATTATAGCAATATCAACAGAAACTCTAACAGTAACAACAGAAACCATAACAACAGTAATAGAAATTATAACAATAACAGACACTATAACAACAATAACAATAATTACAATAGATATAACAACAAAAATGCATCCAACAGAGGTAATAGATACAATAATTCAAGAGGAAGAGGAAGCTATTCCAATGTTCTTTCTATGCAACAACAGGGAAACGTACAAACCCTGGACTCTCTACGAATCTCCGAACAGGGAAAATTAAGGGTTTATACACTACATATTGGGACATCAAATTTTCTTTTTTATCAGTAAAAAACATTAACTATAAATTAACATTTCTAATAGACACAGGTTCAGAGATATCACTCTGTAAAGAAAATGTAAAATACAACTATTACAAAAATACTGACAATATTTGCCAATTAAGTGGCATTACAAATGAATGCAAGGAAACTTTAGGTTCTACTGATTTGAAGATAATATTAGGAGAACAAACACTAACACACAGATTTCAATTAGTGGACGAAGCATTTCCAATCATAACTGATGGAATTTTAGGAATAGATTTTTTCTGTAAATATAGCTGTCAGATTGACTATGAAACACTGACTTTAAATACTTGCATAGAGGTAGTAATGAAATAATAAACGGAATATTTTTGGCAAACACTATAATACCCAAAGATGGCCAACGTTATGGTAAAATTTTAAATACATTAGAGGAACCAGTGCGACTAGAAAAGTTAGGAGTCACAATAATACCATTAAAAAATTAAACAATTTATAAAACTAACAAGCGCAATAACAATAAACAATCAGAGCAAAAATTTAATAAATTGCTAGAAAAACTAGATTTCAAGGACATGGAAGAAGAAAATAAAAAAGTCATATGTGATATTCTAAGAAAATATCAAGAAGTATTTCATCTTGAAGACGAACCATTAACGGTAAACAATTTTTATAAACAAAGTATTGAATTAAATGATAACACACCTACTTACATTAAAAACTACAGACTGCCACAGACACAACTAGACGAAATAAGCAAAAAAGTACAAGAGTTATTAGAAAAGGACATAGTAGAACCATCTATTAGTCCATATAATTCTCCATTACTATTAGTACCAAAAAAAGGACAAAACGATACGGAAAAATAGCGTTTGGTTGTAGATTTCAGACGTTTAAATGATAAGATAGTAAATGACAAATTCCCTTTAACCAGACTTGAAGATGTATTGGACAGATTAGATAGAGCTAAATATTTTTCCACTTTAGACATGACAAGCTCATTTCATCAAATAGAACTCGAACCACAATCACGACCACTAACAGCATTTTCAACACCGAACGGTCAGTTTCAGTATACAAGACTACCATTTGGTTTAAAAATATCATCTAACAGCTTCCAAAGGATGTTGACAATAGCTTTATCTGGTTTAGATTCGGAAGCATTTTTGTACGTTGATGACGTCATTATTTTCGGATACAGGTTGAAGCACCACAATGAGAACCTCATAAGAGTGTTACAAAGACTAAAACAGTACAATTTGAAGCTGAATCCATCAAAATGTTGTTTCTTAAAACCAGAAGTTTTGTATCTGGGAAATTTGATTACAAAAGATGGTATAAAAACCGACCCGACAAAATACAAAGTAATTGAATAATATCCTGTTCCAAAAAACTCAGACGACGTTAGACGATTCATAGCTTTCTGCAATTATTACAGAAGATTCATTCCAGACTTCGCCAAAACGGCAACTTGTCTTAATAATCTATTAAAAAAGAAAGTAACTTTCAATTGGACAGAAGATTGCCAAACAGCATTTGAAACTCTAAGAGACAAATTAAAAAACCCGCCTATATTACGATACCCGAACTTTGACGAACCATTCATTTTAACGACAGACGCTTCAAACGTGGATCTGGGAGCAATTCTTTCACAGGGTGAAATAGGAAACGACCTACCCATATCATATGCAAGTAGAACATTAAATAAACATGAGAAAAATAAATCAGTAATTGAAAAAGAATTATTACGTATCCATTGGGGGATACAATTTTTTAGACCATATCTATATGGTAGAAAATTTACCGTAGTCACAGACCATAGACCTCTTATTGCTTTGTTAACACATAAAAACCCGTCTTCAAAATTAACCAGAATTAGACTTGAACTATCAGATTATGACTTTGATATAATATATAAGAAGGGAGCGAATAATACAAACGCAGACGCTCTTTCGCGTGTAGAAATAAATTCACAAATATTAAGAGACATGATTCCAATCTATATTGATGAAAAAGAAAAGAAAACCTTGGCAATAACAAGAAATATGTTTAACAACGTGTCCTGAACGAATATTTTCTAAATTTTGTAAATGACAATAATTGGCATGAGTGGATATCATATTATACTTTTGCTTTTAATACGACACCAAATGTCGATACAGACTTTTCACCATTTGAACTAATTTTTGGTAGACTTCCTAGACTGCCAAACGATATTTTAGAGGACACCAGAAAAATTTATAATACTGACAATTATTTAAATGAACTAAAGATTAGACTTCATCACTCATTACAAAGAGCAAGAGAAATAATTCTCGAAGTAAAAAAGAAAAGAGGATTAGAATCTGAAAAGAATCAAAATAGGATAGATATTAGAATAGGAGATTTAGTTTTAGTTAAAGTTTTAAATAGAAAGAAATATGAACCCCCATACAAAGGTCCATACAAAGTAATAGACATAGAAGATTTAAATGTAGTCATAGAAATTGATAAATCAAAAACAAAAATAGTGCATAAAAATTTACTAAAAAAATATTTAAATCAACACACAAATATGTAGATAAGAAATATAAAGAATTATAAGAACTAATATGTAACAATATGAATAAGAAATATATAAAGTAAATACTTAAAATACACTTTATAAATACGCATATATATGTACATATATTTAATTTTTGATTCTAACTTGGTTTCATTTTTAATAATACCCAAACCTAACAGGGTAAGGGTGTAGTGTATGCATATATAGAATTAGTACTGTAGTATAATAGATACATACATATATAGAGTAAGTACTGTAGTAATTTAAGAATTTCATTTACAAATTTTTTTTGAACTTGAAAAAGTCAAATTCATTTTATGTTTACAATAAGTATTTTAAGAATTTCAGTTGATAAAGCCACTGACCAAATTTAGTATTTTATGTTATGTCAGCAATAATAAATATTTGAGTTTTTGTTTGTATGAAATAATTTGTATGAGAAATAAAATTGTAATATGAACTCTATTTAAGTTTAGAGAACTGCTGGCATGGGAATGTTTGTAATATGAAATTTGTATTAAAGCAAAAATGTTTTTCACGTGCTTGAAGTAAAAATTGCTGAGACCGAGGGAACAGCAAATCAACTATTGATTTGTTGGTACCCCAGAAAATTGCTGACCTATAGATTAATTTAGTATATAAGCTTGTATTTTTGAAAATAATATTCAGAGTTAAATCAGAATTGAAATCAATTTGTATTCTTTTCTCATTAATTCTCGAGGGCATCTTAATGCTCAGTTTAAGCGGCAGAAGTGCTAAGAGAATACTTAACATAAAACTTTAAAACACTAAATGTAGTATACCACATCAAGGCACGTTCTCGCAGTACCTCCGGCTTTATTTTCAGAAACTGGTTCAAATTTACCTGATACATTTCGGCAAGCTCTTCCAACCACTCCATAAATTCCAGTGGGTCCTTTTCCCCTATGTATTTTAGGCCCCACTTACGCACTACTTCTATAGCACTGATATGATCGTCATCTCGACACTGGGTTGATGGCGTGGGTGGTAAAGTAACCAAGTTCGGCTGTGTGGTTGCCTCGGTTGGTTTTAGGCTAATTCCTACCCGCTCGGGGCCGGCCTTTTTCTCTTCCGCCTTGACTGGAGACGTTGAGCGGCTAGGTCCATCCGCAGACGTAGGGAGTCTGAGTGTGGCTTCGTGTTTTCCTTGTATTGCCAGCAGCTCCTTTAGTTCCTCTTTTTTTTCTTATCTTTTCCTTTATAATTATATTATCGTTTATATTTTGTTTCTTACTTACCTTCTTTATCTGGGAAAGAAGAGAAACTGCCGGGTTTTATTTCGTTAAACGTTATAAATCTTATCTCCAATGTTTTATTTGGTGTATTTGTTCTACTACAACGTAGAGGACAGACGGTCTCAACTCGTAGCCGATGAATGGGAAGTCAGAACAGCGGTACGGGCAGCAGCGACGCGTGCAGGCAGTAGCGGCGGTACAGGCGGCAGTACAGATGGCAGCGGCGGTACTGATGGCAGCGGCGGTACTGATGGCAGCGGCGGTACAGACAGCAGCGGGGTACAGATGGCAGCGGGGCACAGATGGCAGCGATGGGTACAGGCAGCAGCAGCGGTCCAGGCGGCGGTACAAGCAGCAGCGGCGGTACATGCGGCAGCGGTACCGTCGGCAGCTGTACAGGGGGCAACGGCAGTACCTGGCAGCGGTACAGGCGGCAGCGACGGTAAAAATAACACACTGTACTTAGCAGCGGCAGCGATTGTAGGGATTTCTAGGCCGTGTCCAAGAGTATGGCCGGAATATAAAATTCCACACCAGTACTAGTCACACGGTCGAGCCAGCACCAACATCGGTGGTGTTGGTACTTCCACCAATTGCACTTATCCTGTCGATAAGAAGTAATTGCGGAATATAAAATTCCTCCAAGAGACCTCTTAACTGCAGGCGAGCTGCTTGCTATCTGATTAATTATTCGAAATGTTGCGTCTTTTATACCCTTGAGTGGGCACACACATTCACACACACACACTTGTGTGATTGTTTGTTTACAATGGTTGCCAGCCATCATCTGTGAAATTGTATATGTTCAACACCTGACTGTTCTAGTTATCTGGTTGTTTTTGACTTAAGAGTGGCGCTACGAGTTTCTTGACCGTTAATTTAAATTTTCTTTTATAAATAACATGAGATCAGTTTTAGGATAAATGATTGGTAATCGTTGTACTTTAGTTAAATTCACTGAATATCAATAATACTGATAATAATAAAACCAAAGTAATAATAAATTGTATTTATAAAAAAATAGGGAATGCAAATGATCGTATTCGTATATGAAATACTAAAATATATAATAATAATAATAATAATAATAATAATAATAATAATAATAATAATAATAATAATAATAATAATAATAATAATAATAATAATAATAATAATACTAATAAACAAAAGTAATTCAATAATAATCTTACTAATAAAATAAATGAGAAAATTCCATGATATTCGAAATGGTATTAATTCACACTATGTGTAGGTGAAAACGAGGGCTCGACTTTCACTGTCACAGTGCTCGCAGAAATCAGCCATTTCTGAACCGATTTTAAAATTTTTTTCGTTATTTGAAAGGTTATGCTTACAGATTGGTCCCGTGTCAAAACAGTTCATCATTTTAAAAATTAAAGGGTGTCCCCATACAACATACATGTTTTTTTCGGAAATTAAGACCCGTAAAGGGCACCAATTTAAAATTTTAAAAAATTGCGTACTACTATAGCTCCCACTAATAAAAAGTAATAAAAAATAAACTGAAAATTTAAAGGGTGTCCCCATAGATGACGTAAATTGACATAATACGACCTATGGGCGCATCTTTTACACCGTTAAGGACAAAACCTTTAAAGTTTGACAGAATGTCGATAACTATGACCGTTATAATAAAAAGTATAAAGCATAAACGACAGCAGGATACCGACTATAACCTGTCAAAATTAAAATACACACGTTTATATGATGACGATTATTTTGACGACAGCATAGCTACATTTGGCTAATTTCTATTTTTTTCCGTCAATTCTATTTTATTCAACAAAAGAAAATGTCACAAAATTAAAAATAAAAATGAATTTTCAATCAAAAGCTTTTGAGCAAATATATTTACTTGTTATGATATGGTAAAAGTATTGTTTGAAAAAGTTTTTTTTTAAAGGAAAAATATGTATTTATACAATATGTAGCTGTGTAGCCGCTGATGTCTATGTGATTAATGCTTAAATATTCCTTTTTATAAATTAAAAAGTATCCCAATACACCTAAGTCTGTTTTTACACGGTAGATTGGTTCCAGAAGAAGCCGTGTAAAAAAAAACCGTGTAAAAAAAGACATTGATCTTATACAAAAATGGGGGATTTGTTCCTAATCTCTAAAACCTATTAAAATTAGTGAAAAACAAGAATTTTTAAGAACAAGAATTCATGTTTATTTTATTAAATCAAATATATAATGCTTATTTTCACAAGCATAGTAATTAATGATAAAAAAGATATGCACTCTAATCTTAAAAGTAATATAAATTAAATGTATGGCAAGTTCAGGAACTAAAAAACTATGTTGTGAACGAAAAGAATAGGTTATTCAATTTTTAAGGTAAAAAATAAAATAAAATAGAATAAGTGATAATCATAAATACAACAACATAAATTTAATTGCTGTCGTCATCAGTTATTCGCATTCGCTTGCTTCGAACGCGTATGTACATTCACTATCATCGCTGGAATAATTTTGAACTGGACTTTCTCTTGCTCGTTCGGCATCTACATTTTGAAAAATGAACTCTGTTATGAGCCGTTGTTCGCCAATTCTTGCTACCTCTTTGTATAATTCCTTGTAACGAGCCATACAAGAATTCAGCTCACGTTGGAATTGTGCAGCTCTTTCGACATTGGGATCATTTTTGACGAAATGGTGTCCTAATTTATTTGCAAGTTGAAGCCCTTCTTGAATTAAATTTTCAGTTAATTTTACAGGTTCTTCACTATCACTGCTTTCTATAACATCAGCATTCTGTGAGGCAAAATGTAATATTTCGTCTTCGCTAAGAACTTTATCAATCATCAGTTCATCAATGTCATCAGATACCAAGTCATCAAAACCCTCCCCACCAACTGCGTGTGCTAAAGCAATTATATTGGGATATTCGTTTATATTTTTCTCCACAGGATTTTTACTTTTTACACATTCTGGCCAAATTGCTCTCCAACATCCGTTTAAGGTTGATGGTCGTAAATCTGACAATGCTAAAGCAGCATGTGTAACGCAATCTTTGATAGAAAACTTTTTCCAGGCATCAATTACTGTTAGAGTTTTATCCCTATCCAAAGTGTCCAAAATGTACTGGAATGTTCGTTTGATATAATAAGTTTTGAATGTTGCGATAATTCCTTGGTCCAGTGGTTGGATTAGGGATGTGGTATTTGGAGGCAGGAACAAAACTTGTACATTTTCGTGTTCCAACTGAGGATGCCCGGGTGCATTGTCTACCAACAGAAGAACTTTAAATTCTAAGCCCTTTTCATTCAAATATTTTCTAGTTTCTGGCACAAAATATTTAATGAACCATTCTGTGAAAACTGTAGTCGTCACCCATGCTTTTTTATTGGCCATCCAATTAACCGGCAATGTATCAAAATCGACACCTTTCATTGCTCGAGGCTTTAATGCACGATTGATAAGCAGGGGCTTTAACATCCGATCTCCAGAAGCGTTACTGCACAATAAAAATGTGACTCGATCTTTTTCAACTTTAAAACCCCCAGCACTTTTTTGCGATTTGGCCACATATGTTCTTCTCGGCATTTTTTTCCAAAAAAGACCGGTTTCGTCAGCGTTAAAAACCTGATCTGGACTGTATCTACCATCCGCTATTATTTTTTTAAGTTTTAGTTGGTATTCTTCGGCGTCTTTCTGATCTCCGGAAGCAATCTCGCCCTTGATTTTTATGTTATGAAGCGCATGCCTATGGAGAAATCCCCTCATCCAACCTGTGCTTGCAGAAAATACGTAGCTCTTCTCAGCAGTTGTTTGTGTGGATGTAGACGGTTGTTCGTCTTTTATCATTTTATAGAACCTTAATGCTTGCTGTTTGATATTGTTTCCGTCTACGGGAATTCTTTTTTGGGCATTTTCCTCCAGCCATATTATGAGTGCTTTTTCCATTTTTTCTTTAACAGCATCTCTAGTGTATGATGAAGACTTAACAGATAGGTTCGTTCCAGAAATCACCGATTGCCTAATTGCAATTTCATTTTTCTTTATACATAGTTCTTATTGTGGCTTCATTTAAACCGAACGTTTTACCAAGAGCAGTTGAGCCTTCTCCATTTCGAAGGCGATCTAAAATTTTAATCTTGGTTTCCAAAGAA
Source organism: Phasia obesa (assembly GCA_949628195.1). Classification (NCBI taxonomy): domain Eukaryota; kingdom Metazoa; phylum Arthropoda; class Insecta; order Diptera; family Tachinidae; genus Phasia; species Phasia obesa. The sequence goes on along the minus strand of OX451215.1, from coordinate 123,614,066 downwards.
ATTGCCTTCCGTTTTAGTTTTATATCTGACATTTCCTTTTAGGGATACATAAAATATTTAACAAAATTAAAAAACATAAATAACTGAATAAATACAAAATATTTTTTGGCTTACCTTTTATCTTAATGCGTTAAAATTAAATTTAATGGAAAATCAAATTTGCCTGCAAAAAATTTCTTTACCAAACACGTCTTATTGCATTGACAGTTCACAAAATATTAACACGTTTCAATTGCTCTGACCAGTAAATTTTATTGTATGCACATAAAGGGAATTCCCCTAAATTAGTGCTATTCACATTTGCTTTGACCAGTAAAAATTGTTTGTACGCGCTAAAGGGGAATTCACTTAAATCTTTAAGCTAGTGTTCGCAAACTATCGATACTATCGATGGTTTCAGACTTTTTTCTTTCATAAATACTTTTTTGTGATATGAACATACTTCGCAAAAATTAAATTTGACAAAAAAAATTTAAGTACATAAAATTTCAAATCGTGCTAAATGGAATAAAATCGTGTAAAAAAATTAAAAATATTCAATTTTCAAACCGTGTTATATCAAAACCGTGTACAAAAAGACCGTGTAAAAACAGACTTAGGTGTAGTTCATTTAATTTGATGTATGTTGCTATACTTTTGAATAGTTGTACACCGATCGTTGAAATTTATAAAGAAACTGTATTGTTAAGTCCGCTATAACAAAAAGTATAAAATTTGAATTGGGAAATAAAAGGGTATCCCAATAATTAATGTAATGTTATGTATGTGGCCAAATTTTTGAACCGTCATAGACAGACAGCTGAAATTTACAAGGAACCTGTATTGCTAAGTCTGCTATAACAATCCGTATATAATTTGAATTTAGAAATTTAAGGGTGTCACCATAATTGATGTAATTTGACTAATATGTCCCTACCCTTATAGACAAACACTTGAAAATTAGGCAGAATTTCCACTACTTTGTCTAGTATACTAACAGGTATAAATATTTAGAATTACTAATTAAAGGGTGTCCCAATATTTCTCTAATTTGCTGTATATGGCTAAACTTTTGAACCGTTATAGACAGTTGACATTTACAAAAAATCTTTGTGGCCTCTATTTGATTTATGTTGCCCTATCTTTGAAACAGACAGACATTTGATATTTACACAGAACGTATATTACTATATCCGCTATAGCAAAAAGTATAAAGTTGGAAATTAAAGGGTGTACCTAAAGTTAATGATATCTGATCTATATGAACTTATCTTTTGAACGCTTATAGATAAACATTTGCAATTTTAACAAAGCTAATATTACTATGTCCACAATAAAAAGTACTAAGAACTTAAAGGTGTCCTCATAGCTGACGTAATTTGACTTATATGTCCTAGTCTTTTGAACCATTACAGATAGAGACTTGATGTTTACACAGACCGTGTATTATTATGTCAGCTATAAAAATTATAAAATTGGAAATGAAAGGGTGTCCCCTTTTGCAATTAGATGTATGCCTTATCTTTTAGGCCATTTTAGATAGACAACTGAAATTTAGACATAATATGTATTACTATGGTCCCCCAAAAAAGACGGATGGTGGTGAAAATAGCTTAACTTTTGAACGGTAATAGGAAGATGCTTGAATTTCACATAGTCTTTACTTCTTTTTCCTCTAATTTTTGCGCATTTTGTTTATCTTTTATTTGGTTTATATATAGTTCTCACAGATTACTTCTTACATTTTTAGTTTATAACTGGTAACCAATTATTTGTTTTGAAGTCGGTTTTTTTGCAAGAATTATTTGACATAATTTCAAAAATGTGTCTAAAAGTGATTTCTAGTGGGCGACCTACTTATTGGCCTACTGATCCGCAGAAGATACCTGATGTTATTGATTTTGGCGTGACTAAGGGTATTTCAAGAGAAATGATAAAAGTTAAAGCATCCCTAGAATTATCTTCAGAGCACTCGCCCACAATTGTTTATATCTGGAACCAACAAGAGATCGTATCATCAATGAAAAGCGCATGCATAAATTGGTTAAAATACAGAAATACAGAAGACTTAGATATTCGTCTTATTGAATTTGATAAAAACATCAAACTAGCTGCCCAACAAGCAGCAGTAACTCGACAACAAACTAGATGTCGAACGGCTCTTAAGTGAAAAAACTAGAATTCGCAGAGTGGCAATCACATAGATCTCCTCAAATTAAAAGCCGGCTAAAAGATATCACGAAACGGCTAAGAGATCTAGTAGAAGACCGTAGAACTGCATCACTACAAAAATACCTGGAAGGCCTTGACGCCAGCCCACAATTGGATTATTCATTATGGCGTGCAACAAAAAACCTTAAAAGACCTGTCACACGTAAGCCTCCCTTGCGAACCTCGTGTTGAGGTTAGGCAAGAAATGATACTGAAAAAGGCAATTTATTTGTGAACCATTTGAAAAATGTATTTACCGCGAATATACCTACTTTTTTTTATTTGCTTATTAAATCGAAATTTGGATACTTATATAACTATATTAAACAATAGTTGACATGATTTATTATAATTTTTTACAATGTCCCGAAATCGAGCACTCTAGTAATTAGTATATAAATGTAAGTCTAGTTTGTTTTTTGCAAAAGTTGATTTTTATACATGCATTACAATTAATTGAAACTTTATTTTTGTTGCAATGAAAACTGAATAGAAAAACATTGCTTTTTATCTTAGGCCAAGTTAATAGTCAAGGGTTAAAAAAGAAAAAAAGATAAGCCAAGTAGTATTATACTAATTTCAATTATATTTATTCAATTACATATATACATTACATTTGTAAAATAAGAAGCCATTATTAGATTGTTTTCCTTGCAGTTTGTACATCTTAAAATATTATTTCTAATTAAATTTATTATAAAGTTATCTATTCTTATAATATTCGATTTATTATATAATTTTCTATTAGATACAAATTTAGTATAATTACTTTCTGGAGATTTATATAATCCCGTACATGCTCTCAAACATTTTCTTTCTAATATTCTTTTTTTTTCATGTTAGAAGGCGATATTTTGAACCATATGGAACAACCATAAGTTATTATAGGTCTGATTAGGGACTGGTACATTATTATTTTTATTCTTGTGTTTACATATTTACTGTAAAAAAGTACACGGTATGCAAAAAAGGCTTTTCTGGCTTTTGAAAGGCTTTCATATACATGGTGGCTGAAGTACAAAAATTTGTCTACAAAGACGCCTAGGTATTTGACCACTTTTCTATTTGGGATTACACTGTTATACTCGGTAGAGATAATTTTAAAATCCTTCCAATTTTTCCTAATATCTTAATTACATTTGTTAACTGGTTGTCTGAAAAATATTGTTTCACATTTCGTAGCATTTATTTTTATGCGAATATACCTACTAATATAGTCGAGTTGCCACCCGTAGACATTGAAGCACCAATCATCCTCAGGTTTGACTTACGAGATATTGAAAGCGCAATTGCTAGCTTAAACCCTAAGAAGGCCTATGGTTTTGACAAAACGAGCAACAATATGCTAAAGGAACTTCCCCACATAGCAGTAAAAACCATTCTCTTTATTTTTAATGCAATTATACTCCTTAAGTGCTTTCCTCCAGACTGGAAAGTTTCCTTGATTACCATGATATCTAAGCCAGGAAAAGACCACACGAAGGTAGAATCATACAGACCAATAAGTTTGCTATCAAATATGTCAAAACTACTTGAGAAAATCTTAATTACCAAAATTCGGATTTAGAAGACAGCCCAGCACCATTAAACAAACGCACAGATTGGTAAATGTAGTAAAAAAAGGCTTTTGAAGAAAAAAAATTATGTTCCGCGCCTTTTATAGACGTGTCGCAAGCGTTCGACAAAGTTTGGCACCAAGGTCTAGTTTACAAGTTAAAGCAAAATTTGCCCAAAAATTTTTCAAGTTATTAAAAAGTTATTTAGCTGGTCGTAAGTTTGTACTTAAAGAAGGAGATTTAAAACACATTCCAGCACTAGTTTGGAGTACACGTTCACCTGCTTCATGCGTTTTACAACCGATTGGTTGTCAAGTGCAATGAGAACCTTTCTTCCCTGCACTCGATATTCCAGCAGATGATCCAATTCAGGTAGCAGCTCAAGCAATTCTGCCTGGTAAACGGAGACGAACTCCCCCAAACGGAGACTACAGGACAAGTTTAGCTCAACTGAGTGTACACCTGCTCCTGCTCTACCGTCCATAGGAGAACCATCAGTGAAAATGCTGATGTCATTCTCCATACACTCATTGTGTATAACGCCGTCCGCAATTAGTGTCCGATGCAGTCTTTCGACTACCTTTCTTTTACTGATGCGTTCCATCGGTATTTGAGCTTCCCTAATCTCCTTACTAATAAGGCCCAGGATTCTATTATGACCGATGTTCGGCCCAAAGCGATGCCAAATGTCATCACTCTTCATACGCAAAGCAGACATCGCAGCCGTTGATCCCAGCATTGCCTCAATTGCCTGTGTTGGAGCAGTGCGCATTGCGCCACATATGCTCATACAAGCAATTCTTTGAACCCCATCCAACTTAAGCTTTATTGTTGTCTGTGAGGCTTTAGGCCACCAAACCACTGAAGCATACGTTATTATGGGTCGCACCATCATTGTGTAAATCCAGTATGCAGCCTTTGGCGAGACTCCCCACTTACGGTCACAAACTCGTTTATACTGATGCATGATCCTTTTTGCCTTCCGTGTCTTCATCTCAATATGTTCGTTCCAGGTAAGTTTCTTACCCAGAATAACGCCTAGATAATTCACCTTCCTTGACAAACTGATTTCCGATCCGAAAAGCATTAGGAATCTAACCTCTATGCCCTTCCTCTTGCGAGTGAAGAGCATAGCATCTAATTTGCTGGCATTTATGGTTAGTCCTTGTTCTCTACACCATGCCTCGGTTGTTATGAGAGCCTGTCTCATACGTCCTTCGATGGTATCGATGAACTTTCCACCAACCATAAGTGCCAGATCGTCGGCATACGCAACTGTATGGACGCCCATTGAGTCCAGTTTCCAAAGAAGGCCATCAACAGTAATGTTCCACAAAAGAGGTGATAAAACTCCTGCCTGTGGGCAACCCCTGATTACCCTCCCCCGGATTCTAGAACTCCCATTTTTGAAATTCACAGCTCTAGACCTTAGCATAGCGTTGATCCATTTTATAATAATGGGATCAACCCCACGCTCGTTAAGAGCACCTTTCAACTTAGAGAAAGAGATTTTATCAAAAGCACCATCAATATCCATAAAAACGGACAAAGCAGCGTCGCCATTGAAAATTTCTCTTTCCGCCACCCTGACAAGTTCATGCAGAGCGGTGTCAGTAGACCTACCTGCCCTGTATGCATGTTGGTATCTACTCAAGGGCCTATCCGTCAGCGTGTGGTTCTCCAGAAAGTCAGCCAACACCCTCTTCATTGTCTTTAACAGAAAAGATGTAAGGCTTGCTGGCCTGAAGGACTTAGCTTCCTTATAGTTCCTTTTACCCTTGGGAAGAAAAACCACATTTGTTTCCCTCCAACCTACTGGGATATATCCCATCGCTAGACAGGCTATGCAAATTTCCCTAATCCACTCAAGCAGGGTGTTAACACCTCACTGTAATAGAGCAGGGAAAATTCCAGCCGCTTTAAATGGTGCAAACGATAGTATTGCACTACTTGCACCATTTAGAGTAATTATCCTTTCAGCTTCAGTCCTTTTTCTCTCACTTGCCCCCCTAATAACGGGAGTCCATGATTCATTAGACCTGCAGCTTCCAGGTAAATGAATCTCCATAAGCGACTGCGATGTCTCACCCACAGTCTCCGTCATCTGACCATCGCTTTTGCGAATAAGTCCAATTTTGGAGACAGGTTTATTAGATACTAACTTCTGTATTCGGTATACTTCAGATGTATCCCTTATATTAGGCAGAATTCCCTCCACGTACTCCGTTTCCGGAGACATATCGATTTCTTCAGCTCTTTTTTCTTTTCCTTGTAATAGTTCCATGAGTTTGAGTCTCTCTCCCTCATGTATCGATTAAAGCCCTTTTTTGTATCCTTTTTCATGGATTCAAGTTCTCTTTTCCACCAAGGTGTCGGATCACTCTCATCCACTACTGTCAAAGGCCAAGAATGTTCGAAAGCCAGCTTCACTGTGGAATTTATAAGCACCACAGTTCGCTAGATTTCGATAATTTTACGAGGTGCCCTGAAAGGAGCACTTCGCATATGTTCCGAAAGATACTTCTCATAACTGGTATGATCAGTATTCTTCGGTATTCTTATACGTCTGCGGGCTTTTTTCCGTCTTTTGCCGTACAGAATCTCGAACTGGATAGCTCTATGGTCAGACATGGTTTATCTGTCCGTGACCTTCCAGTTCTTAATCCTATCTAGCATATTAACGGAACACAGGGTGATATCGATCACCTCTGCCCTTCGTGAATCAACAAAAGTGGGTTCTACCCCCCTGTTCAGCACCAGCAAATCGCATCTTTCTACAAATTCCAACAGTTGTTGTCCTCTGTAGTTGTCAGCTGTGCTTCCCCACACTCTATTGTGCGAGTTATCATCACAGCTAATGACCAACGCCATGCCTCTCTTCCTGCAGAAACTAACCAAATTTTCCTTTTCCTGTGAAGGATGTGGACCTGGCGTCTCATAGGGCAGATATGCTGACGCAATGAGAAATGATCCCGAACCACCGCCTGAGAGACCACTCTTTCCAGAGTTGCCTACCCCGCACCAGGGAGGACGTCTTGCTCACCGTGCATTCCTATTGAATTTTACGACGCACAGTGGTCAATTTCGCGAGATAGCGGTCAAAACTCTATAACTTTTGACCGGATTGGTATTTTTTACGCAATTGGTTTTGTTCAATAGGATGGACTTTAAGCTTCAATTTGCGTGTTCAAACGTAAAAATCGACTGATAGGAACGTAAGTAATGTGGAGTTAAAATTGCATTTTAATTTTTGTTGAGTTTCCATGTAAAAGTTGAATATTTTGACATTTTAAATAGGTATTTTTTTATAATTTCTTATTTTCTTCAATCGTATTTTGCAACCAATACTTATTTATTATTCCTAAACTTAATTTTGGTCAGAAAATGCCAACATTTGGCCCCTGACATTTATTTAGTCTCAATATTCACAGGGGCCAAAGGTTGGTTTTTTGGAAGAAAGCTAATTCTTGTGAGGATTAAACTGAAAAATAACACTGAAATACCCAACAATATCAATACCATTTGGATATATTATATACACCTTTTCCAGTTTCCGTGGTAGTTACTGATGGCTTTTTAAAAATAAGTTTATTTCTTAGCCATTCTTGGTTGCGTGAGTAAAACAATTTCTTGTTTCTCGAACATTGATTGTACCGTTTTCTTAAATTATTTAAAAAGTTTTTTATTTTTAAGTTATGAATTTTAATTTCTTGTTTGTCGCATATTTTGAAGAATGGATTATTCATTATATGTAAAATAATGTCGTTTTCATCTTTCCGTTCAAAATATATATCAGATAGAACACTATAACTGAATTTAGACATTGTTTAAACAATAATGAAGAAAAAAATGAATGCATAGATTAATATACTATTACTCGAAGTTTCAACATGATCTTTTTTACCTCTTTGAAACATAATATAACAGGTACTTTACCAGTTATTTCCATTGGTTTTAAATTTATTTGCAATTTTCAGGTATTTAAGTTGTGTAATATTAGATGGCAATAAAATCATTTTTTACCTTTTCCAAATGAATTGCCAGATACCACATAACTTGAGAGTTCTATTGTTTTTTTGTCAAAATTTTGATACACTCTTCTATGTGGACTAGGTCCAAATATGGGCCAACTTCTCCTAATTTCAACAGAATTATTTTTTGGGTCAATAAGAGCTTTTGTACAAAATTTCATCAAAATATATGCATAATAGCCACTTTCACATACAAATAACTTCTCAAAAAATATGACGTGCATTTGTACCGAATATCTTACCTTGGGTCAGAAAAATTGCTGTAACTCCAAAAGTGCAGTCCCGATGCATGGTCATGTATATATAGGAATGTAGGGGAGAGTTAGGACTACAAAATAGTAAATTTGTGTTTTGACTCAGCTTGACTCACAGGAGTTGTGCTCTATGAAGTAGGAAATTTCCGAGAAATTTGACCTTTTTGAAAAAAAAATATTTAAATTGTTCTGAAAACAGTAGAGCTTCAATTACCAGTAGTAGGAAATAAGTTAAGTTACAACACAAAATTTATTTCGTCCAAAAATCTTGAAAAACAAAAAAGTTATGATCATTTAAACTTTAAAAATTAACTAAAAATATCATAAATTTATAAAATTCTGAAAAAGCCCATTTTGGACCACCCTGTTCTCAGTGAAATAGTTGAAATAGAGTTCTAATTTTTTGGCTCCCGAGGTTTACTACTGTCTACTTTCATATGAGTCTAATAACTTTAAAATCGGAGAACAAAAACCAAAAGGAGTTTTGGCCGCTATCTCAAAATATTGACCAAAGTGCGACGGCCTGATCAAGTCCAGAGGTGAGTTTCCCCCCTGCTTTCTTAATGGCCTTCGCATCCTCCTTCGGACACCAGACAGTGAGTACTACGCCCTCTTTTTCTGCATTAGCAAATTTAGTTGCGTGAGTAACTCTCCATTTAAAAGTGTCCTTCGTGCATCCATTTTGCCTTTGCAGCCTTTTCAGGGTGATGTCCTTACCCTCGGTAGAACCGTGGGTAATGACAATTGTCCTGACCTCGTTTCCCAGCGCCTGCAGGCTATCGATTCTTAGCTTAGGCCCCTCCCAAAAATTGGTCAGGGATGTCGCTAATCCGGTCAACCAGCTCTTGGTCGATTGGTTCTTGCACGTAAGTACAATGAACCCATCGACAAGTTTGGCGTTTCCTACGAAACCTATATCATCAGCATCATCATTCAGGTGTCTAGAGCACACAACAGCGTAGCTTTAAAAACATTCACATGTGTTTCCTCTAAGGGACCTCCCATTGATGTGTCAGTGATACCCAAAATGAGGTCTTTATTTGCAACTTGTGCAAATGAAGGCCTTTGTGTTAACTTGTGTGCGATCCACAAAGACCTAAATATGCCATCAGTAAAAGCAGAAATAGCGAAACATGCAGTCACATATCTAAAGAGGCGTGAATCTCATCCAAACCCTTTGGCCCGTAACATGCTGAATGAACCTGGTTACATTCGACTAAAAAGAAGTGATACTGTTTTTCTTGGCCGTACATTAGAGGAATGACCCGAAAATGATTGCAAAATCCGTGAAACAAACATTATTTTTGTCTAGCACTGGCTGGACTTAAAAAGTATATTTTTATTTTAGACTTAAGATATGAGTAATTATTGTTAGTTCAAAAATATTAAAGATACAATAAATAGATTATGAAAAAAAAAAGTTTTCTTAGCGGGATGTTTTCCGAACAATGAGTTCTGATATACTTTCTATAATTTAACCAATTTATGCTTGTGCTAGTCGTTGCTGATACGATATTTTGTTTGCCGCTTCAACTTTAATCGTTTCTCTTGGAATACTCTTAATCACACCAAAATCAATAACATCAGGTATTTTTTGCCGATCAGTAGGCCAATAGGTGGGTTGTCTATTCTATATCACATTCAGACGCATTTTTGATATTATGTCAAAAAAAACACAACCTTTTGAAGTTATTAGGCGTGATCCCCAAAACGTATGTTTAGCGTTGTAGTCGCCTGATGCTATAAATCAGCGACCTAGTGATTTGTAGAAGGCGCTATATTGACTCACTGATATTTGAGGAGGTGAATAGAGCTAACAAATAACTTAGCTTTGATGAAATTCTTCAAGTCAGATATTTGTTGCTTGAAGGTAGTCCTCACAAAAATCGCAACATAGATGATGTACCACAACAAATGGATTATTGGTCCAGGAACATACTGTATAAAAATGAAATTCTTACATTTATGAGCAGAAACAGATTTGAACATTTATTGAGCATGTTTCATACTTCTGATAACGAAAGCCAAGCAAATCTGAATGATCGTCTTCGCAAAATATCTGACGTTCTAAGTATGCTTCAGTCTAAGTTCAAAGAGGCGTACATTCCAGAAAATGTCGTGTGTATTGACGAAAGTAACGTCCCATTCCGTGGAAAGATACATTTCCGGCAATACATACCCAATAAGCGTCATAGATACGGCATTAAAGTTTTGAAACTTTGTGTAGCAGGAGGTTACACCTGGTCATTCAAAGTCTATACAGGCAAAGTGAAACAGGACGATACATCAGTTTCAGAGACAGTTGTAACTGAGTTAATGGATGGCCTCTTAAATTCAGGAAGAACTCTCTTTACTGACAATTGGTATACAAGTGCTTCGTTAGCAGACAAGATGATTCAAAATAAGACCCATCTCGTTGGAACTCTAAGAGCCAATCGAAAAAAGAATCCTCCAGAAGTAATAAAAGCAACATTAAAAAAGGGCGAAATAATTTCCCGACAGAATGAAAATAAAACAGTAAATAACTAAAGTGGAAAGATAAACGCGATGTATTAATGTTTACTACAAAACATGACGATTCGCTTACAACTTTTTTGAACAAAGGAAGAGAGTGCATCAAACCAGCTGTGGTGTTAGACTACAACAAAGGTAAAACATTTATCGACTTATCAGATCAGATGGCAGCGTATGCTCCCTACTGTCGCCGCACAGTAAAATGGTACAAACGTTTACTGTTCCATCTAATAACTGCTACCATAACTGTAAACGCCTTACATCTATTTAATTCATTGAATGGAGAAAGGATGAATATAACGCGATTCAAGGAATTAATTGTTTCAGGCCTTTTGAATTCGGATGCGGATATGATGCGACCATCGACGTCTAGAGATCAACAAAAACACATATTAAAAGAATTGGAGGGTCAAAAGAGAGTGACCAGAAAGAGATGTTTTACATGCTATAAAATTATGTCTAAGAAACACAAAAAATGCCAAAAGAGTGAACACTATTTGTAAGCAGTGTGATGAAGCAATGTGTTTAGTGTGTTTTCAAAGCCACAGATAAATCATTATTTTATTTATTTTTTTTTTTTCTAAATAGTTTCAGAAGAGTTATATTCATCTGCCTTTTCTTTTTATGTAATACATATCTTACTTTTTAAGTCCTAAAATGAATTTTTGGAATAGTTATATTGAATTGGACTTGTTTTCGTTGATAAAATCTGTTTTTTTTTTTTTTTGAAATGCTATACAAGAAGAATAAAATATATCTTGCTTTTTGAATGCTAAAATGAGGTTTTCTTACTTAAATTTAGTTCACATTTTTTTAAGCTTTGGCAGACCAAATTAAAAAGTCCAAGTCAAAAATGTTTACATCCTGAGACCGAACTAATTTTATTTCAATGGTAGATGTATGCAGAACGTTTCCACCGGTGATCACAATGTCAGTAAATGAAACACGACGTATGACCACGGGTGGTCACGATGTCCCATAAAGTAAATCCACTAATGCCCACGGGAGGTCATATTGTCCCAAATCGTCAAAATATAAATGTCCACCGGTGGGGCACGCGGGGCTCAAAGTGTTAATAGTATTGCTGAACCACAACATGCCCTGCCACGTGGGTCTTTAGTGTCATATAATATATAGCCATTGATTTTAAAAAAGCTATTTCTTGTTCAATGAGTCTCTGAAACCATCACGACATCAATTTGTTGGTTCTCTAGGAAGTATTAGAGTTCATTTTTGTGTTGGCGTAAGTCATTTGCGTTCCAAAAACATATTTTTAAACAATTCATGGTTTTTTAAGTACCGCCTGCAACATCATAGATTGCATGAGTACCATTTCTTGCATTATGCTGCTCATAGAGCTCATGAAGCTATTTAACGAATGCGCTAATGTCTCTATGCTTGCTTCACGACGATTATAGTTACCAGAAGGTGTTTATTCTGGGTGCAAATTTGGAGTACAATTAGTTGTCGGTGTCGCTTTTTGTACTGAAATATGATTGATATCCGCGTATAAAACATGTTGGGTTGTTGGTTGGGCTAACTGAGGATAAAAAGCAGTTGCTCGATATTGTGTCTGCTTAGAAAGTGTATTTAATTTTTGAGTAGACTTCCTTACCATAGAAAAAACTGGACAGCCTCTGTAGTAAGCAGTGTGATTTTCACCGCAATTGATAGATTTTTTATCCTTTGAGCCTTGCTTTGTCGCATTTAGCGGAACAATGTAGTTCGCAACACACAACGTAAGCCCTAGTATGACCATAATCTTGGCAATTTAGACACTTTACGGGTCCTGATCGCTTATGTGGCTCCTCTACGGTTATTTTACGGTGTAGCAGGTATTTCAGATTATAAATGGGGTGCGTTTCGTTCTTCTTCAATCTGATATCTCCAGGTTCTAGTTCAACGCGAAATAGTGGTTGGGGGACACGTTCTCTATTTATTTTATTTATTTATTTATTATCATTGTGTATTATAAAAAGCCCTTTGCGGCCAAAATACATATTACAATTTTGAATAGTTTATTTAGACTGTAGACAACCCTAAGCTAAAATTAAAATAAAAAGAAAAATCGTTTAATAACTAATGTTTTGTTAACAGCTTCGATCTATAACAATAAATGCTTTCGAATAAAAAAGAACAGAAGAACTTGAATAGCAGTCCAACATCAGAAGTAGAAGAGTCTAAATTAAACTACTACTGAAATGATTGATGAGTTTTTTGCGATACGAAAACAAATAGGAAAAAGATATTTAATTATTGGGCAAAACGTTCCATATATGAGCAACTGTAATAAGAAATGACTTCTGAAAGATTAAACTGTTAATTAAAGGGATGAATATTTGAATATTTCTAGTAGAGTGTGAAAAATTAAACATCTCTGCTAAAAACTGTGTTGCACCGTACCTGATAATATAGAAATTCAAAAGATACTTTATAGTTAACAACTGAGCAAAAGAACATTTCAAAAATTTGTTGATATACGGTGATATGTGGTTATAATGCCCATTTTCATGGCCATGAACAGGATTTCGAAGCCTTACGTCAAACACAAACCTAACAACTTTATTAACCAGAATTTTTATTCTATTAACATTACTAGCCGTCGAACAAAGATATATTTCCATACAGTAGGCTATCTGAGACATCATCAATGCATGGGCTACTTTATATCTTATATGCTGAGGAAGATAAATATTAAGGCAATATAATCTTCGAAGCGTAAAACAGACTCTCGAATATACATTATCAATATGATATGAATAATCAATTCTTCTATCTATAATTATGCCCAAAATTTTTAGCTTATCCACAAATTCTAGCTCACATTGTCCTAGGTGAATTTTCAAATCATTAAAATTCATGGAGCCAAAAACTCTTGATTTCGAGATATTCAATAGTAAAGAATTTGAGCTCATCCAGCATTCAACTCGCTGTAACGTGTCAGTAATTATTGTTTGAAATGAATCCGTTGAAACAGTGATATGAAAAAGCATTTGAATGTCGTCTTCTTCCTGACAAGTACAAATTTATGAGGGAACAGACGTGTTAGAGAACCTAAATTCATTATTAAGCTACTGCAACATTTTTACGTGGTTAACTCGATCAATAGCGTCAGATAAGTCTAAAGACACTAGAACACTTTTTCCGCCTCTATTTAAGTTTTCTCTTATGGATTTTGTAATTCCAAGCAACGTAGACGATGAACTACAACCACTGCGAAATCCTGTTTGCCGATCATTTAATAAATTATAGTGCTCAATATTCTGGGCTATTTGGCATCTTAAAACATGTTCAAATAATTTTGACAATATAGGCAGTAAATTTCTAGTAAAATAATAAAACGACATTCAATCTTGTTGGTTAAATCTTTTCTGTCTTTATTTTTTTAAATCAATTAATTAAATATTTAAATTTAAAATTGCAGTCAAAGTGCTGACATGTAATGTCATAAAATGATATAATATAAATATAAAATAATATCCATACATAAAATTCAATTAGAATATGATATTAAGTAAAAATACTCCAGACATAAATTGATATCTAAAGAATGTATGACATACTTTAGGTTCAATGAAATCTGTATGATTAATTCCACTATTTACCACACCTCACTTTTTGGAAGAGAAAGGTCCTACTGAGATCATTGATCAAGTGATATCAATAGGAGCTTTCTTTACAAATTTAAATTTATTAAACTTTATAAAAAAATTTTATAGTTAAGTATTATTAATTTTGAAAATTTTAATTATTATTAGTCGAACTGTTTATGTATTACATACAATGAAATTTATAATCAAGCTTAAGTTTTTTTTTATTCTCTCTAAGAAAGAATTAATTAAATTACAAATTAGGTGATAATATTAAATTTAATTTTTAGACACCAGCACGAGTGGAATGCACATTTTCTAGAAAGCCACGTCCGTCATCAGCACTACTTGTATCTAATCTACTTAGGGTAGTGTTTAGTTGTAAGCATCATCTATTTAACCAACCAAACCCAGATAAAGGAATACGAGAAAACTTGTATTCCATTATCAGTCGTCAGTTGGTGAGAACGAAGTCTACCACTACCTTAAGCTTTCCTCTTGTTGAATTTTTTACTTTTAATATTTACCACCTATATTTTGTTGTTCCTTCAGCGAACCTTCGGTTAGCAATGAAAGTATTATTATTAGTTTTCTTCTTAATTAAGCAATCATTATAACTATTTTTTTTATTTTTTTATTTCTATATATATTTTTTTTCCGAAATTTAATTAATTGTAATTTTTTAACAAGTATAAAAATCTGTAAAATTATTTCTTAAAAATTTTAATATTGTTTTTATTAATTTTTTTTATTTATATAAAGACATTATTTATATCGTCAATTTCAATTACTTTGTATGGTCCTTTATAGACTGGTTCTAATTTGTGTGCTGTGTGATTTTTAATGCATATGTCCTGACCTATAGAAATGTCAGTATTCTTTCTGTTCTTGTCATGTGAATGTTTTTGATTTAGTTTTGATTTGTTAATTAAAAGTTGAGCTCTACATAATGCTGTTTGAATTTGACTTCTGTTTATTTTATCTATCGGTGTTAATGGATTATTATTTGGATTATTAGGGAAAAAAAAAGTTCAAAAGGGCAATATCTGTGTACCGTAGATGGGGTAGTATTGAAGGCATATGCAAAGTATTTTACCCAATCATCCCAATCATTTCGAAATGCGTGAATATATGAGCGAATGTATTCGTTGAAAGTGCGATGTGATCTTTCGACTGTACCCAGAGTTTGGTGGTGGTAAGGAGCTGATGTTGCTTTTTCCATTTTTATAAGTGTAAGATTTTCAGAAAGGACTTGATTGTATTCTGTAACCATGTCACTAAGTAATTTATTCATGGGTCCATAACTTAATACAAATAGTTCTACAATTGTCTTAGCAATGGTTTTAGCGTTTTTATTAATTACCAGAATTGCTACTAGATACTTTGTTAGATCACATATGATTGTTAATACATATTGATTTCCTTTTTCCATTATAGGAAGTGGGCCAACCGTATCAATGATTACAGTTTGAAAAGTTTTTTGAGTTGTTTGCGTGACAATCATATCGGGTCTTATATGCTTTGTTGTTTTATTGATTTGGCACTGAATACATTGATTTACATATCGGCTCACATCTTTGGTGATATATTTCCAATAATAATGTCTGAGATTTTTAAGCCGTCTGGTTGTTCCAGGATGACCTACAAAAAGAGGATTGTCATGAAATTTCTTCAATAAATAATTTTGTTCATCTTTGTTAGTTATAAAAAATATTTTTGGTGTTAGCGCTATTTGTAATTTATTTATATACTGATTTCCTTTAAGTTTAAAATTTTCAATGGATACAAGATTAAATATGCTGTCATTTAGATTAAATTGTATTTTATTTATATTTCTACTAAGTGCTTCTTTTTCAAGAATTGGAAAAAATTTATTTAAATCTATATTTCCATTAGCAATAGTATTTTATATACAATCTTTTGCTAATAGTAACTGTTTTCCATGTTTGAAATGAAATGTGGGAACGGCTTTATCTAGGTCGACCTTAAGGTTAATCCATTTTCTTACGCAATCGAAGCCAATAGTTTCAAAGACTTTAGGCTTTTTTTGAAATACATTATTCTTTTCTATAATTTTTTCTGCAGTTTTATTTCTGGATTGTGCACGTGTTGTTACCATAAAAGTTTTGTTTATTTCAGGGATTAATTTAATATCACTAAAAGCAATT
The DNA here is from genome assembly GCA_949628195.1 of Phasia obesa. Lineage (NCBI taxonomy): Eukaryota > Metazoa > Arthropoda > Insecta > Diptera > Tachinidae > Phasia > Phasia obesa. Next base: position 123,597,763 of record OX451215.1, on the reverse strand, counting down.
CGAGATAGCGCGTCCGCTCCTGAATTGTCTTTTCTTCTAATATGTTCTATAATGAAATCATATTCTTCTATTTCTAGGCGAATTCTTGTTAGTCTATTTGATGGATTTTTTAGAGAATATAAATATGTTAATGGTTTATGATCACTACGGACTATAAATTTTTTTGCCATATATTTTATATTAATTCTTGTTCTATTGGGGCTTTATTTGATTCTCCTTTTGTGAATGCTCTAGATGCATATGCTATTGGAAGCTGTATACCATCATTCTCTTGTGATAATATTGCGCCACAAGCTACTTTACTACTGTTGTGAGGTAAAAAGTTTTTTCAAAGTCTGGATATTGAAGGATTCTAGGGGATAACAATGCTGTCTTGAGATGTTTAAAAGCATTTTCACAGTCAGTGGACCATATGAAAGGTACTTTCTTTATAGTAAGTTTTGTTAAATGTATTGAATAAAATTCAAAATGTGGTATAAAGAGTCTGTAACAATTACAGGAAGCTACAAATCGAGGAACCTCATCGCAATTTGTTGGTTTTGGATAGTTTTTAATAGAGTCATATTTGCTGCTGTCTGGTAAAATTCCCTTGTCCGTACATCTATGGCCTAAATAAGTAACTTCCGAACTAAAAAATATACATTTATCTGGATACAATTTTAAACTGCACTGTCTGCACCTTTGAAAAACTGCTTCCAAGTTTTTAAGCACGTGCTTTATTGACAATAACATCGTCCATATATATAATAGTTTTTGATGGTGTTAGCCCCGCAAACGCTATATTCATCATTCTTTGGAAAGAATTCGGGGCTACTTTTAACCCATATGGTAAACGAGTAAAGCGAAATGAACCATTTTCTGTGGAAAAGGAAGTAATGTTCCAAGATTTTTTATTCAATTCGATTTGATGGAATCCAGAGTTTAGATCTAAGCAGCAAACAAATTTCGCTCTTCCCAATTGATCTAAAATATCCTCAATTCTAGAGGTATAGGAAATTTATCTGCGATTAATTTTTTATTTACTTGACGGTAATCGATCTCTAGACGCCATCGCTTTTCAGGATTATTTGGTAACGATTTCTTTGGCACTAGTATAATAGGACTATTATAGCTTGATGCCGAAGGTTCGATCAGACCGTCTTTTTGCAATTTTTCAACTTGTTTAGCTATTTCCTCTTTTTGTGTGTGTGGAGTTCGATAATTTTGAAAGTATACAGGATTGTGATTAGAAACTCTTAATTCTTGTGTATAGAAATTATTTGTACTGATTGATGACTTTCCAACGCAAAAATGTCAATATATTTTCTACATAATTCAATCAATTCAGATTTGACAATTTCGGGGAAATTTTTTGTTAATTTCTCTAGAATTAGGTTGTTTCTATTAATTTGAACTTAAGACGTATCATCGATCTCATAATCGGATAGATTCTCGTATTTTATTGATATATTATGTACAAATTTATTTTCGGAATTCGTATTTACGATTCTTATGTATGGGAAATTTTAGGAAATTATACCACCTGCTACATAGACACCGTCTTGTATTGTCTGGTGAGAAACTACTAGGTCAGACATTTTACTTTCAATTGTTTGTTAAAAACTTCAGCACGTGCTGGTAGTGTTGCAGTGCTATCGGCTAGTCTTTCAAGTAGTGGAATATTTATAAGATAGTTAAAATTGTATGGTCTCACCGAAAGGAAATTCAATTCTTCATTTTGTCCATATTGAATAATAGATTTATTTGTTTTTAAAAAGTCTAAACCCAGTGTACCTCGAAATGGTATTGGAAATGTATCTGGAATTACATGGAATTTGAAAATTGGTTACTTTTAAATTAATTTTAATTGATCCTAAAAATCTGATTAAACCTTTTCCTATCCCAGATATTTGAATAATATTCCTCGTGTAAAATGTAGATTAGTTAGGAGCACTAATTTTAATTAGGGAGACATCAGCTCCTGTATCTAATAAAAATGTATTTAAATTATTGGAAATTTGAAAAAGACTAAAACGTATTTTTTTATGAGATATACATTCCTACAAACTACTTATGCAAAGGTTACTATGTTTAAATAATATTAATTATATACAGTAGAAAGAAAAACGAAAAGTAATAAGTGCTTTAAGAGAATGTTACAAAAAAAAATTAATTATTTATGTGTTGTCGTTTAACGCTTCCTCTCAACACATTATTAATACAATTTAAATAATCAATATAAATTCATAGCTTTACAAAATTTTAAATGTTTAATTTTACAAAGATTTTTGGTGAATATATCAGACATCATTTCTCCAGTGGGAACATAAATTATATCGATCACACCTTTGGAATAAACATCACGAACATGATGGTACTTCAGGTCTATGTACTTACTTCTGGCATGATGTGTAGCATTTTTTACCAGACATTGTGCACTTAGATTATCACCATATAAACATAATGGACCAGCTTCTTTAAAACCCAACTCGTCAAGCAAATTTTTTATATACATATGTAGCTTCTTTAGCGGCTGAAGACGTCGCAATATATTCGGCTTCTGTGCTACTCAAAGCAACTGCGTTTTGCTTCTTGGCCTCCCAGGAGAAAACACAATTGGCCTTTACAAAAGCAAAGCCTGAATATGATTTTCTGTTTAATGCGTCACTACCCCAATCAGCGTCAGCATATCCCACTGTTGGTTCAGCAGTTTTTTCAAAATTAAGCTTGAAGTAAATTGTCTTTTTCAGATATCGAAGGACATGCTTTACAGCCGTCAGATGTTCAGCATGTGGATCAATGTTGCATTGAGAAAGCTTACACACAGAATGCAGGATATCCGGACCAGTTGAAATAGCCACATACATTAATGCACCGATGACTGACTGATAATTCGTAGTATCTACTTTTTTACACTCTTTAACATTACACAATACTTGAAACCCTACTTCAAGTGGTGTTGCAACTTCTTTACAGTCGTTCACTCTGTAATCACACAGTAAATTGTTTATATATTGTCGCTGAAATACCTTAATCGAACCAGTTTCACCAATAAGCTCAAATTCCATTCCCAGAAAATGATTAAGCTCACCTCCATCCTGAACCTCAAATTCTTTTGAAATTGTTGCTTTAATTATATTAAGCTCTTTGATAAACTTGCAATTATAAGGTCATCGAAGTAAACAGCGATTATGTTGAACAAACCGTTATGATTTCTTGAAACCTATTTTTACTAAAACATCATTTAACCTTATGTTGCATACGCGACCACTTTGTTTTAATCCATACAATGATTTCTTTAATTTTAGGAGCCGATTTGGATGTTGATCATTGACAAAACCTTCTGGCTGTACCATCGTCAAGTTCTCCATTCAAATAAGCGGATGAAACATCCATTTGGTGCATGAAAAGTTCATGTTCAACAGCTAATGCAATTAGTAATCTTATGTTAGCATATCTAACAACCGGGAAAAAGGTTTCCTTGTAATTCGCTCCATATTTTTGGCTGCAACCCTTGGCAACCAGCCGAGATTTAAAATTTTTAACGTTTCCCTCCTTATCATGCTTCACGGAATAAACCCATTTACAACCAACAGGTTTTTGTCCTACAGGTAGCTATTTCAGCTCCCACGTATTGTTTTTTATTAAAGATGCATAATCTTTTCGCATTCCAGCCTTCCATGAATCTGCATTTGGACCATTTAACGCGTCGGTAACTCCACATGGGATGACGATGTTTTTGAGTTTAAAGTGTTGTATACCTTTTTCGGGCGTCCTACTAAGCCAGTTTTAATAAATCTCGGACGTCCTGGGCCAATTTTTTGTTGTACTTGATGATCTTCCTCAATCATCTTTCTCAAGATCTTCAGCACAGTTATTATTTTCTTCAATATCAGATGAATTATCGGTTTCAAAAATAGTTTCAACTTTCTTTTCATTTTCGGATGTGGTCTTTAAATAGGATCACGTCGTCGGCTTTTTGTTGTCCCAGTTGGCCATTGTATGTATTATTTATAAAAATAACATCCCGACTTACATTGCCTTTGCCTGTTCGCTATACCCGATTATAATCATCTCTTTACCTTTGGGTAAAAATTTCTTGTTGTGTGTTTTATCTAACATAACTTTCTTTCGTGCCAAATATTTGTAAATGCGCTACTGATGGCTTAAATCCATACCAAATTTCGAAAGGCTAAACTTTTGTTATTGCTCTGTTGCGCAAATATACTGAAGTTAATATTGCCTCGGCCCAAAATTTCTCTTCAAGTCTTGTTTCTAACAACATGCTACGGAACATCTGAACTAAAGTCCTGTTAGCCCTTTCGGCTACGCCATTTTGCTGTGGGTTGTAGGGCACCGTGAGTTGCCTTCTTATACCATTATCTGCTAAGAACTTGTTAAAATTATTATTCACATATTCTCGACCAATATCAGTTCTTAAGCACTTTATTTGACAACCTCTCTGTTTTTCAACAAGCCTTTTGTATTCTTTAAAAGCATTGAATACTTCATCTTTAGTTTTAAGTAAAAACACATAAATGAAACGGGATTTATCGTCGATAAATATGGCAAAATATCTAGTTCCAGCAATTGATGGTACGTTTACTGGTCCACAAATATCTCTATGCACTATTTCTAGCAAGGATTTGGCTCGAAATTGCGATTTTTCAAATGGTTTAACAGTAATTTTAGCCTTGAAACATATTTCACACTCTGCCTCTTTACAATTATCTGTTATTTTTAATCCATTTACTACATCCTTTTTCACCATTTCTTTGAGGCAACCAAAATTTAAATGACCAAACTTAAGGTGCCAATTCACAAAATTATTTTTCGACTCTAGGCGCATACAATTACACGTTTCTGAGAATAATTCTTTTGTTATATTCATTTATTATAACATTACCACGTCCAACTGCTTTCTATTGTTGTTAGGCAAATACACATCTTCGTCAGATTTCTCGTATTTTTCGAATAAATTATAGTCGGAACAAAAATGAGACGAAGCACCACTATCCGCACACCATCTTATACTTTTGTTGTTATCTGCTGTTTGCAAGGCTGCTAATGAAACGAAACAATTCATTTCTTTTCTTTTTCATACTTATCACGTTTATCCTTCAATCTGCATTTTGCTGCGAAATGACTTCTACGCCCACAGTTATAACATTTTATTGATGTTTTTGTTATCATATTGTTGCCTTTTTTCTTTAATTTGACTTTCACTTAAACGTGCAACATTTAAAACTTCAGCGCTATTTTTATTAGCGTTATAGCTGTTGGCCCCGTTGGTTGATGTATTTCTCTTAGTTTTCGCCATGCCTCGGCTGCTGATTCACAATTCTTGATATAATTTACCTGATTAGGCTTTACAGATAATAAAATCGAAGCTAAAGCTTTCTTGTTTCATACAGCACAAACGTCAGTAATGCTGGATCGTCTGGTTTTAATTCTCGGCCACATACCACACTACACAAATCAGAATGAACCAATATGCTTTTCATTTGGACACACCATATTGCATAATTACATTCATCTAGCTTATCGATTTGAAATAACGACGACATCACAACCACTCTCCCTCTGAATTTGTACGACAATAATAAAAACGTTTAATCGCGACACATGCTTATTTTTTTATTAATTTAAAAATATTTATTTAATTAGATTGTCTGGGCTCATAACCTATTGGAAATTTGAAAAAGACTAAAAAGTATTTTATTATGAGATATACATTTCTACAAACTACTTATGTTTAAATAATATTAATTATACTTATACAGTAGAAAGAAAAACGAAAAGTAACAAGTGCTTTAAGAGAATGTTTACAAATAACATAATTATTTATGTGTAGTCGAAATCTCAATTTCTATAAAACTCCTTAAATTAAGATTTAAATGGTATATGGATTTTGGAAATTGTTTTACACTTGTAAACTCTATTTCGTTTTTATATTATACTACCAAGCAAAGATTTTTCTTTATTTTTATTCTCTTTATATATTTTCTTTTATTTGAAAATGGTATATATCTGTCTTGCTATTAGCTATCCTTTGGTCAGCAATTAACAACAATTAAATAAAAGAAAATATATAAAGAGAATAAAAATAAAGAAAAATGTTTGCTTGTTAGTATAATATAAAAAAGAAATAGAGTTTACAAGTGTAAAACAATTTCAAAAAGCTCTATCTTCTATGAAATATAATGTAAAATTCAAATTTCTCAGATTCTATTTCTTTGATAAGTTTGTTTAAATAGAAAATTAATAACAGTTGAAATTACCGGGTAGATCGATACGAAGAGTACTGATGACGGACGTAGCTGTCTAGAAAATGCATTCTGCTTTGCTGGTATCTAATTTTTCTTTATCTCTTTATAATTAAGAACTTAAGCCTAAATAATTAATTTATTAATTCAAAAATAGTTCAAATAAAATTCATATAATTTTAAAAAATTTTTCAAAAATAAAAATTTCAAAACAACCTATTGGCAATATAGCCTCCGATACCATTTTGCTGCAGTGAATAAGAAATCTATGGACAGTGATAGGCATGCAATACCAGCCATAAAGCTCTAAATACAATTTTGCAGTGTCCATGCAATACGTGTGGAATTTACCAACATCTATATTTTTACTAGTATGAATTAAGTCTACATTTACACCAGTTTTGTCAGCAGTTATTTCTGGATTTTCAAAAAATCTTCTAGAGACATTACCATCATTGGTTGTTTCCATGCCTTGTTTCAGGAAGTAATGTTCCAAGATTTTTTATTCAATTCGATTTGATGGAATCCAGAGGTTAGATCTAAGCAGCAAACAAATTTCGCTCTTCCCAATTGATCTAAAATATCCTCAATTCTAGAGGTAGAGGAAATTTATCTGCGATTAATTTTTTGTTTACTTGACGGTAATCGATCACTAGACGCCATCGCTTTTCAGGATTGTTTGGTAACGATTTCTTTGGCACTAGTATAATAGGACTATTATAGCTTGATGCCGAAGGTTCGATCAGACCGTCTTTTTGCAATTTTTCAACTTGTTTAGCTATTTCCTCTTTTTGTGAGTATGGAGTTCGATAATTTTGGAATGTATATGGGATTGTGATTAGAAACTCTTAATTCTTGTGTATAGAAATTATTTGTACTGATTTTATCACTTTCCAACGCAAAAATGTCAATATATTTTGTACATAATTCAATCAATTCAGATTTGACAATTTCGGGGAAATTTTTTGTTAATTTCTCTAGAATTAGGTTGTTTCTATGGATTTGAACTTTAGACGTATCATGGATCTCATAATCTGATAGATTCTCGTATTTTATTGATATATTATTTACAAGTTTATTTTCGGAATTCGTATTTACGATTCTTATGTATGGGAAATTTTTGGAAATTATACCACCTGCTACATAGACACCGTTTTGTATTGTCTGGTGAGGAACTACTAGGTCAGACATTTTACTTTCAATTGTTACCGATCTAAAAATTTCAGCACGTGCTGGTAGTGTTGCAGCGCTATCGGCTAGTCTTTCAAGTAGAGGAATATTTATAGGATAGTTAAAATTGTATGGTCTCACCGAAAGGATATTCAATTCTTCATTTTGTCCATATTGAATAATAGCATTATTTGTTTTTAAAAAGTCTAAACCCAGTATACTTCGAAATGGTATTGGAAATGTATCTGGAATTACATGGAATTTATGGAGAATTTGAAAATTTGTTACTTTTAAATTAATTGTAATTGATCCTAAAAATCTGATTAATCCTTTTCCTATCCCAGATATTTGAATAATATTCCTCGTGTAAAATTTAGATGAGTTAAGAGTACTAATTTTAATTAGGAAGACATCAGCTCCTGTATCTAATAAAATGTATTTAAATTATTGGAAATTTGAAAAAGACTAAAAAGTATTTTATTATGAGATATACATTTCTACAAACTACTTATGCAAAGGTTACTATGTTTAAATAATATTAATGATATACAGTAGAAAGAAAAACGAAAAGTAACAAGTGTTTTAAGAGAATGTTACAAAAAAATTAATTATTTATGTGTTGTCGTTTAACGCTTCCTCTCAACACATTATTAATACAATTTAAATAATCAATATAAATTCATAGCTTTACAAAATTTTAAATGTTTAATTTTACAAAGATTTTTGGTGAATATATCAGACATCATTTCTCCAGTGGGAACATAACTTATATCGATCACACCTTTGGAATAAACATCACGAACATGATGGTACTTCAGGTCTATGTACTTACTTCTGGCATGATGTGTAGCATTTTTTACCAGACATTGTGCACTTAGATTATCACCATATAAACATAATGGACCAGCTTCTTTAAAACCCAACTCGTCAAGCAAATTTTTTATATACATATGTAGCTTCTTTAGCGGCTGAAGACATCGCAATATATTCGGCTTCTGTGCTACTCAAAGCAACTGCGTTTTGCTTCTTGGCCTCCCAGGAGAAAACACAATTGGCCTTTACAAAAGCAAAGCCTGAATATGATTTTCTGTTTAATGCGTCACTACCCCAATCTGCGTCAGCATATCCCACTGTTGGTTCAGCAGTTTTTTCAAAATTAAGCTTGAAGTAAATTGTTTTTTTCAGATATCGAAGGACATGCCGTCAGATGTTCAGCATGTGGATCAATGTTGCATTGAGAAAGCTTACACACAGAATGCAGGATATCCGGACCAGTTGAAATAGCCACATACATTAATGCACCGATGACTGACTGATAATTCGTAGTATCTACTTTTTTACACTCTTTAACATTACACGATACTTGAAACCCTACTTCAAGTGGTGTTGCAACTTCTTTACAGTCGTTCACTCTGTAATCACACAGTAAATTGTTTATATATTGTCGCTGACATACCTTAATCGAACCAGTTTCACCAATACGCTCAAATTCCATTCCAAGAAAATGATTAAGCTCACCTCCATCCTGAACGTCAAATTCTTTTGAAATTGTTGCTTTAATTATATTAAGCTCCATCTTTGATAAACTTGCAATTATAAGGTCATCGAAGTAAACAGCGATTATGTTGAACAAACCGTTATGATTTCTTGAAACCTATTTTTACTAAAACATCATTTAACCTTATGTTGCATACGCGACCACTTTGTTTTAATCCATACAATGATTTCTTTAATTTTAGGAGCCGATTTGGATGTTGATCATTGACAAAACCTTCTGGCTGTACCATGTACACCTCATCGTCAAGTTCTCCATTCAAATAAGCGGATGAAACATCCATTTGATGCATGAAAAGTTCATGTTCAACAGCTAATGCAATTAGTAATCTTATGTTAGCATATCTAACAACCGGGAAAAAGGTTTCCTTGTAATTCACTCCATATTTTTGGCTGCAACCCTTGGCAACCAGCCGAGATTTAAAATTTTTAACGTTTCCCTCCTTATCATGCTTCACGGAATAAACCCATTTACAACCAACAGGTTTTTGTCCTACAGGTAGCTATCTCAGCTCCCACGTATTGTTTTTTATTAAAGATGCATAATCTTTTCGCATTCCAGCCTTCCATGAATCTGCATTTGGACCATTTAACGCGTCGGTAACTCCACATGGGATGACGATGTTTATTGAGTTTAAAGTGTTGTATACCTTTTTCGGGCGTCCTACTAAGCCAGTTTTAATAAATCTCGGACGTCCTGGACCAATTTTTTGTTGTACTTGATGATCTTCCTCAATCATCTTTCTCAAGATCTTCAGCACAGTTATTATTTTCTTCAATATCAGATGAATTATCGGTTTCAAAAATAGTTTCAACTTTCTTTTCATTTTCGGATGTGGTCTCCAAATAGGATCACGTCGTCGGCTTTTTGTTGTCCCAGTTGGCCATTGTATGTATTATTTATAAAAATAACATCTTGACTTACATTGCCTTTGCCTGCTCGCTATACCCGATCATAATCATCTCTTTACCTTTGGGTAACAATTTCTTGTTGTGTGTTTTATCTAACATAACTTTCTTTCGTGCCAAATATTTGTAAATGCGCTACTGATGGCTTAAGTCCATACCAAATTTCGAAAGGCTAAACTTTTGTTATTGCTCTGTTGCGCAAATATACTGAAGTTAATATTGCCTCGGCCCAAAATTTCTCTTCAAGTCTTGTTTCTAACAACGGCTACGCCATTTTGCTGTGGGTTGTAGGGCACCGTGAGTTGCCTTCTTATACCATTATCTGCTAAGAACTTGTTAAAATCATTATTCACATATTCTCGACCATTATCAGTTCTTAAGCACTTTATTTGACAACCTCTCTGTTTTTCAACAAGCGTTTTGTATTCTTTAAAAGCATTGAATACCTCATCTTTAGTTTTAAGTAAAAACACATAAATGAAACGGGATTTATCGTCGATAAATATGGCAAAATATCTAGTTCCAGCAATTGATGGTACGTTTACTGGTCCACAAATATCTCTATGCACTATTTCTAGCAAGGATTTGGCTCGAACTTGCGATTTTTCAAATGGTTTAACAGTAATTTTAGCCTTGAAACATATTTCACACTCTGCCTCTTTACAATTATCTGTTATTTTTAATCCATTTACTACATCCTTTTTTACCATTTCTTTGAGGCAACCAAAATTTAAATGACCAAACTTAAGGTGCCAATTCACAAAATTATTTTTTGACTCTAGGCGCATACAATTACACGTTTCTGAGAATAATTCTTTTGTTATATTCATTTATTATAACATTACCACGTCCAACTGCTTTCAAACTATTGTTGTAGGCAAATACACATCTTCGTCGGATTTCTCGTATTTTTCGAATAAATTATAGTCGGAACAAAAATGAGACGAAGCACCACTATCCGCACACCATCTTATACTTTTGTTGTTATCTGCTGTTTGCAAGGCTGCTAGTGAAACGAAACAATTCATTTCTTTTCTTTTTCATACTTATCACGTTTATTATTCAATCTGCATTTTGCTGCGAAATGACCTCTACGCCCACAGTTATAACATTTTATTGATGTATTTGTTATCATATTGTTGCCTTTTTTCTTTAATTTGACTTTCACTTAAACGTGCAACATTTAAAACTTCAGCGCTATTTTTATTAGCGTTATAGCTGTGGGCCCCTTTGGTTGATGTATTTCTCTTAGTTTTCGCCATGCCTCGGCTGCTGATTCACAATTCTTGATATAATTTACCTGATTAGGCTTTACAGATAATAAAATCGAAGCTAAAGCTTACTTGTTTCTTGTTTCATACAGCACAAACGTCGGTAATGCTGGATCGTCTGGTTTTAATTCTCGGCCACATACCACACTACACAAATCAGAATGAACCAATATGCTATTTTCATATGCTTCATTTGGACACACCATATTGCATAATTACATTCATCCAGCTTATCGATTTGAAATAACGACGACATCACAACCACTCTCCCTCTGAATTTGTACGACAATAATAAAAATACGCCAAACGTTTAATCGCGACACACGCTTATTTTTTTTTATTAATTTAAAAATATTTATTTAATTAGATTGTCTGGGCTCATAACCTATTGGAAATTTGAAAAAGACTAAAAAGTATTTTATTATGAGATATACATTTCTGCAAACTACTTATGTTTAAATAATATTAATTATACTTATACAGTAGAAAGAAACACGAAAAGTAACAAGTGCTTTAAGAGAATGTTTACAAATAACATAATTATTTATGTGTAGTCGAAATCTCAATTTCATTAAAACTGCTTAAATTAAGATTTAAATGGTATATGGATTTAATATTGGTTTCTTGTTTATTTAATTTTGGTACTGACACCCCGATCCTTGAGTTAATCTTACATGCCCTCTATTTTAATTATTACCCCGGTTTTCGCGTGGTCTATAATTATTACCATTATAGTTTCTAGAATTATTACTATAGTTCCTAGAATTATTATTACTACGCCAATTTTGACCACGTCCGCGATTATTATTGAAACCACCATTTCTGTAGTTCATATTGTTAGGACCTTGCTTAAAATAGAAAACTGAAGATTTCGAAACAGAAGCCTCAGTACTGGCTTCTATAAATTTAGAAATGACGCACAGTGAGACAACGCCGCACTGTGGTCAATATTTTGAGATAGCGGCCAAAACTCCTTTTGGTTTTTGTTCTCCGATTTTAAAGTTATTAGACTCATATGAAAGTAGACAGTAGTAAACCTCGGGAGCCAAAAAATTAGAACTCTATTTCAACTATTTCACTGAGAACAGGGTGGTCCAAAATGTGCTTTTTCAGAATTTAGTAATTTATGATATTTTTAGTTAATTTTTAAAGTTTAAATGATCATAACTGTTTTTCAAGATTTTTGGACGAAATAAATTTTGTGTTGTAACTTAACTTATTTCCTATTACTGGTAAAAAAAATTGAAGCTCTACTGTTTTCAAAACAATTTAAATATATTTTTTTAAAAAGGTCAAATTTTTCGGAAATTTCCTACTTCATAGAGCTCAACTCCTGTGAGTCAAGCTGAGTCAAAACACAAATTTACTATTTTGTAGTCCTAACTCTCCCCTACATTCCTATATATACATGTCCATGCATCGGGACTGCACTTTTTGAGCTACAGCAATTTTTCTTACCCAAGGTAAGATATTCGGTACAAATGCACGTCATATTTTTTGAGAAGTTATTTGTATGTGAAAGTGGCTATTATGCATATATTTTGATGAAATTTTGTACAAGAGTTCTTATTGACCCAAAAAATAATTCTGTTGAAATTAGGAGAAGTTGGCCCATAGTTGGACCTAGTCTACATAGAAGGGTGTATCAAAATTTTGACAAAAATGACAATAGAACTCTCAAATTATGTGGTATCTGGCAATTCATTTGGAAAAGGTAAAAAATGATTTTATTGCCATCTAATATTACATAACTTAAATACCTGAAAATTGCAAATAAATTTTAAACCAATGGAAATAACTGGTAAAACCAAGTACCTGTTATATTATGTTTCAAAGAGGTAAAAAAGATCATGTTGAAACTTCGAGCAATAGTATATTAATCCATGTATTCATTTTTTTTCTTCATTATTGTTTAAACAATGGCTAAATTCAGTTATAGTGTTCTATCTGATATATATTTTGAACGGAAAGATGAAAACGACATTATTTTACATATAATGAATAATCAGTACTTCAAAATATGCGACAAACAAGAAATTTAAATTCATAACTTAAAAATAAAAAACTTTTTAAATACTTTAAGAAAACGGTACATTCAATGTTCCAGAAACAAGAAATTTTTTTACTCACGCAACCAAGAATGGCTAAGAAATAAACTTATTTTTAAAAAGCCATCAGTAACTACCACGGAAACTGGAAAAGGTGGTCGACCAGCAAAGCCAATTGATAATTATAGTGAAAGATCACGAAGACGCAAGCTTAAACATATCAATGAAGAAGTTTCTTGTAGCATCATAAAGGATTCATTTCTGCATCAAATTCAACCATCAACAACTAAAAAGATTAAAATTGCTATCATTGAAAAAATAGTGGAAGCAAGCCCCAGACGCACAAAAAGGATTTAGGAAAGTATGCCGACACCAACTGAAGAAAATAAATTTACTCCAAAAGAAGCATTGCACTATTTTTGGATTTGAAAATGACTAAAAACCAATATACAGAATTGCGGAAGCGAACCAATGAAAAAAATTGTGGAATTTTTCCATCATATCGAGATATAATTTCTGCCAAAAAAGATTGCTTACCTTCACCAACTGCCAATAGTGTAACTACAAGTTCAGCAGAAATAAAATTGCAGGATCTTCTTGAACACACTGCAGAACGATTATTAAAGACATTTGATGCTGACTATTTAAAGAAGTTTAAAAATTGCAGCATGACTTTAATTTCTAAATGGGGATGTGATGGGTCCTCTGGCCAGAAACAATACAAACAATGTAATGCGGAAAATTCATCAGATGCCAATTTATTCATGATTTCTTTCGGTCGATTACGTTTAAAAAAAACTTATATTGGTTCAGAGCCGTCAACTAGTAGAGCTGCAGAGATAGATGTATGGAAGAATGAAATTCCCTCGTCAACAAAATTTTGTAGACCAATAAAGTTTGCTTACAAAAAAGAAACTAAAGATGTCATAACTGAAGAAGTTGGCAAAATAACAGATGAAATTAAAGAACTTCAACCAGTGATATTTGAATTTAATGACCAATGCATCGAAGTTAACTTTAAAATGTCACTTACAATGATCGATGGAAAAGTTGCACAAGCTTTAACCGAAACAAAGTCTTCGTCAAGCTGCACCATATGCCAAAAAACATCAAGTCAATTGAGCCAACCACCAACACAAGACGATAGTTTTAATGAAGCATATGAATTTGGAATGTCACCTCTTCATGCTAGAATTCGTTTTATAGAGCATATTCTTAAATTGGGATACGATTTGGAATTTGGCCCGTTAGGCGAAACAGTGAGAAACAACAAAGAAAATTTGGAAAAAAGAAAGCAAAAAAAAAGATATTCAGAAAAATACCGTGAGTTAGGCCTTATAATTGACCAGCCAAAGCAAGGAGAAGGAAATTCTAATGATGGACACACAGCAAGGAGATTTTTTTCCGATCCAGAAACTGCAGCTTCTATAACTGGAGTAGATTATGATTTAATACGACGATTCCAAATCATATTAGAAGTTATAGCATGTAGCAAAAAGATAGCTGCAAAAAAATTTGGTCAGTATGCTAATGAGACAGTAACCCTTTATAACCAAAAATATTCTTGGAGACATATGCCAACCACAGTTCACAAAATTTTGTTCCATGGGGAACAAATAATTCAGTACAATATGCTTCCAATTGGAGATCTCTCAGAAGAAGCGCAAGAAAAAATGAACAAAGACTACAGATTCTTTCGCTAGCACAATACAAGAAAAATTTCCAGATATGAAGATCTTATTAATATTTTGTTGTGCACATCAGACCCATATATGTCCAGTATTCGACAAAAATGGAAATCAACCTCATTAGAGTTAGATGAAGAAGCTAAACTACTACTGCAAAATGAAAATCAAAGCTATTTGGAAGAAATTTTTACTAATATTGTTTAATTAATACTAGTTTAAAGATTATAATTTGTTTCTAATTTTAGTATAAATTTTTATTAATACATTTAAATAAAATATATGTGCACGTTAAATCAATAGTAAAAGTTTACTTAGAATTTTATCGATGTTGTGTTCTGTATATAATATATCCAAATGGTATTGATATTGTTGGGAATTTCAGTGTTATTATTCAGTTTAATCTTCACAAGAATTAGCTTTCTTCCAAAAAAAACCAACCTTTGGCCCCTGTGAATATTGAGACTAAATAAATGTCAGGGGCCAAATGTTGGCATTTTCTGACCAAAATTAAGTTTAGGAATAGTAAATAAGTATTAGTTGTAAAATACGATTGAAGAAAATAAGAAATTATAAAAAAATACCTATTTAAAATGTCAAAATATTCAACTTTTACATGGAAACTCAACAAAAAATTAAAATGGATTTTTAACTCCACATTACTTACGTTCCTATCAGTCGATTTTTACGTTTGAACACGCAAATTGAAGCTTAAAGTCCCTCCTATTGAACAAAACAAATTGCGTAAAAAAATACCAATCCGGTCAAAAGTTATAGAGTTTTGACCGCTATCTCGCGAAATTGACCACTGTGCGCCGGCATTAAATACAAGGAGTCATTGTAGAGCTTTGAAATCTTGCACAGGTTATTTTTGAGACAATTCCAGTTAAAAAAATTAAGAAAATTCGCCACTTTTACGCCCACCTCCCATACAATCGAAATTTGTAAAATGCCGTATTGTCCGTAATACTTTAGGTATAATTTTCAATTTTGGTATACTTGAATGTTATATTGTTACAAACATTATCGGAAAAAAATTTTGTACTTCGGCCCACTTTTACCCCCACCACCCATACAACCTTAACATAAAGAGTGACATATTTTCTAAAATTTGATATTACTGTAATTTATATCATTTAAAATGTTTCATGCAAAAATTTCAATAACACGCCGACTATTATGCCCACCATCCATTAAAATGCAATAAAAAAGAAAAATTTTTTTTTCATTCTATCAATAATTTTTTAACATCATCATGGTATTCTATTTTTTTCAATTTCATTCTAAATGAATTAATATATGGATCTCATGATATTTGTAAATATTACATTACATCTTCATTCGTAGAAATACGTGAATTTTTACGAGAATGGAATAGCCTACAGTTTCTATACTCCTTATTCATTTCTTCTTGTGCTTCTTCGGATAAAATTGCTGTAGCAAAAAAAAGTTAATATTAAATAAAATTTTAAAAAATACTTTCAAAAATAAAAATTTCAAAACAACCTATTGGCAATATAGCCTCCGATACCATTTTGCTGCAGTGAATGAGAAATCTATGGACAGTGATAGGCATGCAATACCAGCCATAAAGCTCTAAATACAATTTTGCAGTGTCCATGCAATACGTGAGGAATTTACCAACATCTATATTTTTACTAGTATTTATAGTATTTAATATAATTTTAAAGCGGTGAATTAAGAGTACATTTATGTTATGTCAGCAGTTATTTCTGGATTTTCAAAAAATCTTCTAGAGACACTACCATCATTGGTTGTTTCCATGCCTTGTTTCAGGAAGTAATGTTCCCAGATTTTTTATTCAATTCGATTTGATGGAATCCAAAGGTTAGATCTAAGCAGCAAACAAATTTCGCTCTTTCCAATTGATCTAAAATATCCTCAATTCTACAGGTAGAGGAAATTTATCTGCGATTAATTTTTTATTTACTTGACGGTAATCGATCACTAGACGCCATCGCTTTTCAGGATTATTTGGTAACGATTTCTTTGGCACTAGTATAATAGGACTATTATAGCTTGATGCCGAAGGTTCGATCAGACCGTCTGTTTGCAATTTTTCAACTTGTTTAGCTATTTCCTCTTTTTGTGAGTGTGGAGTTCGATAATTTTGAATGTATACGGGATTGTGATTAGAAACTCTTAATTCTTGTGTATATAAATTATTTGTACTGATTTTATCACTTTCCAACGCAAAAATGTCAATATATTTTGTACATAATTCAATAAATTCAGATTTGACAATTTCGGGGAAATTTTTTGTTAGTTTTTCTAGAATTAGGTTGTTTCTATTAATTTGAACTTTAGACGTATCATGGATCTCATAATTGGATAGATTCTCGTATTTTATTGATATATTATGTACAAATTTATTTTCGGAATTCGTATTTACGATTCTTATGTATGGGAAATTTTTGAAAATTATACCACCTGCTACATAGACACCGTTTTGTATTGTCTGGTGAGGAACTACTAGGTTAGACATTTTACTTTCAATTGTTACCGATCTAAAAATTTCAGCACGTGCTGGTAGTGTTGCAGTGCTATCGGCTAGTCTTTCAAGTAGTGGAATATTTATAGGATAGTTAAAATTGTATGGTCTCACCGAAAGGATATTCAATTCTTCATTTTGTCCATATTGAATAATAGCATTATTTGTTTTTAAAAAGTCTAAACCCGAAATGGTATTGGAAATGTATCTGGAATTACATGGAATTTATGTGGAATTTGAAAATTTGTTACTTTTAAATTAATTGTAATTGATCCTAAAAATCTGATTAATCCTTTTCCTATCCCAGATATTTGAATAATATTCCTCGTGTAAAATTTAGATGAGTTAAGAGCACTAATTTTAATTAGGGGGACATCAGCTCCTGTATCTAATAAAATGTATTTAAATTATTGGAAATTTGAAAAAGACTAAAAAGTATTTTATTATGAGATATACATTTCTACAAACTACTTATGCAACGGTTACTATGTTTAAATAATATTAATTATATACAGTAGAAAGAAAAACGAAAAGTAACAAGTGCTTTAAGAGAATGTTACAAAAAAAATTAATTTATGTTTTTATTATTTATGTGTTGTCGTTTAACGCTTCCTCTCAACACATTATTAATACAATTTAAATAATCAATATAAATTCATAGCTTTACAAAATTTTAAATGTTTAATTTTACAAAGATTTTTGGTGAATATATCAGACATCATTTCCCCAGTGGGAACATAACTTATATCGATCACACCTTTGGAATAAACATCACGAACATGATGGTACTTCAGGTCTATGTACTTACTTCTGGCATGATGTGTCGCATTTTTTACCAGACATTGCACTTAGATTATCACCATATAAACATAATGGACCATCTTCTTTAAAACCCAACTCGTCAAGCAAATTTTTTATATACATATGTAGCTTCTTTAGCGGCTGAAGACAGCGCAATATATTCGGCTTCTGTGCTACTCAAAGTAACTGCGTTTTGCTTCTTGGCCTCCCAGGAGAAAACACAATTGGCCTTTACAAAAGCAAAGCCTGAATATGATTTTCTGTTTAATGCGTCACTACCCCAATCTGCGTCAGCATATCCCACTGTTGGTTCACCAGTTTTTTCAAAATTAAGCTTGAAGTAAATTGTCTTTTTCAGATATCGAAGGACATGCTTTACAGCCGTCAGATGTTCAGCATGTGGATCAATGTTGCATTGAGAAAGCTTACACACAGAATGCAGGATATCCGAACCAGTTGAAATAGCCACATACATTAATGCACCGATGACTGACTGATAATTCGTAGTATCTACTTTTTTTCACTCTTTAACATTACACGATACTTGAAACCCTACTTCAAGTGGTGTTGCAACTTCTTTACAGTCGTTCACTCTGTAATCACACAGTAAATTGTTTATATATTGTCGCTGACATACCTTAATCGAACCAGTTTCACCAATACGCTCAAATTCCATTCCAAGAAAATGATCCTGAACGTCAAATTCTTTTGAAATTGTTGCTTTAATTATATTAAGCTCCATCTTTGATGAACTTGCAATTATAAGGTCATCGACGTAAACAGCGATTATGTTGAACAAGCCGTTATGATTTCTTGTATATATACATCGTTGGTAATGTATTGCTTGAGAAATCTATGGACAGTGATAGGTATGCAATACCAGCCATAAAGTTTTAAATACAATTTTGCAGTGTCCATGCAATACGTAAGGAATTTACTAACATCTATATTTTTACTAGTATTTATAGTATTTAATATAATTTTAAAGCGGTCTACATTTACACCAGTTATGTCAGCAGTTATTTCTGGATTTTCAAAAAATCTTCTAGAGACATTACCATCATTGGTTGTTCCCATGCCTTGTTTCACCACATCGACTTTTAAGCCCAGATCCAAATATCAGAAATCGCACTATAAGAAATTTTTGAATTATCCATTACCTTGTAAATTTTTTTTAACACTTTATATAAACTAGTATAAACTTGCACTCTCAAATACATTGTGAATTAAATACCGTTTGTTGATCAATAATATTTAAAACAACACCAAATTAATATTATTTTACAGTTTGTTTTTAAAAAGTTTGTGAGCACAAAATAATATATCAAATATGTTATATAAATGCTAATCTCTTATCAAAAGAGATCATTACAAGAACACTTATTATTACTTAACCCAATAAATCTGTGGCAAAAAGGAAAAAGTGCTTAAGTCTGATTTTTAAGTTTTGTAGGAAAGCAATTTTAAATTTAAAAATTAATTTTTTTAAAAAATAGCTGATCTTTAAACTTTACACATGGGAGTCAGACGTATGTTTTTAAAATTATTTTAGATCTACGAAAAGTACGCAGGCGTTGCAATTAATAAGTTGTGAAAAAAAGATTTTTTGATTTGGAAAAATAGCTTGTAGTTTCTTAAGCTTTTTTCCCAATGGGTTTAGACATTGAAAAAAGATAAGCTGAATTAAATTTCGCTATAACTTCCTCAAAAATGGTACAAAATAATTGAAACTTTGCACATGGGTACTTTGGAGTACGGAGATTCCAAAGGTGCCACTAACTTAAATTTAGCTTAAGTCGACTTAAGCACTTATTCCTTAATGCCACAGAAATAATGCAACAACTAAATTCAATATTTGTGACCCGCTGTATGAAAAGGCTTATGACTCCAAAACAAAATTTCGAAAAATTAGCCGTTAAAGATAAACAATGCATTTCGTCAATTTCTTAGTAGTTTTTATTTGCATTATGTTTCAAAAAGGATAGCGACGAAGACAATTATTTAGTACTGCTAAATAAATATTTTTTGTGCAAAACAGTTTTTTTTGGTAAAATCGTTTTTGCAGCGTTCAATCCTGTTTTTAAATTTTTCAATTCCATTTATTGTCTTGATTCTGGATTTTCAATAAAATTCTGTTTTTTTCCATTTGTGCTCTTCTTTCTCTACATTTTTAGTACACTTCTAATCAAGTTAATGTAAATAAAATAATAATAAACAATAAGTGAATAGTTGTAAACAATTAAAAAAATAAAAGTAAGAAGTTGTAAACATGCTATTGCATGCTAACATAAGTATAGCGACAGAATGTGCGAGTTGCGTATTTTTGTAGTTTTCTGTATGTTTAAAGTACTTTTGCAAAATTTTTCTATATGTTGACACTTCAACATTTCATTTGATATAAGTCTGCACCTAGGGCGAGGGGCTGCTCTATATTTCCTAGTCCATTGAAAATGCAAAATGTTCAATTTTTACACCACAATTCTGTTGTTAAGAAATTTTTTTTGAGTTTTTTTTTTTTAAATTTATTTTTTCATCTACTCATTCTACAACAACTAAATTGATTAAAAAATACTTTAAAGTTATATTTATTTAGTATTTTTTTTATTAATAAGCTTTTAATATTACATATTGAACTAACATGTTTCAAGCGCGTTGTCATACCTCAACTTTGACTTGTTCTAGACCAAAAAGTAATGAAGTTATGAGGCTGAAATTTCAGGGAATTGTTACTCATCTGTTAATATACTGTGAAAATTTCATCAAAAATGGACGACACGCCAAAAACCATTTTTTGCCGCGGTTACTATAGGGCTGTCTCACTATGCGACGTCGTTTGGAAATCGCTTTGGCAGCATTTTGCCTAATTAATTTTTCTGCAGTTACCTGTGGGTAGCCTTCTTGAATATATGCTCCGCCTAATCTCTTAGTAATTTCTTGTATTTCTTCCGCATATACTATGGCCGATTTGGACTGCTGTTTTATGTTCATTAGTTTTGAACATAGTAGCTCAGATGATTCTCCTTTTATGGATGATTGTAATTTTATTTTAATTGTTTCTATAGTATTTTCGTTTGTAATAACATCCCTTGCATGTCCCCTTAATTTGGTTTTTATAACTTCTATTGCAACTATCTCATGTCCATCCTTGATTTTGTCAATCAGAGCTAAGGCATCTAGAAAACTTTGTACCTCATTTACGTTACCGTCAAATACAGGCACAATTTTTGTAGTTTTGTCTATAACTTCATCTTCTGTTCGTGTCATGGTGGAAGTTCATATATTTTCCGTTTCTGCACTATCAATTTCGTCTGTTTCTGTTATTTGTTCAGCAACCTCTTTAAATTTAGTGGGACTTTAATGTTAATTTTATATAAATGAAATATTTTTACAAAATTATATTAGCCCTATTTTTGTGTTCTGTTCTGTGTTCTCTGATAGTGTTGTATGTCTTTATTAGTGTTTTAATGTGTTTAGTTAATGTTTCTTCCTTTATTATTCGTTTCTTGTTAACGTATTTAAATGCTTTATTAAAGTCCTCTTCAAAAGATTTATAATTTCGACTATTTCTTATAATTGTATCTTCTTCTCAAGATTGTATACAATAGTCGTGTAATGTAGGCAATTACCATTAAAGCTAATATTATTGCGACTATCACCTCAAATATATTTAAGTCCTCATTTTCATGTTTATTTACCATCTTCAACGTTTGTTCTATATATTTTTCTAACTGTTTACTATGTTCGTCTATTTCTTTATTGTCATTTCTCCCTATTTCATAACCACCGAAAAGCACGGGTATCGCTTTTAAAATGTTCTTCCACTATGCCATTATATTTTATTTCGTAAAAGTAGTTAGTTAAGTTAAGTTTAAGTTAAGTTCTTTATTATAAAAATATATATATATATATATACAATAAAGAGTTTACAGCATGGTTATAACAACCGTCTGCCGGAAAAAAGGTTTATACTATTTTGATTAAAAGTTAAATTCAGATACAAGCATTCTTCTATAATTTAAAGCTTCTTTCAAAAAATAAAAAAGATTTAGCCAATAAGCATCTTCTCCACCATGAGAACGTGTACCACTTCACTATCATTAAGTTGTTCACGTCGTAAATGTTTGATTCGTATTGCCTTTAATACGGGACATCTGCCTATAAAATGAAAAGTTGTTTCGGGTTCTCGCAGATTACATAAGGAGCATAACGTAGAGCTACCTTCTTTGTATTGGTTTCCGTTTAATCTTATAAGGTCCCCTCTTGCCCTCATTATCAGAGATATCTGATCTTGGTTATAGTTTTCATTGCAGTATGTTGACCATTTAGAATAATCTAAATGTTTGTATATTCTTTTCTCACTTTTCTGAGCATTACTTAAATGTTTTTGGTACTTTTCTTCTTTCATTGAATCTATAAGTTTTATGGCAGCTTCGCTCCACCTGTCTTTATTTTGATATAAATCGATGTAGCTTATGTTTTTCTCCATCAGTTTACTTTTAAAATCTTTATACCAGTATAGGTTTTTAGCAATAATCTTAGTAGATAACAAGTGAGGTAGTCTTCTCTGTTCATATTTAAAAATTGTTTTATAAATATATTTTAGATGCAGACTGTACGAGTAGATATGATTATCTTCCTGCCCTGTTTCCAAGGCCAACACGTAGTTTGGAGAGTTCTCTGGGATTTATAAAATACGTTTCGTGAAGAACCTCTGTAGTTTGTCGATTTCGTCGAAATGCATATTACCCCATACTTGTGCTCCGTAGCATTGAATAGCTCTACACACTGCTAGAAACATTTTCCATTTTGCCTTTAAGGATACTTCTTTACGTCCAACAATGTTCTTCCATGTTGTGTTAATGCTGACTTTGGCTGCATTATTTCTTTGTATTACATGTTTATCATATGTCATTTTAGGTGTTAATAAAATTCCTAAATATTTGTATTCATTTACAACTCGTACAGCTTCACCATTAAACTTCCAGTTTTCCTTGGCTCCTATTCTCCCACCTTTTCGGAATATCATAATTTGAGATTTCGTAAGGTTAACCTCCATGCCCCAAGTACGACAGTATTCTTCAAGGTTATTGCTCATTGTTTGTAGAGTATCCACATCTTCAGCTAGAATGACAATGTCTTCAGCGTACATCAAAACACGCACATTAGTGTCATCTATAAATAAGCCACCGCCGATATGTTCATGAATGTCGTTTAAGTATAGGGCAAACAGCATAGGCGATAAGAGGCAAACCTGTTTCACTCCCTTTTGCGTTTCAAAATAATCTGACAGTTCTGTACCTGTCCATACTGCTGATAAAGTGGTTTGGTATATTTGATAAATAAAATTTACTATTTTTGACGATAACCCCATCATGTGCAATTTGTACAATAAGAGCTTTCTTGGAACCCTGTCAAAAGCTGCCTTAAAATCTACAAAAAATGCGTAAACTTTTCGTTTCTCGGAAAACTTTATATTGACTATAGCTGTCAGAATATATTATCAGCCGTAGAGTATCCTTTTCTGAAGCCTGCTTGGTATTCATTTAATATATCATTTTCGTGTACCCATTGGGATATTCTTTCATTAAGTACTCCGATCATTATTTTAGAGATACAATTCATAAATGTTATCCCTCTATAACTACCAGGTTGGCTGATATCTCCTTTTTTGTAAATGGGAAATATTATGCTGTTCTGAAAAGCCTTGTGAGATGACTGGCCATTTAAGATTTGTGCAAATGTGTGAGTAAGAGATTCTAAATATTTATCACTAGCATTTATGAAGAACTTATGTGGAATTCGGTCCTCACCCGGTGCCTTGTTGTGCTTAACCTTAGCGAGTTGATTTTTGACTTCTTGAACAGAGAAAGCTTGATCTAATTGCTGATCCGTTATAAAGTTGGCAGCATAATGTAGCTCTACAGTATTAACTTCGGGGTTAAGTAATAATCTGAAATATTCTCGAAACTCTGCCACGTTTATCTCACTACCAATATAATTTTCATGTTGCCTTATCTCCCTTGCTAACGCCCACCATCTTTTACTGTCAGTAATTTCATTCAGCTTTATTTCTATCTGTTCATAGTATTCTCTCTTTTTAGCTGTACATAACTGTTGATATAGTTTACGATTCTGAATGTAATTATCTTTATCCTCTAAGTTTTGAGACTTTCGAAAAACATTTAACGACTCCATTGTTTTATCTCTTGCTCTCTCACAGTCTTTATCGAACCATACTTTTGAAACGAATTTGTTTGGTATTTGTTTTAGGATATGTGTAGGATTCTAAAATAACGTTTTGCAGATCTCTCAAATCTATATCTGATTTAAGATCCTGTAGTTTTTGAAGGTTTTTGTCTAATTTTAGTTTATATTTATTTGTATTCTTTGGAAACTATTTCAACTTTGGCAGTAAGGTCATCCTTTTTACATAGTTTTGGTTATCTTTTATTTTTATGTTGAGTTTTAAAGGTTGATGGTCGGACCATATTTGGTTATCTACTACAAAGCTTTCAACTGTATTAAGCATATCAATTGCCACTGCACAGATATCATTAACTGATTTTCCTACATTGCTAACAAACGTATAACAACCATCCTCGTCTCCTAAAGTTCGGCCATTTAAAACAACTAAGCCAAAATTATTACACTGTTCCAGGAATGTTTTGCCATGGTAGTCTGTAATTTTATCCATCGATTTTCTTTTCTCCAAACCTGATGGGAACTCCGATGCGATGTTGCTGTCTAAGATTTGTTGCTCTTCTCCAATTCTTACATTTATATCTCCAAGTATAATAGGGTTTATAAGATTGTTTGATTCCAAGCACTCTGATACTGAACGAAACTCTTCACCCCAATTTGCACCCCTAATATACAACGGAATTATTGTGCATTCGCAAGATTCTGTTTTTATTACAATGGTTTCCAAGACACCATATTTTTTATAAAAGTATTTAACTCCACATTCTACCAAATTTTTCCTCACTCCGAGTACATAGCCTCCAATACCTCTACCAAACCTGCTATTTCTAAAAGCTGGTTTCCAAGTTGTATCAAACTGTTCGAATCTATTTTGAAAGTTCACAATATTCTTATCTTCAACGTGAGTTTCCAACAATATAAATATATCGAATTGATCAATGTATTCAAAAAAATCAGGGATAAAATGCTTATTAGCTAAACCATGAACATTATATGATACTATTTAAGACTAATTTTATTATTTAGTTGTTTTAAGGATTTGTTTATATCTTTTTCCATATTGCAAATTTGTTTACTATTGTTAATATTTTTCATTAGTTTTTTGAATTACAGTCTTCTAAAATTTTATTATATTCTAAGTTAATATCTATCAACTTCTCACCATACTTGGTTTTTAAAATTTCCTCTCCTTTATCCTGACCACACATTAATATATTGTTTTTGTTCCAATACAATTGATTCTTATCTACTATCAACTGATCATCTCTTACAAAAACTTTTATTGCGCTATCCACCTGTACGAGTTCCCTTTTTAGCTGCAGCATTACCTTCTTATTTTGTTGTCGATCCATACATAGTTCGCGTTCTACGTGAATTGAAGTGCCGGCCAAGTATTTTGTGTGTTTGAAAATCTGCGAAACCATTTCTGTAGTCCTAAGTTCGACCACTACCGTCATTTTGTCATCTTTTTCGAAAATTTTCCTTGTTTCTTCAATTTCAACATTTCTGTTCATTTTCAGGTTTTGCTTGAACATTTTCTTCACAGCCGTAAATGCAGAGGGTTGACTATCTAGGCCCCTGATTATAAGTTTTCTCTTTGCCAAACTTTTTTCTAATAACATCATTCTGCGTTGATCACATTCTCTTGCCATCTGAAGTTTTGATAGCTCACTTTGTAGAATTTTATTTTCTGTTGACAATCTCTTTACCTCGGCTTTTACTTCGTTTACGTTCTCTTTCACCTCCAGTAAGTCACTTTTCGTGGGTAGATTTTTCAATTTTTCATCTAATTTTTGATCCAAAAGTGTGGCCATCATATTCAAAAGGTCGCTAGAGGCCATATTTCAGACTTGATTTAATTTTTCCATATTTTCTGGTGAAGTCTCAATAAATTTGCGTTTTGAATTTTGTGTCTCTAGGCCCACTGTGCGTGACGTTATAGGTGTTGATATATCTGAATTAGTTTGCATACTTTTAGGGATTATTATTTAAAAGATAATACCGTTCAGGTAGCAGTTGCAATGTCAACACCAGATGTCGATAACACCGTAATTAATAAAATGCAAACACGATATGGTAACACACGATAAAAAACAATATTATGGTAGAGCAGGACAAACAGCTGATGATTATTATTTAATTTTTGCTTTGATTGAGTGTTTATCAAAAGATATACTTGCTCGCACTTCCAATAGAATTTTACCAATTACCAAGATTAAGTTTTTTAAAAATTGCAATTAAATCGCCTCCAAGAAATGATAGGCACCTGACTCCATTCACAATGCTGCACAACAAATTACTCCTGCAAGTAAACACACTCCGAATAACCAAGATGCAGATCTTATAAGGTTTTTTTTCCAAAATATTAAAGCGTAAGTAACAACACGTCTTACTTCCAGAAAAAACTCAACCATCTATCTCGTAAAAGTATTAATTTACAAAAGTTTAAAGTTTTCGCGAGTTCACTGTATATGAATATAATTATCGTTAATTGTAAAAATACAAAAAATTATTATTTTAATGATTATTAAATACATACATTTATATTATAGATCTTACATGTGAAATCAGCCTTCTGACGCTGTTGCTTCTGACGTTATTGAAATCGTTGAATTTGATTGGATGGTTGGTTTGATGGTTTGGTTTGGTGTGAGTTTGTTGTTTTTTTTTTTTTTTTGTAGGTATAAGTTCACTGTGTGGTATAAGTTCGACTGTATCATTGTCACAAAATTTAATATTCCATCAGTAATTTGTCTTTTATTTGAAACTGGTTTTGTTTCTCAAAATTTTTTTTTTGCAATTTTTATTTATTGTATCTTCAATATAATTGAACTATCAATAATTACTCATATCTTAAGTCTAAAAAAATAAATATACTTGTTTAGTCCAACCAGTGCTGGACAAAAAAAATGTATGTTTCACGGTTACTGTAATTTGCGAGTTATCCCTCTGGTGTACGGATGAGAGAAGCAGTGTCCCTCCTCCTTAGTCGAATGTAACCAGGTTCATTAAGTATGTTACGGGCCAGTGGATTCCGATGAGTTTCAAGCTTCCTTAAATACCTTATGGCAAGTTTCGCTATTTCTGCCTTAACTGATGGCACGTTTAGATCTTTATGAATGTTCGAGTTTTTTATATACCAAGAAGCAGATGTAATTATACGAAGAATCTTATTTTGGCGCCTTTGAAATTTTTCTACGTTGGTAGCTGAGGCAGTGCCCCATAATTGAATGCCATAACACCATATTGGTTTTAGAATTGACTTGTATAATAAAAGTTTGCAATCTAAAGCTAGAGTAGAATTTCTGCCAATAAGCCAGTTTAGTTGGACTGCTTTTAACTTCATTTGTGTTAACTTTGTTTCTATGTGGCGTTTCCATGTAAGGCGCCGGTCAAAATGTATGCCGAGATATTTGACGTCTGAAAGCTGAGGTATCGTTTGGTTATTTATCCGAATAGGGGGGCAAGATTCTCTACGCAGTGTAAAGGTTATGTGAGTACATTTTTGTTCATTAACTTTTATTCTCCATTTCTTCAACCATTTTTCTAAATTGGATATGTGGTCTTTAAATATCGTGATGCTACTTCGGGTCTTTCGTGAATGCTCAAAAAGGCTGTGTCGTCAGCAAATGTCGATGTGTGAACTCGGTTACTAGTTGGCATGTCTGAAGTATATAATAAGTATTAAAAGGGCCCCAATATACTACCTTGGGGAACTCCGGCTTCGATTGGCTGGGGTGAGCTCAAAAATCTCCTTCTTTTACAATAAATTTTCGTTCGGTTAAATAACTATCTAGCAGCTTATATAGGTTTACGGGCAAGTTCAGTTTTAGCTTATATATTAGGCCTTCATGCCATACCTTATCAAATGCTTGAGAAACGTCGATAAAAAGCGCAGAGCAGTATTTTCTCTCTTCAAAAGTCTTCTTAACAAGATTGACTAACCTGTGAGTTTGTTCGAACGTACTATGTTTTTTCCTGAAGCCGAATTGATGGTTTGGAATACATCCTTTGTCGCTTAGTTATTAACATCCTCTCAAACAGCTTTGACATATTTGACAAAAGGCTTATTGGTCTGTATGATTCAATTTTTGTGTGGTCTTTTCCTGGTTTAGGAATCATTGTAACCAAGGACACCTTCCACTCTGTGGGAAAGTACTCAAGACGTAAAATGGCATTAAAAATAAAAAGAACGATTCTGCGAGCTATACGGGGCAACTCAATTAACATCTTGTTACTGGTCTTATCAACGCCAGGGGCTTTTTTGGTGTGTAAATCCGTTATTGCCTTTTAAGATCACCAAATTCAAATCTTATCGGGACTGCAGTACTAGCCTCGACAACTGGCAACTCAACTATATCGGTCGATATATTTGGGGTAAAAACCTTTTTCAAATGTCCAGCAAATAAATTTCCTTTTTCGGTATCACTCCTTGCCCAGCCTCCAGCTGAAGTTAGCAAGGGAGGCTTACGTAAGACTGGCCTTTTAAGATTTCTACAAGCACGCCATAACGAATAATCTGATTGCGGAGTTGCGTCTAGGTCTTCCAAATAGGTTTTCAGGGAGGCTACTCTTCGAGATTCCAGCATGTCTCTTAGCCGGTTCGTGCATTCTTTAAGTCTGCTTTTGAGTTGAGGAGATATCTGTGATTGCCATTCTCTACGAATTTTTCTTTTTTCATCCAAGAGCCGTTCGATATCTGCAGAATAAATTTGATTGTATCTAGCTAATTGGCGGGTTATTGTTGAATGTTGGGCAGCTGATTTGAGGATTTGGCCAAAATCAATAAGACTGCGCTCTACGTCTTCAGGTGTTCTTAGCGGGATGTTTTCCGAACAATGAGTACTAAGATACTTTCTATATTTCAACCAATTAATGCTTGTGATAGTCATTGGTGATATGATGTTTTGTTTGTCCCATATATAGACGATAGTGGGTGAATGATCTGAGGATAATTCAAGTGACGCTTCAGCTTTAATCATTTCTCTCGGAATACCCTTAATGACGCCAAAATCGATAACATCAGGTATTTTTTGTCGATCAGTAGGCCAACAGGTGGGTTGTCCATTCGATATCACATTCAGATGCATTTTTGAAATTGTGTCAAACAAAACACGACCTTTTGGAGTTATTAGGCGTGATCCCCAAAATGTATGTTTAGCGTTGTAGTCGCCTGATGCTATGAAACAGGGACCTAGTGATTTGAAGAAATCGCTGTATTGATTCTCTGATATTTGAAACCTAGGAGGTGAATAAATCGAAGAAATTACAAAGTTTTGATGAAATTCTTCAATGCAGATGATTGTTGCTTGTTGTCTTCACAAAAATCACACTGTAAATAATGTTTGATTCGAGCCTTTATTAGTATTGCTGAACCACCACATGCTCTGCCACGGGGGTCTTTGGTGTCATATAAGATATAGCCATTTATTTTAAAAAAGCTATTTGTTGTTAAGTGAGTCTCTGAAACCAGCATGACATCAATTTGTTCCTTCTTAAAGAAGTACTCGAGTTCATTTTTTTGTTGGCGCAAGCCGTTTGCGTTCCAGAAACATATTTTTAAACAGTTCAGGGGCAAACTTTCTCTATTTCTGAGATTATCTACATATTTTACCTTAAATCCCGTTTTTTGAAGGTTAGCTGTTATCTCCTTTGGATCCACGTATGAATCTATACCTTTAATAATTACCTGTAAACCTTTGCTGCTCTTGAGTTGATAGGTATAAAAGTTTTTCTTGCATTTTTCAAATTCATCTATTGTTTTACGATAGCTGGTTTCGTCATTTACTTGAATTTTCGTCTCGTTGATGTTACCACGTTTAATAGAAACCACATAAAATGAATTCTCCCCAATAACTGAAATTAATTTCTTTATAAGTTCGTTCGAGGTTTTCTCCCTAAAGAAAATTGGAGGAGGTTTCGACGACTTGGGTGCCGTTTTTGATTCACTTGTTTCACTATCTAAAATAGCAAAACGATTGTGGGAATTTATTCCGTTCGAATCCTTTTCTTTATGTACCTTAGACATTGGAGCTAATTATGAAGATTTAGGGCTTCGTCCTATGATTATATAGGCGATTGGCCAGATATATCCCACCCAAAAATTGTATATTGGGCCAGTGGACAGCCCGGACACGAATAAATTTTTCCGGTTAAAACTTGTGAGCTCAGTTCCGGACCGAACACCAGTGCAACCTTACCTGAGTGGTAGAACGTTGGATCTGCCAGCTGCAAGCCAGGAAAATATTCCCGAACAGTCTCTGCAACGTCCTCTCACACAAATTATTTTCAGTTTTTATTTATTTCAACATTGTCTACATTTTTGTTACTTAAATTAAAGAGGCTCATTGGCCCCTATTGTTTTTGTTTTTTTTTAAAGTAGCAAAGTAATAACTCTGATACTGAACGAAACTCTTCACCCCAATTTGCACCCCTAATATACAACGGAATTATTGTGCATTCGCAAGATTCTGTTTTTATTACAATGGTTTCCAAGACACCATATTTTTTATAAAAGTATTTAACTCCACATTCTACCAAATTTTTCCTCACTCCGAGTACATAGCCTCCAATACCTCTACCAAACCTGCTATTTCTAAAAGCTGGTTTCCAAGTTGTATCAAACTGTTCGAATCTATTTTGAAAGTTCACAATATTCTTATCTTCAACGTGAGTTTCCAACAATATAAATATATCGAATTGATCAATGTATTCAAAAAAATCAGGGATAAAATGCTTATTAGCTAAACCATGAACATTATATGATACTATTTAAGACTAATTTTATTATTTAGTTGTTTTAAGGATTTGTTTATATCTTTTTCCATATTGCAAATTTGTTTACTATTGTTAATATTTTTCATTAGTTTTTTGAATTACAGTCTTCTAAAATTTTATTATATTCTAAGTTAATATCTATCAACTTCTCACCATACTTGGTTTTTAAAATTTCCTCTCCTTTATCCTGACCACACATTAATATATTGTTTTTGTTCCAATACAATTGATTCTTATCTACTATCAACTGATCATCTCTTACAAAAACTTTTATTGCGCTATCCACCTGTACGAGTTCCCTTTTTAGCTGCAGCATTACCTTCTTATTTTGTTGTCGATCCATACATAGTTCGCGTTCTACGTGAATTGAAGTGCCGGCCAAGTATTTTGTGTGTTTGAAAATCTGCGAAACCATTTCTGTAGTCCTAAGTTCGACCACTACCGTCATTTTGTCATCTTTTTCGAAAATTTTCCTTGTTTCTTCAATTTCAACATTTCTGTTCATTTTCAGGTTTTGCTTGAACATTTTCTTCACAGCCGTAAATGCAGAGGGTTGACTATCTAGGCCCCTGATTATAAGTTTTCTCTTTGCCAAACTTTTTTCTAATAACATCATTCTGCGTTGATCACATTCTCTTGCCATCTGAAGTTTTGATAGCTCACTTTGTAGAATTTTATTTTCTGTTGACAATCTCTTTACCTCGGCTTTTACTTCGTTTACGTTCTCTTTCACCTCCAGTAAGTCACTTTTCGTGGGTAGATTTTTCAATTTTTCATCTAATTTTTGATCCAAAAGTGTGGCCATCATATTCAAAAGGTCGCTAGAGGCCATATTTCAGACTTGATTTAATTTTTCCATATTTTCTGGTGAAGTCTCAATAAATTTGCGTTTTGAATTTTGTGTCTCTAGGCCCACTGTGCGTGACGTTATAGGTGTTGATATATCTGAATTAGTTTGCATACTTTTAGGGATTATTATTTAAAAGATAATACCGTTCAGGTAGCAGTTGCAATGTCAACACCAGATGTCGATAACACCGTAATTAATAAAATGCAAACACGATATGGTAACACACGATAAAAAACAATATTATGGTAGAGCAGGACAAACAGCTGATGATTATTATTTAATTTTTGCTTTGATTGAGTGTTTATCAAAAGATATACTTGCTCGCACTTCCAATAGAATTTTACCAATTACCAAGATTAAGTTTTTTAAAAATTGCAATTAAATCGCCTCCAAGAAATGATAGGCACCTGACTCCATTCACAATGCTGCACAACAAATTACTCCTGCAAGTAAACACACTCCGAATAACCAAGATGCAGATCTTATAAGGTTTTTTTTCCAAAATATTAAAGCGTAAGTAACAACACGTCTTACTTCCAGAAAAAACTCAACCATCTATCTCGTAAAAGTATTAATTTACAAAAGTTTAAAGTTTTCGCGAGTTCACTGTATATGAATATAATTATCGTTAATTGTAAAAATACAAAAAATTATTATTTTAATGATTATTAAATACATACATTTATATTATAGATCTTACATGTGAAATCAGCCTTCTGACGCTGTTGCTTCTGACGTTATTGAAATCGTTGAATTTGATTGGATGGTTGGTTTGATGGTTTGGTTTGGTGTGAGTTTGTTGTTTTTTTTTTTTTTTTGTAGGTATAAGTTCACTGTGTGGTATAAGTTCGACTGTATCATTGTCACAAAATTTAATATTCCATCAGTAATTTGTCTTTTATTTGAAACTGGTTTTGTTTCTCAAAATTTTTTTTTTGCAATTTTTATTTATTGTATCTTCAATATAATTGAACTATCAATAATTACTCATATCTTAAGTCTAAAAAAATAAATATACTTGTTTAGTCCAACCAGTGCTGGACAAAAAAAATGTATGTTTCACGGTTACTGTAATTTGCGAGTTATCCCTCTGGTGTACGGATGAGAGAAGCAGTGTCCCTCCTCCTTAGTCGAATGTAACCAGGTTCATTAAGTATGTTACGGGCCAGTGGATTCCGATGAGTTTCAAGCTTCCTTAAATACCTTATGGCAAGTTTCGCTATTTCTGCCTTAACTGATGGCACGTTTAGATCTTTATGAATGTTCGAGTTTTTTATATACCAAGAAGCAGATGTAATTATACGAAGAATCTTATTTTGGCGCCTTTGAAATTTTTCTACGTTGGTAGCTGAGGCAGTGCCCCATAATTGAATGCCATAACACCATATTGGTTTTAGAATTGACTTGTATAATAAAAGTTTGCAATCTAAAGCTAGAGTAGAATTTCTGCCAATAAGCCAGTTTAGTTGGACTGCTTTTAACTTCATTTGTGTTAACTTTGTTTCTATGTGGCGTTTCCATGTAAGGCGCCGGTCAAAATGTATGCCGAGATATTTGACGTCTGAAAGCTGAGGTATCGTTTGGTTATTTATCCGAATAGGGGGGCAAGATTCTCTACGCAGTGTAAAGGTTATGTGAGTACATTTTTGTTCATTAACTTTTATTCTCCATTTCTTCAACCATTTTTCTAAATTGGATATGTGGTCTTTAAATATCGTGATGCTACTTCGGGTCTTTCGTGAATGCTCAAAAAGGCTGTGTCGTCAGCAAATGTCGATGTGTGAACTCGGTTACTAGTTGGCATGTCTGAAGTATATAATAAGTATTAAAAGGGCCCCAATATACTACCTTGGGGAACTCCGGCTTCGATTGGCTGGGGTGAGCTCAAAAATCTCCTTCTTTTACAATAAATTTTCGTTCGGTTAAATAACTATCTAGCAGCTTATATAGGTTTACGGGCAAGTTCAGTTTTAGCTTATATATTAGGCCTTCATGCCATACCTTATCAAATGCTTGAGAAACGTCGATAAAAAGCGCAGAGCAGTATTTTCTCTCTTCAAAAGTCTTCTTAACAAGATTGACTAACCTGTGAGTTTGTTCGAACGTACTATGTTTTTTCCTGAAGCCGAATTGATGGTTTGGAATACATCCTTTGTCGCTTAGTTATTAACATCCTCTCAAACAGCTTTGACATATTTGACAAAAGGCTTATTGGTCTGTATGATTCAATTTTTGTGTGGTCTTTTCCTGGTTTAGGAATCATTGTAACCAAGGACACCTTCCACTCTGTGGGAAAGTACTCAAGACGTAAAATGGCATTAAAAATAAAAAGAACGATTCTGCGAGCTATACGGGGCAACTCAATTAACATCTTGTTACTGGTCTTATCAACGCCAGGGGCTTTTTTGGTGTGTAAATCCGTTATTGCCTTTTAAGATCACCAAATTCAAATCTTATCGGGACTGCAGTACTAGCCTCGACAACTGGCAACTCAACTATATCGGTCGATATATTTGGGGTAAAAACCTTTTTCAAATGTCCAGCAAATAAATTTCCTTTTTCGGTATCACTCCTTGCCCAGCCTCCAGCTGAAGTTAGCAAGGGAGGCTTACGTAAGACTGGCCTTTTAAGATTTCTACAAGCACGCCATAACGAATAATCTGATTGCGGAGTTGCGTCTAGGTCTTCCAAATAGGTTTTCAGGGAGGCTACTCTTCGAGATTCCAGCATGTCTCTTAGCCGGTTCGTGCATTCTTTAAGTCTGCTTTTGAGTTGAGGAGATATCTGTGATTGCCATTCTCTACGAATTTTTCTTTTTTCATCCAAGAGCCGTTCGATATCTGCAGAATAAATTTGATTGTATCTAGCTAATTGGCGGGTTATTGTTGAATGTTGGGCAGCTGATTTGAGGATTTGGCCAAAATCAATAAGACTGCGCTCTACGTCTTCAGGTGTTCTTAGCGGGATGTTTTCCGAACAATGAGTACTAAGATACTTTCTATATTTCAACCAATTAATGCTTGTGATAGTCATTGGTGATATGATGTTTTGTTTGTCCCATATATAGACGATAGTGGGTGAATGATCTGAGGATAATTCAAGTGACGCTTCAGCTTTAATCATTTCTCTCGGAATACCCTTAATGACGCCAAAATCGATAACATCAGGTATTTTTTGTCGATCAGTAGGCCAACAGGTGGGTTGTCCATTCGATATCACATTCAGATGCATTTTTGAAATTGTGTCAAACAAAACACGACCTTTTGGAGTTATTAGGCGTGATCCCCAAAATGTATGTTTAGCGTTGTAGTCGCCTGATGCTATGAAACAGGGACCTAGTGATTTGAAGAAATCGCTGTATTGATTCTCTGATATTTGAAACCTAGGAGGTGAATAAATCGAAGAAATTACAAAGTTTTGATGAAATTCTTCAATGCAGATGATTGTTGCTTGTTGTCTTCACAAAAATCACACTGTAAATAATGTTTGATTCGAGCCTTTATTAGTATTGCTGAACCACCACATGCTCTGCCACGGGGGTCTTTGGTGTCATATAAGATATAGCCATTTATTTTAAAAAAGCTATTTGTTGTTAAGTGAGTCTCTGAAACCAGCATGACATCAATTTGTTCCTTCTTAAAGAAGTACTCGAGTTCATTTTTTTGTTGGCGCAAGCCGTTTGCGTTCCAGAAACATATTTTTAAACAGTTCAGGGGCAAACTTTCTCTATTTCTGAGATTATCTACATATTTTACCTTAAATCCCGTTTTTTGAAGGTTAGCTGTTATCTCCTTTGGATCCACGTATGAATCTATACCTTTAATAATTACCTGTAAACCTTTGCTGCTCTTGAGTTGATAGGTATAAAAGTTTTTCTTGCATTTTTCAAATTCATCTATTGTTTTACGATAGCTGGTTTCGTCATTTACTTGAATTTTCGTCTCGTTGATGTTACCACGTTTAATAGAAACCACATAAAATGAATTCTCCCCAATAACTGAAATTAATTTCTTTATAAGTTCGTTCGAGGTTTTCTCCCTAAAGAAAATTGGAGGAGGTTTCGACGACTTGGGTGCCGTTTTTGATTCACTTGTTTCACTATCTAAAATAGCAAAACGATTGTGGGAATTTATTCCGTTCGAATCCTTTTCTTTATGTACCTTAGACATTGGAGCTAATTATGAAGATTTAGGGCTTCGTCCTATGATTATATAGGCGATTGGCCAGATATATCCCACCCAAAAATTGTATATTGGGCCAGTGGACAGCCCGGACACGAATAAATTTTTCCGGTTAAAACTTGTGAGCTCAGTTC
This sequence comes from Phasia obesa, assembly GCA_949628195.1. Classification (NCBI taxonomy): domain Eukaryota; kingdom Metazoa; phylum Arthropoda; class Insecta; order Diptera; family Tachinidae; genus Phasia; species Phasia obesa. The sequence continues at coordinate 123,561,425 of OX451215.1, read as the reverse complement.
CGGACCGAACACCAGTGCAACCTTACCTGAGTGGTAGAACGTTGGATCTGCCAGCTGCAAGCCAGGAAAATATTCCCGAACAGTCTCTGCAACGTCCTCTCACACAAATTATTTTCAGTTTTTATTTATTTCAACATTGTCTACATTTTTGTTACTTAAATTAAAGAGGCTCATTGGCCCCTATTGTTTTTGTTTTTTTTTAAAGTAGCAAAGTAATAATGCCGTTGTAAAAAAAGAAAAAAGAGAGAAAGAAAAAATGTTTACAGAACACTTTGTTGTTGTATTAAAAACAAGTTTGATTTTTTGCTTCTGTTCGAATTTATTCACACTTTTTGTTTTTGTTTTTGTCAATTGCGAGCTTAAAAAAAATCGCGTCCGCACTTATCAACGCACAAACTAAAACTGTGATTTCTCAAAATTGCTTTTAAGTTTTTTTTTTTACACACTTATTTTATTATTTCTCTTTTTTCTTTTATTTGTGTCTCTTTACGTCAATTTTGCTTCAATCACTGAAATTACTGCAGTTTTATATTTTTTTGTATTATATTTTACAGAGCACATTTTTCATTCGCTTTTTCTTAGTTTTTTTCTCACAATTTTGTCACTTTTGTTTTTTCAGATTCTTTTTGAAAATGTAATTAATTTTTCACTTAAATGTTTTTTTTATGGGGAGAAAAAAAATTCAATTTAAAAAAAGAAAAATTTCACACCCGACCGCCACCAATTCATTGTCACGGTCGCCATATAATAATAAAACAACATTCAATTAGAATATGATATTAAGTAAAAATACTCCAGATAAAAATTGATATCCAAAGAATGTATGACATACTTTAGGTTCAATGAAATCTGTATGAGTAATTCCACTGTTTACCACAATAGGCCTTAGGGTTTCAGTATTAAGCGAATTTCCAGCTTTCGGTATAGGAAAAACTTTTGCAAGCTTCCAATTATCCGGAAAGACTGATGTTGTTATAATACAATTAATCAAATGTAATAAATGGTTACTTGTTAAAGGAAATATAATTTTCAAAAATCTCAATGGTATACCATCAACACCACAAGAATTTGATTTGATTTTACTAAAGGCAGTTGTAGTGTATCAATGACATACTTTGATTGTAGTATTAAAAACTGCAATGAACAAATGTCAATGAGCTCTAAACATAAATAAGCCCAGACGATCACATAAACATAAATGTAAACAGAAGCTATAAACTCGAAGAATCAAATGAATAAACAATCGTACAAACAAATATATATGAATTTCTTAATATAGGTCAGTATTTGATTTTTGTTTAAAGTTAAATAATATAAATATTTGGTTATTAATTCGATATTTTTAAATCATATTTGCTCGCGTATAGTAATCGAATGTTCAGTTGATGAAACCATATTTTTGCAATTTTGTAATTTGAACCGTATTGTTGCTAAGTAAAATCAACCAAAAATTAGTGAGAGCCTGATACAATGTTTCACTTAATGAATTGTAGAACTATTTAAGTCTAGCGTATAGAGATTCTCATTATTAGTATTTAAGCAAAAAGTTTTTAATAAAGTGGCGTCTTATATTTTTAACTTTCAAACAATAAACTTCTTTCATTTTTAACTCATTACATGGCGATCCGATCATTGCTCTGATCGTATATAAACAGCAAAAAAATTTGCTATTCAATAGAATCCAGCATACATAGCTTATGCTTAGCAGAATTCTGTTGAATTTTCCTGAAATAAAGAGCAAGGCCCATGACGGAAACGTGGGAGGAAATCCATGAAAACCGTAAGGAGGCCGAAGAAAATTGGGCCCGATTGTTACGGGAAGGACGAGCAGACGAGAAGCCGGAAATCCTTAATGCGGGTCCTAAACCCAAGAAACTGAAGCCAAAGCGACTAAAGGAAGTAAAAATCCCGATTTTTCCCTTACCCAATATAAAAAAAATCAAGAGGAGGCGAAATAAACCGAATGAAAAAGGAACTTAGGGTGCTCCAGGATATGATGCTGTATGAAACTCAACATAAAAATGAAATATTCTGTCAAATAAATAGTTTAAAATTGCAAATTAGAACAAAGAAAAGATCCTTAAGAAAGAAGAACAAAAAAAAAATAAAAACAAAAATTTTATAGAATGAATAAATTAATTTTATCATTATTAATTTTGTCAATCATAGCATACTTACTAGTTCTATGGATAAAGATAAGCATAATTGGCGCAATAAATAACGGATTGATAAAGACAAACAAAATCATTCAAGATCAATTCAATAATCTTATACGCACAAAAGATATTTTTTCCATTTGGTAAAATGAACAAACTAAAGGATTTGTACAACAAACTCATAGGTTGGATAATTTTCGCTATTGTAATAACACCAATGATCATAATATTAGATTTAAAGATATTGAAACTAGTAAAATTAATAATAAGAGACCAAACTAGTAAGAAATATAAGTAGAAATTAGAATTTGACATGAATATTTTAAAGCCCTTGGAACAAATAATTATAAATGCCAAGAAATCATACACTGTAGAAACAATAGATGAGAAAATCTTAGAAGTCCAAGACATACAAAGTAATATTTAAGAACAATTAACTGACAAGTTGGAAAGGGATGAAAGGAATACAATATTAGAAAAACTATTTATACTAGAAAGGGAAGCTTTAGATTTGTTGGAGCAACATAGGGAAAGGAAAAAGAGTCAAATAAAAAATTTAATAATGGCGAATTTAGATATTAATGAGTTGTCCGCTATCACAAATTTGATACCCAAATTAAGCGGTAAACCCAATGAACTAAATGATTTTATTACAAACTTGGAAGCAGTAACTTTGACTGTTCTAGAAGACAAAAGTGCATCTTTCTTCAATTTTATATTCAAATCGAGAATAGAACTGCGAGTGCAAAACAGATTGAAACAAACGTCAGTGCCCACGGCGATAACAGAATTAATAACAAGTTTAAAAGCAACCTATAAACCATTAAAAACTTCAATTACCATACCAAGTATCACTCAGAGAGATGGCAACATTCTAGGTTTTGCTAACAAAATAGAAAACCTTGTCATAGTATTGAACGAAATACAAATATCTGAGGAGGGAGAAAATCATAGATCCTCCATAATCAGCACAAACAATAAAATAGCATTCAATGCATTCATGAATGGATTGACAGATGCACAAATTATAACTACAATTGACGCAAGTCAAGTCAAAACTTTCAATGAGACAGTTGAAATTGCAGAACAAGTGACATCACGAACAACACAGAAGCAAACATGTCACCAGAAAGTATCCAGCGGTCAAGGAACACACTACAGGCAACAACAAAAATGCAGAAACTGTGGAGGCAGTCATGGTAACAGATGCCCCGCAGTAGGCATCAAGTGCAACAATTGCGGAAAATTAAACCACTATTCAAGGATGTGTCGTTCAAAAACACAACAAAACAACAACAATAATATAAGACACAACAATAGCCAACAAAAAGACACAACAATAGCCAAAACAAATAACAACAATCAAAGATATAACAACCCGAATCAAAGAAATATGGGTCAAGGAAGATTGAATGTTAATAACAGGAACCGTAATGTAAATCACATACAAGAGCAGGGAAACTCCACACCCGCGGAGGTAACACAAATGGAACCCCCACAGGGAACAAATTAGAAACTAAAAGAATATATTGAGAAATTACTTAAAATTAAAAATAGTAAACGAAACAAACGAATCGAATGTTCAGTTGATAAAACCATAGTTTTGCAATTTTGTAATTTGAACCGTATTGTTGCTAAGTACAATCAACTAAAAATTTGTGAGAGCCTGATACAATGTTTCACTTAATGAATTGTAGAACTATTTAAGTCTAGCGTATAGAGATTCTCATTATTAGTATTTAAGGAAAAAGTTTTTAATAAAGTGGCGTCTTATATTTTAAACTTTCAAACAATAAACTTCTTTCATTTTTAACTCATTACACAGTATATAAATCGGAAAGATTAATACACGTGAAGAAAAATAAGCCAAGAGAACTCTCAAAACGCACTGGTTCAAAGACACTTTCAGAAAGTAACTATTTATCTTATCAACATCTAGCTCAGCATTAGCATTATTTCTGTCACCGCTACTTGCTTTTCTTAATTTGTTCCACATTCCCTTGGAATCAACATTATGAAATATATTACTAAAATAACCTCTTTTGACTCTTCGCAAGGTTCGTTTCGCCTTATTTCTATTCTTGCAGAAAACACTCCATTTATAAGAGGTTGGGTCATTTACATAAGCCCTATATGCACGGTCTCTTAGAACTTCAGCAGACTTAACCCACTCTGCAGATTTCCTTTTAACTTTAAATCGCGATATAGAAACTAATGAAAGCATTTGGGGCATTAAATTTTAAAGTATAGAGAGTTGACAGTTCACGTCGTTTGTATTGTAAAATAGAGAAAAATCATGTTCAAACATAATATTTATTAATTCATCAACATCAACCAATGAGTAATTGCGGTATTCAATGTATAGATCCAAATCTTTAAAATTTAAGGGCAATTCAAATGAAGCACAAATAAATGCATGATGAGATGATAAAAAAGGGCATTGAAATTGATCTGTTGGACATGAAATAGTTTTACCACTTAAAAGAATGTAATCTAAAAGTGAAGTTGCATTATTACGTACATCATAATAAGTTGGCAATTGGTTGTGTCGTATTGTTACATTTAAGCGATTACATAAAAAGCGCATTCTATATGATTTTGTCGGATTATATAGATCATTGTTGAAATCAGCAACTATAATTATATTATCATATCTCTCAAAAACATTACCAACAGACGATTCAAAAATATCTAGATTTCTATTCGGTAAGTAAACAACACCTACTAGCATCTTAGTTCTATTTAAATTCACTTCAATAAAAATAGTTTCACGTTCCCCATAATGACACTCCGTGTCAACAATCCTATATTGGATATTCCGAGAAACATAAATACCTACTCCTCCACCACGTCCATGCGGACGATCATTCCGACAAAAAGTATAACCAGGGATCTGAACTGCATTATCTGGCACAACAGGCTCTAGCCAAGATTCAGTTATAGCAATAATTTCATAGGACAAGTTCTCTATAAAATTCGCAAACTCATCAAACTTTACAGAGTATATCGCTGGCTTTATGCTTTGAACATTACAATGGCCTATTTTAAATTTAGAATTCAAACCCTGAAATTGCATATTAAAATGACTCCCACCGCTGACGACTGCACCTAAATTCAAGTTAACGGATGACGTATTTGTATGTTACAAATTGAAGCCGCATTAACAAAACAAACCTTAAAGCTAATATTAAGATCCTAATATCAAAATATAGAATATTGATTATATAAAAAAATAATAATTAATATCGTATGTAGATATCAGTCAATAATTCAATTTTTATAAAAAAGTTTTTTCTTTATATTTCATATTTGGGAGAAAGACGATGTGTCAAAGATGCTATTAGTTTATATAAAATCAAAGTTTAAAATTGGTTAGATAATTCAGTAACTAGTAGCAGCTTTGACTTATTACTTAGTTCCAATGAACTAGAAATTAATTAATGTTTTGATAAAAAATAATATACGAGTACACATGTACATGTAAATATACATATGTACATGGTGAGATCATTTGAATTTTTTAATAATAACACAGGGCAACAGCAAAAATATGCTCGAGTAACTACTATTTACATTTGATGTATCATGGCTACCTTAGTACAAAAATGGTAAAATTTTTAAATTCTATGGATAGATTTTTTTTTTTAAATTTTTTTTTTTAAAATTGCAATTTTTTTGAGACGTTTCTTAAAATAATTAATGATAACTCAAAAACTACTAGTCCGATATTATTAAAATAAATTCAGAAAAATTAAGATTTGCATAGCCTTTAATTCGTCTATATATCGCGTTTCAATCGGATCAATAGTATCGGAGTTATAATAAAAAACTTAAGAAAAAAATATATTTTTTACGTAAAAATGGCAAAAATTTTCGTTTTAAAAAAATCATAAAAAATCGAAAACGGCAAAAAACTTCCAGATTCATTTTTTTATCGCATAGCGACATATAATAGCAACAAAATGAGATATCGACCATAAAAATCGATTGATTTTTTTCGAATTTATTCACATTTTAGTGAATTCGCTCATTTTCACAAAATTTTAGTTTTTTGCTTGATATACGCATTATAGCGGGTTTTCAAATGTGTGAAAAACATAAATTTTCCAATTTCAAGGGGTGCATGTCGGATTAATGTTAGATTTGATGAGAAACTTCCACCCACAAAATTTTAGTCGAATTCGACAACGTTAACACGTAGCGCATAGGCCCCAAATCTGAAAAAAAGCGTTTAAATCGAAAATAATTGACAAATTTTCAGTTTTTGCAAAATTAACGCTATTTATTTCCCCTTTTGCAAAAAAGTGGATCCTGGTCCTTAGGGCAAACACAATGAGATTTACAATAAGCTACATGTCTTTAAGTTTTCGAGTTATTACAATTTTCACTGGCCATTATATGTCCTTGAGAACTTGCCGAAGACAATTTACAAAAACATTTTACTTTTAAAATTTTTTATTTTTTTCTTTTTTAACAATAAAATATAAAATTTCGCTAAAATTGACTGATATCTTCCTATTACACAACGCAACAAAATAAAAAAATTAGATGCTTTTGAAACCACTATACAATATCCAGGTACTGCCAAAGTGTTTTGGATGAATGAGAAATGTATGGCAAAACAAGTACGCGAAATACTGTTTTGGGCAAAACACGTATTTCAGTGGGACACGTGTTACTGTGGAAATACAGTATTGAATGTAGAAAATTGTTTGGAACAGATCTTTATGGCATTTTTATGATTTTCAGAATTAAAAAAAGTAAGCAATAAAGGAAAAGTTTTTTAATTTTTACGATTTCAGTAGAAATCTGATAAACGATGAAATGCTCCTTTTCTGTTGGCTACCTGTCGCCTTATGCTATGGAGAGAAACAAAGAATCATGAATCTGATTGCTATTTTTGTTTAACTACAAAAACCGGCTTTGGAAAACATTTGCGATGGTCTTACCCTACGAGGTCTGCTGATGGGTTTCAACTTGCAGTTCTACATTCACAGATTATGGATGCACAAGATCAGGGACCAAGCTGTAGTCAAGTGCTTTCATCTTCACAAGGACACTCAACCTCAAGCATGTGTTCTCAATCAGGAAGTTCAGATCCAGAACTACCTATATCTGAAAATGACGAGTTCATCCCACACAAAAATATCTCACCGAGACCATGGAATCAAGACCAGCTAAATGATGTAATAAGAGAACTTGGATCGTCAAAAGCATCTTCGGAATTACTTGCATCCCGGATGAAGGAATCAAATCTCATAACGGAGGAAACTAAAGTTTCGTATTACCGTACCCGAGAAAAAGGCTTACTTCACTATTTTGCAGAAGAGGACGATTTTGTCTGCTGCACGGATATTCCTGGTTTGATGACTGCCATGGGCTTACATAGATATGATTCAAGCGAATGGCGTTTATTTATTGACTCATCAAAACGCAGCTTGAAGTGTGTCCTTTTGCACAATGGAAATAAATTTCACTCCTTGCCAATCGCACATTCAACCAAGGTAAAAGAAGAATACTCTGTAATTGCATTGGTCATGAAGAAGATAAAGTATAATGAACATAACTGGGTAATTTGTGTTGATATTAAGATGGTAAATTTCCTATTAGGTCAACAAAGTGGCTATAACAAATACCCTTGTTTTTTATGTTTACGGGACAGCAGAGCTAAGTCAGAACACTGGAAGAGAAAACAATGGCCTTATAGGGAAACACTGGACCCAGGTATGAGGAATGTTATAAATGTACCTCTGGTGCCCCGAGATCGCATCATATTACCCCCTCTTCACATTAAACTTGGTCTGATGAAACAATTTGTTAAAGCACTTAACAAAGATGGTGAATGTTTCCAGTATATTTCAAGGAAGTTTAAAAGTTTGAGTATGGAAAAGCTGAGAGCAGGAATATTTGACGGCCCACAAATTCGCAAATTGGTCAAAGATACCGATTTTCTCAGTTCAATGTCAGAAATTGAGAAAAATGCATGGGACTCGTTTGTATGGGTTATTCAACATTTCTTAGGAAATAACAAGGATGATGATTATGTTGCGCACGTTGAAGAGATGTTAACTCACTTCCAGAATCTTGGATGCAACATGAGCATCAAGTTACATTACCTTCACAGTCACTTAGATCGTTTTCCTGAAAATCTAGGAGACTTAAGTGAGGAACAGGGCGAACGATTTCACCAAGATATTCGGACAATGGAGGAAAGATACCAGGGTCGCTGGGATGCACACATGATGGCAGATTTTTGCTGGAGTATTCAGAGCAACACTTCGTTATTCAATAATAGAAAATGTCATAAAAGAAAATTCCAAAGTTTGTAGTTTATAATATTTATTTATTTATTTCCTTATTTTATATGTTGTAATAAATTTAAATAATAAAATATAAAATAAAAGAAAATACATGAATAAAACAATGAAATGCATTTTCGATCTATTCCATCGATTTGACTTAGTTACATTTTTTTGTCAATTGCCTTCGGCAAGTAACTTGAAAACTGTTTAACCGATTTAATAGATATGTAGCTTATTGTAAATCTCATTGTGTTTGCCCTAAGGACCAGGATCCACTTTTTTGCAAAAGGGGAAATAAATAGCGTTAATTTTGCAAAAACTGAAAATTTGTCAATTATTTTCGATTTAAACGCTTTTTTCAGATTTGGGGCCTATGCGCTACGTGTTAACGTTGTCGAATTCGACTAAAATTTTGTGGGTGGAAGTTTCTCATCAAATCTAACATTAATCCGACATGCACCCCTTGAAATTGGAAAATTTATGTTTATACGCTATAATGCGTATATCAAGCAAAAAACTAAAATTTTGTGAAAATGAGCGAATTCACTAAAATGTGAATAAATTCGAAAAAAATCAATCGATTTTTATGGTCGATATCTCATTTTGTTGCTATTATATGTCGCTATGCGATAAAAAAATGAATCTGGAAGTTTTTTGCCGTTTTCGATTTTTTATGATTTTTTTAAAACGAAAATTTTTGCCATTTTTACGTAAAAAATATATTTTTTTCTTAAGTTTTTTATTATAACTCCGATACTATTGATCCGATTGAAACGCGATATATAGACGAATTAAAGGCTATGCAAATCTTAATTTTTCTGAATTTATTTTAATAATATCGGACTAGTAGTTTTTGAGTTATCATTAATTATTTGAAGAAACGTCTCAAAAAAATTGCAATTTTAAAAAAAAATTTTTAAAAAAAAAATCTATCCATAGAATTTAAAAATTTTACCATTTTTGTACAAAGGTAGTCATGATACATCAAAATTATATAGTGGTTTTAAGAGCACATGAAATTTTTTTTATTTTGTTGTGCTGTGTAATTAATAGTTATTTCTCTTAAGGGACCTTATAGTACAAAGTTTTTGAACAATTCTTGTTTTTAGTTTTTTTTACTGATCGCAAGGTGGCTTTGTTTACCAAATAATGACCCAGCACAGTTTATAATTTTTATGTTGGTATGAACTTTATTCTAAGCTGAAGTGAACACGAATGCAACTTTAAAATAGAATTAAATATACTTAGTTTTAAAGACTGCTCACCACTTACTAAACAAAAACCATCTTGGACGACTACTTACTAACAATTTATTAACATTCATAAATTGAATATGTGCGTCCAAAATATCAAAAGCAATTGTTGGGTTAGAAGCCCAAAGTAAGATAAATTCATTTATATTTTGTTGTAGTTTTTTCCCATCTCTTGCTTTTATGTTTTGTATATTTCTGTTTACAATACTTCTCGCTTACATGTTTTCATTTTACTTTTCCTTATTCTATTATTCTTACTTTGATTTAACTTTTTTTTTCATATTTTATTTATTGAATCTTCAAATATATTTTTGAACTAACAATAATTACTCATATGTGAAGTCTAAAATAGAAATAAATATACTCTTTATGTCCAGCCAGTGCTAGACAGAAGAAAAAGATGTATGTTTCACGATTGCTTCTATCATTTGCGGGTCATAGCTCTGATGTTCGGGTGAGAGAAGAAATGTCCCTCCTTCTTAGACGAATGTAACCATGTTCATTTAGCATGATGCGAGCCAGCGGATTTGGATGAGTTTCAAGCTTCTTCAAACACGTTACTGCATATTTCGCTAATTCGGATTTAACTGTTGGCACGTTTAGATCTTTGTGGATGTTCGAGTTTCTTATGTACCAGGGAGCAACTGTGATCATCCATAGAATCTTATTTTGGCGCCTTTGGATTTTTTCTATATTGCTAGCTGAGGCAGTGCCCCATAATTGAATGCCATAGCACCAAATTGATTTTGAAATTAACTTGTAAAATAAAAGTTTGCAATCTAAAGCGAGAGTAGAATTTCTGCCGATAAGCCAGTTTAGTTGGACTGCTTTTAACTTCATTTGTGTTAACTTTGATTCTATGTGGCGTTTCCAAGTAAGGCGCCGGTCAAGATGTATGCCGAGATATTTCACGTCTGAAAGCTGTGGTATCATTTGGTTATTTATGTGAATAGGGGGACACGATTACCTACGCAGTGTAAAAGTTATGTGACTACGTTTATGTTCATTGACCTTAATTTTCCGTTTCTTCAACCACTTTTCTAAAATTAATATGTGATCTTGTAAATATCGTGATGCTACTTCGGGACTTTCGTGAATGCTTAAAAAAGCTGTGTCGTCAGTAAATGTTAATGTATGGACTCGGTCACTAGTTGGCATTTCTGAAGTATACAACAAGTTTAAAATCGGCCCCAATATACTACCCTGCGGAACTCCGGCTTCGATTGGCTCAGGTGAACTTAAAAAATTGCCTTCTTTAACAATAAATTTCCGATCAGTTAAATAACTATCTAACAGCTTATATAAGTTTGCGGGCAAATTCAGTATTAACTTATATTTTAGGCCATCGTACCATACCTTATCGAATGCTTGGGAAACGTCGATAAAAAGCGCAGAGCAGTATTTTGTTTCTTCAAAGGTCTTCTTAATTACGTTAACTAACCTGTGAGTTTGTTCGATTGTACTATGTTTTTTTCTGGTTTAGGAATCATAGTTATTAACGAAATCTTCCAACCGGAAGGATAGTACTCAAGGCGTAAAATGGCGTTAAAAATAAAAAGAATAATTTTGCGAGCTATATGGGGCAACTGAAATAACATCTTGTTACTGGTTTTATCAAAGCCAGGGGCTTTCTTCGTGTTTATATATGTTATTGCCCTTTCAATGTCACTATAATGAAATCTTAAGGGTACTGCAGCACTAGCTTCGGCAGTTGGCAAATCAACTGCATCAGTCAATACATTTGGAGTAAAGACCTTTTTCAAATGTTCAACAAATAATTTTCCTTTTTCGGTATCATTCCTTGCCCAGCCTCCAGACGAAGTTCGCAAGGGAGGCTTATGTTCTACTGGCCTTTTAAGGTTTCTTCAAGCACGCCATAATGAATAATCTGATTGAGGAGTTGGGTCAAGGTCGTTTAAAAAGTTTTTCAGAGATGCTGCTCTTCGGGATTCTAGTAAATCTCTTAACCGTTTCGTGCATTCTTTAAGTCTGCTTTTAATTTGAGGAGATCTGTGCAATTGCCACTGTCTGCGAATTTTTCTTTTCTCAGCCAAGAGCCTCTCGACGTCAACAGAATAGATTTGATTGTGTCTTATTAGTTGTCGGGTTACTGTTGCGTGCTGGGAAGCTAATTTAAGGTTCTGATCAAAGTCAGTAAGACTTTTCTCTACGTCTTCTGGAGTTCTTAGCGGGATATTTTCCGAACAAATGTGTACCTAGATATTTTTTATATTTCAACCAATTTATGCTTGTACTAGTTCTTGGTGACATGATATTTTGCTGGTTCCATATATATACTGTTAGGTCACCGTATAACACTAGTCTTTTATATTATTGAATTTTTTAATTTGTTTTGTATATAATTATTCATTTTAATTGATTTAAATTTATTCAGTTTTGGTTCACTGTAATTTGATATTAGTTTTGTACTTGCTAACCACTGTAACTTATTTTTGATGTTTACCCGTTAGTTTTGCATATTTGTTTCTCAAGTTATTGTTTTAAGATGTAACTTATGTTGTTGTTGTCTACAAGAATGCAAAGTTTGTTGTTGGTAGATTTAAATAAATACATATTATTAGTTGGTACATTGGAAGTGAGAAACAAAACAACAACAAACACTGTAGCTCTTATTTACTTACATACATTGATGTTAGGTTTAAGTTAAAGATTATTTTAAATAAAGATTATTGTTATAGTTGAGTTCAATTGAACTGGTCGCATTTTTATTTCATTATTGTCGTGTTGTTCTTGTCCGCTAATTCGTTAAACCTTAATAATCACTGCCCAAAGAACATTTCAGTGGCATATAGACAACAATTCCAAATTACTGAATTGCTCTATATAGCTGCCGGTGTGGAAAAAGCTCCTCATCGTACATTTTGGCGCCAAACGTGGGGCACGTGATCATTTAAAGTTTTTCCTAATTGTTGTTGTGCGGTTCGAGAAAATTCTAAAACTTTGTCGTTGAAGTACATTTTAAAAAGTGTACAGGTCGTTAAGTGGTGTAAAAAAAACAGAAACAGTTTTAATTAAATAAAAACTTGCAAATAAAAACTAGTGTAGTGAATCGAAAACATTTTAAAATTTTTTCGTGGTATATGTACATAAAAATATAATTGCATATTAAAATATCCCGTGGGCTCAAAGAGACAGAAAATTTTGTAAAATATAAAAAATAATTAGTTACTCTAAATTTAACGGCGGTTTAAACATTCATATACACTTATACATAAAAAAAATTAACTGTTGTGCATTCGGCTGGTTCCAGTACATAGTGTAAAATTTTCTGTACATCATAATTTTGTAACTTATACCGTTCTACTGTTCCAGTATATAAATTTAATAAATAAAAGCAATATATAAGACATTTGGTGGGAAAACTTTTGGCGTCGGTTACAGTGATCAACAAAATTGTTTCTCGTATTTTTGGACATTTGTAATACTTCTTCTGGCTCATATTTTATTAAATACATTTTAATTTTGTGAAAATAATTTTTTAAAATTTATAAAATGACGTTGGAAGATGTGAAGCAACAACGAGCGAATACAAAGAAAAGTATTACCCGAATTAAAAATCAAATCGAAGCCAACGGATGGGGTGAAGGTAAGACACTATCGACAGCTGAATTGAAGTGCCGTTTGGGAATTTTATTTTAAGCAGATATTAACGTACCAAACTGAAATTGAGAAATATGATCCAAATGACAATAGTAGGCCCGAAATTGAAGATTTGTATATTGCAGCAAAAATGAACATACAAACGCAGCTAGGTGAAGATGCTCATAATACAACGACATCTGATTCCACAATTTGTTTCCCTGTTGCTAACCATAAATTACCTCAACTCAAATTGCCCACATTTAGTGGTAAGTACAGCGAATATAAAAATTTTATAACTTCGTTTAACCAAATCATCGATCGTGAATTTGGCCTATCAAATATTGAAAAGTTCAACCATTTGCTAAACTGCCTTCATGGCCAAGCATTGGAAATGGTCAAAGCATTCCAGATTACGAATGAAAATTACCCAAAGGCTCTGGAAAGGCTAAAAACGCATTACGACAACAGCTCGCTGATTTTTATGGAAAATATTACCACTCTGTTCGAACTTCCAGCCGTTTTAAAATATAATTGTGTTCAACTACGAAGTCTTGTTGATAACGTTTCTGCTCTTTATAGCTCTCTACTATCTCTTGGCTCACATAGCGACATTTCGAATTCGATGCTTATTTATATAGTGCTGGAAAAAGTTGATGATGAGACTAAAATAAAGTGGAAAGATTCGTTGGACTTTACCAAATTGCCATCTTGGGATGATTGCTCCAAAGTTCTCGAAAGACATTGCTAGTTTTTGGAATCGGTTGACTCCAGCCACACTCACGTGACTCCTCGTAAGTTTGAGAATCATCAATCTGGTAAGTCCAAATATAAAAATTCAAAGCCAGGCTATACTTTCTCGGTTTCAAAACGTGTTTGCACCCTTTGCTCAAAGGCTGATCATACAATTAGTCGTTGTCCTCGCTTTAAAGATATGAACTTCAGCCAACGTTTTGAAAATATCAAACGCCTCGGTCTATGTATAAATTGTTTGTCAAAAGGGCATCAAGTCAACAACTGTTCCTATACATTCAAGTGCAAATTTTGTTCTCGCCTTCATCATACCTTGCTTCATCGGTCTCAACCAGCTATAAGGCCCTCGTCCCCTGCTGTTGAACCATGTATTTCTCGTGCTGCCTTGAATGATAGTTCCACCGCAGTTCATACTCACATCGAAAAATCTTCGCCGGAACAGGTGCTGCTTGCTACTGCCATGGTTCTCGTACGCGACGCTACTGGTTGCTATCAGTTAGGACGCGCCTTGCTAGATTCTTGCTCTCAATTAAATTTCATTACTGATGAATTTTCTCAAAAACTTCATCTGCCTCGAATAAAACAAACTACCGAAGTCGCCAGCATTGGAAATACTTTTAGTAAAAGTAAATATCGATCAACAACAAAAGTAAAATCTCGATTTACTGATTTTGAAGTGCCGCTATCGTTTTGTATTACGCCTCGTATATCGTATCAACCTGATTCTGAGTTAGATGTCTCATCGTGGAACTTGCCTTCAAATACCCAGCTTGCCGATGAAAACTTTTTTAAATCAAAGCGAATTGACTTGCTTATTGGTACTGAAACGTTTTTCGATATTCTGTCAGTAGGTCAGATTAAACTTGGTCCTAATTTACCGAAACTACACAAAACACTTTTTGGATGGATTGTAGCAGGTCATTATGTTTCGAATAAATTGCACGTTTCTGGTTCCTCATGTATGCTGTCAATAGAAGAGGAGATTGATCTTAAATTACAACGCTTGTGGGAAATTGAAGATATTAAGTCTGACTCAAATGTTTTATCTCCCGAACAGTCTGATTGTGAATCATTTTACATCAATAACGTTCATCGTAAATCAACTGGTAGGATTGTTGTTAAATTGCCCTTTAAGGAGCCAGCAGTCACTTTAGGACTTTCTCGTAATACTGCCCTTAAAAGATTTGTTTCTCAAGAGAGAAGGTTTTCGCGTGACAGCAATCTAAAAACACAGTATGTTGATTTTATGAAGGAATATGAAGAGTGTGGGCATATGAGCCTAGTCCGTAATCCACGTTTAAATGAGCCCCATTACTTCATTCCTCACCATTGCGTTTTCAAGCCCAATAGTACCTCAACCAAGTTGAGAGTTGTCTTTGACGCCTCTTGTACCACATCTTCCCAGAAATCACTCAATGATATTCTTATGGTTGGCCCAACGATCCAAGATGAGCTGTATACAATTTTACTTCGTTTTCGCCTTCATCGTTATGCTATAACAGCTGATATAGTAAAAATGTACCGGCAATTTCTGATTGATTCTTGCGATCGAAAATATCAGTACATTTTGTGGAGAAATTCTGATGAAGAAGAGATTCGCACATACCAGTTAAATACAGTCACCTATGGAATGTCAGCTACGCCATATCTCATATCGCTATTAAAAGCCTTCATTACCTCGCAGATCAATTTAAGGATAAATTTGAACTTGGCGCAAAAACTATAAAATCATCATTTTATGTTGACGACTTTTTGGGTGGTGCAGATACATTGAAACAATTGTCCCAAATAAAAATTGAAGTGAATGAAATTCTCACCCGTGGATGTTTTCAATTAGATAAATGGCACTCGAATCATATAGATTTTCAAAATGATAGAACTACAAAAAACTTGAATATTGATGAATCCGCAATTACTAGCGCCCTTGGCATTACTTGGGATCAACAAAGAGATGTAGTTCTTTTTTCGTTTTCACCAAAAATTCCTTTAAAAGAAAATATCACCAAACGCTCTATATTGCCGCTCTCGTCATCTCTTTTTGATCCCCTTGGGCTATCAGCTCCCCTTATAATAAAAGCTAAAATAATCATGCATGAGTTGTGGATTATAAAAATTGGTTGGGATGAATCTATACCCCAAGAACTACACTCAGTCTGGGAAAATTTTGTCTCAGATCTAAAAAGGCTAAGTTATCTTAAAATACCACGTTTTTGTCTCGCTGCTGAATCTCAATCTGTTCAACTTCATGGCTTCTGTGACTCATCAATTCGCGCTTATAAATGCGGTTTTTACTTTCGAGTTATAACTTCTTCAGGAAAAGTTTATGTTCGGCTTTTTACAGCGAAATCTCGAGTTGCCCCAACGAAACGAAAATCATTGCCAAAGTTGGAATTGTGTGGAGCGCAACTTTTAGCAAAATTGTACTCTAAAGTTAAAAATCTCATTACAATACCAGGTCTTGAAGTGGTTCTTTGGTCAGATTCTAAAACAGTGCTTCGCTGGCTCAAGCAGCATTCTTCAACATTATCCGTTTTTGTTGGCAACAGGGTATCAGAAATTCAGGATCTCACTCATGGTTGTGTTTGGCGACATGTTCCAACAAATTTCAATCCTGTTGATTTCGTTTCCCGTGGTTCAACTTTAGAAGAACTTGCTTCATCGAGTTGGTTCCACGGCCCGACATTTCTCACCTCTGATCCCGCTCAATGGCCTCCAGATAAAATAGATGAACTTTCCGATGACAATCAAAAATCTAATTACATTTTTGAGTTAACTGAAAAATATAGTTCATTCTTGAAAATTATTCGTCTTGTCGCCTGGATACTTCGTTTTGCTCAAAAAACAAAAAGTAATATTTTTAATTCTGACTCTTTACAGCCCCGGGAATTAGAAAATGCTTTGCACAAATTAGTATTTAACATCCAAAAGTACCATTTTCAAGATGATATAAATCGGGCTATGAAGAAAGAAGATCCGAAAGGTGCTTTAAAGTGTCTGAACCCCTTCCTTGATTCATCAAATGGCTACAATCTACTTAAAGTTGGAGGTCGCTTAGAGTTCGCTGCAATTTCCGAAAGTCAAAAGCACCCTATAATATTGCCTAGTAAAAATCATTTTGTCCATTGCTATGTGCGCCACCTACACCTCACCAACTATCACGCTGGAGCCAAGGCATTAATGTCGTTAATCCGCCAGAGATTTTGGATCATTAACTCTAGAAACTTGTGCCGTCGTATTGTAAATTCTTGCCTACAATGCATTCGCTATCGTCCGAAGTTGTTGCAACAAATGACGGGAAATTTGCCTGTAGAGAGACTCAACCCTTCAAGGCCTTTCGCTAGATGTGCTGTTGATTTTTGGGGTCCAATCAACACCTATTTAGGGTTCAAAGGAAAGGTGCCATATAAAACATATATTGCTGTCTTCGTCTGTCTTGCATCCAAAGCAGTCCATATTGAAGTAGTGTCAGATTTATCAACAGATGCCTTTATTGCCGCCCTGAAAAGGATGATTGGACACAGAGGTCTGCTCACAGACATCTTCTGTGATAATGCTACAAATTTTGTTGGTGAAAATTCTAAGTTGGCTCAATTAAAGTCGTTCCTTTTTGATCCAAAAAACCAAAATTTTATATAGAACTATTGCTCAAACCAATTTATTAATTTTCGTTTTATTCCACCTAGGGCACAACATTTTGGCGGATTATGGGAGGCACCGTCAAATCGGCCAAAGGTCACTTATCTAGAACCCTAGTTAATACAAGGCTAACATTCGAGGAACTCGCAACTGCTATGATCGAGATAGAGGCCATTTTAAATTCAAGACCAATTTCACCTCTATCCTCCGATCCCAGTGATTTTGAAGCCCTTACACCAGGCCATTTCTTAATAGGCGCTCCATTACGTAGTTTGCCAGAACGTGATGTCCCTTTGAAGCAAATAAATAATGTTGAATATTGGTCCCGAATAAGCGCCATCAAACAAAGATTTTGGAAAAAATGGTCCCATGATTATATAAATGAGCTGCAAATGCGCAACAAATGGACTAGCTCCAATCCTAATATTACCACCGGTTCTCTAGTTATTGTTCAAGAGGATAATCTACCACCACAACGATGGCTCATGGGCAAAATCACCAATATAATACGCCGAAGAGATGCTCGGGTCAGGGTTGTCGACATCAAAACAACAAAAGGGTTCTTACGTCGCCCTATCCACAGACTGGCTGTATTACCATCTTCTTGAAAGTTTCCTTTCAATGGGGCCGGCATGTTAGGTCACCGTATAACACTAGTCATTTATATTATTGAATTTGTTAATTTGTTTTGTATATAATTAGTCATTTTAATTGATTTAAATTTATTCAGTTTTGGTTCACTGTAATTTGATATTAATTTTGTACTTGCTAACCACTGTAACTTATTTTTGATGTTTACCCGTTAGTTTTGCATATTTGTTTCTCAAGTTATTGTTTTAAGATGTAACTTATGTTGTTGTTGTCTACAAGAATGCAATGTTTGTTGTTGGTAGATTTAAATAAATACATATTATTAGTTGGTACATTGGAAGTGAGAAACAAAACAACAACAAACACTGTAGCTCTTATTTACATACATACATTGATGTTAGGTTTAAGTTAAAGATTATTTTAAATAAAGATTATTGTTATAGTTGAGTTCAATTGAACTGGTCGCATTTTTATTTCATTATTGTCGTGTTGTTCTTGTCCGCTAATTCGTTAAACCTTAATAATCACTGCCCAAAGAACATTTCAGTGGCATATAGACAACAATTCCAAATTACTGAATTGCTCTATATAGCTGCCGGTGTGGAAAAAGCTCCTCATCGTACATATACAATAATGGGTGAATGATCCGAGGATAATTCAAGTGACGCACCAACTTCAATCATTTCTTTTGAAATACCTTTAATTACGCCAAAATCAATAACATCAGGTATTTTTTGCTGATCAGTAGGCCAATAGGTGGGTTGTCCGCTCGATATCACGCTTAGACTCATTTTTAAAATAGTGTCAAATAAAACACGACCTTTTGGAGTAATTAGTCTTGATACCCAAAAAGTATGTTTAGCGTTGTAGTCGCCTGATGCTATGAAACAGGGACCTAGTGATTTGAAGAAATCGCTGTATTCACTCTCTGATATTTGAAACCTAGGAGGTGAATTAATCGAAGAAATAGCTAAGCTTTGATGAAATTCTTCAATGCAGATGTTTGTAGCTTGAAGGTAATCTTCACAAAAATCACACTGTAAATAATGTTTGATTCGAGCCTTTATTAGTATTGCTGAACCACCACATGCTCTGCCACGGGGGTCTTTGGTGTCATATAAAGTATAGCCATTTATTTTAAAAAAGCTGTTTGTTGTTAAGTGAGTCTCTGCAACCAGCATCACATCAATTTGTTCCTTCTTAAGGAAGTACTCGAGTTCATTTTTGTGTTGGCGCAAGCCGTTTGCGTTCCAGAAACATATTTTTAAACAGTTCATGGTTTGTTAAGTAACGCCTGCAACATAGTAGATTGCATGCGTACCATTTCTTGCATCGTGCTGCTCATAGAGCTCATAAAACTGTTTAACGAATGCACTAATGTCTCGATTCTGCTTCGAGACGATTTAAATTACCAGATGGTGTTTCTTCTTTAGGATGCGATTGTAAATTTGGAGTAAAATTAGTTGTCGGTGTCGGTTTGTGCACTGAAATATGGTTAGATTTTAACATATCCGCGTATGAAACATGTTGGGTTGTTGGTTGATGTAACTGGGGGTAATGCGCATAAATACTCCTGCTGCTTCAGGCACTGGACGGGTCCTGATCGCTTATGTGGCTCCTCCACTGTAATTTTTCGGTGCAGTAGGTATTTCAGATTGTAAATTGGATGCGTTTCGTTTTTCTTTAATCTCATATCGCCAGGTTCAAGTTCAACTCGAAAAAGTGGTTGGGGCACACGTTCTCTATTTCTGAGATTATCTACATGTTTTACCTTAAATCCCGCTTTTTGAAGGCCAGCTGGTATCTCCTTTGGATAAACATATGAATCTATACCTTTAATAACTACCTGTAGACCTTTGCTGCTCAAGTTGCTAGGTATAAAAGTTTTTCTTTCATTTTTCAAATTCATCTATTGTTTTACGATAGCTAGTTTCGTCATTTACTTGAATTTTCGTCTCGTTGATGTTACCACGTTTAATAGAAACTACATAAAATGAATTCTCCCCAATAACTGAAATTAATTTCTTTATTAGTTCGTTCGAGTTTTTCTCCCTTAAGAAAGTTGGAGGAGGTTTCGTCGACTTGGGTGCCGTTTTTGATTCACTTGTTTCACTATCTAAAATAGCAAAACGTACCTTAGACATTGGTGCTAATTGTGAAAATTTAGGGCTTCGTCCCCTTTTTAACACAGTCACGTATCTATCCATTCCCACTTGCGTCTTGGGCTTTTGGGCACTTTCCACTATTGTTATGGTCGAGCTGTTTTTAGAAGGCGACGATAATTTATTCACTTTTTATTTATTGTCATTACTTAGTAATAAGGGTGAACAAGAACGTGTGCGGTAAATTGGAGCAGTATTTAAAAACACATCAGTTTTTTTGTTTTTATTTATTTCACTGCTGTCATCAGCATTTAGTATGACATATGCATTCTTACTACTTATGTTCGCACTTTTTTCAGAAGAATTTAAATTTGAGTGACTCATAAATGAGCCCTCGCACTGTTCTTTTGATTTTTTTTTATTACTCAACTAGTAATGCGGTTGTCAAAAAAAAAAAAAAAATAATAATAAAACAACTTCGTTGTTCTGTATAAAACAGGTTTTTATTGTTTTTGTTTATTTAAAATTCACTGACTAATTCTTTGTTTTGTTATACGTTATTGCGAGCTTAAAAAAATACACGTCCGTTCTATTTGACGAATAACTACTCACTTTTTGAATACAGAAAAACAAATAACAAAATAAAAAAAAAGTATGGAAGATGGAATAATTAGTAATGATCTAAATAAATTTTTTAGTTAATTAACATTACAGTTTATGAAGTACAGAATTCCTGATATTTCGCCATTAGATTAAAGATGTCCAATTTGATTTCAGCTCTATCATTTTTTTTTTCAAAACTGCTTAAGGAACATCACCATTACGAAATTTATAGTCGATAATTTCGTTCTCCCTCTTCAATTTGCGATACATGTGAGAAAGTTTATTGGCCAAAGGTGTAAGGTGATCACTTAAAAAAATTCTTTCTTCTATATCTGCACCCTCATTCACTATATCTTTCATTTTTAACGAGCGATTCATATAATAGTGTTTCATTATCAAATCTCTTTTAGTAACCGAGTTGAACTTTATTAACACGTCTTTCTTGTTTTTTGTATTTAAACACTAATTTATATCGCTTTCATTTAAAGTTACTCCATACACATTAGTAATTTTTAAAATTAAAGATGGAATATCAGGCACGGCTTGTGGAAATCCAGTAACAATGATATCTGGCCTATTAAGACTCCTCATGAGAACATTTTGCAATCTATCAAAATCATTGAATTTGTTGGTATACTTTTGTTAATTTGCTTCACAAATTCATAGCAGTGATTAATGTCAGACTTTAATTTGTCGGTCTCATTAACAAAATCTTGTCTTATTTTGGACACTAAATCATTAAACTTAATCTCGAAATTTTGCATGGTTTGAGTTATATGGCTATCCGTAATCTTTCGTTGTTCTACGAGTTTCAAGTTCATATTTTCATTTATTTCTTGAACAGCCTTTTGCAGTCGAGCAGCTAAATCATTAGAGTTTGTTTTTGGTGGCATTACAGCTGCTTTTTATTTAATTTTTTATATTATTAACAAGTTTTATTAATACAATTGTCACACAATTATTATCTCAATCTATTCCGTGTTTACTTATTTACACTTTATCGGCTATTTCTTAAAAAACAACACACAACATATACCACGTGTGACACTTTTGATTGATAATTGTAACACTTTTTGGCAAAAATCCTTAATTACTTGGATCTGTTAAGTATTAAAAATAAAAAATATTAGTGTTTATTAAGTTTCTATATTGAATTTGGTTTTATTTTAATTAAATTATTGACCGACGTGAATTTCCCACTACTTCTTCATGACAGGGTTGAGGTTATCTACACTTTTTATCCCAAATCCTGCTTTTTGGAGGCCAGCTCTTATTTCAACTGGATCAACTTATGAATCTACACCTTTAACAACTAGCTACTTTTCAGCTGATTGGTATAATGGTTCTTTTTGCAGTTTTCAAAGTCGTTTACTGCTTTACGATAACTGCTTTCATCAATAATTTATATTTTTGTCTCATCAATGTTACCGCGCTTGATGGGAATTACATTAAATGAGTTCTCGCCAATAACTGAAATTAACATATTTATTAAGTCGTTCGAATTTTTCTCCCTTAAATAAATTGGAGGTGGTTTGAATGACTTGGGTGCCGTTTTAGGTTCATTTGTTTTACTATCTAAGACAGCAAAACGATTTTGGGAATTTATTCCGTTAAAGTTCTTATCTCTATGTACTTTAGACATTGGTGCAAGCTGCGAAGCTTTAAGGCGTCGACCTCTTTTTAATACAATTATGTATCTGTCCGTTCCCACTTGCGTCCTGGGTATTTCTACATTATCCATATTAGTTTTGGTAATACTGTGTTCAGAAGGCGACTTACTTTTATACATTTTATTTTTATCACTTAACAATAGCGATGAACAAGATTAGGCACGAATAACTGGCGTATCATTTATACACAAATTGTTTTTTTTATTTTAGGTAAACGATTATTTTGAAGCCAGCAAAGCTACATGGCTACACGGCCACCGTTGTGGCTGTCGTCAACTTAGGCTAATTTCTATTTTATTCAACAAAAGAAAATGTCACAAAATTGTAAATTACAAATTCATATACAAAATATAAGTTTTGGAGGAAATATTTATAAGTTTTTGAAAAAGTTATTTAATTTTATAAAAGCAAAATAAGTATTTCTACAATCATGTCAGAGTTTAAGATGTAGCTGTCGGCTTCAATATCATTAAGTAGCTGACAACACGGCGACAATTGTAGCCAACGGAATTTATTTTCATTTGTGTTCTATTTCTTTAAAGCATGAATAATTAATTTTTCTCCTACGACTTAATTTAAGTAAAGAGTCAACAATATGGATAATGCTGTACATGTCTGTATAAATAAAATCACCGTGGTGAAGGGTATAGAAAATTCGGCACGGCCGAATATAGCACTTTTACTTGTTTTTATTTTATTTTCAAAGTAGAAAAGCAATAATGTCGTTGTAAAAAAAGAACGCGAAAAAAATTACAGGCAGCTTTGTTGTTGTATTAAAAAGGTTTGTTTTTTTTTTGCTTTTGTTTGAAATTATTCACACAATGTACGTCTTTGTTTTTTGTTAATTGCGAGCTTAAAAAAATTGCTATCAACGCAAAAACTAAAAAACCGATACTATTAGATATATTGTAGACGGGTTGAACGCAATAAGTGCATTTAAATAAAATTTCTATGCTACTAAAATAAATATAAGCAAAATTGAGAGAGAGATGAAAAAAACACTTGACAAAACAGAACTTACAACATTTAAAAAGACACAGTGAAATAAATTTTACAATATACGAACAAAAATACAAGCAACAAAAATAAATAAATTAAAATATGAAAAATTTAAACAACTTAGGCCCATTATTATAACTTGCCTTTAGCTAAAGTTAGGATTTTGTTTAAGCGATAAGTAGTTTTTCGTTATAACAATGAGGATAATGCTCATTGCTATAACTTGTCCTTATAGTACGTGATAGTTAAAAGTGGTTTTAAACTTACTTTTAATAACGAAAAACTATTTATCGCTCCAACAAAATCCTAACTTTAGCTAAAGACAAGTTATAATAATGGGCCTTAATCTTATATATAATGACGAATGGTTTATTAATCTGACGAATATAAAATTTGAACTGGAGCAAAAATGGATACTTTCACTTGGAAATAAATTTGCAATCCCAATAAATAACAAAAACTTTGCACCAATTCCACTTATAGCGGATATTGAACAATGGGTTCAAAACATATGCAAATGACGAAACTGAGCAGGAAATAACAAGATCGAAGATTTCAAACAGAATCGCCTTTTTTAAAAGAAATAACAAAAATACTGACAAAGAAAAATTTATATTAAGTGCCTATGAGGAGACAAGAAAAATTATCAAGAAACATAAAGACAACGTCGTCATAACCACAGCGGATAAAGGCAACAAGACAGTTGTAATGTACAAAAGCGTATATAAAAGCAAAATGCAAGAAATATTGGACGACAAAAATACATACAGGGAGATAAGAGAAAATCCAACTCTAAATCTTTGTTTTGAGCTTGCAATATTTTTTGCAAGCTAGAGCAAATTAAATAAAACACAATTAGTTTTATTTTAAATCAAAAACAATTTGCTTCCAAATGAAGCCTTTTATTTTTCACGGTGGTTTAAAGTCGAATGACAAAATTATTTCTTAAATATAAAAAGAACCACAAACAGAAAGAATTTAAAACACACAAGCAAACATACATACATACAATGCTACAAACAAATTAGTTCTCAAAAGAGATATGTATTAAGATGCATTAAATGTGTGCACAATCATACATACATTTATTTTAGGTAGTAAATCTCTTTGCTGAACTACTTGTATAAGAGAAACGAAATTGTAAAAGGCAATGTATGTATATGTGTGTATGTATGTTTGCATGCAAATATTATGTACGCTTGCGTGTGCGATTTACAGTAAGTTTTTAAAGCAAAGAATGTAAAGAATTTCAAGGTTGAGCCAAATATTGAAGTTCAAGGCTAAACCAAATATTTTATTGTAGAAAATATTTAATGCAGAATGCAGGGACGTATCTGCGGTTAACATCCTCCCCCCGTTGAAGGGTTGGGGCCTTCAACATATATTTCTATGGGAAGAACAGCAAGTTTAGTAGCTGCACGTTTTATTAGGCCATTATTTGTGCGAATTACTGCAACACGAGCAACACCATCATCGCCAATAATAACTTCAGATATACGGCCTATTTGCCATTTTAAAGGTGGCTGATTTTCATCCTTTAAAATTACCATCGCACCACAATTTATATCTTTACCTTTCTCATGCCATTTTACTCGCTCTTGTAAGAGAGATAGATAAGAATTGCTCCATTTCTGCCAGAAAATTTGCTGCAGCTGGGAAATCTTTTGCCATCTGCTGAGGCGGCTAATGTTCAGTTCAGCGTAATTGGGCTCAACTATTGAGACTAAAGGACCACCAACTAAGAAATGCCCAGGTGTCAATATATCGAGGTCATTAGGATTCTCGGTAATCGGAGACAAGGGCCGTGAGTTTAAAATTGCAGATATTTGGCATACTAAAGTGCGCAGCTCGTCAAAAGTCAGCTTGTTGAGGCCTACCGTTCGATAAAAATGATACTTGGCTGATTTAACGGCAGCCTCCCACAATCCGCCAAAATGCGGCGACCTTGGTGGAATAAACTTCCACTCTATTCCGTCTTCAAGACACTGCTGATGTAGTAATGTTTGATGCGACTGGCTTAAAAACATCTGCTTCAAATCTGCTAGTTCATTTTGGCGCCTACAAAATTTGTCGCATTGTCTGACCAGATTGTTTTGGGTTTGCCTCTGATGGCGGCAAATCGACGAAGGGCAGACAAAAATGATGGTGTCGATAAATCTTGAACTACCTCCAACTGTGTAGCCTTTGTTGAGAAACATATAAAAATACATACATAGCATTTGACAGGAGGCCGATTTCTCACTTCAGATTTGTAGTAAAATGGACCGCAAAAATCCACTCCAGTAGTGTGAAAGGCTTTATTAGGCGTTACCCGATCAGCAGGCAGGTTACCCATCACATTTTGATAAAGTTTTGGCTTCATTCTAAAACATCGAAGGCATTTGGAAATAACAGCGCTTACCAATTTTCGACCACCAATAGGCCAATACTGCTGTCGGATTGAAGCCAGCAAAAATTGGGGGCCAGCATGTAACAGCTTGTTGTGAAAATGCATTATCAGAGCCGACGTCAATGGATGATGTTTAGGCAATATAATAGGATGTTGGGCATCAAAATTGAGGGTTGAATGCTGGAGACGACCGCCTACACGAATTAAACCAAAGGAGTCAATTATAGGCATAAGTGACTGAAGCTTGCAGGACGACGAAATTTTTTGATTTTCCCTTAGGGCCTTGTACTCTGCTACAAAATGAACTAGTTGAATATTTTTTATTAAAAGATATGTTCCATTTTTGACGTCACTTGGTGTCAATTCTAAACTTGGGCTTCTCAATGTGGGATATAAATATTTGAAAACATACGCAAATATTCGTTGCATTTTAGTAAAAGAATTGTGATACTTACATTGCATCGACAAGTCTGTTATCGAAACCATTACTAATACATTATGGCGCCTCTCGGGAAGTTCAGCCAAAAAGTCTACATTATCTGGCCACATTGACGCCTCTTTGTACAAGAACGTAGGCCCATTACTCCAAAGGGTAGAATTCAATAATTCTTCTGGTGATGTTCCTCTTGATAAAATGTCTGCTGGGTTTAAATTTGTGGGAACATGATGCCACCGCATTTTACAAGTGAGTGTTTGTATGCGGGCAACTCTATTTGACACGAAAACATTGAAGTTTGATGGCTGCTCACGAAGCCATGATAGTACAACCATGGAATCCGACCAACAGTGCACCTCATAATTAAACGCAAGAGCCTTAAGAATTACGTTCACAAGTTCAGCTAGAAGACACGCTGCAGCAAGCTCAAGTTTTGGTACGGTTAAACTTTTAAGAGGAGATACTCTCGACTTAGAGCACAACAAAGACAACTTTACGCTATCATTTTGGTAGGAGCGTACATATATACATGCACCATAAGCAGCTAGGCTGGCATCACAAAAGGCATGGATTTGAATTTTTGAAGTTAGCGTTGAAACGTAGCGTGGAAACGAAAAATTGTGAATGGAATCAAATTTTGAAATATATTGGAGCCAATAGGAATGCAATGATTGAGGCAGGCTTTCATCCCACTGTAGCTGAAGCTTCCATAAATGCTGCATAAAAATTTTAGCCTTTGTAATGACTGGACCAATTAAACCAAGTGGGTCATACAGACGAGCAATTGAAGACAGTACTGTACGTTTGGTAATTATTTTGTTTTCTTCAAAGGGAGTGAACGAAAAAATAAAGTTATCACTCTTAGGGTCCCAAATAAGTCCAAGCGTTTTAGTGACATCAGTTCCGTCGCTAAATTTCAAAAATTGTTCACGTTGGTCTATAGGTACGCCATCCAAAACTGCCGGAACGTTTGAACACCACTTTCTTATCAAAAAGTTGCCCCTTTCGAGCAACGCCCTTACTTGCTGCCTAATTGCCACAACCTCTTCAACCGAGTCACCGCCAGAAATCAAATCGTCTACATAAAAGTCACGCTTCACAATTTTTGCAGCCAATGGAAAATGTCGTTCTTCTTCATTTGCAAGCTGGTGCATTATGCGAATTGCCAAGAATGCTGCAAGCTTTGTACCATAAGTGACCGTATTTAACTTGTACGTTTTTATCTTCTGATCTTCATTTTCTCTCCATAGTATGCATTGCAGGTAGTCGTCTGGATGGGAAACTCGTAGACATCTGTACATTTTACAAATGTCACCACTCAGGGCTACCTTGAAAATAAACCGCTTGTAGTTTTTGCAGAGCCATCAAATACGACTCTTAACTTTGTTGAGCTACTGTCCAATTTGTGTACGCAATTATGTGGGAGAAAATATTTTTTCTGGTTCACCTGCGGTGAAATTAACGACGTGTGGTTTAAATAAATATACTCACTCATAAATGCTGTATATTGAGTCTTTATTTCAGGAAACCTTTTGAATTTTCTCTCCAAAGATTTAAATCGATGATAGGCACTGTCATATGAGTCACCTAGGGCAGTAACACCACGCCCTTCAACTTGAGGTAACCGTACACTAAACTCACCAGAACCAAGACGAACAGTATTTTCTGAGAAGTGCTTTTCACAAAAAATGTCTTCATTTGAGCCCGAACTGCAGCTTTCAAAATTGTTTTCAACTTCCCAAAAACTTTTGAGAATAGAGCATAACTTATCATCTTCTTCAAGTTTCTTTGAACTGACTGCCAACGACCAGGAATGAGGAGGACGAAAACCACCACCACCAGCAACTACCCACCCTAATAGTGTCTTTTGCAACACAGGTAGGTTATCAGCTAATTTTATTTGTCCGACTGACATAAGATCGAAGAATAACTCGGCCCCAATTAGGACATCAATACGGCCACGTTTATCAAACGTGGGATCTGCGAGCTGTATATTTTTAGGAATGTTCCATTCTGATGGACTTGATTTAATATTGGGTTGATAATCTGTTATATTAGGGACAACCATAGCAGTCAGCGATGTTAAATAATCTGCGTACTTTGATTTGATGACAATGTCAACAGATTTATCAACAATAAAATTTCCATTACCAATTCCAGAAATACTTGCACATGTCCGGTTGCATTTCAAACGAAGATGGTTCATAAAGCGACTTGTAATTAAGTTGAGCTGCGATGCAGAATCTAATATAGCTCGACAAGGTACAAAATCTCCGAATTGATTTTTTACCATAATAATTGCTGTCGCCAACAAAGCATTCATATTTGGGGCAGAAGATTTTGCTTCACATTCAGGATTGGAGGAAATAAGTACAGCTTGTTATGTGGTTGGATCTACCTGATCTGCCAAAGATTTTATTGGTTGTTCCTGCTGAGTATAATCGATGTGTAGCATTGTGTGGTGCCTCAAGGGGCATTTACGGCAACAACCTGAAGTGCATGTTTTAAGCATATGTCCCTTTTTTAAACAATTCAGGCACAACTTCATCTTTTTTGCTTCTTTAAGCCGTAGATAGGGCGACAAATTGCTAAACCTTGTGCAATTGGTAATAAAATGTTCCTTTGAATTGCAAAATACACACGAGCCGGAGGAGGACGAAGCTGAAATATGAACATGCCGGTTATGTTGAGAAACCTTTTTTGAATCGGTACGATTTAATACACCACTTGCAGTAGAGTGTTCAATATTTTCTGCCATACGACACCTGTGTTCCAAAAATGCAGCCATAGAGCTCCAAGTTGGCAGCTCGTTTATTGGTAAATTTTCTTCCCATTTCATTTTCGATTTGGCATCTAATTTTGTTGACACTAAATAAATTAAAAGCCCATCGGCAATCTGCTTCTGATCACCAATTGTTTGCAAAGCTCTTAAATGGGCATTTAATTTGTCGCTTAAATGACGAAGGCTAGCAGCTGACCCATTTTGTACCGAATTAAGTTTGAATATTTCCTTTATATGGGTTTGGAAATTTAAAAGCTTATTGTCAAAACGATTTTTTAACAATATCAAAGCTTCATCATAATTTGTGTCGTTAAGTTCCAGCGATGCAATTGTGTCTAGAGCAGCTTCACCCAAGCTGGCTCTTAAATAATGGAACTTTTCAAGGCTACTTAACTCACTGTTATCATGTATAACAGTTGTGAACAACGAAAAGAAATTTGGCCACTCTGAGTAACCACCACAAAATTTAGGCAGTTGAATTTCAGGAACCTTTGTTTTACGACTAGATGTCTGTGAAAACGGCGACTCATCGATAGAAAAATGACCAAATGTTGAAGAATGCGGGTTTGAACCGGCCTTACGAGCGCCGCCAATTTGCCGAACCACTTTAGCCTTTACTTCAAGATAAAGAGCAACAAAATTCATACGGTCTGTGCAAGTCATCTCACTGCCGTCATTTATTCATTCAATAACACTTTGAGCCTCTTCATAATTTTTTCTTACCTCCTCGATGTAGCCCACACGAACGGATAGATCTGCCTCGTCTAACTCACTGAGCTGAGAACTTGACAGCGTTTCATTTAAATTTTCCAGCTGCTTTACCATTGCCGCAACTCTGGCCCTATAGGGCAACAAATTCTTGCACTGTTCTTCTTTCTCGCTGCCGGCAGGCTTCTTCTGGTTGCTAGTCGACATTTTTTACCTTCCAAATATCCGAATTGATATTAAGTAAAAAATAAGTAATCTCCAATAGATCACGTCGGGGTCACCAATGTTTTGAGCTTGCAATACTTTTTGCAAGCTAGAGCAAATTAAATAAAACACAATTAGTTTTATTTTAAATCAAAAACAATTTGCTTCCAAATGAAGCCTTTTATTTTTCACGGTGGTTTAAAGTCGAATGACAAAATTATTTCTTAAATATAAAAAGAACCACAAACAGAAAGAATTTAAAACACACAAGCAAACATACATACAAACAATGCTACAAACAAATTAGTTCTCAAAAGAGATATGTATTAAGATGCATTAAATGTGTGCACAATCATACATACATTTATTTATACTTGTATAAGAGAAACGAAATTGTAAAAGGCAATGTATGTATATGTGTGTATGTATGTTTGCATGCAAATATTATGTACGCTTGCGTGTGCGATTTACAGTAAGTTTTTAAAGCAAAGAATGTAAAGAATTTCAAGGTTGAGCCAAATATTGAATTTCAAGGCTAAACCAAATATTTTATTGTAGAAAATATTTAATGCAGAATGCAGGGACGTATCTGCGGTTAACAATCTTCAAAAGAAAAATAACGCATTAGTGAAAGAATTGTACAAAGAAGGATTTATATCAAACTTTGAAAAATTTAAACTGATCCCACATTCGGTAGCAGCTCCTGAATTATATGGTCTTCCAAAAATTTACAAAAATAATATACCGCTCAGACCAATATCTTCATCACTGAAAGTACCTTGCTACCAACTATCAAAATATATTGGAAAAATTTTAAAAAACATAATATCAACAAATTATAACATACACAATTCGTTGGACATGAAACGTAGATTAGATGACATCAAGCTAGAAAAAGATGATATTATGGTTTCGTTCGACGTGGTTTCACTATTTACCAATATACCAATTTAACCGAAATTTTTGAAGATTCTTCAATTCTGTTTACGAGACAACAATTATTTTACATATGACAACAAAATTTACCATCAATTACATGGTATGCCAATGGGGAACCCCCTATCACCAACAATTGCAGATATTGTATTGGACACACTATTAGACGATGTAATTGGACAATTAAAAGCAAAAAATATTGAAATAAAATTTATGACGAAATATG
Source organism: Phasia obesa (assembly GCA_949628195.1). NCBI lineage: Eukaryota > Metazoa > Arthropoda > Insecta > Diptera > Tachinidae > Phasia > Phasia obesa. Next base: position 123,530,079 of record OX451215.1, on the reverse strand, counting down.
TAGACCACTTATTTGCAATAATACAAAAATAAGACGAGAAAATAATATTAGAAACACTCAATAAATACCACAATAAAATACAATTCACTATTGAGTGTGAGAAAAACAATGAGATACCATATTTAGACATAGTCATAATTAATGAAAAAAGAAAAATAAAAACAAATTGGTACACAAAACCAACGTCTTCAGGCAGGATGATAAATTACAATTCTACACACACTGCGACAAATCTAATAAAAAAGGTTTTAAAAATAAGTGAGAGAATATACGAGAAAACTACGAGACAGAAACTACAATAAAGAACCATCAGAAAATACGAGAACTTTCTACAGCGTACCTTTCATACCAAAACTAACTGGAGCCAAAACATTCAGCAATATGATCAGAGGAACAACAACAACGATAGCATACAAATCAAACAAAACACTGAGACATTTCTTTACAAACAACAAAACAAAACATGACATACTAAAAACAGACAACGTTGTTTACGAAATTAAATGCGATGGAAACGAGAGGGAAAGGTGCAATTTAGTTTGTATTGGGACAACAAAGAGAATGTTGGAGACACGCTTAAAAGAGCATAAGATGGACATCAAAAAACGAAAAGAGTCAACAGCACTATCACAACATGCAAAAGAACACAATCACGTAGTGAACTTTGACAACATTAAGATATTAGACAGAGGACCAAAAGAGAACAAACGATACACTCTCGAAAGCCTGAGAATTCAACAACAACACTAAAGAGGACAAAGATAAAACAAAATTACAATACGCCGCCGCTCTAATGTAGCTATTATAATTAGATGAAGTGCTGTGATATTAGCTTTAAGATTGACTTGTGATTCTGTGTTTGTGTTGTACAAGATTTTTAATTATTTTATTTATTTATTACTTAATTCTGTGTCGTGAATGTCCAGTTTTTTATTTAATAAGTAAATTAGATAAGGGTTCTTGCAATGTTGACATAATAATCGTAATTAATCTGTGATAATATTCCTCTTCAGCAATTATAAAACATGTAATTATTTATTTATTGCTAGATTTCAAATAAAAAAACTCCCCTGAAGAAGTTTGTAAAAAACAAACGAAACGTTGGGAAAAAATAGAAAAATAATTTTTTTTTTTCATAATATATTTATTGTATCTTCAATATTTTTGAACTAACAATAATTACTCGTATCTTAAGTCTAAAATAAAATATTCTTTTAAGTCCAGCCAGTGCTAGACAAAAATAATGTTTGTTTCACGGATTTTGCAATCATTTGCGGGTCATCCCTCTAATGTACGGCCAAGAAAAGCAGTATCTCTTCTTTTTAGTCGAATGTAACCAGGTTCATTCAGCATGTTACGCGCCAAAGGGTTTGGATGAGATTCAAGCCTCTTTAGATATGTGACTGAATGTTTCGCTATTTCTGCTTTAACTGATGGCATGTTTAGGTCATTGTGGATGTTCGAATTTTTTATATACCAGGGAGCAGATGTAATTATACGTAAAATCTTATTTTGGCGCCTTTGAATTTTTTCTACATTGCTAGCTGAGGCAGTGCCCCATAACTGAATCCCATAACACCAAATTGGTTTGAGGATCGACTTGTACAGTAGAAGTTTAAAATCTAAGCTCAGGGTGGAGTTTCTGCCAATAAGCCAATTTAGTTGTACTGCTTTTATTTTCATTTGTGTTAACTTGAAGTCAATGTGGCTTTTCCAAGTAAGGCGACGGTCAAGATGTATACCCAGATATTTAACGTCTGAAAGCTGTGGTATCATTTGGTTATTTATGCAAATAGGAGGGCATGAATCCCTACGCAGTGTGAAAGTTATGTGAGTGCATTTTTGTTCATTCACTTTTATTCTCCATTTTTATAGCGATTTTTCCAAATTAAGTATGTGGTCTTGTAAAAGTTGTGATGCTTCTTGGGCACTTTCATGAATACTTAAAAAAGCTGTGTCATCTGCAAAAGTTGATGTGTGGACTAGGGTGCTAATTGGCATACCCGATGTGTACAGTAAATATAATACTACCTTGGGGAACTCCGGCTTCAATGAGCTGTGGCGAGCTTAAAAAGTCACCTTCTTTTAGTAAAAACTTGTGATTCGTTAAATAATCTTTTAAGAGCTTATACAAGTTTTCGGACAAGTTCAGCTTTAGCTTAAATATTAGGCCTTCGTGCCAAACCTTATCGAATGCTTGAGAAACGTCGATAAAGAGCGCAGAACAGCATTTTTTTCTTCAAAGCTCGTTTTAATTACATTTACTAATCTGTGTGTTTGTTGGATCGTACTATGTTGTTTTCTGAAGCCGAATTGATGGTTCGGAATGCATCCTTTCACGCTAAGAATTGGATTCAGCTTAGTTATTAATATTCTCTCAAATAACTTTGACACGTTTGATAAAAGGTTTATAGGTCAGTATGATTCTACTTTTGTGTGGTCTTTTCCTGGTTTAGGAATCATAGTTATCAAAGAGACCTTCCACTCTGTGGGAAAGTACTCAAGACGTAAGATAGCATTAAAAACAAACAGAATAATTCTGCGAAATATACGGGGCAACTCAACTAACATCTTGTTACTTGTTTTATCAACGCCAGGGGCTCTTTTGGTGTTTAGATCTGCTATTGCCCTTTCAATATCGATAATTCAAATCTTAGGGGTACTACGGCACTAGTCCAACAAACAAATTACCTTTTTCGGTATCATTCTTTGCCCAGTCTCCACAAAAAGTTCGAAAGGGAGGCTTACGTACCTTTAGTCACCCCAAAATCAATAACATCAGGTATTTTTTGTCGATCAGTAGGCCAATAGGTGGGTTGTCCACTTGATATCACATTCAGACGCATTTTTGAAATAGTGTCAAATAAAACACGACCTTTTGGAGTTATTAGGCGTGATCCCCAGAACGTATGTTTAGCGTTATAGTCGCCTGATGCTATGAAACAGGGACCTAGTGATTTGTAAAAGTCGATATATTGACTCTCTGATATTTGAAATCTAGGGGGTGAATAAATCGAAGAAATAACAAAGTTTTGATGATATTCTTCAATACAGATGTTTGTTGCTTGAAGGTGGTCCTCACAAAAATCACACAGTAAATGATGTTTGATTCGAGCCCTTATTAGTATTGCTGAATCACCACATGCTCTGCCACGGGGGTCTTTAGTGTCATATAATATACAGCCATTGATTTTAAAAAAGTTATTTGTTGTTAAATGAGTCTCTGAAACCATGACATCAATTTGTTAGTTCTTCAAGAAGTACTTGAGTTCATTTTGGTGTTGGCGTAAGCCGTTTGCGTTCCAGAAACATATTTTTAAACAGTTCATGGTTTGTTAAGTACCGCCTGCAGCATCATAGATTGCATGCGAACCATTACTTGCATCATGCTGCTCATAGAGCTCATAAAACTGTTTAACGAATGCACTATTGTCTCGATACTTGCTCCGAGACGATTGTAGTTACCAGATGGTGTTTGTTCTTTAGCTTCTGGATGCATATTTGGGGTAGAATTGGTTGTAGGTGTCGCATTTTGTGCTAAAACATGATTGGATTTTAACATATCCGTGTATGAAACATGTTTGGTTGTGTGTTGAGCTAACTGAGGGTAATGAGCATTTGCTTGGTATTGTGGCTGCCTAGCAGGAGTATTTAATTTCTGAGTTGACTTCCTTAACACAGAAAAAACTGGACAGCCTCTGTAGTTAGCAGTGTGATTTCCACCGCAATTGCTACATTTTTTAACCTTCGAGTCATCCTTTGGTTTGTTGCATTGGGCGGAACAATGAAGCTCTCCACACACAACGCAAACCGGAGGCAACTTGCAGTAAGCCCTGGTATGCCCGTATTCTTGGCAATTTAAACACTGAACGGTTCCTGACCGCTTATGTGGTTCCTCTACACTTATCCTGCGGTGTAACAGATATTTTATATTATAAATGGGATGCGTTTCGTTCTTCTTTAATCTAATATCCCCAGGTTCCAGTTCAACGCGAAATAGAGGTTGAGGGACACGCTCTCGATTTCTGAGATTGTCAACGCTTTTAACCTTAAATCCTGCTTTTTGGAGGCCAGCTTTTGTTTCCACTGGATTAACATATGAGTCTACATCTTTGATGACTACCTGTAGGCCTTTGCTACTCTTCAGCTGATAGGTATAAAAGTTCTTATTGCAGCTTTCAAACTCCTTTACTACTTTACGAAAACTACTTTCGTCTATAAAATGAATTTTAGTTTCATCAATGTTACCACGCTTGATTGGAATTACATAGAATGAATTTTCCCCGATAACTGAAATTAACTTATTTATTAACTCATTCGAATTTTTTTCTCTTAAAAAAATTGGTGGTGGTTTAAACGACATGGGAGCCGTTTTTTGTTCACTTGTTTCGCTATCTAAAATAGCAAAACGATTTTGGGAACTTATTCCGCTAGCCTCCTTATCTTTAAGTACTTTGGACATTGGTGCAATCTGCGAAGATTTAAGGCTTCGACCTCTTTTCAATACAGTTATATATCTGTCCATTCCCACTTGCGTCTTAGGTTTTCCTGCACTATCCATATTACTGTTGGTAACACTGTGTTCAGAAGGCGACTTGTTTGTAGTTATATTATTGTCATCGCTTAGCAAAAGCGACGAACACGTATAACTGGCGTAGAATTTACACACAAATTATTTTCAGTTTTTTTGTTTTTATTTAATACAATATTGTCCTCATTTTTATTGCTTAAATTAAACAGGCTCATTAGCCCTTATTGCTTTTGTTTTATTTTTAAAGTAGCAATTCATATGCCGTTGTAAAAAATAAAGAGAAAGAAAGAAAAAAAATTACAGACAAAGTTGTTGTTTATTAAAACAGGTTTGTTTTTTGTTTTTGTTTGAAATTATTCACACAATGTATGTTTTGTTTTTTGTTAATGCGAGCTTAAAAAAATCGCGTCCGCACTTATCAACGCCAAAAACAGAATGCCAAAAACAGAAAAATGATTTGATTTATAATTTACATTTGTAAACAAATAACTGACCATAACAGCCCAAAGAGATAACGAATCTCATAATAAAACAATTAAGATAAATTATTGGTCAAAAAAACAAAACCAAATAATTGTGGCCCATGAGAACATAAAATAAATGAGTGCAAAAATGAACCAAAATGCTTTAAATGCAACAATTTGAAAAACTAATGAGTTTAAAAATGTAAATGTCATATAAAAGACTGTCGTTAGAAACCTATTAAGTTCGATGATATCAACATGAACAGCTTAGTTGACACGGGTGCGTTAAAGACCACGAATTTTCACCTAGTAAAGCAATGTTGTCGGAGCTCGGTAGTAACAAAACAAATCCTTTGGAAACGATACCATGCAAATTAAATATTAACGATATAGAATTGAATCATCATTTCTTTATTGTTTCTGATAGTTCGCTAAAAGTAGAAATGATAGTTGGTGTTGAGTCGATTTACCCGGAAGCTCTCCCATATGAAACACTATTTTCTTTGATGACTCTCCTTGAGTCTATTACGCCTTGTTTCTTGTAGGCAGATCTCTTATGACTTAAAAATATATTGAATAGAAACTGAACAGCAATAATATATAAAAATAGCTCCTCTCCCCGGCGGGATGAACTTTGCAGTGGCAACCGTTCTAACTACCATAGATTATCCAGCCAAAAATGGTTTTCTGTACCTTTGGTATGCCGGGGTATAGGTGAACTATTGTACAACTTAAAATTTGGTTGAAGCATTGACCCCTAGAACACCATCAATTTTCCGGCATGTTGAAAATGAGCCAGCGGTTGAAGGTTGTTAAAATGTTGCCTTATGAGGGGATCACGTACTGCTCCGGGCAAGGTGAATTGCATATCATCTCGAATGCGAAACTGCGAGTCAATTGATTGTTGTTTATCTTCTACTGGATGTATAGACGATATGTTGAAGATGTCACTACCACGTGTCTCATTGTTGCGTAATGACTTAATTGGAGGGAATCTATTGGCAATCGGACGTAACAAAAAATATTCCTGCAATTTTTTATCCAGAAGGAAAGTTAGCGGTGCAGAATAACCATTGCATTGTCCATTTTCTTGGATAAGCGGCGGAATGTAGTCAGTGTTGGAAGGAAGGACGTACTCCCGTTTATTTTGACCCAAGTAGGGTTGGACGTCGTCTTCATAACTTGATGACGATAGGTTTCCTTTTTGTGCAATTTGATGAATCATACTATGATGTTTGGCACTTCATATCCGGCATTGGTTTGGGGATTCACTCCAATACTTTTAGTTCGCTAAAAGTAGAAATGATAGTTGGTGTTGAGTCGATTTACCCCGAAGCTCTCCCATATGAAACACTATTTTCTTTGATGACTCTCCTTGAGTCTATTACGCCTTGTTTCTTGTAGGCAGATCTCTTATGACTTAAAAATATATTGAATAGAAACTGAACAGCAATAATATATAAAAATAGCTCCTCTCAGGCAGTAATCCATTCTTTTCTCGTCTCGTCTCTCCGCTATGTCCAAAACCTAGAAAATGTGGCAATATTTAAGCATATTGGGCTAAAGGAAAGGAAGAATAGGAAAAATATATATTGTGTAATTAATTCTCTGTTAAGCTAAAATTTCTCTTTTATCTGACATAGGAGTCTGGTTGATTAATTTGACAAGGTTTAGCAAATATATTTTGTGTAGTGTATTGGTCGTAATTGAAAATGTAAAACATCCAACGTATTGTGAGGTCAAAAGCTTACTGACTAGATTTATTTAAAACAGGTTAAATGTAATTTTTATATTAAATATAATTTATAATAAGGTGATATATAATCAATACTCTACATGCTCCTCCTAAAGCTGTTGCTAATACAACAAAAATGAATTGTTCATTTTGTGAGTAAAAGCACAAGCTTTATGAAAATAGTTAATCAATTTTTAAATTTGATAAATTTACATTTGCGATTTGATGTCTTACTACTCTACCTCTTTCCCGTGGTCTGAGGTTTCTTCTAGAACATGGAAAGTCTTCTGTCGTCTGTATCTCTTGTTCCAATTCTTGATTGTCTGCTAATATATTTTTTCCAATTGGTTGTTGTAGTTCGACCTTTTGATTTCTGATTTGATCCAGATGACGTTTAATTACTTAATTGTTATGAACCAAAATACATAAATACGATTGAGGTCCAAGTTTCTGTTTAATTATAGCTTGAGTCCATCCAAGCTTGTTTGGATTTCGATAATCGCGTACCATAACTTTTTGACCTTTTTGAAAAGATTCATTCCTGTTTCCTTTGTGATTCTTTATATTGTTGTTTTGTGATTGAATTATTTTTTCTTGTATAGTTGGCGGTTTAAGTTTACTAAAACGAGTTTTAAGTTTTCTGCCGAAAAATATTTTTGCTGGTGATTCACTTGTGCTGCAATGGTTCATATTACGATAGTCCATTAAAAATCGGCATAATATTTGATCTATATTAGCATCTTTATGTTGATCCAAATTAGCTAAAATAGACTTCTTGAATGTCTTGACTAAATTTTCAGCTTGACCGTTAGTAGATGGATGTCCTGGTGCCGTTAATATATAATTGATTCCATTTAAAGATAAAAATTTCTGAAATTCATTCGAAGTGAATTGACGATCATTATCACTCACTAATGTTTCAACTAATCCATAACGCGAAAACGTTTCTCTTAACCTTCCAATTGTGAAAGCCGTTGTGATTTCCCCAGTTTTAAAAACTTCAAAAAATTTTGAAAATGAATCGATAACGATTAAAAACTAAAAGTTTTTAATAGGACCAGCAAAGTCGATATGGATTCGACTCCACACAGATCCACAAGGAGCCCACGGTATTAGACTGCTTTTCTCAGGACTGGATTTTAGTTTTAAACATGGCATACAATTTTTAATTAAATTTTCAATATCTCTGTCAAATCTTTACTATTAATAAATGTGAACAATGTAATTCCTCTAGAAGTCTAGATCTGAATTTTTCTGGTACTATTGTCCTGTACCCGCATAAAATACATCCGTTTTCAACAGAGATTTGTGTTCTTTTTTCTCGGTACGGCGAAAAATTATCGCCTGTCAACTTGTGTAACGTTCCATCTAAAATAGACTCTGCAACTTCTTGTTTCACGTACGATATCTTTAAAATTTTTATTAAATTGGGTTTGATTTTCAATAAAGTTGATGTATGAGTTTTCTACTTCTTTAGTTTCAAAAATTGGTTGTGGCATCCTTGATAGGTTATCAGCTTCATTATGGCTTCCTTTAACATATTCTATGGAATAATTAAATCCAGATAGAATTAATGCCCATCCTTGCATCCGTGCTGATGCCATAACTGGTAAACCTTTGTTTTTACCAAATATAGTAAGGAATGGACGATGATCAGTTTTCAAAATAAAAGTATTACCTAGTAAATACTGTTTAAGCTTTGTAGCACAAAAGATTATGGACAAGGGATCCTTTTCCAAGGTACTGTAATTTTTTTCACATGTTGACAATGCTTTAGAAATGAAAGAAATGAAATGGGTTTTGCACAATCAGGAAATTTGTGTGATAAAATTCCACCCACAGCTCTATTAGAAGCATCCGTCGTTAATATAATTGGTAGTTTTGGATTAAAGTGAACCAACACTTGGTCGGATGTCACCTCATCATATGCCTTTTGACCATTCGAAAGGCACATCTTTTCTTAATAAGTGATATAATGGAGACATAATATTTGAAAAACTGTTAATAAATTTTGAATAATAATTTGCCATGCCAACAAAAGCTCTTAATTCTGATATATTACTTGGAATAGGAGTAGAAATAATACTCGAAATTCGATCATTGTTCTTGGTCAAACCGTGTTTATCAATATTGAAACCTAAATATAATATTTTAGACTGGAAGAAAACAGAGTTTTTGATATTCAACTTTAGTCCAGCAGATTGTAATTTTTGAAGAACCATCTTTAACGTTTTAATGTGTTCTGGCATTGTTTTACCAGTGACGGTGATACCATCTTGATACACAACTACATAAGGAATCCCTTTTAATAAATTTTCCATTGTTTTTTTGGAATATGGCTGCTGCTGTTTTAACTCCAAACGGTAATCGTTTAATTTCTAACGTTCCAATATGTGTACTCAATGAGCATAATAGTTGTGAGTCGTCGTCTAAAATAAGTTGATTGTAAGCGTTCGATAAATCAAGTTTTGTAAAACCCTCTCCTCTCCTGATGCGAAAATTTCATCAATTCCTGGTAAGGGATATTTAAAATCAATTAAAACCTTATAATCACCACATATTCTTATGTCACCATTAGGTTTTAAAATTGGTACCACAGGGGACCCCAATCAGAGTTATCAACTGGTTCCAGAACACCAGTGTCAATCAAATCACGTAATTGCTTTTCAACTTTGTACTTCCACGCCAGCGGCAATGGTCGTGGTTTGAAAAATATTGGCGCTACATCCTCAGCCACCTTCAAAGAAACTTTGCTAATCTTCAATTCTCCTAATTTGTTTTCAAAAACTTCAAAGAATTCATATTTTATTTCATCAATAATTGCAATATTTGTAATATTTTTGGTAATATTATTTACTTGCAAGAACTCAAAATTAAATGATGGCAAAAAGATCGTCCAAATAAGGGCGGATTTACAGAATCTACCACCATAACAACAACAATCTTAGTACTACCTTCAGAAGTAACCAAGGCATCATATTCACCAACCAACTGTAATTTGTCACCACTACTCTTGTGCCCATAAAGTCTACATACGGAATAGAGCTTATTAAATATATTCAGAAACAATTTAGGGCATATATAGCTTTATAACTGCAGTCTTCTTTTTTCGATCCCAGCTTTGGCATTTTAGAATATATAGGCTAAAATCAAAATTTCCGTGAAAATAGGTCATATTGTGGAACCTCCATCTTCTACACGAATGATCAATATTATATGAAATTTGTTTAAGGGTACACACAGAAGTGTAAAATTTTTATATATTCCTTAAAAAATTTTTTTATATGAAAAAAAAAAATACGTTAACGGCCTTTCTTGGGCTAAAGTACACAAAAATGCAATAATTATGGATTTTTTAAATTGAAAATCGTCTAGTTTTTAACTCAGTAAAGATACAATCTTCAAATTAATCAGAAATATTTAGAATATTGCTCGCTAACTACGGTAAAAAATTAAAAATAAAATTGGTAAAAATTGTACCCAATAGTTTGAAAAAACTGAGCCAGGGTAGCGAAAAATCACAAATTTTATTTTTTTAAATGCTTATAACTCAATTATTTTAAATTATTATTCGCAAATTTAGATACCATTTTGTAGGTTTTGACAAGGCCTTTAAGACCATGTATAATTTTAAGAAATCAGAATAAAACTGAAGAAATGGCAAGCTGGAAAAGAATTTCCAAGTGCGAGGTTCCCAACTTTGAGACCACATAGCGCCACCCCTGGAGGGTGTATGGTATCCACATTTAAAACTTAAGTTCAGATACTCCTCAGCTATACTCATGTCAAATTTTGGATCAATCGGCAAAGCCGTTCATAAATTACTAGGTTATTTCCAAAATATTTTGATTCTGCCCCACTGTGCACTGTAATCAACGTCTGGAACACTGCATGGTCTAAACGTCTTCTTGATCTTGTTTTGTTTGTAAAACTAAATTGGTAACAATGTACATGGTACTCCTGTATCACATACAGCATTTAATTTGATACCATCTATGACGACTGGAAGAGAGTACACGTTACTAGAATTGTTCTCAGACACACTAAAAATAGAATAATTATACAAATTTTCATTATTATCACTATCATTAGATACATAATTAACACTTCTCTTTTTATTATGACAAACTGAAGCCAAATGACCAACTCTTCCACATATGTGACACTTGCTCTCCTTGTATTTACAAGTTTCAGAACTATGATTTCGCCAACCACAATGAGAGTATAAAGATTTATTTTTAATAATGCCTCTGTCACTGCCATTAGCTCTGTCAAAACTATTATTATTTTTTCGATTGCCAACACCTCCACCATTATTCTTTTTAATGTACTTTTGTTTTTTGACAAAATTTACAGCATTTTCAACTTTTTCTCCTTTTTTTAAGCTTTTCGTTTCCAAAATCTAGCCTTTTTTAATGCACTTTGTAGTGTAAGATTCTCGTCTTCTTCACACAAGCTTTCAAAAATGAAATTTGGCAGACCCATCACGAATTGATTCAACACAAATGCGTCTAAGCTGATTCCAAACTTGCAATTAAGTGCCAAAGTTTTTATCCGAGCAAACCATTCTGCAACAGATTCACCACTCTGTTTTGTTACAACATGAAATTTTCTTCGTTCGCTAAAAACAATTGTAGGCGGTGTGTAATGTATATTTAATATTTCCAGGAGAAGCAGGATTGCATAAACTATGTAAGACTTTGTAGGGAACAGCACCAATTGATTTTAACAAAATCGACTTTCTGGCATTGTCATCTGAGCAGCTAATCTCACAAAAGTGAGTGACGTACCTTCCAAACATTCCATGATTCCAAAGTAGGATTGAATTCTGATACATTTGAAGTTTGTACTACGGTAACTGGCGTTGCGTTACAATTTTCACCGGAAGAATTATCCAACGTTGATGGCATACTCTTGATTTGTATTTAGAAACATGTATTTCTTATTTGAATTTGTTTTTAATTTAAAAAAAAATTATTTTTATATTATGTTTTTGATTAATACCTCGTCGCCAATTTGTAGTGTATTGGTCGTAATTGAAAGTGAAAAACATCCAACGTATTGTGAGTTCAAAAGCTTACTGACTAGATTTATTTAAAACAGGTTAAATGTAATTTTTATATTAAAAATAATTTATAATAAGGTGGTATATAATCAATACTCTACATTTTGAATTATTTAACGAGGGTAGTATGCAAAGTTTGATGATAGGCCGGGTAATGACACCATTTTGCGTCATTACGTCTACGATCCGAACTTGGCCATCTTTCCCTTTAATGACTTTAGTTACGCGTCCCAAACGCCACTCGGTAGGTGCTAATAAGTCATCTTTAATTATAACCAAATCATTTATTTTGAGGTTATTTCTTTCCTTTTTCCACTTAAATCGGCGCAGTAGTTCAGTAATGTACTCGTTTTTCCAACGTCGTGCAAAGATTTGTTGCATTAGTTTAAGCCTAGTTCATCGCTTTATAAATGTCTGATCCTCATAAGCACATTGTTCTGGCGGCTCAGGAGGAGCAATTAGTGGAGCTCCCCTAAGGTAATGTCCAGGAGTCAAAGGAAGAAGTTCGTTGGGATTTTCAGTAAGGGGAGATAACGGCCTTGAGTTCAATATTGCTTCTATTTTAATGAGTAGGGTATTTAGCTCTTCAAACGTTAAATTAAAATGTGTGGTACTTTTCTTTCATACTTTTGACTGCGGCTTCCTACAATCCCCCCATGTGGGACGGATATGGCGGAATAAATGGCCAGATGTAAACCATATTTTTCTATAAGCGACTTTTCCGCACCTTTTAAGAAAGCTTCATGTTCTTTTAGCAATTTTAGGCTGGCTCCTAAAGAGTTTCGCCCGTTATCCGAAAACATAGTTTAGGCATGCTTTGACCTGTGAATCGGTCAAAGCTACTTATACGTTCCCTTACTTAAGATATTGAAGCCGACAGCTACATCGTAAACTCTGACATTGTTGTAGAAATATTTATTTTGCTTTTATATTGAAATTTTTGTTTTAATTTTTCGAAAATTGTGTGTAAAAATTTTATGTAAAAATATTTTTTAAAAATTTCTTGTAAAATTTTATTCGAAAATTTTTTGGAGAATTTAAAAAAAAAAAATTTCGAATATTTTTCTGTAAAATATCTTTTTGAAACTTTGTTTTGTAAACTTTGTTGAAAATTTTTTTTTTTAAATTTTATTGAAATTTTTTGTTAAATTTAGGACCTTTCTGCAATATATGTTGAGTTAGAATGGTCAGACTAAAGCAAAAAGAAATCCTTACAAAAAAAAAATCCTCATATTGACACATGGGGGACCCCATTTTAACGGCTCCTATTTATCAGTGGGTACCCTGTGGGTCCATTGGCTACCACTATGTGTATTGCTTTCTATTAAGGTCTCTAATACAAATCAAAGCAGAAAAACCCTACCAATCTAAAAACAAACAAAAATCGACCCTCGCAAGGGGTTATTGATCTCCCGAGATCTGTATGCACTCCTTGCGATCTACCTGTCGCAGTCTAATATTTATTTGACAAAAAAGGCAAAACAGAATCATTAAAGCCAAAAAAAAAAAAATAAAATAAAAAAACGTGAAAAAATATAGGTTTTTGGCCCAAAATTTTCGAAACTATGCCTAACAGATTGGTGTGCTTAAATTTTTTGTATCTTTTCTGGTGCCTTGGCAAACACGGACAGACGGACATCGCTTAATCAACTTCACTATGTATAAGGATACAGTATACATATATATACTTTATGGGGTCGGAAATGAATATTGTAGAAATTACACACGGAATGACAAATTAGATATACCCTTTCCACCTGTGGTGAAGGGTATAAAAAAATGGAATGCTTATACAATATTTGTGTAGAATGTGGAAAAAAATTCAAAAATCAAAAAGATTTACGTGAACATGAAAACTTTCATGCAAGCACATCAAATGTTATAGTTAATCCTATAATCAATGCAAACATTGAGATTAAAAAAATTAACTCCGCATTCAAAACACGCATCTAAACTATTTCATTAAAAAATAAGGATGAAGCTTGTTTATTTTCTGAAGAGTTTCTAAATCGAGCTTGGTTAGCATTATGAAATGAAGTCGCCATATGGATTGCTAAATATAATGCAATAAAGTTTAATATTGAGCTTTTTGCATTGTATGCCAAGCTCAATACTGAAGAATTGGAAAATACTCCTTTAGAGGTGAAGATGTTCCAGACGAAAATGGAAATAATTTTTAATGATGATGACTTTAATCATGTCTTCCCTTTGAAAACAAAGGATATAATTAAAAAATGTAGGAGTTTCAGGATAGAGACAGCGGTTGAACCCTAATGCAATTATTAAGGGTTAATATAAATTTAAATAAATACCAACCGCTGAAGGGTTCAACTTATATTCCCACCCCAAAAAGTTAGCGGCAAGAAAAGCTTGCATTAATGTTAGAAACATGGATGAGTTTTGTTTCAAATGGGCAGTGGTTTCTGCTGTTTCTAATTTGAAGATACATGGTGAGCGAACATCATCCCACCGTGTAGACATTAGATCAACAGAATTAGTCGTTAATAATAGAATTTTAAACTTCAAAGACTTATGCTTCCCAATGCAAATAAGAGACATTGAGATATTTGAAAAACACAATGCATGGGTTAGCATAAATGTCTTTGGATACGACGAGGATCAAAACATTGCTATTGGTCCATATTACAAGACCAAAGATGTTAAGGATTGCCACATTAACTTGCTGTTTTCTCAAAAACAAATTCATAGCACGACCACTGGTCATTACATATGGATAAAAAATATATCAAGGTAAGACAATTGAAATTTTAAAAAAATATTTGAAAATATATGTATATTAAAAAATATTTTATATGTACATATTTTATTTCTAGACTAATAAGGAGACAAACCAGCAAACATAATGGGAAGAACTATGTTTGAAACTATTGTTTGCTACATTTTACTCGTGAGGACAAACTCAAACATCATATACCAGTATGTAGTACGAGTGTGACATACATACCAAGTAAGGAAAATAATATTTTAAAATTTATAAAAAATGAAACAGCATTAGATATACCGTTTGTGATTTATGCGGATACAGAATGCATATTTCAAAACATCGATACATGCATTCCAGATCCTAATAAATCATCAACGACGTTGATAAACAAACATATACCTTATGCTTTTTCGTATTATACTAAGTGTAGTTTTAATAGTAGTTTAGATAAATTTAAGACGTTTAAGGGGTTAGATTCTCCCAAATTGTTTTTTAGCGAATTGGTAGATGACATATCATATTTTTATAAACATTATATAAAAGAAGTCAAACCAATGATTCCTTTAAATGATGAGGAATATAATCACTTAAATAGAACTAGTGTGTGCCATATTTGTGAAAAACCTATCATTGGTGAAGTTAAGGTAAAAAATCACTGTCATTTAAGTGGGAAATATAGAGGACCTGCGCACAATAAATGTAATTTAAATTTTATAATTCCTCACGTTTTTCCATTAATATTTCACAACTTTTCCTCGGATGATTGCCATTTGTTTATTAAAGAACTAAATCATATTGGTAATGGTCCCATAAATATTATCCCACTAAATAAAGAGAAATTAGATTCTTTTAGATTTATGTCATCAAGTTTATACTCACTGGCAAATATTTTGTCCAAAAACGATTTTACAACAGTAAAATCAATTTTTAAAAATGAAAAAAAATTTTCACTGCTGATGAGAAAAGGGGTCTTTCCATACAATTATTTAGATTCATTTAAAAAGCTTAAGGAATGCCATTTACCCAAGAGAGAGGATTTGTTTAATATACTGACTGAGACTGATTGCTCTGATGATGATTATAATCATGCTAAGGAAGTTTGGAATGTATTCGGTTGTAAAACATTAGAAGATTACTTAATGCTTTATCTTAAATCGGATGTTCTTCTTTTAACTGACGTTTTTGAAAATTTCAGATTACTATGTAAAAATTATATAAGTTAGATCCATGTCATTATGCCCCAGGGCTTTCATGGGATGCTATGTTAAAGTTAACAAACATTGAATTAGAACTCCTGAGGGACATTGATATGATCACGTTTATTCAAAAAGGTATAAGGGGAGGAGTGTTCTAAAAGACATTCAATAGCAAATAACAAATATATGCCGGACTAAGATAATCAAATATCATCTAAATATTTAATGTATCTAGATGCAAACAATTTATATGGTTGGGCAATGTCGCAATATCTTTGAATGGATGAAGGATATTAATAATTTTTCCCTAAACTCTGTTTGTGATAACTCAAGTATTGGTTATATTCTTGAGGTTGATTTGATATATCCAGAAGAGATTTATGATCATCACAACGATTTGCCATTTTGTTGTGAAAAAAAAGTCCCTCCGAATGCTAAAGATAAAAAACTTATTGTTGATTTAACTAACAAAAGCAAATATATTATTTATTAAAAAATCTACAGCAGTGCATAAAACATGGTTTAAAGCTAACAAAAATTCATAGAATATTGAAATTTAAGCAATCGGATTGGTTAAAAAAATATATTTCTTTAAATAATTCTCATAGGACTAACGCGAAAATACTTTTGAAAAAAATTTCTTTAAACTGTTAAACAATGCTGTTTTTGGCAAAACTATGGAAAATGTCGACAAACGGAAGAATATACAACTTGCTAACTCTTGGGAAAACATTGGTAACAAATTTGGAGCTCGGGCTCTTATTGCGAAACCAGAATTTAACTCAATAAGCATTTTTGATGAAAATATGATTGCAGTTGAGTTAAATAGAACTTATTCCGTTTACAATAAACCTATATATCTTGGACTATGTATTTTAGAACTATCAAAGTGGAAAATGTATGATTTCCATTATGATTACATGCTTCCAAAATATGCTTCCAATATAAAACTTAATTATATGGATACTGATTCTTACATTTATGCAATTTACACTGATGATTTTTATAAAGATATATTTAACGACATTGATGATAGGTTTGATACATCTGAATATAAGATTAATAACAAATTTAATATTCCACAAAAAAATAAAAAAATGTTGGGAATGATGAAAGATGAGAATAATGGCGTAATAATGAGGGAATTTATTGGTTTGTACTCCTTTATTAATGAAAATATGGAAGAAATAAAAAAGCAAAAGGAGTAAAAAATAATATTTGTAGAAAGCTAAGTTTATCTGATTATAAAAAATTGTTTATACAATAGAAAGATTTATTATGGTAAAATGTATATGTTTAGATCTAAATTGCATGCTTTATATACAACATTAGCTAATAAAATATCATTAAGTTATCAAGATGAAAAGATATTTATATGTAAGGACAACGTGAGTACCCTAGCTTGGGGTCATTATAAAGAAAATTTTTTAAATATCAATGATAATGATGATTGTTTAATGGATCTTGATGATATTGAGAACCTAGAATTTAATTATAAAGATCAATTTATGAAAGATGATGATGATTATGTATTTTAATGAAAATAGAATGATAATTTTATTTTAAGATATTCATAATTTATTTTTTTTAAATAAAAAATTTTATACAAATTTTAAGTAAAAACAAAACTTTATTATGTCTTTAATTTTACATTAAATTGGAAAAAAATTAAATGTAAGTAATACAATCGTGCAACAAGTTATAAAATAACTTTCTGAACAATTCCAGTTAATGGAGTATACTTCATCAAACGATCATAGAGAATTAAATAATAAGCATTTGTGTTTGCAGGAACCGGAATCGCAGTCTCAAATTCAATTTTCACATCAATAGGTCCGCTCTTAATCATTTCACTTTGATAGCTTAGATCAATAACGACAATTGGGTTGTCCTTAAACTTTTCACAGGAAAGAAGTGGTTGTGCGGACTTCATATAGTAATTTTGTTGAAATTTTGCATACATATCATATAAAATAGCATAGCGGTTCTCTGTAATCTTCAAATTTAAATCATCGTACGGATAAGAATCTGAATTTAAATGTACTTTTATGTTTTTTAAGTCAGAACGAATATATTTCTTATTGTTTTCTAAAGCGAATAATATAAATCTAGGCCTCTCTCTGTTTATTGATAGCTTAACATTCCAAATATGATTTCTTCCACCAGCGAATGTAGGATTAAAATAACAGTCCTAACTCCGAAATGCTATAGGTAAAGTAGTACCATCTTTAATAATCTTTATTATTTGTAGTTTTTTAGAGTCTGAAAGTTGTACGTGTGGAATTCTCCATGTTATATTTGTAATCGATAAACTAAGATTTTCATTTTCATCTGTTGAGTAATACACGTTCTCATCATTTGAACTTCGTAAAAGAATGAGTTCATGTTTACTATTTAAAATTATTTTATTGAAGTCTTCGGCAAATCCTAATAATAATTTTAGGGGTAAATTAAAATTAAATATTTGCATAGTTAAATCTCCAGAAACACTCCATTCAGCATTTCTCATCATTTTACTTTCAAATTCATTAAGTGAAACATAATTCTTAATAGTGCTAGACATCCCCAAGTATCGTATACGATCAATTCCAACACCATTAATTTCATAACGTATTTTATCAAATAGGTAGGCAACGCAATTATCTCTTAGTCTGGTCTTTGGAGAGTTCTCGCCTATACTGTTTTTTATATGTCCCTCTATATACAAGTAGCTTTCATTAGGAAGAACATATAAGTCTTGATTTTGTATAGTAATTCGTATCTCATCATTATTTTTAAATGATTGAATATATGGTACATAACTGCGGTAATCCTTTTTTATTATATTCTCATCCAAAATAGGAGTCTCCATAACATTTAGTATGTCAGACATTTTATTTTACTTTTAATTCAAGTAATCTTAAAAATGCTTTATTTTCTTCCGTAAATTTAGGACTTTTAGCTTTAACAGTTTCTAAAGGAATGTTTTCGTTAACCTCTTTTGATTCGGTTTTATTATAAATTATCATATTTCCCTTGGTCTCAAATGTAATCTAAGTGTTATTTCTTCACCTCTGAAGTTTATTAAACGATCCTCGTGATCAACAATCCAAACTTTGAGATATGTTATTTCTTTCACATTCACTGGTAAATAGATTAGATTATTAGCGATAATGTCTAATTTTTAACCTGGAGGAACGTCCACCGCAAACTCATAAAGTATATGTGCAAGAAAATTGTTCATATATGCTTCCCTTATTATATTACATTTAACTTGTATGGCATTAACTTTTAAAATATTTACTGCTTGATTCGATAAATGTTTTATACTAGGATCTAAAGAACCACCATTAAAACCAAGTAATCTACCAATATATCTTATTCGATCAAAGAAAATTGTATCATGCTAGGATGTTATTTCAATTTGTAGAGTGTTATTGTTGGCTTCAATCAAAACTGATTTATTAAGATTTTTGTCTTTATATTGTGCGATTATATAATCAGCTATGTCTTGCAACTCATAAGAACCTATAGGAATTTCAATTACTTTATCTCCAATATGGACAAGATTATTGTCATCGTCTACGTTAGGAATGGAATTATATGAATGAAAATCAATTAGAGAACATTTGCAATCAACATCTAATTCTATTGGTGGAAAGAAATTTGCCGTTAAAATTGAAGATTTTCCGCTCAGTGCTAATGTTATTGACATAACGAATGATTGAATGTAAATAAAGTAAAAAAACGCAATGTATACTTTTTTTATTTTAAATATTTATTTTAATTGCTTACTTATTGCTAGTTTTTACAATATTTGGAAATCCTAACCATTTTACATATGCTTTATCATTCTTGGTTTTTAATATTTTTTCAACTAAGAATATATTAGGAAAACGAGTGCGAAGTAACTCCTCCTTGTAAAATGCACCTTTTATTTCATTTGCTTCATAGTCTTCTAGTATAAATGTGATTGGGTAAGTATTTTGTATCGATCTTATTTTAAATATTTCTGTTGTCCAATTTGGTGTAAAGCCCTTTTCAAATACGTGTTTATATTTACTAATACGTACAACTAATACATACATAGTCTCCAACTTGAAACCGTGAAGCTTTAAATAGTGTTAAATGATTGCATACAGTATTCACTAATTGTTTTTCGTGTTCATGAGTTACATGGATAGGAGCCATTTTGATAGTTCCATGTATTTTTTTATTATATTGATTAATCAAGCCTTTATAGATGCTAATACATCTATAAGTTCCATTGTTACTAAACTCTTTCCACATCATTTCTTTCAAAGTCCTATTGAAGCGTTCTACAATTGAAGCTTTCATAACGCTATATGTAGAGTAATGATTAATTGAATGTTTTCTCATTAATGCTCTAAACTCCGTATTAAAAAATTCTTTGCCATCATTTGTCTGTAAATTCTTAGGTATACGCCCTATAAGAAATATTTTGTGAATTGCATTACGAACTTTTGATGCAATTTTTGACTTAAGTGATTCGGCCCACGCATATTTTGAAACTGTATCAATGAGTGTTAGCATATATTTATATCCATCCTTGCTAGTTGAGTAATTGCCCATTTCTACCAAATCAGCTTGCCAGAGATCCTCAATTCCCCTTCATAATAACTCGACGCCGAAAATACTTTTTCCGCGCTCGTGAATGAATTTCATTTACTATTTCTCTCTTATCCGTATTCATTTCTATATAGATTATATAAGCGTTGTCTTACCCTTAAATATCCATTTTATTGCTTATATTATGATAACTTAAATGTAGGTGGTGGTTCCAGCTTTTGTTTTTTTTATATCATACGCTTTAGAGTTTTTATCCATCCACTAGAAAATATAATTCTCAATCCTATTAAATCTCTCTTCGATACTGTTTATAAAAACTTTATTTGTACTACACATCTTATCCTTCACAGCTTTTTTAATAATTTTAATATCTTTATCAACATCCTTTGTAAACGAATCTTGTAATACTTTTAAGTTACTTTTAATTATATTCAATTGATAATCATATTCTATTTTAAGTTTTTCGTCTTCAATATTTTTGGAAATATATTGTACAATTTTATTAATTCTTTCTTCAAACTTTTTTATGAAGTTCCTATTTGACAAGCTTAACTCTTCGGTTATATAATTTTTTAAATTTTCTTGTATATGTTTGATTTCTAAATTCATATAAGTTTTATTAACAGTATCAAACTCGTCCAACGGTGAAGCTATATTTATAATTCTTCTTTTTTTGTTTTAAATTCAACTTTTTTATAGTTTCAATTTTAAAAAAATTTTGAGGGTGCTGTAGCTTAAGTGGTTAGCACGTTGATTACTAAGCAATGGTCGAGTTCAAATCTCAGCCGTGGCAACATCAATTTTTCTGATATGTATTAATTTTTCTTTACAATAGTGCATATCACAGCGCCGGTATTACCACATAGCACTAAATCGCCGGCGAAATAAAATAATTATAAATTGGCTATACTAGCTTCAACTAATTCGCCTAAATAACACCAGAGGCGCTGCAATACTGTTCTAAAAATAATCATAACGTGCAATTGCAGTGTTGCCAGAATCGAAGCTTTACTATCACTAACCATCTGTCTTATCTACTCTATCCCTTTTCAAAGGAATTATCACAGTTAATGTAGGCATTAACTGCCTGAGTGGTACTTCTCTTTAAAAAAAAAAAAAATCTTCTATTCTCTACGTTTATATTGTTTCCATCCAGAATGAAGGCAAATTTTTTTAAAAGTGTTTTCGTTTTTAACTCATTACTATGCTTTTTAAAGTAATGGCCAAATTTATCAACAGTCATTATTATTACTACTATTCTATTATGTTTGATTCCTTTAGTTCCTCAATAATTGATATTATTTCATTAGTATGGTTTTCGTTATCAGCTTGTTGTGATGCCATCAAGAGCTTAATCGATCTACTATTTCATTAGGATCATCCCAGTATATATAGTTTGATTCATTAAGATTTAATTTCATTAAACCTTTACCAATGTGAGTAGTAGCAAATATCTTATTAATTATTTCCTTATATTTATAACCTCTATTTCCTTTTAGTTGATTATTAGGATCGAAGTTTCTACTGTGTGCATTTGTATCAAACAAAATTCGCTTATATACATACATATAATTCTGATGAGTCATACTGTTCTGGTCTTTTATGAAAGAGCAATGAGTAAAGACCAGGAGTTAGCGCCCAAGATTTATTTGCTATCATTATTTTTTCATTACTTAGCTTCAAATCTGAATTTCCAAATTTCCAGTCACCATTTTGATTTTTGTGAGATCCAAATATAGTATTAAGCTTCTTGTTTTCATATAAGTCTGTTAAATCAAATTGCCAATCATCGGATTGTGAATAAAAGGATTCATTATCTAAATCAACACCTTCTTCTTCTTCTTATTCTTCTTTAACATCGCTTGTTTTTGATAACGAATCAAAATAGTCTTTTTTCATCGGGGTGCTAACCACAATACTATCTTTGTTTTTAGTTATAGTATCATGTTTAAAATTAGTTTTTTCATCTCGAATTTCTATTGGTTTCAATACCCTTTCACTAGATAATTTAACTATTTTTTGTAAAGGTTCTGTTAGGATTTTAAATGTATTTTCTTGTTGATTGTTTCTTCTTCCCCGCGTTTAATAGCTTAAAATTTCTTTTCTAAAATTTTTCTAGATTTTACCAATTCTTTTAATTCTTTTAATTCTTTCATGTTTGTGTATAAGAGACTTAATTAATATGAATAAATATTCAAAAATTGTATTAGATCTTTTAACAGCTTCTTCAAACAGCTAAACAGCTTATTTAAACAATTAAACAGTCGCTTTGAATAGCTAAACACTTAAACATCTTATTACTAACAGTAAAATAGCTATTGATTTGTGTTAAACAAATAGCATACATATTAATTTTATAGATCTGAAGTAGTTTAACGATTAATTATGACTTAGCTTCAATGAAGACATCGAAACCTTTTCTATAACGTTCATTACATATTTCATCATCTTTGTTTATTACCAAAAATCCATATTTATTCTGCCAACATTCTTTACATATGTTTTGAAACATTTTGAGGCTCATATCACTTCCAACGTGATGTTTATATATATGCTTAAGATTTAGTTCATCTTGCTTAAACATTATAATTAAGTTTGCATTATCACGTATTAAATGTTTTGGAATGTGTGTATATGTTTGACATAAATAAAATGAATCGATATCTTTGTGTCTCCCCATAAAAAAATATGATCTAATATTATTTTGCTTTTCACATGCAACATCATTACTGAATTTACTTTAGCACCATCAGGTGATAAAATATCTTCATTTTCCGAAAATGTATATAAGCCCATACCCTTTACCGATGAAATTAGTTTTCTTAGATATTGATATTTAGGTTGATTTAGTGATTTAGAATAAATGTAAATATATTTGAATTTTAATCCATTAGGGCTTTCAATCAAACTAAGCATAACGTTAGTTTTTCGCTGCCAATTAAGCTTCACCTACCTGGTTATCAATTTTGTGGACCTGGAACTAAACTGGATAAACGTATCCAACGGGGAGATAAAGGAATCAATCCCTTAGATGCTGCTTGTAAAATTCATGATATTACCAATTCACAAAACACTGATATTAGTAAGCGACATCAAGCGGATTGAGAACTAGCCGAGAGGGCTTGGAAAAGAGTAAAAGCTAAAGTTAGCACACTTGGAGAAAAAATAAATGCTTATTTTGTTACTAACGCAATGAAGTCTAAAGTAAAATTTGGTTTAGGTGTTAAAATGAATAACCTTAAAAAAACTTGTAAGCGAAACCTTTTCCGCAATGCAATTAAATCAGCAACTATGATCTTACAAGAGGAAAAACCATTAAATGTTAAAAAGGTAATAAAAACTGCAAAAAAGTTATTGATGAATCACATCTTGGGAAAAAATCAGAAGTTAAAATTTCAAGAGTTATTACCGTTCCTAAATTTGGAGGTATTCTACCCCTTGTGCCTACATTTACAGCACTTGGAGCATTAGGTGCTTTAGCTTCAGGTGGTTCCTCAATTGCTAAGTTTATTACTACAGCTAAAAACGGTAAGCAGCTCGATGAGAATAACCGTCATAATAGAACATTAGAGGCAATAGCTATGGGTAAAGGTCTCTATCTCAAACCTTAAAAGAAGGGATATGGAATATTTTTTAATAAAACGAAAGCATTAAAAAACTAATACAGCAGCTACCCAATAGACCTCTCACCGATGTGGATTTTTCCTTGTTTTAGAGGAATTTATATGAGAGATACACTCCCTAAAACTGCACGCAAAACTGAATGTGGAATAATCAATTTAGACTCTCATAGAGGAGATGGTACACATTGGGTAGCCTACTACAAAAATAATGATTATGTGGAATATTTTGACAGTTTTGGAAATCTTCAACCACCTCTAGAAGTATTAAGATATTTAGGATATAATATAAAATACAACTATAAAAGATATCAGAAAAGTAATTCTTTTATTTGTGGACACTTATGTTTGCAGTTTCTAATTAATTTTCAAATACAGAAATGATAAAAATAAAAAATTCCATTTTCATGGATTCTTTTAATGTCACCCAATAGGATTTCAGTCTTTCTCATTGTGGAGCACGTTGCTATGAAGTAAATGTAATAAAAATGTAATAACTGTTTCCTTAGAATTCCATTCCAACATAGTATTGATGTTAAAAATACTCATATCCGAATTATTGATTTCCACGTTTTAGGATCAATTTTTATTTTGAATTGTCCTTGCCGGACTATTAAATAACATACTCCCTTTTTATATTTGAAGGTATACTGCGTAGCTTCTTCGCTTGTATTTTCAATTAAGTTATTTGAATATAAAAATTAAAGCTGGGAAAGCGTGTTGGTGATGTACTCCTTATAGCTCATTAGGTGGAGCCAATCTTCTCGGCTGAATCCGATAAAATGTTTATCATTATAGTGAAGCCATATCATCGGCTTAAATCCATGAATAGTCGAAAATCCGCAAACAACTTTTAATTTTAAATTTATAAAATATTCCATCTCAAAAACCACGTCATATATTTTAGGCTGACGTTCTTGAGTAAATTTTTTATTATTTTATTCATTCTCTACGAAGCTGAATTGTTGACTATTGATTTTTCAGTTCGAATGTCGCCTTTTTAAAGAAGATTTAGAACCCTTGTGAATAAGTATATAAGAACTAAACTAATCAAAATACAATAATCGTATGTATGTATTTATGTACTCGTATTAACAAGTAAGAATAGTGCAATAAATAATTTTTTTAAATATGTAAGAATGTTATTTTATTAACTATAAAATTCTAAAATATAGTAACTTCATCTTTATTATTATTTTTTATGATTTTCGGATGTTGATGACAATAGGTTAAATAATTTTTAATACTGCTCAATAATTTTCATCACTTTTAGTTTGCTCTTATGAAAGAAATAACATCCACACATTCCAACTACATTTTGAATTATTATGGCCACAAGGTATAATGTAATTACTTAAATCTACATATTTATTTTTAAACTCTTCTATTTCTTGTAAATGTTCTTCGAAAATTATCATTTGCAAATTTTTGTAGAAACACTTTAATAGTATTCATCCTTCTAGTTTAGAATTTCATTTAATACTAAATAAATAGATTATTCATAGTCAACTCTTATAATCAGAATTTAATTAAAATTGTAAATAAAAATTAATACTTTTTGATTTCATTTTAATTTCCTTTATTTAAATTTTTTCTATTTCTCATTGGAGGAACTGGCTTTAACTCTAACCTGCAGAATGAGCTATCCTTATCATCGTTCAAGGGAAATTTCGCTATCATATATGCACCCGTCGATAAGATTTCAACATCCTTATCGCTCAGCGAATTAAATCTCTTAGAAAGGTATAGTATATTCATGTCCAACTCTAGCACAAGAGATTCTCCATATTCTGTTGTTATACGGTCTGTTCCTGTTATTTGATAGTCTTCTAATTCCATCATATTCTTGATGCTACGCCTCTGCCTTACGTTTAACTTGTTAAAAGATGCAATTAGTTCCGCGTTGGTGTTCATCGTTGTTTTATTTATAGTAGACTATAGAACTTTGTTGAATTTATTTAGAATTTATATAAAATTTGCGTAATAAATCGATATATACTCGCATGTGTTATAATATTTACATACATATATAGGTAATGCTTTGTTATGGAACTATAAAAGAAAAAATGATAACCCTAATTTTATTTAACTAAGGTAAGGAAAGAAGATTTTTTATAATTTTATTTTATACATATATATTTTTCTTATCAATTCATAAATTATTTTTTATTTTTAAGTACAAATAATCTTAAATCTAATTTAAAAATTAATTTTCCTCATTATTTTATCGCCTTCTTCATCAAGGTGGTCCTTTACAGATAATATAATATTGTCCCCTTCATCATCATAAAGGATTTCGAAAACTTCGTCATCGAAGTAGTTTTTATGATATCCCAGCTGGTTGTTGGGGATATCAAAATTCGCATCACTGCTTTTTCGCTTAATGCGACAAATCGCGGGATGACTCGAAGGTTAAAAAATGCAGCAATTGCGGTGGAAATCACACTGCGAACTAAAGAGGTTGTCCAGTTTTTTCCATGCTGAGGAAAACCATTCAAAAATTTAATACTCCCGCTAAGCACACGCAATATCGAGCAAATGCTCCTTATCCTCAGTTAGCCCAACCAACAACCCAACATGTTTCATACGCGGATATGTTAAAAACATGTACATAAGTGACAACGAAAAATAATTCTACTTCAAATTTGCACCCAGAACACAAAGAACAACCATCATCTGGTAACTGTAATCGTCTCGAAGCAAGCATCGAGACATTAGTGCATTCGCTAAACAGTTTTATGAGCATGATGCAAGAAATGGTTCGCATGCAATCTATGATGGTGCAGGCGGTACTTAACAAACCATGAACTGTCTAAAAATATGTTTCTGGAACGCAAACGGCTTACGCCAACACAAAAATGAACTCGAGTATTTTCTTAATAATCAACAAATTGATGTCATGCTGATTTCAGAAACTCACTTAACAACAAATAGCTTTTTTAAAATTAATGGCTATATATTATATGATACCAAGGAGCCTCGCGGACGAGCATGTGGTGGATCGCCAATACTTATAAAGGCCAGAATCAAACATTATTTACTGTGTGATTTTTGTAAGGATTACCTTCAAGCAACAAATATCTGCTTTGAAGAATTTCATCAAAACCTTGTTATTTCTTCAATTTATTCACCTCCTAGATTTCAAGTATCAGATAGTCAGTATAGCGACTTCTTCCAATCACTAGGTCCCTGTTTCATAGCATCAGGCGACTATAACGCTAAACATATATTTCGGGGATCACGTCTAATACTCCAAAAGGTCGTGTTTGGTTTGATACAATTTCAAAAATGCGTCTGAATGTGATATAGAGTGGACAACCCACCTATTGGCCTACATATCGGCAAAAAAACCGGATGTTAATAATTTTGGCGTAATTAAGGGTATTCCGAGAGAAATGCTTAAAGTTGAAGCGTCATTTGAATTATCCTCAGATCATTCACCCACTATTGTCTATATATGGAACCAGCAAAATATTGTATCACCAACAACTAGCACAAACATTAATTGGTTGAAATATAGAAAGTATCTCAGTACTCACAGTTCGCAAAATATACCGCTAAGAACACCAGAAGACGTGAATAAAAGTCTTATTAATTTTGATCAAATCCTTAAATCAGCTTCCCAACATGCAACAGTAACCCGACAATCAGCTAGATACAATCAAATTTACTTTGTAGATGTCGAGCGGCTCTTGACTGAAAAAAGGAAAATTAGAAGAGAGTGGCAACCACACAGATCTACTGAACTCAAATCTAGACTTAAAGATTGCACAAAAAGGCTAAGACAGCTCCTAGAATATCGAAAAGTAGCATCTCTGAAAAATTACTTGGAAGACCTCGACGCCACTGCAAAATCAGATTATTCATTATGGGGTGCATGTAGAAACCTTAAAAGGCCAGTCGTACGTAAGCCTCCCTAGCGAACTTCTTGTGGAGACTGGGCAAGAAATGATATCGAAAAAGGTAATTTATTTGTTGAACATTTGAAAAAGGTTTTCACTCCAAATATGTGTAGTGATATAATTGAGTTGCCACCAGTAGAGACTAGTGCCGTAGTACACCTAAGATTTGAATTTAGCGATATTGAAAGGGCAATAGTAGATTTAATCACCAAAAAAGATCCTGGCGTTGATAAAACAAATAACAAGATGTTAGTTGAGTTGCCCGTATAGGTCGCAGAATTATTCTGTTTGTTTTTAATAACATCTTACGTCTTGAGTACTTTCCCACAGAGTGTAAGGTCTCTTTGATTACTATGATTCTTAAATCAGGAAATGATCATACAAAAGTAGAATCATACAGACCTCTAAGCCTTTTATCAAACATATCACAACTGTTTGAAAGAATAATAATAACTTAGCTGAATCAAATTCTTAGCGCGAAAGTATGTATTCCGAACCATTAATTCGGCTGCAGAAAACATCATAGTACAATCCAACAAACACAAAGCACCAATATCCACACTCCAAGAATTTATTACTCTAAAAAAATTTCTTTATCTCACACACATATACCCGTCCACTTCTTAGTCTCTATCTACACAGTCCATTATTAGAAATAGTGATTATGCTTTTAACACCAAATGACCTACATTCTTTCCACACACATAAGATCATTACACTCATAAATTCTTACTCAACTTGTCAATCCCTTTTTTACACTTTCTTCTTTTAAACGATTTACAAATTTTATCGCTTTTTAATGACCCTTATTCTTGACTTTTATTATACTCATACTAATTTATTGCCCTTTAATGCCGCTTATAAGTACAAAATACCTTGGATTAGTATGCCCACATATATACTACTTACTGCAATAAGCCATTTCTGCGCGTTGCAGAATCCGTGAATTTGAATTTGGTATTGAGGGGAATAATTTACCCATCTGGGGATTTTTAAGTTCGAAATCTGAGGCAGAATTTTTTACAAATGTATTCCATTTATCTAAAATATTTAATAGAACCGCCAGTCCCAGTCTACCTTACATTCCCACAGATCTTGCATCATAAGTGTTGCCCTC
The DNA here is from genome assembly GCA_949628195.1 of Phasia obesa. Classification (NCBI taxonomy): domain Eukaryota; kingdom Metazoa; phylum Arthropoda; class Insecta; order Diptera; family Tachinidae; genus Phasia; species Phasia obesa. Next base: position 123,501,155 of record OX451215.1, on the reverse strand, counting down.
ACCACGATTAGACTTACCTAACCTAATGGGTCGGATACAACTAACTAATAAAATACGTCGGACTGGAATGCGATATTCCAGCGAATTCCCAAACTGTTAACCGCGCTTGAAGTATAAAATTTTAAAAAATCTTCAACCAGAAGATCCTCGGGGGGCAGACTTTCCAAAATTATTTGGTTATTTGCCGTAACTTTTTTCAAGGGGAAACCAGCAGATTTTAAAGCGTTACTGAGTTGACCCCATTTCCGCTTGGTCTCTTGAAGAGAATGCGCTCGAGTTAAAATATCATCGACATAAATTTCCTTTTTCAAGATTGCTGCTGTATCTGGGAATCTAGTTTTACAATCATCACTCTGTCTGTTCTTATTGCTAAGAATGGAGCCCAGTTTAACCCAAATGTGACAGTTTTCAACTGATATGTTTTAACAAAATCATGCGCTTCACTACGGAATAACATCGGAAACACATAATTTGCCGTGTGATTTTTGTGAGGACTACCTTCAAGCAACAAACATCTGCATTGAAGAATTTCATCAAAACTTCTTTATTTCTTCCTAATATTTCGAATATCAGAGAGTCAATATAGCGACTTCTACAAATCACTAGGTCCCTGTTTCACGGCATCAGGCGACTACAGCTTAACATACGTTTTGGGGATCAAGACTAATTACTCCAAAAGCTTAACCGACTTCAAAAAAGAAGGAGGTTATCAATTCGTCTGAATGTTGCTTAATTATGTTTGTGCTCGCAGAACTTAGCCATTGCTGAACCGATTTTAAAATTTTTTCTTTATTTAAAAGGTTATGCTTATAGATTGGTCCCGTATCAAAAACAGTTTATTATTTTAAAAATTAAAGAGTGTCCCCATACAATATACATGTTTTTTTCGGAAATTAAGAACCGTAAAGGGCACCAATTAAAAATTTACGTAATACTATAGCTCCCACTAACAAAAAGTAATAAAAAGATAAACTGAAAATTTAAAGGGCGTCCCCATAGATGACGTAAATTGACGTAATACGACCTATGGGCATATCTTTTAAACCGTTAAAGACAAAACCTTTAAAGTTTGACAGAATGTCGATAACTATGACCGTTATAATAAAAAGTATAAAGCATAAACGACAGCAGGATACCGACTATAACCTGTCAAAATTAAAATACACACGTTTATATGATGACGATTATTTTGACGACAGCATAGCTAAATGGCTACACGACCACCGTTGTGGCTGTAGCTAACTTAGGCTAATTTCTTTTTTTTACGTCAATTCTATTTTATTCAACAAAAGAAAATGTCACAAAATTAAAAATAAAAATTAATTTACAATCAAAAGCTTTTGAGCAAATATATTTACTTGTTATGATATGGTAAAAATATTGTTTGAAAAAGTTTTTGTTTTAAGGAAAAATATGTCTTTATACAACATTTTCATAGTTTTGATGTATGTAGCTGTCGTCTTCAATATTATTTAGTAGATGACTACACGGCGACGACTGTAGCCAACCTCATTTCTACTCATGTAGCTGTGTAGCCGCTGATGTCTATGTGATTAATGCTTAAATATTCAAAATTATAAATTAAAGAGTACTCCAATAGTTCATTTAATTTGATGTATATTGCCATACTTTTGAAGAGTTGTACACCGATCGTTAAAATTTATAAAGAACCTGTATTGCTAAGTCCGCTATAACAATCCGTATATAATTTGAATTTAGAAATTTAAGGGTGTCCCCATAATTGATGTAATTTGACTTATATGTCCCTAACCTTATAGACAAACACTTGAAAATTAGGCAGAATTTCCACTACTTTGTCTAGTATACTAACACGTATAAATATTTAGAATTACTAATTAAAGGGTGTCCCAATATTTCTGTAATTTGCTGCATATGGCTAAACTTTTGAACCGTTATAGACAGTTGACATTTAAAAAAAATCTTTGTGACCAAGTCTTCTGTTTGATTTATGTTGCCCTATCTTTGAAACAGTTATAGACAGCCATTTGATATTTACACAGAACGTATATTTCTATATCCGCTATAGCAAAAAGTATAAAGTTGGAAATTAAAGGGTGTTCCTAAAGTTAATGATATCTGATCTATATGAACTGGGGTAGTGTTCTGTCGTTTGAATCGTCCGCACGTCTTTATTCTTATCTCATTTTAATTGTTTTAATTGTTTTGTTTTTTCTATAATTTTTTAACTTTATGTTTTTCCGTCAATTTACATACATACATAAGCCGTGTTTTATATTTTTTTAATAAGTGACAAAAGTTTTATTAACTTACAATAAAATTAAAACCAGAAAACAATAATATATATCGTGGAATAAAAAAGCAATTTAAAAATATTGTCCAAATTACAAATAAATAACTAAAAAGAACATAAAATTACAACAATAAAATACACATGATACACACATACTTAAGTTCAACAATAATAACATAAATATTAAAAATAAAAAACAAAAAATTTAAAATGAAACAAAACATTCATACATATAATAAAAAAAACTAAAAAAAAATAACTGCAATTCAACAAAAACAATTTAAACAAAACCTAAACAAAACGAAACAAAATAAAATTCAACACAACAACATCAACAAAATCTACATGACAAACAGTGTTGGCACTACCGGCCGTTTCTAACAAAAGGACCAGATCAGGGCTTTTATGGCTCTTTTTGTGATCTTTTTGCCATTTTCCAAATTTTCAGTCCTTTTACTGGTGGCAATGTCTTAACTGTTGTTGGACTTCTTAGTGGCGAAGGTATAACACTGGCCACTGGGTAGTCATAACAACAGCAGTCATTTCATTGGTTACCGGTATTATAAAATAGACCATCGATTTGAGTTTTCTACATTAGCTGTTATGTCAGGACGATTTAAAATTGACTTCTGCAACTTACGTGGGCTACGAGGAAATTTTTTCTCTGTATATGCTCACGTTTGTCTCCATCATCCGGATGTTTTCGCTTTATGTGAGACTCAGGTAACTGAAGATGCTGATCCACAGGATTTTCACTTACCTGGGTATCACCTTCTATCACTTTTTAGTTTCCATAGGGGCCTTGTGTTGTACATACGCAATGAAGTTGTGTACCAGTGCCAGCAATCATTAGGCACGTCTGATCCTGAATTTAGCTGTCTATGGGTTAAATTCAAAATCAAGTCGCACTACTTGCATTTCGGGTTTCTTTATAGAAGTCCAAACGCGGGAAGGGACAAAACTTTATCCGGCTTCGATTCCCTTTCCGATTCCATATCGAAGATACTTGATAGTTGTCCGAACAGCGAAATTGTTGTTGGTGGTGATTTCAATGTTCACAACTCATCTTGGCTTCGCCATTCGGGCCATACATCTCCAGAAGGCCAGTATGTTGAGTTATTTGCCGCGCACAACCACCTTGCGCAACTAGTGAATGAGCCAACGCATATTTCGTGTGTTGAAGGGCACCATAATAATACTCTCGATCTTTTTTTAACTTCGCACCTCAAAAGTACGAAGTAAACGTTAATGCACCTCTAGGTAACTCGGATCACTGCACCATATCCGCCTCCTTTTCGGTTTCCGAACTTCGAAGCGTTTCAAAAGCAGCCACGAAACGTTTAAAATACGTATACGATAAGGCTCGTTGGGCTGAGCTCAACGATTTTTTCCGGCATTTTAATTGGAAACTTTGTTTCCTAGACAGTAACACTGATGCCATGGCGGAAATGGTTGTAAACATAATTTTGCTAGGAATGAAAGCTTTTATTCCATCAAAGCAAATTTCGATTAAACCTAGAATGAAATCCTGGTTTAATCAGACGTGCAAAAATGCAGTCAGATTCAGAGAGGAAGCATTCAGTGGCTGGCGTAAAAATAAAAACGCAGACACTGATTCGCTACGCAAAAGAGCGAGATCTTCGTGTGCCAAAGTACTTAGGCGTGAAAAAGGTCTACACGATGAGCGTCTTCGTGCTAAAGTTCTTTCTGCCCCTCGGGGTAGTAAGAGCTTTTGGTCATTTGTCAAAAGAGTAAAGGATAATGCTAGTTCCTCAATTCCGACGCTTTTGAAAGATGATGAAATATTCACTGACCCGGCTGACAAAGCTACCCTTCTGGCTGGTCAATTTGCAAGAAATTCCTACTTACCGGAAAGCAATCAGCCACTACCCGTGCTTGACAGAGTATCAGTAACTATGCCAAAGATATTCTTTCGAGCACGTGCAGTTAAAAAGGTCTTAGCAGATCTTAATATCAACAAGTCTTCTGGGCCGGATGGCATTCCAGCACTGGTCTTGAAACAGTGCTCTTCGACGCTAGCACGTCCATTAGCGACTCTTTTCAGCACCTTGTATCATACTAGTGAGTTTCCAATGTGCTGGAAGTTAGCTAATGTAACGCCAATCCCCAAAAAAGGAGAGGCTAACAACCCTGAAAATTACCGCCCAATTGCAGTCTGTTCTACTCTTTCTAAGGTAATGGAAAGTATGCTAAATTTTCATCTTGTCAAGTATCTGGAGTCCAACAGCTTACTAAGCGACCGCCAGTATGGTTTTCGTAGGGGGCGCTCTACAGGGGACTTGCTGGCCTTCCTTTCGGAAAAATGGTGTCAATCCATTCACCATTTCGGCGAAAGTAAGGTGGTGGCTCTAGATATCTCCAAGGCCTTTGATAGAGTGTGGCATGGTGCACTCCTGTCAAAACTTATTGCTTTTGGTGTCGGTGATATCTTTTCTCGATTTATATCGAGCTTTCTCAGGGATCGCACTATACGAGTTGTTATAGATGGGATTTCATCAAACGAGTTCAAGATTAATTCAGGGGTACCGCAAGGCTCTGTTCTTTCTCCTACCCTGTTTCTTATTTTTCTAAATGACCTTCTCTGTCAAACTTCCAACCCTATCTACTCTTTTGCAGATGATAGCAGCATTTGCCATTCGTATTCATTCTGCAGACGATCGAGCCTTTTAGAGATTGGGGCCAAGCGGCGAAACATGAATGATACGCTCAATCACGATCTCGTAACAATATCTAATTGGGGCCGGGCAAATAGAGTCGACTTTAACGCTCGTAAGACTCAATGTTGTATGCTAACGCACCGGCGTTCGGCCGATAATGGTGCTACATCTGTAATTATGGGTGGTATAAGTATTAAGGAATCAGAAGCTCTTGATGTTCTTGGCGTGAAAATCCAGTGTGACGTTCGATGGACTAAGCACATTTTTCAAGTCTCAAAAGAAGCTTTCAAGTGTCTCGGTTTTCTCAAACGGTGTAAAACATATTTCACCTCATCCGATCTCCTTACTATTTATACCACTTACATCCGGCCAAAAATGGAATACAACTCTCATGTATGGGCCGGTGCTCCAAAGTCTATTTTGGAACTACTTGACCGCGTGCAGGAGAGGGCGAAGAAGCTCATAGGTGACAGTAGGGTATCCAACTCTATTGACTCTCTTGAACATCGACGCAATGTGGGTTGTGTTTCGCTGTTTTATCGCTACTACAATGGAATGTGCTCTGATGAGATTAGGGGACTAGTTCCCGATATCCGCACGTTTTCGCGCACAACACGCTTTTCATTAAGAGCTCATCCATTTGTGGTCGATTGGCCAGTGAATCGCACAATGCATTACAGAGAAAATTCATTTTTTAGCCGTACAGTTCGCTTGTGGAATCATCTTCCTACAGAGGTCTTTCCTGTCAACTACAACGTTGGAAAATTCAAATCGAATGTCCACAAACATTACTCCCTCTATCCTCCTTCCCATAACCTAGTTCTTTCCTAGTTCTGGCACAATGCTTTGCATGAGTAGGGGTCATCCCCTGAGTGCTGGTCCGAAATAAAAAAAAAAAAAAAAAAAACTTATCTTTTGAACGCTTATAGATAAACATTTGAAATTTTAATAAAGCTAATATTACTATGTCCACAATAAAAAGTACTAAAAACTTAAAGGGTGTCCTCCAAGCTGACGTAATTTGACTTATATGGCCTAGTCTTTTGAACCATTATAGATAGAGACGTGATATTTACACAGAGCGTGTATTATTATGTCCGCTATAAAAATTATAAAATTGGAAATGAAAGGGAGTCCCCTTTTGAAACTTGATGTATGCCTTATCTTTTAGGCCATTTTAGATAGACAACTGAAATTTAGACATAATATGTATTACTATGGTCCCCCAAAAAAGACGGATGGTGGTGAAAATAGCTTAACTTTTGAACGGTAATAGGGAGATGCTTGAATTTCATATAGTCTTTACTCCTTTTTCTGCTAATTTTTGCGCATTTTGTTTATCTTTTATTTGGTTTATATATAGTTCTTACAGATTACTTCTCACATTTTTAGTTTATAACTGGTAACCAACTATTTGTTTTGAAGTCGGTTTTTGACATAATTTCAAAAATGTGTCTAAACGTGATTTCTAGTGGGCGACCTATCTATTGGTCTACTGCTCCGCAGAAAATATCTGATGTTATTGATTTTGGCGTGACTAAGGGTATTTCAAGAGAAATAGAAGACCGTAGAACTGCATCACTACAAAAATACCTGGAAGGCCTTGACGCTAGCCCACAATTGGATTATTCATTATGGCGTGCAACAAAAAACCTTAAAAGACCTGTCACACGTAAGCCTCCCTTGCGAACCTCGTGTTGAGGTAAGGCAAGAAATGATACTGAAAAAGGCAATTTATTTGTGAACCATTTGAAAAATTTATTTACCGCGAATATACCTACTTTCTTTATTTGCTTATTAAATCGAAATTTGGATACTTATATAACTATACTAAACAATAGTTGATAAGATTTATTATAATTTTTTACAATGTCTCGAAATCGAGCACTCTAGTAATTAGTATATAAATGTAAGTCTAGTTTGTTTTTTGCAAAAGTTGATTTTTATAAATGAATTACAATTAATTGAAACTTTATTTTTGTTGCAATGAAAACTGAATAGAAAAACATTGCTTTTTATCTTAGGCCAAGTTAATAGTCAAGGGTTAAAAAAGAAAAAAAAAAGATAAGCTAAGCTAAGTAGTATTATACTAATTTCAATTATATATATTCAATTACATATATACATTACATTTGTAAAATAAGAAGCCATTATTAGATTGTTTTCCTTGCAGTTTATACATCTTAAAATATTATTTCTAATTAAATTTATTATAAAGTTATCTATTCTTATAATATTTGCTTTATTATATAATTTTCAATTAGATACAAATTTAGTATAACTACTTTCTGGAGATCTATAGATCAAATATTCTAATTTTTTCCATGTTAGAAGGCGATATGTTGAACCATATGGAACAACCATAAGTTATTATAGGTCTGATTAGGGACTGGTACATTATTATTTCTATTCTATATTTACTGTAAAAAAGTACACGGTACGAAAAGCAGGCTTTTCTGGCTTTTGAAAGGCTTTCATATACATGGTGGTTAAAGTACAAAAATTTGTCTACAAAGACGCCTAGGTATTTGACTACTTTTCTATTTGGGATTACACTGTTATACTCGGTAGAGATTATTTTAAAATCCTTCCAATTTTTCCTAATATCTTAATTACATTTGTTAACTGGTTGTCTGAAAAGTATTGTTTCACATTTCGTAGCATTTATTTTCATGCGAATATACCTACTAATATAGCCGAGTTGCCACCCGTAGACGTTGAAGCACCAATCACCCTCGGATTTGAATTACGAGATGTTGAAAGGGTAATTGCTAGCTTAAACCCTAAGAAGGCCTATGGTTTTGACAAAATGAGCAACAAGATGCTAAAGGAACTTCCCCATGTACCACTCTCTTTATTTTTAATGCCATTTTACGGCTTGAGTACTTTCCCCCAGACTGGAAAGTTTCCTTGATTACCATGATACCTAAGCCAGGAAAAGGTGTGTGGAAAGTAGAATCATACAGACCAATAAGTTTGCTATCAAATATGTCAAAACTATTTGAGAAAATCTTAATTACCAACTCAATTTTGAGCGAAAAAGAATGTATTCTGAATCATCAATTCGGATTTATAAGACAGCACAGCACCATTGAACAAACGCACAGATTGGTAAATGTACTAAAAAAGGCTTTTGAAGAAAAAACTATTGTCCCGCGCTTTATATAGACGTGTCGCAAGCGTTGGACAAAGTTTGGCACTAAGGTGTAGTTTACAAGTTGAAGCAAAACTTGCCCAAAAATTTTTATAAGCTATAAAAAAGTTATTTATCTGATGGTAAGTTTGTACTTAAAGAAGGAGATTTCTTAAGCTTGCCTCTGCCAATTAAAGCTGGAGTTTCGCACAGTAGTATTTTGGGACCCATTTTATATTTGCTGTACAGCAGATATGCCAATTAGCAATCGAATCCACACTTCAACATTTGCTGACGACACTGCCTTTCTAAGCATTCGAAAGCTCTCAAGTGTCGTCCCAATATTTACAAGAGCATATATTTTCTTTGCAATTGTGGTTGCAAAAATGGAGAATAAAAATTAATGAACAAAAATGTAGTCACATCACCTTCACTCTGCGTAGAGACTTATGCTCCAATAAATAACTAAAATATCCCACAACACCCGGAGGTTAAATACTTTGTCATACATCTTGATCGACGCTTAACCTCGAAAGGTCACATAGAAGCAAAATTAACACAAATGAAGTTGAAAGCAGTGCAAATAAATTGCCTTATTGGTAGAAACTTAACCTTAAGCTTAGATTGCAAACTTCTACTTTATAATTCAATCCTTATACCAGTAAGATGCTATGGCATTCAGTTATGGGGTACTACCTCAGCTTCCAACATAGACAAAATTCGAAGGCGCCAAAATAAAATTTTACGAATGATTACAGTCGCACCCTGGTATATTAAAAAGTCGAACATCTACAAAGACCTATACGTGCAATTTGTTAAAGCAGAAATAGCGAAACATGTTTAAACTTATTTACTGAAGCTTGAAACGCATCCAAATCCGCTGGCCCGCAACATCCTAAATGATCGTGGTTACGCTCGACCAAAAAGGAGGGACATTGCTACTATCGTCCGAACATCACAAATGATGACATCAACTGTGCCCTATAATTTTTCTGGTTTAGCATTGGCTGGACTTAATTAAGTATATTTTATTTTATATCTTTTATTTTATTTTTTTTTAGGCTTAAGATATGAGTACTTATTGTTAGTTCATACACTTTGAAGATACAATAAATATTATGCAAAAAAAATAAAAAATACGGAATAAAATCTGTTGATATGGACGGTCTGCTTCATGTACTAGTATCTGGCGGTACATCTTTTGAATGTCGCCTGTGCAAACGTATTTATAATTTCGCCATCCTAGTATGATCTCTATTAAATTTCTCTGTAATGTCGGACTTTGATAAAGCACGTCGTTCAAGGAGAACCGACTCTCACTTTTCTTTGAAGCATTAAAGAATGAAGTGGTGCTTTTGCTCTCAGGTTTATAAACTGCATGGTGTGGCAGAAATATAGAATATTATTTTTTAGCGTCTGTATCAATAGTCATTACTTTTTCCATGTGATTCAAATTAATATATTCTTGTAGAGCTCGTTGGTATTCCTCTTTAAATTTAGGGTTTTTCTTCAGTGTTTTTTCTGTTTTGAGATATTGTGCAAGAGTCGATTTTCTTGTTGGTCCCAAAAATATCTCATTTGGAAATTCTTTTTTAAATGGTAGTCGTACCACATAGCGTCCATTGGATTGCCTAATAGTGGAGTTTTGATAAAACTGTTCACAATAGGTATCCGCTTCTGTTAGCGAAATATCCTTTTCTACTTCCTCTAGTTCCCAAAACTTCTTTATTTGCTCATGGAGAACCAAATTGTTTGAAGTAGAAACTGTTGTTGAAAATGCACTTACCGTATGTGGAACTACCGATATGTACCACCCAAAGTGCGATTTTCTAGCCTCAAAACTTTTCAACACATTTGTTTTTACTCCCTCAAGATTGATAAGTGGTAAATAATCATTCTCAATAATCATATCTATTGCTGCGGGTTCAAAAAATAAAGGGTCTACTATTAAATTTTGAATAGGCGCTATATTTTCAATTAAATCCTTGTGATGGTAAAAATTTTGATAGCTTGGGTACCACTATAGCATCTACCTCAATTTTAAAGTCAGATATTCTAGATTTTAATGTAACACGGCACATTCCTTTCGAGTTTCCTACTATGGTGCCTCCGAGTCCAGCTATTTGAAACCGGCGTGACTCTAACGGTAAAGATAGAAATTTCATGTCATCGCGTATCGACGCGGTTCACTCAGGGAAAATAGGCACACCAGACGCTAGGGTTCCTGGAACCCAAATCTGGAAGAAAAGGTCTGTGTTTTAAAACGCGGGTCCTCTTCGAGGCCCGACCAGTGCCCAAACGACTGGTACCACGGGAATCGGTGGACCCACAGAGACTCCCCTGTCTCTGTGACCGGTTACTGGTGAGGTCCCCTTTGGTACACGTGGTGGCTGTGGTTTAAGATCGATGTATGCAGGGTGGATGCATTGTTGATCAAAATGTGCTGTTGCATTCTCAACAGAAGGAGTTGGGTAGGCTCCAACCCCTAAGCAAGAGGTTAGAACATGGGTCCAGGCTTGCCATGTTCTAAGAATTGCTACTCACTGTGACTGTGCGACATACCTGAATTGCGTATATCGTGCCCTGTGTAAGGGGCACGACTATTGACTTGGGTGTTAAAAACTTGATTGTCTGATGCCGAAGAATTGTCACTTTCATAACTTTTGACCTAAGACTGTGTCCTGGACGGGCTGCGGAGTGTAGTAGTTGAATTTTTCTCGAGATGCAACATTGTATAGTATTTTTTTATTACATATGTTACATGTATTCACGCCACTGCATTTAGATTTAAAATGTACGCTAGATAAACAATTTAAGCAATATTTGTTTTCAAAAACATATTTTATTCGTTCACTTGGAGAGAGGGATTTAAAATACTTGCACGAGTTCAAAGATTGAGTTTGTTTGCATTTCTTACAGAAATTATTTCTCTTATCAGATTCAGTTAGCGAATGGAAAGTTTGAGATTTGAACATAAAGTTGTCTTTCGCCATTGGACGCGAAGTCATTTAATTGACTCCATGTCGGTAATTCTCTATGATTTTTAATGGTATTCCCATGCTCTCAATGTTTCTTCAGGAAGTTTCAGGGTTGTCATCGGATATATTAATATCATAAGTTTTTAATATAGATATACAGTCATTAACGCTATTTTGTATGGTTCTTATAGACTTCAGTGTGTCTGCTTGACTTTCCGAAATTCCATATATTTTTTTTTTGATCACTCACCAGCATCTTTTGTTTTCGAACCTATTTTTTAATGCATCCCAGGCTAACTGAAAGTTATCGCCTACTGAATCAAAATCTTTAATTATTTTCAAATCATTCATTTTGAGGTTATTTCTTGGCAATCGGAGGTTACAAAAAAGATTCCTGCGATTTTTTATCCAGAAGAAAAGTTAGCGTTGCAGAATAACCATTGCATTGTACATTTGCTTGAATAAGCGGCGGGATGTAATCAGTGTTGGAAGGAAAAACGTACTCCCGTTTATATATCCGGCTCGACTTTATTAATGATTTTATGATTTTCTACAATAATGGATATAAATTTCAATATAAGTGCAATACAACAAGCAATGAAGAACTAGTTGTTTATAATATCGAAACACATAAAATAGATGTCTACGCAAAATTTAAAAGCGCGTTTGAAAACCTGATTATATCATATACAGGTAAGTCGCCAATAAAAAAGAGTGTCCAGTTGTCATGCATATTATTCCAAATGAAAACATGCATCCTTTTCGTCAGTCGTTTACCAATTCAAGAAGAGACTGCACTTAAAAATGAAGTTGATGAATGGCTGAAGAGTGGTATGATAAGAATATCTTATTCTGACTTTGCAGCTTAATACTAGGGTCCAGTTCCGATTAATGATGAGGTTAAATTTAAAAAACGCTAATTTTTTTGTAACGATGGACTTAGAAAATGGTTGTTTCCCTGTGCTAAAATGAGGTTTATTTGAGTTTAATAAAGCGCCCTTTGGATTTTGTAATTTACTCGCAAATTTTGTAATGTATGTTAATTTTATATTTCAAGATCTGATAAACTCGTACGTTATGCAGCCTTATGTTGATGATATTGTAATTTATGGGAAATCATCGGAAGAATGTTTACATAAGCTTCAATTAGTGTTGTCGGAAGCAGCTTAATACGATTTGAAACTTAAACTTTTAGGTCACTGTATAAAAGATGAAAAGATTTGGCACCGGAATAATTTCCCATTCAAAAAATATCGGAAATATTCAATCGTTGTTGGGGGTTACCTCTCTACTTTTGGAAGTTTATACAAGGTTATTCTCAGCCGCTCACAGTTTTATTAAAAACAGATGTAACTTTTAAAATTACTAGTAAAGAGATCAATGTCCTTAAAACGTTAAAGCAAGCCCTAGTCAGAGAACCGAGTTATGCATTTACGATAGAGAAGCAGAAACCGAATTACATACTGGCGCATCGTAAGAAGGCTTTGGCGTGACTTTGTTGCAGAAATATGAAAATAAGTTTCATCCAATATTGTACTGGAGTAAAAAGGCAAAGGAAGGCCGTTTGCACAACTATATTTTAGAAGTAAAAGATGGTAACCTATGACTTAAGAAACTTAGAAAATATTTGTTGGGCATTCACTTTAAGTAACTAGTAACTGATTATGGAGCGTTTAACCAGATAAAGCCGTGCCAAGATATGTATCACAGTGGATAATGTATATTCAACATATTCTGTCGAACATCAATCTGCTAATAAAATGAAATATGTCGATTCCTTAAGCAAATACCCAGCTGATGTGTTTATTGTCTCTTGAGAAATAACTACAAGAATCTGTAAGCTTTAGCAAGAAGATGAAACTATTAAAGCTATAAAAACTATTTTAAAAACCGTACGAAAATTTTAAGATTAAAGCTGTATTGTTATGCAAAAGCATTTATGGCCAAGATTTACTTTTTGTACCAAAACTTATTAAAGACGCCAAAGCTATTAAAGACGCACACGAGAAAGGTAATTTTGCTCTTCAGGCGATAATGCAATGATCAAAAAAGTCACGCGTGTCACTAACAATTGCATCAAGTGTATCATACACAATAAAAAGCTTGACAAATAAGATGATTTTATGCAATATGTCGAGTAAGGTGACGTTCTGTTACACACGCTACTCATCGACCATTTAGGTCCAACATCGGTACATATTTGCAATGGTGGATGCTTTTTCTAAATTTGTATGGATGTTCGCAACTAAAACAACCGGTGCTGAAGAAGTCGTAAACAATTTTAAGATTTAGTCAGATACTTTTGGGAATCCTGTTCGTATATAAACGATAGAGGTTCTGCTTTTACTTCACAACAATTTAATGAATTTTGCAATCAAAATAGCATCGAAAATTTAGTCACGACCATAGGCGTATGAAGATGAAATGGACAGTTTGAAAGGGTCAATCGGACAATTTTATCGATTATAGCAAAACTTTCATCTGAAGATACGCCAAAATGGTACAAATATGTAGGACAAGTACAGAAAGCAATAAATTCATATGTGTCCTTTGAGTTGATGTTTAGGATAAAAATGAAAGCAGGTTGGTGTAGTAAAATAGTTAAAATGCTGCTAGAAGCATTTACAAAACGTTTTGGTGAAGAGAGGCAGCAACTACGCACCGAAGGAAGACAGCAGATTTTAAGACAAAAAAAAATTTGATAAAATCAAAAAGCAGTCGATGATTTATGCATTTGTCGATCTCGTAGCAATTAAAAGGCCTCAGTTAGTATATGGAAAGAAGTTGGATAGTGAATTTATTGGTCGGCATTCTGTTTTAAAAGTAAAACGCAATAACAGGTACGATGTTCAAAAAGTTACAGACACTGAGGGGCCAATACACACCAGCACCTGTTCTGATTATATGAAGCCGTAGAAATACGAGCTGTTATTTGAGACAAATGATATAACGTGGTTTTGTCGTAGGCTGAGGTAGCTTAGTCTCGTCCAGGGTTTACTTACAGATCCACAAACCTTAAAAATACCAGAGATTATTTTTCTCTCTCTGGGATTAATCAAATCTATATTCTTTATTTAATATGATCATTTGTTACAATACGAATAAAAAATTACGATAACCTACGAACGCCAACCCGACTGATTCGTCAAATAGCTGGTTCAGATGTGTTGGATGGATACGCAGGTTCGGGATGATAACTAGTTCGCAGGTTCGGATGATGCTAGTTCGGGTTACTGGTACGTTACGCAGTTCGGAATACAACTAGTTAGCAGGTTCGGGTGATACTAGTTCGGGTTACTGGTTCGATACGTAGATTTGGGATAAAACTAGTTCGCAAGTTCGGGTTACTGGTTCGATTCGTAGATTCGGGATATAACTACTTCGCACGTTCGGATAACTTACTCTAGTTTCGTAATACGTACAATGGTTCTTATTGTTAAATTTCTACAATAATACATAGTTTGCTTACACTAGGGAACAGTCAGCCGAAGCCGCTGTGGGAACAGTCAGTCCGAAGACCGCTGTGGGAACAGTCAGCCGAAGCCGCTGTGGGAACAGTTAACCGAAGTCGCTGTGGGAATAGTCAGTCCGAAGACCGCTGTGGGAACAGTCAGACGAAGCCGCTGTGGGAACAGTCAGTCCGAAGACCGCTGTGGGAACAGTCAGCCGAAGCCGCTGTGGGTACAGTCAGTCCGAAAACCGCTGTGGGAACAGTCAGCCGAAGCCGCTGTGGGAACAGTCAGCCGAAGCCGCTGTGGGAACAGTCAACCAAAGTCGCTGTGGGAACAGTCAGCCGAAGATGCTGTGGGAACAGTCAGTCCGAAGACCGCTGTGGGAACAGTCAGCCGAAGCCTCAGTGTACAAAGTGTATCACACCTGACCGAAGTCAGATGTATCTGAAAAATCAACTGGCTAATATCCGAGACTTTTGGATGTTCCAAGTCACGTCCTGTGGGGGGTTGCAACATGCCGGTTGAGTGCCAACCTTTAACACTTATACTTATTTTAAAATAAACTAAATGAGAATTATTACTAAACCTGTAGGTGTTTGTATAGACTTTTAAATTTATGTTGTTATTACACTGCAGTTAAGGGTGCTTTTATATGGCATGTTGGTTACAATAAAAAAATTTTATAAAAATAAAATTAAAATGTAATAATAACAATAATATAGGTAAGTATGAATACATAATAATATTTTATGTTCGAGGGGATAATGAGTGTTATTGTCACGTTACATATTCCCTCTAATTAGTAAAAAAATGAAAAATCAATCGGTTTTGGTATAAAGTGTTTTAAACTAGAGAGACTACAAGTAAAAATTCTTACATTAACTAAGTCTGTTCTACAGCTATAAAATCAATATATTTATTTTTGTTTGTTATTTGTTTTTTTTTCTGTTTTTTTTTTTAATTAATCAGATTTACAACCTTTTTAAATCCCTGGCAGCGTAGCATAGCTACTTCCCGTTTGAGGATAGTTGCCTTTACGGGTGGTAAAGAGGATCGTTCTAGCATATATTGTTCGTGTTTCGCATATTTTTTTGGTATGGGAATTTTAACCCCTCGGAAAATCTCCTCCTAACTATACCGGATCCTATTTGTGGCCTGAACCGATGACAACTTTGCCGGACTTTGCTTCGCGTTGTCCTTCGGCTTCTCCGTACCTTGCTTATTCACTTCCCCTGGATTACTTGTTGCGCCCTTGCTATTTGACGGTTGCTCGTTTTTCGCAGGCTCCGCCACTTGACACTGTGCGGAAGAAAGATAAGTCCATGATGTTGGAAATAACCCTGGGTCGTGCTTCTGGTGGACGTATGTAAGGTTGTACTTTGTTAGGAAGGAAAGTTATTTTCCGCGGATTGGTGCGTTTTTGTCCATCCTCTACGTAACACTTACTGCTGGCGACTGATGATTTTATTTCCTTGAGACTGCTTTTATACTTTCTCATTTTACTCTGTACCATTTAAGAGCATTACCACGAAGTATGCTAATCATTGACGGGAGGAGGTGTTCGCAAGGTACACAATGGCTTTTGGCTAGTTCTTCCATTCGTTTGAGGAATTCCGTGAGGTCGGTTTCTATTGAATAGGATAGATTCCATTTCTGAATAGATGCCATGACATCGGGTCCGCAACCTACTTTTGAGGGTATCGGTACCGAGATCATATTCTCAGTTAAATTGTATTTTTGCAGTTTCTATTTCTTTTCCTAGCTCTCGGAGCAAGTTTTCGGTTGAAGTTCGGAGGCGTTTTGATCGTAAATTATCTAATAGTTGTTTGTGAAGGCACTCCACAGTATATCCGGCAGTGGCAATGCCTGCGTTTTGGCATTGTTCGATTAATTGTTCCTTTCGTAACAAGTAAATCGATCTGACTGAATCCTTATTTAAAGTCTGGATCGTTTGGGTGTTATCGTGTTAAGTATCGTATTGTTTGCCCGATTCTCCCTCGTTGACGATGGTGTCGTTTTTTCCGCATTGCGACTTGGAATCGGGTCCCTGCTCGGGCGCCATTTTATAACGTGGTTTTGTCGTAGGCTGAGGAAGCTTAGTCTCGTCCAGGGTTTACTTACGGATCCACAAGCCTTAAGTAATACAAGAGATTATTTTTCCTTTCTGGGATTAATCAAATCTATATTCTTTATTTAATATGATAATTTGTTACAATACCAATACAAAATTACGATAACCGATGCACGCCAACCCGACTGATTCGTCAAATAGCTGGTTCGGGTGTGTTGGATGGATACGCAGGTTCGGGATGATAACTAGTTCGGATGGTACCAGTTCGGGTTACTGGTACGTTACGCAGTTCGGGATACAACTAGTTAGCAGGTTCGGGTTACTGGTTCGATACGTAGATTCGGGATACAACTAGTTCGCAGGTTCGGGTGATACTAGTTCGGGTTACTAGATTCAGGATACAACTAGTTCGCAGGTTCGGGTGATACTAGTTCGGGTTACTTAATCTAGGTTCGTAAATACGTACAATGGTTCTTAAGGCCGGGGAACATAAAATCCGTCATACGTTATACGTCGTCTTTTTCAACATACAAGAAAGTTGAAATACATCTTTTCTAATGAGTGTTGTCACAATCAGTACGACTCCTTCAAAGCAAAGTACGAAAGTTGGGCAACTTTTAACTTTTGACGTACGTTGAAAGCTATACAGAGATAGAAACAAAGCTCTCTCTCAAAGTTAAATTTTTGTGTTGAGTGGAAGCAAAAATAAAAAATATATAGAGAAATAATTTAATTTATTTATTATAAAGGAACCAATTGAGCCAATAAGGCCTTATATACATAGTTGGTGGTCTAACAAAAATAGATTTATAATAACAACTTCTATGTAAATTAGTATAATAATTTTAAAAATAAAAAAGATTTTCACAAAAATAAAAAATTTAGTTATCATACTAATATGTGTTTACATGATAACAACTAAAGCTCAAAAACATTAAATGAAATGTAATCGATAAGAAAGTAACTAAAAAAAGAGCAAAGAAAGAGTACTTAAATAATATTGGTGGATGCAAGTTCTATAAGTCTTTTTTTATATTTATGTGGAGCAAATGAAAAATTTCTAAGATGTCGTTGTAAAAGGTTCCAAAATTTGGCAACTCGTACGTGAAAAGATCGTTCATTAATTGGGTGGTTTCTTACAGTATGTAACAGTTGTGGATTTCTATCGGTCTGCAAGAATATGGAAAATCTCCGAATATACTCAGGACAATTGTAAAAAATAACTTTATAAAAGAAGAAGATATATCTGATGTTAACATAACTTCTAAAATCGCCACCAAGAAAATCTAAAACATGTTCAGTAACATGATCACGCAGTTTTAATTGATATATAAAACTAATTATTCTGTTAAAGAGTAATATGCACTTATTGAAATTTATTGCTGCATCCGGCATAAATTTCAATGCAGTATAATAAGTTAGACATTAGCAATACGTTTTCTAATAGAAAGAGGCAAGTATAAATTTAAAGAATATAATTTTCTTAAGGTAAAATTAATGTTGGATATTACTGAATTAATATGATGTTCGAATTCAAGGTTATTGTCTAAGACAACACCAAGACATCTCATACGCTCGACAAATTCAATGACTTGACCATCAATTCTAACTATTGACAGTAGATGTATTGAGTTTAAAAAGCATAGCTTTCGTTTTTGTAGAATTTATCTGAAGATTGAGAAGTATTATATAAAAGAGTATTCAAGTCATACTCAAAGACATCAAGTATCTATAAGTGACCCGAAAATAAAAGCTGTATATCATCTGCAAAAGCTTCACATTCAAAACCATCTAAGATATTAAAAAAATCATTCATGTAGAGCAGAAATAGCAACGGACCAATAACAGATCCTTGCGGCACACAGACATGCATCTCGAATCACGGTTTCCACAACACACATATTCAGAACGCCCAGACAAATAAGCAAAAATTAGCTTACAGGCAGACAAAAAAAATTAAAGTAAGTACATAATTTCGAATTAAAACTGCATGACTGATACTATCAAAAGCCTTGGATAAATCAAGAGATATTAGTACACCGAGATCACCCTTATAAATCAAACATCTAGTAGAATCAGTAAGGCCTATTAAAAGCGATGTTGTGCTATATCCATCGCGAAAGCCTGACTGAAATGGATGTAACAACAAGTTGGCGTTCAAGAATATCATTATTTGGTCATTAATAATGTGCTCAACAATTTTTGATAACACAGGAACCAACGAAATTGGTCTGAATTCTTCACTAGAGCTGCTTTTCCTAATTGGAATCACTTTAGCAATCTTCCAATCAGATGGAAACTGGGAATTTACAATAATAGAATTAATAAGAAACAAAAGTTGTTGATGGATAAAGGGAAAGATGAGTTTAATGAATTTAAGGAGCAAATTATCACACCCAGAGGCATTAGATTTAATTTTTGAAAGAGTAATACATAAGTATTCAAATTGTATGCTGTGAAACGAAAAATTGTTAAGATTACGAAAATTTAGAACAAAAGGATAAAAAGTATCAGTTGATCTATAGCTTGAAAATTGTGCATTTAAAATGTCAGGATCCAAATTATCTGCAGGCATATCATCATTAATGCAGCCATTAGACCGGAGACCACAAACCCTTAGTATTTACATTATTAAATTTTGATATATGATCTCTACGTTTAACTCGTCGTGTAATTGATTTTGATTTATTACGGGCTTTACAATAACTCCTCCAATTGACAGGAGAAGGTTCTCTAAGATATTGTCTAAAGGTTGAATCTCTTAAAGAAAGATGATACTTTATTAACTACTTCCAAAGAAGAGAGATCAAAGTTGCTGTAATCTTTGAATTAAGATAAACATTATTTGGTCTAAATTGTACACTAATATTCCAAAAAATAAATGAGTGATGAGATATAGCAGGACACTGTATTTGACCAGAGAATCCAACGGAAAGCGATGAACTTAACAGAAATTAATCTAATAGAGAAGTGGCATGATTAAAACCAACGTAATGAGTTGGTATGCTGTTGTGACGGTATGATAAACCCAAACGCCTACAAGTTGAAAGAACAAGATTTGTTTTATCAATATTGAATAAGTTTAAATTAAAATCTCCCATAATTATAATGTTATTATACCGAACCAACAAATCACTTAAACGGTCTTCCATTATATCAATATCACCGTGTGGAAGGTATACAACACCCACAAGTACTTTAAAGTTAGAATAGCAAATTTCAATGCAAATGCATTCAAAAGTACCAAAATCTGTTGATTTAAAAACAATTGAATCTTGCAATTTATTCAAAAGATACAGGCCAACACCACCTCCACGACCACCATATGATGTGTTCAAGATTAACGTGCGCTCCTGCCACGGTGGCTTTATCCCACGTTGCTCCTAACACCGAGTGAAATAAAGACGTAGACTAGCGCCCCCATTGTGTAGTATAACAACACTTTACGATTGCCACCAATCGCAATTTGTGTGTATATAGTCACAATGAGTAGCAATTTATACAATATGGCAAGCCTTTCCAAGGCAAGCCTAGATCCATATTATAACCTCTTGCTTAGGGGTTTGGAGACTATCCAAACTCCATATAAGGAATTTTCACGTTCAGGCCTATCACTTCTATAAAAAGAGTAACCGGGAACTGCAACCACACTAGATGATATGTGAGGTTTGAGCCAAGTCTCACTGACACCCACAATATTGAGTATACATTCATCAAGAATATTTCGAATTTCATCAAATTTTGATGATCTATTAGAGACGCTAAAACTTTGACAGTTGAAGTGTCCTATTTTCAAGTCATTATAAGAGTTAGAAAAACCATTGCGCAAATAAGTGTTATCATGCGATACAGGGCCTAAATTAAAATCAGATGACATAATGAAAAAATGAGGAAAAATAAATATTTAAACTAAAATAAATACTAGTTAAATAACTAAGTAAAGATAATATTGTGAACGGACTCGTAAAATTTGAGTATCAAAGAAAAAATAGTAAAAATAGTTCAGCTGATGAGATTAAGCTTCAATATCTGCACACAACTTCTCACATTCGAAAAATTCTTTTGAAACAGAAGTTCCATCTGCATAAAAAATTGTCACTCTAGTTCTGTCAGCATTATAAATTTTAAACTTTTTCAGTTTTTTCTTTATCATCATTTGCTTACACATATAATTCATTTTGGCAGCCATAGGTGCAAAGTAGTCATTAAGAAACACCCTCGTGTGTACATCACCATTGATCAAATCACTCAGTGTTCTAGTGTTCTAGGTTTGTGGTATTAGATTAGTAGTATTAGATTATCACGAATACGCACACGCTTGAATTTAACTAGAACAGATTCACTCTTGTTCATGTAGCAAACGTGTTGAATGTCGTTGGCATCCACTGACAGTCCATAAAAAGTGGACATTTTAACAACAACTCCTTCGAGGTTTGGCGTAGCTGAAGGAAGTCCACTGATAAACACATCAGTCCGGTTTGCTCTGTTATAAATGACATTTGTGGCAGATTCTTGTTTTTTCATTTTATTTTCTACAGTGGTATCGGACCCTTTAGCCTGTTTGCAACAGCCAATGAGATCAGTCTCCATTTTTTCAAATCTTGCCATAAATTCAGCACGAAGGTTGCAAATAGAACATTCAATTAATTTTTGTGTATCGGATCTTTGTGCTGCTAATTGTTTCGAAATCGAGTCAAGTTTGTTGTGGATCAGAGCAATTTAGTCGTCCGAAACACAGCCGCTGTTTTGTGTGGAACGGCATGAAAAACATTTGTAAAAAACACCTACTTTCTCATGCTTATTCATAGAGGCACAAAATTCTTCCGACACTTCTGCACAATCATGGTGAAACCAACGATTACAAATATCACAAATCACACTGCCTCCTTTACCAATTGCTTTATTACATTTTCCACAAGCAACTCTTTTGCCGGCCATTTTAGTTTTGTTTGCAAAATCAGCAGCAGAAAGGGCAAAAACAGTAACAACAATTTAAATAACAAAATTGTTTTATGATGAGATAATGAAAAACCGACTATTTTTAATAAAACTTCAATAATTTCTTAGATAATTAAGTTTACTGAATTCAAAACAAGCGAAAAATAAATTTTTTGCCAATTAATTTTAATTTAATAACAAAATAAATCACCAGCTGAAGAATTATTTACTTTAAGCAGCCATAGAGTTGCCAATGAGCTATTCTCGTGTTTTCTTTTCTGATTTAATATCCGTCAACAAAATTCTCATTGTGTCAACCTTCTCCGTTGTTACTTTGATTTAAGTTAAGTACGTTAAAGTATAACGTATGACGGATTCTATTTGCCCCGGCCTTTATTGTTAAATTTATACAATAATACATAGTTTGCTTACACTAGGGAACAGTCAGCCGAAGCCGCTGTGGGAACAGTCAACCGAAATCGCTGTGGGAACAGTCAGTCCGAAGCAGTGTTGCCGTTGGATTTTTTTTTTTACCAAAATTATCCCAAAAATGGACCAAAACCGTTTGCATCGGACCAAATTTTAAAACTCAATTAATATACCAATTAATGTTTTTAAAAACATTTTGTTAAGTAAAAAAAGGTTTAAAACATAACTTATTTGATTTAAATAATTCTGGTGTGAAAAAAACTATATAATGAAATTTATAAATAACTACATTCAAAATGCCGAGAACTAAAATAATCTTATGCAGTCTTTTTGTGTATCTATTTTACATTTACTAGCTAGTTCGGGGGTGTTGGATGGATACGTAGGTTCGAGATGATAACTAGTTTGCAGGTTCGGGTGGTACTAGTTCGGGTTACTGGTACGTTACGCAGTTCGGGATACAACTAGTTAGCAGGTTCGGGTGATACTAGTTCGGGTTGCTGGTTCGATACGTAGATTCGGGATACAACTAGTTCGCGGGCTCGAGTGATACTAGTTCGGGTTTTGAAGTTATATGGCAACCTTTCAACGTGAATGTTTCTATTTTCATACATTCCTTCTGAGTATAAATGTATATTATTTGATTTCTATTTTTCATTCCCTTAAGAAACTCTGAATTGTGAAGTTGTATTTAAGTTTGAAGTTTAAAGAATAAAGATTTATATTTTCAATTATAAAAACAACAGGTTATGGGCCCAGGCGTCATAACGGTAAAAGAAAATTATAAATCTTAGGTAAAATTGAAAATATTCGAGATTATGAATATTCTACAAATTGAAAAGTTGGACGATTCCAACTATGAAAGCTGGTCGGTTCAAATGAAAAGTGTTCTTGTCCATGGTGGTTTTTGGAACATGGTATCCGGCAAAATTAAGAGGAAATCAGCAAATGATGACAATGAGCGAGACAAATGGGATGCTGATGACGAAAAGGCGTTGGCATCAATTATATTGAGTGTAAAACCTGCTTAGCTAGGTTACATCAAGAATGCTAAGTAGTCTGCCGAAGCTATAAACGCTTCAAAGAAAACTCTCAACAACAAGCATTTAATGTGCGTAATACGCAAAAACAAAAGAAACCAAATGCATACAAGAAACACTTCAAGGGCAAATATAATGTCCTAACGGGTCATTATGCCAGCCAATGCGATAAAAAGAACAACAAGTTTTGTCTATGCTTACAGCAACAGAAAGCAAAAGCAAGAAAAAATGATTTGTACATCGACAGCGGCGCCACAGCTCATATGAGTAACGACAAAAACATTTTTGTGCGGTGCGAGGAACATAAGGAACAAATTGCATTAGCTGGGAATAACTTAATAACAGCAACTGGAAAAGGTGATGTATATATTAAATGTAACGGCATGCATATTAATTTAAAAAATGTACTGTATTCTCCTGAATTGCAGTGTAACTTCAATTCTGTTACTAAAATTGATAGAGGTCTTACAGTTAAGTTTGAAGCTAACGTTGCGACAGTAAGAAGATCAGATGGTTAAGTTGTACTTCGAGCAAAAAGAAGTAACAACCTTTTTGCTGTACACAACAAAACTGAAGCAGCGTTTGCTATGTGTGATGCAAATATAATGTGGCACAACCGTTTTGGTCATCTAAATTACAAAAGTTTGGGTGAGTAGTGTAAGACTGGAGTGCTGTCAGAAATGCAAACAAACAGCAACATCTCCTGTAGAACATGTATGATGTGCAAAATTCACGGTTTACCTTTTCCTGATGAAAGTTACCACACATCGTCAAAGTTATTACAGTTGGTTCATTCGAATGTGTGTGGACCATTTAGAACGCAATCAATTGGGGGCGCTAAATATTTTATCACGTTTATTGACGATAAGTCACGTAAAATTTTGGTTTATTTTATGAAAACAAAAAATGAGGCTTTCGAAAAGTTCAAAGAATTTAAACTACTACAAGTTGAAAATGAAACAGGCTGCAAAATTGTGACATTGCGAACAGACAACGGCAAAGAGTATGTGAACAATGAGTTTGATACATTTTTACAGCAGCAGGGCATACAACGTCAGCTAACAGTTCCAAATACACCATAGCAGAATGGCGTGGCTGAACGCTGTAATTGAACAAGCGTAGAAATGAGTTGCTCTATGTTGTTTCATTCCGGTATGCAACAAAGTTTATGGGCGGAGGCTGTAAATACTAAACGTTAGCATAAAACGTCTTGTTAGACTAACTTCATAATGTTCAATAATGAATTGGTCTCTTTTTTCTTGCACTCGATTTCGTGTGTATACAAATATTGTTGTGCTCTTAAATAAAAAGATACAATAGCATTTGCTCTTCTTCCAACCAATGCAATATTTGTTGTTGTTTGAAATTAAATTTCAGTAGTGAATATTTTGTTTCAATAGTGTCTCTTTATATGAAATACTGTTATAGCAGACAACATGTATGTAAATGTATCATGTTAAAAGCAAAGGTTTGTACTTTGTATTTTAGTTATTTTATATTAATTTGCGCGTTGAGTGGTTTAAAATAGAAAACTGTAGTAGATTGAATTTTTTTAAACTTTTATTGATGAATAAAAAAATCTAATTTAATTTGCTCTCTTGTTCTCTGTATTTACTGTTTAGTAATATCCGACTACACATACAATCAATATTTGCGTTTCAAAAACATGCAATACTGTACACTTTTTAACATCTTGCGCTCACGTTTAGTAAATACGTACAATGGTTCTTATTGTTAAATTTCTACAATAATACATAGTTTGCTTACAGTCAGTCCGAAGACCGCTGTGGGAACAGTCAGTCCGAAGCAGTTTTGCCGTTGGAAATTTTTTTTTTACCAAAATTTTCCCAAAAATGGACCAAAACCGTTTGCATCGGACCAAATTTTAAAACTCAATTAATATACCAATTAATGTTTTTTAAAAACATTTTATTCAGTAAAATACAGTTTTGAAACATAACTTATTTGATTTAAATAATTCTGGTATGAAAAAAATTATATAATGAAATTTATAAATAACTACATTTAAAATGCCGAGAACTAAAATAATCTTATTCAGTGTTTTTGTGTATGTATTTTACATTATACTGTTAAAAAAGAATAATTAAACATAACACATTTTATATGATTATTGGCATGTATTAAATACCTTATCAAAAATTTTTTTAATCTGTTTGAGATCATTTGTAGGACAAAAACTCTTAATTATAAAAAATTATTTAGGTAAAATATTTCATTAGCACTTAAAATTATTTTATATTTAATTAGGTATGTTATTTCAATAATTTCTTTGCAAGAGATAATACTGTTGATAGTATTTACTTCCAGTTTATTTATTAATTTGGTTTTTATAAGCGATAGAGTTAAAAATTTGCGTTAATTAAATATAAAATTAGAAATATTTCTAAAACATTTTTCGTTTAACCCGTTTTTATTAGAGCTACTTCTTGCCAACAGTCCTTAATATTTAAATTAGCGGAAATTTTTATTTCGCTGAGCCGCAGCAAATTCCATTCTGGTACTATTATATCAGGATCACACTCAACTAGTTTAGGAAAGTTTTAAAACGTCGTTAATAATTAATTTGAGAACGTATATCGGTGTGTTAAAACTATTTTGAATATAAGAGATGTTTGCCGGACATTAAAAATAAAATGCAAATAGAATGAAAACTAATAAACGACAAAACGGACCAAAATAAAAAGTCGCTGTGGGAGCAGTTAGCCGAAGCCGCTGTGTACAAAATGTATCACACCTGACCGAAGTCAGATGTATCTGAAAAATAAACTGGCTTATCTGGATAAATCAGCCGGCTCTTCTTTTATTATACGAGTGTAGTGTATAATATCCGAGACTTTTGGATGTTCCAAGTACCCGCCCTGTGGGGGGTTGCAACATGCCGGTTGACTGCAACCTTTAACACTTATACTTATTTTAAAATAAATTAAATGAGAATTATTACTGAACCTGTAGGTCTTTGTATAGACTTTTAAATTTATATTGTTATTACTGCAGTTAAGGGTGCTTTTAAATGGCATGTTGGTTACAATAAAAATAGTATAAAAATTAAATGAAAATATAATAATAACAATAATATAGGTAAGTATGAATACATAATAATATTATATGTGCGAGGGGATAATAGTATTATTGCCACGTTACAATGATTTGCAGGATGGCCGAGTGTAAAGGAGCTAGTATCTTAGTCTCAATGTCATTTCCCGCTCTCTTATGTGTTTAAACAGTTTTCATATTCTAAATAAAGCAGCTGAAACAAAGTTGAAACAAATTTGTCATAAGAAGAAGTCAGTCGTCAAGTTGTTTTATAGTTCGCCTACTTAAATTAAAATAAGCAAAACCTGTTTAAAACTTGTAAGTGTCATAATAGATTTAAACCTTAAGAGCTAAAAGAAGTTGTTTTTCGTATTGTTCGACAAACTTCATTTAACTAATTTTTTCTTAATAACTATATTTTAAAAACAAACATTTTTAATTATATACTTTGAAATATTAAATCTTAAAAGAATTAAAATAAACCTTTGTTAAAAATCTATATAATAAAAATAAAACACCGAGTTTTAATTTTTACATATATGTATATTCTAGTATTTCTGAACTAAGAATAATTATGTTTTAACACTTACCTTTTTAAAGCATACAGATAAACTATTTGATGCTGTAATGGTTGCTTTGGAATTAATGTAAAGCAAGGCCGCATTCATATTAATCATAGTAATAATGTGAAAATACGCAATAGTATGCCATAGTAAAAACCCTGAAAAAAAGTTATGTAATAAGAAAAATTATGTAATTTAGTGATCGATGAAAGAAAATACATCGTTCAGAAAGATGAAGAAGACACATCAATCAAAAATCTAAAAGAACGTATTTACATACTTATATACTAAATTATGTGTTTGTAAAATATTATGTATGTATGTATGTATTTGTACGTAAAATAATAAAAACAAGTGTTGTTGATTACTTTAATTTAAATTACACGTGTTATTGGAATCAGTGTATGAAAATAAACAGTACAATTCGCAAACGTTTCATGCAAAGATACAAACTTTTCAATCTTTTTTAATTGTTTTGTACATGAGCAAAACCAAAACAAATACTTTATGAATGATTAAGGACGCAAATAAAACAAATGGGATTTTACTCATTTGCTTGCTTTAATGTACAGTTTCAATTGTACAATTGCGTACAAAACAAAAGCAGAAACGTATTTTGTTGAGTGATTGGTTTAGTTCGTGATTGAGTGTCGTAGTGAACAATTAAAATTGTCTAGAGGGGGTTGAAGTCAATTAACTTTTAAAACACAAAAACCACTCGACCTTTTCCAGTGATCGAACCTAGGGTGCTTCGTTTTGTAGGCACGCACTTAACCACTACACCAAATGTATATTTTATGTTTTAACAAACAGTTTCTATGTTGATTTATAAATGAGTAAAAAAATTGTGTATAACAAGTTTTCTTATTGATTTAATGGGATTCCCTTCTTGATAAAATTAAAACGATTTACCACATGAAAATAATAAGGAATCTCTTCGAAAAAACGTGCCATCCTTCTGCTGAATACTCTTAGCCTAAAAACATTTCATAGAGATAATCTTGTATTAAGCATTTTTGGATCTGTGTAAAAGAAAGGAAAATTCATTAAAGCAATTGTTCAAAGGTTTCTCTTGAACTCATGACAGTTTACAATCACATTTTTTTTTTGGAAGCAGATGTAGCGATGCCTTTTGCTCGTCTTCAGAAAACACCCAGAGTTTTTGCGGGAATCGAACCCGCAACCTCTAGACTGATAGACAAGCGCGCTAACAAGCGGTCTATCAAGGCACTCTCTCCCACACCTTTGGGAATTTTAGTTAACACAATTACGAAGAAAGTTTATCTTGATATTTGGAAGAATGATTTAACTGAAAGTACTGAAAAATTATATTCGGTTAAAGGAAAATATGGGAAAAGCTTAAATATAAATTTTATGAAGAAATGGCAAAAATTACTTTCACAGATTTCATAGTGCCCTTTTTTAGGATTTACTTTCTTGAATTGCTTTTTGTTTTTCTTTTTTATACTACTGTAGTCTAAATAAGCAAAAACAAATCTTACAAGCTGGCTTTCAATATTTCTCAAAACTGCAGTCATACATACATTGATAGTTTCTCTATCATAATGAGCAAAACACTGAGCAAACGTTTGCAAATTGTACTTTCTCAAAACATTTCGGTTTTGCTCTCATAGTTTTCTTTTTTACCTAAGTACTTTAAAAGTAATGTACAGTTCGTATTCACGACCAAAAACAATACAAATCTGAATGACATAATCATTCTCATTATATCCGTTTTGTTTTTGTTTTACTCACTGAAAAGTACAAAACAAAACTAAAGCAAACGTTTCTTTTTGTTTATTTTCATACACTGATTGGAATTTGTGAACAATCATGAGAGGTGTTAAGGCCGGGGCACATAGAATCCGTGATGCGTTATACTTTCACGTATTGAACTAATATCAAAGTAACGACGGATGAGGTTGACACAATGAGTGCGTTGTTGACGGATATTAAATCAGGAAATTAAACACTTAAAGTGGTTTTACACGACGTGTGATTGTAATATTACTTGTCAGTTTGATAACGCATATGTAATTTCATGTGTTTGTCAAAATAGGCATTTTACATAGGGTTTATAATTTTTGCTTTCAAACGTACTACATGTGTAATTACATCTGACATAACCTATAATATATAATTTTTCGGCCACACAGTTTTGTATTTCCAACCACAGCTGATGCAAATATACTGCTTGCCACGTTTTAGTGCTTTTGGTACCACGAAAAACCTAAAATAACGAATATCAAGTTGGCATTACAGGATGTCAGATGCTTTGTCACATCAAAATAGAACACGTTCTAAATGAAAAATGTCATATGTATTGTACACATGGAAAATACACATGTTATGTTTGAAAGGGTTCACACAACGTATTTAGAATTTACAAGTGACAAGTCATATGACAAATACACGCCGTGTAAAACCACTTTTAAAAATTTTTTTTCCTTTTTACTTTATTTAATTTGTTGTATTTTGTTTTATTTTTGCTGCAACTCAACACAAAAATTTTATTAAAACAAAGAAAAGACCAATTGATAGCTATCAAACTGCTCACAGTACTTCAGAAGTTTAAAATTGCCCAACTTTCGTACTTTGCGTTGACGGAGACGTACTGATTGTCACAACGCTCTTAAGAAAACCTGTATTTCAACTTGTCAGTTGTATAATTCTTGCAAAAAAAAACCGACTTCAAAACAAACAGTTCTAAACTAAAAATGTAAGAAGTAATCTGTAAGAACTATATATGTATGTATAAATCAAATAAAAGATAAACAAAATGCGGCAAAGTTAGCAGGAAAAGAAGTAAAGATGTGAAATTCAAGCATCTCCTTATTACTGTTCAAAAGTTAAGCTTTTTTCACCAACATTCGTATTTTATGGGGACACCATTTAATTTTAAATTTTTATAATTGTAATAGCGACCATAGTAATACACATTATGTGTAAATTTCAGTTGTCTATCTAAAATGACTGAAAAGATAAGGCATACATCAAATTTCATTAACCATAAGTCTCTCTCTATAACGGTTCAAAAGACTAGTTCATATAAGTCAAATTACGTCAGCTATGAGGACACCCTTTAAGTTTTTTTGTACTTTTTATTGTGGATATAGTGATATTCGCTTTGTTAAAATTTAAAATGTTTATCTATAAGCGTTCAAAACTTTAGGTACACCCTTTAATTTCCAACTTTTTACTATAGCGGACATAGTAATATACGTCCTGCGTAAATATCAAATATTAGGACACCCTTTAATTCACAATTTTAAATTAAAGCCCTATTGTTATAGAGGACAAAGAATTTTTGTAAATTTCAACTGTGTGTCTATAACGGTTCAAAGGTTTAGTCATATACAGCAAATTACTGAACTATTGGGACACCCTTTAATTCATATTTCTAAATATTTATACTTGCTAGTATACCAGACAAAGAAGTGGAAATTCTGCCTAATTTTCAAGTGTTTGTCTATAACGGCTCAAACGATAGGGCCATATGGGTAAAATTACAACAATTATGAGGACACACTTTAATTTCTAAATTCATATTATATACCTGTTATAGCGAAATTAGCAATACCGGTTCCTTGTAAATTTCAGCTGTCTGTCTATAACGGTACAAAAGTTTGGCTACATACATAAAATTACATTAACTATTGGGACACCCTTTTATTTCCAAATTCAATTTTTATACTTTTTGTTATAGCGGACTTAGTAATACAGGTTATTTGTAAATTTAACGGTCGTGGTACAACTGTTCAAAAGTATGGGCATATACATTAAATTTAATGGACTATGGGAGCACCCTTTAATTTATAATTTTGAATATTTATCATTTTTATTATAAAGGTCATAGTAATCGACATTCTGTCAAACTTTCAAGGTTTTGTCTCTAACGGTTCAAAAGATAGTCCCATAAAGGTCAAATTACGTCACCTATGGGGACACCCTTTAAATTTTAAGTTTATTTTTTTATTACTTTTTGTTGGTGATAGTGATACGCAATTTTTTTAAATTTTAAATTAATGCCATTTAGGGTTCTTAATACACGAAAAAAACGTGTATGTTGTATGGGAACACACTTTAATTTTTAAAATAATGAACTGTTTTTAAAACGGAACCAATCCGTACGCATAACTTTTCAATTTTAAAATCGGTTCAGACATGGCTGAGTTCTGCGGCAAACATAAAAAAGCAACATTCAGACGAATTGATAACGTAAGACGGATTCTATGTGCCCCGGCCTTTAAGGCTTTTTAAAAATGTAGTTTTTGTTTTTTTTAATTTATTGAAATCAAATATTTTGTATATTTATGTTTTTAATAAATGTTCATAATTTACAATTAATAGTTTAGACTTTAACTGAAAGCTAACTTTTTGTAACTAGTTAGCTTTTTGTAGATAGTTATTTAGTTACTTGTCATGTTAGTTTTTCAAAATAAAATTTATTCAAAATATATTTAACAATTTGTGAGTACTTTTTATTTTGAAAAACAAAAATGACAACTAACTAAACAATATTTATGTTGCAGCTAGCTACAAAAAGTTAGTTTTCAGCTAACGTCTGAACTAATAACGTTTAGTTGACCTAAACATAACTAACTTATAGTTAATTAAAAAAAACCTACTTATAGCCAACGGAAAAGTAGTCAGTTTAAAGCTAGCTACAGAAAGTTAAATGAAAGCTAACTTTTAGAAAGTTAGTTGCAAAGTGATGCAGAGTCGGACAATTGACTGCCGCCTGACTAAAATAGTTAGTTGTTTGCATTAAAAAGTAATCCAAGTATCAGTCTCCATTAGTTG
The DNA here is from genome assembly GCA_949628195.1 of Phasia obesa. Taxonomy (NCBI): domain Eukaryota; kingdom Metazoa; phylum Arthropoda; class Insecta; order Diptera; family Tachinidae; genus Phasia; species Phasia obesa. The sequence goes on along the minus strand of OX451215.1, from coordinate 123,469,744 downwards.
CGAAATAGTTAGCTTAAAGTTAGTTTAAAGTTAACTCAGTTTCCGACAGGGATCTTAAATAATTAATAATCTAGTTTAGCGATGCTACTCGAAATCAAAAAAAAATATCTAGGGTGATATAGAATTAGTAAATAAGAAAAAACAAAGTAAACAAATTCGCCGTCGCCCATATTTTCCGAGTAATGGGACTCTGAACCTCTCATATGAAACTGTGATTGTTACCGCCGTCAACAAATATGTAAATTTGTTACACAGTGTATTTTTAAATTCTTCAAGAATTTGTCTCTATTTATGTATTAAATTTTTTATTGATCTCTTATTTACATATTAACTCCATATATATGTATGTATGTTTTATCTTATTATTTATCTTTTCTTTTCTTTATTATATTTATTTTCTTCTGAAAATAATGGTCCTTTTGTGTTTGTCACGTAGTACTAAATTCTTGTTTTTCTATATTTAAAGAATAATACATAAAACATACGGTACTTCTATACATATATTTTACATTTATTTCAATTACATGAATAAATACGCACAATGCCGTAAATGAAGAGAAGTCATTCTTCAGAATTATTCCAATCCGCTTGCATTCAAAATATAGAGACCCAAGCAAACCCATGAGTGTTCTGTGTGCACACACACAATCTCAACGAGACGCTCACAAAGAGAACAAAACATATAAAATTTTCAATCAGAAGCATGCCAATTTTCATCAAAGTAGGTTTATGTCGCATTGTGTAATAATATAAGTACACTGAAAATATGTAACCATAACCAAAATTTTGAAATGATATTTGTTATTTTAATATATATGTATCTACATATGTATTTGGAAAAATATTTGCCCCAACAAATACTCAGCAAGTAAGGACTTAATATTAACATTTTTTCCATGTTTTCCAACATATTCTAAAATATTATATTTTGTTTTGTCTTTAAAATAAGGTTAATCTATCTTTTTTATTAGTTTTTATTAGTTTTTTACTTTTTGTAAAAATCGCGCTTTCATTTAACAATATTGAAGCAACTCAATAAACGTTACATTCACCACCACGTTAATTGTCGTGTTTTATTTTCACAAAAAATGATATACATATGCATGCAACAATAGTTTATTTGCATATTATTATGCAGAATTTGGAAAATACGAAATTAGTTTTAATAGTTCATAGTTGTTGCTACTTTTAACTCATTCAAAATTAAACCCTTTTATATTTACTAATGTTAAACAATTTGTCTTTTTCAGTGCAAAACACCAATATATTCTCATTTTAACAACTTTCTCTGATTGTGTATGCTTGATTCAAAAGTTGACAGTTAGCATTTGGATGGTGTATCCGACCCCTTGTGCCTCAAGTGGACAGGTGGTACCACACGAGATGAGAGCGAGTCTATCAGAACAACTGGAAGTTAGCCTTTCCCACAAAAGGAGAAGGAGGTAGAATTGAGAATTCCCTTTTAAGAAGACTGCACCAAGAAAAGAGTAAAATATTTACAGTTATTAAAAGACACAATAGATTAGAAAATACATTAAATGAAACTACATTAAACTTACTAAAAGTTAAGTTAAAACTAATTAAAGACAATATTTCAAAAGCTCTAAACAAATTTTTAAGAAAAAAGTTAACTAGTATAGACACTAGTGAAAAATGTTCCAAGCAATAAAAAAAGGAATCAAGAAATTTAAAACACTGGATCTCCCAAAAGTAAAAATCAATGAAAATTATATAAATTTAATTTATAAAGGGATAGATCCAAATAGTTTGGAAAAATATAGTTCTAGTAAATTTATAGTAAGTAATCAAGAACAAATGTGTTCTTTCCTAATATTTTTTAGAAAATATTTAAATTAAATAATTTATAATTTAAAACTGTTGGGCACTTGTGGTGAAAAATAAAACTTGAAATAAAACACGACCGTATTGATTGGTTATTACTTTGCAAGTAAAACATATTTATTTTAAATCTTATATACTAAAAAAGCCAGTATTATCTATTCAGCAAACCCGTTACTTTTTACATTGTAAGCTGTAAGGGTTTACTAGTAATTATTTTATATTAAAATTTAGGTATTATAAAATTCATATATAGTATTATTGTTATTATTATTATTATTATTATTATTAAAATCAATTAAATTAAATAAATAAATATGTGGCCCAACATTCCGGCCCCATTGAAGGACTGGACGTCTTCAATCATTAGGCAATGGAGTCAATTTGGATACTGGGCGTTTAAATACGCCGTTTTTGGTCTTGACCTCCGCCACTCTGACCTTGCCGTCTCCTCCCTCGTGGACGCTGACGACTCTCCCGGTCAACCAGTTCTGTGGTGGGCAATTGTCTTCTCCTCGTGCCACTTGCCTTTGCCCTGAAGTCCCAGGATATAGTCGCGAGACCAAGCTTGCCAAAATGTCTGCTTGAGACCGCAAAGCTGTCGCCATCGCTTCCATAACTTCCCCTCGTTGCCTCTCACGTCTTCTACGGATTCTAGCGGCAGCGAACGCAGACCCCCTCCTATCAGCAGGTGCGCTGGAGTTAGCGCTTCTCCGTCGTTGGGGTCTGGAGACAGCGGTGCTATGGGTCGACTGTTGAGCACCGCCTCTACTTCTGCGAGCATTGTGCCCATCTCTTCTTGAGTGAGCGATGCGTTGCCCACGGCTCGCAGAAGTAGGAACTTCGCCTGCTTCACGGCTGCTTCCCACAGTCCTCCGAAGTGAGGCGCCCGAGGTGGTATGAAGCTGAACTTCACCCCGGACGAAGCTGCGTATGATGCGATGGTCTGACGGCTCTTGTCGAACGCTTGTTGCAGCTCTTTGAGGACTCGGCTGGCTCCTACGAAATTCGTTGCGTTGTCGCAATACACTGTTGTTGGCAGTCCTCTCCTGGCAGCGAACCTTTTAAAAGATAAAAAAAAAGAATCAGTAGACAGATCAGATACTAATTCTAGATGTACCGCCTTAGAAGTGAAACACACGAAAACCGCTACATACATTTTTATTGGTGGTCTACCACGAATTCTTAATGATACGTTCACGGGACCACAGAAGTCTACACCGACCGTTAAAAAGGGACGGGTAGCTCTCACTCTACTAGTGGGTAAATTGCCCATAATTTGGGACATTAATTTTGGCTTATAGCGGCAGCAATGAACACACTTTTGAACTATTTTGCTGCACTCTTCTTTCGCATTAATGAGCCAAATATTTTCTCGCGAAAGAGCTACAAGTGCTTTTGTGCCAGCATGACAATTTTTGAAGTGCAGATTTCGCAAATAAAGTGTGACAAAGCTATTTCTTTTCGGTAATAAAAGTGAGAACTTGGTATTGTACTTCAAGTCTGCATTAAGCAATCTCCCACCTACCCTTATAAGTGAAAATGTCCGTTTCTCTTCAGTAAACGTATGCACAAATGGTGTCAATCTTTGAATATTTGATGGCAAGACAAGAGATTTTTGTAATTTTTGTATCTCCTCAGAAAAATTATGTTTCTAGATTGTCTCTACAAGCCGAAGGAATGACCATTTCAATTCAATTGCAGTAGGTGTAGAACTTTTCTCTATTTTACGTTTCTTTAGAGCGTCAACAAATCTAAATACAAAAGAGGTTACTCGCAGCAACTTTTTGTATGACGAATATTTTTCTATTAGATCCAAAAAGCAATTTTGTGGATCCTCTACTGCAAGAAATACATTTGTTTTTCTTTTTTCTAATAATTGTTGGTTCTCCGTTAACTCGAAATGTTCGTTAACAGGCCAATGGGAACTATCGCTTAGTAAAAACGAAGGTCCTTCAAACCAAATAGAATTTTTTAATTCTTCGACATCACATCCTCTTGAAACAATATCGGCTGGATTCTGCTTAGTTGGCACATGGCGCCATGAAACTTTTTCAGACCATTCTTGAATCTCAGCCACACGATTTGAAACGAACGTAGATAGTGAAGATGGATGCGTTTTAATCCAATGCAGTGTTATTTCGGAATCAGTCCAGAAATTAACACTCTCGATTTCAAAGCTCATCATTAACTTAATTCGATTCCACAACTTAGCCAATAGGTGTGCAGCACATAACTCAAGTCTCGGAAGAGATTTAGTCTTGAGTGGAGCAACTTTAGATTTCGCCGTAAGTAGTCTCGATACAATTTTGTTTTAACCGGAGCTTCTAGTGTATATGCAACAACCATATGCTCGAATTGAAGCATCAGCAAATCCATGAATTTGAATTTTTGCTGTAGAAGTTGTGTTCACGAATCTTGGGATTGTAATTGAATCAATTTCCAGTAAATTAGATTTGAAATTTTCCCACGAAGTATATAGTCTCATATGAATCGATTCATCCCAGTCAAGTTTTTGAATCCAAAGTTCTTGTAATAACATTTTGGATTTTGCTACTATCGGGCATAAGAGTCCGAGAGGATCGAATAAACGAGAAGAAACTGATAATATATTTCTTTTTGTAGCTTTTAATTCTTTAAAATTATCTTCCAAATGAAACTTAAATGAATCATTCTTCGGAACCCAATGTATGCCGAGAGCTTTTGCAGAATCGGAATCGCTTGATAAAAGTTTTTCATTTTGTATTGAATTTATAATATTAGGATGATTTGAAAACCATTTAGTAAGTTTTAAACCAGCTGAACTTAAAATTTCAGTAACCTGGTTACGAATTATATTGAGATCTTGGTAGCTATCAGCTCCAGTTAGCAAATCATCAACATAGAAATCACTGCGAACAACTTTTGAACCAATAGGTAAAGTCTCTTTGTACAAATCGCTTAAATGAATCAAACATCTGATGGCCAAAAATGGCGCTGAAGCTGTGCCGTAAGTAACAGTGTTTAAACGAAACACTTTTAAATTATCAGATGGATTCTCTCTCCATAGGATTAATTGATAATTTCTGTCATTTTCAGAAATTAAAACTTGACGATACATTTCTTCAACATCTGCAGTGATTGCGTATCTATGGAAACGAAAACGGATCAATGTAGAATATAATTCTTCTTGAATTGTTGGACCAACCCTTAACAAATCGTTAAGTGATACATGCGAAGAAGTTCTACATGAAGCATCAAAAACTACTCGAAGTTTCGTAGTTGAACTCTGAGGTCGCAAAACACATTGATGTGGTATAAAATAGTGAGGAAAATTGGGCATTTTGTCTAAAAGTGACATATGACCTAAATTGAAATACTCTTTCATAAAATCATGATACGTCTGTCTCATAGTATCATCTTTGGAAAGTTTTCATTCCAAAGAGAGAAATCGTCTTTTGGCAGTTTCAAACGATGAACCAAGCAATTTTGTATCAGATTTGAAAGGCAATGAGACTTCAAATTGTCCTGACATTAAACGTCGTACTGAATTTCTAAATTTGTCCTCACATTGTTGCTGCTCCTCAGAATATATTTTTGTTGACTCGTTTGGAATATCTTCTAATTCCCAGAATTTTCTGACTATTGAATCAACATTGCTCTCGTTTTCTACAAAAGTATTCAAATGAAAAACGTTGTTATTTGTCGAACCCTTTGATTGATTGTATTTTCCAGTTACAATCCAACCAAGCGAAGTCTTTTGAAGAATTGGCAGGCTCGGGCCAGACTTTATTTGGCCAACACAAATCAAATCGAAGAAAATTGCTGCTCCAATTAATAAATCAATTTTTTGTGGCTTATAAAAGCAAGGATCAGCTAATTCTATATTATTAGGAATTTTCAAGCTAGTTGTATTTATTTTGAGATCAGGTTGCAAATTTGTAATTGAACTCAATACCCAAAACTTTGAAGTAAAGTGAGTAGAGTTAACCCTCGACGTGACAGTTAAATTTACGCAAGATTTAGAAATTGAATTTGTTTCACTTATGCCATTTAAACTCAATCTGCCTCCTTCTTTTTTCAATCGTAGTAGCTGTGCAAGTTCCTCAGTTATCAAATTTGGTTGAGAACCGGAATCTAAAAGAGCTCTGGCTAGAATAAATTTACCAGAACTACTTCTTACTTTCACTACAGCTGTGGCAAGAATAATTCTTTCCTCAGATGAAGAGTAATTCACCGAAGCGTGAGAAGTAGACGGCTGTTCAGAGTAGATATTCGAATTGTTAGAACTTGTATTATATCTATGTAGTAGTGAATTATGAGAACCACTACATATTCTACATTTAGAAGATGAACATCTTGCTACTGTATGACCTTTTTTCAAACAATTAAAACATGCTGGTACGGATTTTAGTAAAGAGTAAAAGAAGGGCAATTATTAATCATATGTTGATTTGATTTGCAGAATAAGCATTTGTCAGCAGATGGTTTCGATTTTGTACAATTTAATGATGTCCTGTTATTTTTCTTCTTAGAATATTCAGTTTTATTATTATAATTATTATTAAACCTCGGTCTTGAACTCGAAGATTCGTCAGCAAAAATATGCTGATAGCGTTTGTTCAAGGCGGATTCACAGTCTGACCACAACGGGAGCTTTTCGAAATCAAGCTGTTCTTCCCACTTCGATTTGGTCACTGGATCAACTTTGGACATCACTAATTGTATTAAAATGGCATTTGTAATTTTCTTGTCATCGCCAATTGATAATAGGGAATCATATATAGCAGAAACTGTGTCTATCATGCTTCGCAAAGCAGTAGCCGAAGGTTTTGTGATTTCTGGTAAATCAAAAAGCTTAGCAATATTATCAAAAAATATTAGACATTCGTTGTCATAAACCTTTTTTAAACTGGCTAGTGCTTTGGGGTAATTTTTTTCTGAAATCTGAAAAGCTTTAACTGTACCTAAAGCTGAATCGGACAAGCATGATATCAAATGATTAAATTTTTCAATATCTGTCAACGTCGGATCATTGTGGACCAAGTTCTCAAATAAGCTCATAAAGTTCTTGTAATCAGAATACTTTCCAGTAAATTTGGGGAGCTTCATATTTGGTAGTCTTGACTGATGGCTTTGAGCACAAAATGAAGTTTCAGGCATATTTGTCTGTCTATTTTTAGCCAAGAGACTTAAAAACATCGCTTTTGTGGTCACACAAACTTCTTCAAGCTCAGCTCTATCGTCATTTTCGGGATCTAAATTATCCACGTCAGACTGAAACTTCATTGCTTGATCAATATACGTTTTTAAAATATATAAGAAATTGTCTTATCCCTAATAGATTGCCGAATTCGAACGATATTTTGTACAACCTTTGCTTTCTTTACCACTATTTTCTCTAAAGTTTCCATTCTGGAAGGAGAATCTTGACGTTTTCTACTAGTCATATTAATTTAATTTATGTAAATAATTCCTCAAAGCAAAAGTTTAAAATACCAAATTAATTTATTGGTCGAAATATTTTTAAAAACGAAGAAATTAAAATTGCTTTGGATTATAAGAATTAAAAATATATTACTCTCTCGTCGGTTACACAATATTCGGATTTTCTTCTTTTATTCGAAATATTATTTGATCAATTTGTTCCGAAATTAAAAATAATTTATTTAATTTTTTCGAAAACCACTTTAAAACAGCCTTTGGTAAATAAAAATAGTTATTTAACCAAGTAAAATCGAATTAAAGTTAATTAGCAAAAGTAATGTAAAATAAAAACGTTAGTTAAAACACACTAATAATAATTATTTTCCAATTATATGAATATTAATTTTTCGTTGATAGTGTGAACGCACGAACGAATTATTATTTTAAACTTGTATGTAAATTAACTTTTCGATGCTAGTGTAAACGCACTACACTGTTAGCAACTGCTGTATGTAAATTAATACAAGTGGTATAGGAACACACGGAATGAAACACTGATCTTAATAATTTAATAACAACGAATGAAAGAATAAAAGAAAATGCAAATTTAGTATTAATTATTTTATTTAAAATAAACAAAATTAACACTCGCGAATATTTTTGTGTATTTAATAACGAAATTAAAATTATTTTAAATTTATTAAAATGCCGACGGTAAAAAAGAAGTATAATTTTTCTCTCAATAATAAAGAGAATAAATTATGTATGTACGAATGTATGTTTATGTTAATAACACTCGCGTTAGATTTCACTTTTAAGGGTGGGTTTTTATATTTAATAGAAATATTAAATAAATAAATTGTTTCACAAATATTTAAGTGTAAAAAATATTTATTGTGTTCGACTTGCAAAGCGAAATAAATTTTTGATTAACTTACAAAAATCTCTTAAATTTGATTAATTTACAAATTTAAGGTAATTTAACACAATATTTTTTACACTTATTACCTGAGTATCAGAATCAGAGTTACTCCCCTGTGCACGTTCAGCTCTGCAGATAATACAGCGGCAACGGGGCATCTGGATAACTTCTGGGCAGGATTATGTTCCAAAGGAATGATGGATCGTTGTTGTTGTTTGTGAAATTGTTTTATATGTATGTTTGTAGGTGTTTATTGTAATTTGTGATTTTTGTTAAAAAAGTGATTGTTTGTGTGATTGTGTTTTTTGTTGAAAAAGTGATTGTTTGTGTTTTGTTAAACTGTTTTTACACTGTTTGTTTAAATGTTTGTTTGCACAATTATTTGTTTAATTTTATTTATATAAATAAAACACTAAATACTGCACTTTTTAAAATTGAAATAAGTTATCAAATTTTTTAATTGTTTATTTTATTTTTTCACTCGTCCCTGCTCGGGCGACAAAATGTTCTTTCCTAGTATTTTTTAGAAAATATTTAAATTAAATAATTTATAATTTAAAACTGTTGGGCACTTGTGGTGAAAAATAAAACTTGAAATAAAACACGACCGTATTGATTGGTTATTACTTTGCAAGTAAAACATATTTATTTTAAATCTTATATACTAAAAAAGCCAGTATTATCTATTCAGCAAACCCGTTACTTTTTACATTGTAAGCTGTAAGGGTTTACTAGTAATTATTTTATATTAAAATTTAGGTATTATAAAATTCATATATAGTATTATTGTTATTATTATTATTATTATTATTATTAAAATCAATTAAATTAAATAAATAAATATGTGGCCCAACAAAATGCTTAACACTATTGGTTCCTTTTTCAAAACTATTCATTCTGCTAAACAAATTAACAGAAATAATGCTTTACAATTACAAATTGATAATAATGTTACTATTTTTTTGTAAACAAAGCTTGATTTCGAGTCCCAACACACAACTATTAAAAATTTTAGTCCTGAAAAAAAAAAAATCTGATAATCTAAGCGAATTACAGGCTGGGAACTATTTTATTACCAGAGATAGTTTAGTCTACATTTTTTCTAACTTAAAATGCAAAATCTCTTCAGACAATATACCAAATATTGTGTTGAAAAAAATTCCTAAAAAAATTAAATTTTTACTACTGTAACATATTCAACAATATGTTGAATAACTCGTATTTCCCCAACGATTGGAAAATGGTAAAAGTAGTTATATTACCCAAAAGAGACAAACATGTTAGTTATTCTGAAAATTTAAGGGCAATAAGTTGACTTCCAAATATTAGTTTGAAATTTGTGTCAATAACAATATTAATAACTTTTGTAACGAAAAAAATCTTATTAATGAAAAACAATTTGGGTTTAAATAAAAACAGTCAACTGTCAATGCAATACACCTTCTTACATAAAATATTAATTACATACAATGAAATTTATAATCAAGCTTTAGTTCGTTTTTATTCTCTCTAAGAAAGAATTAATTAAATTACAAATTAGGTGATAATATTAAAGAAAAATTGGGAAAATTTAATTTTTAGACACCAGCACGAGTGGCATGCACATTTTCTAGACAGCCACGTCCGTCATCAGCACTACTTGTATCTAATCTACTTAGGGTAGTGTTTTAGTTGTAAGCATCATCTATTTAACCAACCAAACCCAGATAAAGGAATACGAGAAAACTTGTATTCAATTATCAATTGTCAGTTGGTGAGAACGAAGTCTACCACTACCTTAAGCTTCCCTCTTGTTGAATATTTTTACTTTTAATATTTACCACCTATATTTTGTTGTTCCTTCAGCGAACCTTCGGTTAGCAATGAAGTTACTTTTTGTTTATTTGTTTTACTTCCAACATTCGTTTTTAGTTAACACTAATCTAGTATCAAACCAAACTTTGTTGAGTAAACAAGATTGCATGCGGTGCTTTGCGATTTTTAATTTTGAAAATTTTAATTATTATCAGTCGAACTGTGTTACGTATTGCATACAATGAAATTTATAATCAAGCTTAAGTTCGGTTTTATTCTCTCTAAGAAAGAATTAATTAAATTACAAATTAGGTGATAATATTAAAGAAAAATTGGGAAAATTTAATTTTTAGACACCAGCACGAGTGGAATGCACATTTTCTAGACAGCCACGTCCGTCATCAGCACTACTTGTATCTAATCTACTTAGGGTAGTGTTTTAGTTGTAAGCATCATCTATTTAACTATATAACTAAAAAGTTGTAAGCATCATCTATTGAACTATATAACTAAAACACTACCCTAAGTAGATTAGATACAAGTAGTGCTGATGACGGACGTGGCTGTCTAGAAAATGTGCATTCCACTCGTGCTGGTGTCTAAAAATTAAATTTTCCCAATTTTTCTGTAATATTATCACCTCATTTGTAATTTAATTAATTCTAAAAACGAACTTAAGCTTGATTATAAATTTCATTGTATGTAATACGTAAAACAGTTCGACTAATAATAATTAAAATTTTCAAAAATAAAATATTAATTTTAATTGGAACAGAGGATTATACACTGGAGCCTGTTTAATCGACATGGAGAAAGCTTTCGATAGTATTTGGATACCAGGCTTAATTAATAAATTAATTGAATATAAATTTCCAATTCATATAATTTAATTTACTATATGATTACTGATAAACATTTTGTAGTATCGCCAAGGTCATGAAAGCACGAAAACTTTTAAATTTATGAACGGACTTCAGCAGGAGACAATAAACTCTCCTATTTTATTAAACCTTTTCATTTTGGGTCTTCTGAATCAAATAGAAAATATCATTTCTTTTGCAGATGATATTATTATATATCATGCTGACAAAACTATAGAACAAATTAACCGAAATCTACAATATTTATATGAGAAAGTTGAAGAATACACACTTAAAGCGTGTTTACATTGCGTGTACAAGTCATATGGAATATCAGATTTTCCATATGTAAAACTATACACATAGTGTAAACCTCTTGAAACATAACATATGTTATTTACCTATGTGCAATAACATGTGTTAGTTTTTTATTTAAAGCACGCTCTATTTGATGTGTAAAGCTAAATGACAACAGCTGTTTTCAGTGATGTTCACTTTTAGTTTTAAAAATTCCGCTTATTTATTTTTATCATGAATTTAAGGAGTTTTGTTAGTAATTTCATGTTCGCAAATTTATATCTATACCTCATAGGTGATATTAATAATAAAGTTACATATGTAATCTAATATACATATGTATATTATATATCTATTTCCAAGTTTGTTTAATTGTACGTCAATCACGGCTAAATCGAATTTAATGATATTTAAAACAGACAGATCTTTATTTTTTCTGGGTCCAATGGGTTATATCTGTTTTCAAAACTAGGGCCAGGAGGGTATATGGGATATTTTATACAAATGACTCAATTTTAATATTTTTGTGTTTATCTATTTTACCAGTACTAAGAAAGACTGAATTAAATTAAAAATTCACTTTACTATTGCATTATTTTACATAATTTTATGTTTTTAATCCATGTTGAATAGTACTATTTTTTATGTTGTAATATATTAAGAAGCATTATCAGACTTGAGCAATCATACTGCAACTATGGTGAAAAATCTTCGTTATGTAACCTAAGAAATATATGTAAGTATTGTAATTTCTTTCTTTCTTTTTCCACTTTTTACCCTTAAAATTAGATATAATTTTAGTTTTTTTTTGGTTTTTTGTTTTACCGTACTAAGAAGAATGAAATGATATTGAAATAAAATATGTATGTAAATAAACTATTACATTTTTTGGTATTATAATTACATTCCAGTAAAATAAAATCAATGTTTTCATCGAATCATTGCCTTTGAAAATGAGACAACTACATTGGCGCATACCTTTTTTTCAGCTAAAATGGATAACAATTATTGCATATTAAACTTACATGCAATAAGACCACAAAAAATATAAAATAAGTGGCTTCAATCTAGTTTAGTAAAGCTTCAACGACCAAAAAAAATTATACAGGGTGATAGAGAATTAAAAAATAATAAAAAAATGTAAAATACACAAATTGGCGGTCGCCCTTATTTTCCGAGTTATATTTATTGTATTATTTATTATAATTATTTTTTGTTTTATATAATTTGTCTCTTAAAAATTGATTTCTTTATGTTGTAGAAGCACCCAAATGATTAAACAAAACGGTAGTTCTTTGCATAGTTGACATCACTACCGGGTTTCTAATAAAATGAAATGGCGGAAAAAATATACAAAATTTCCTAATAACTTATTAAAACAAGTCCAAATAAAGCTATTATTATTATTTTTATTATAAAGTCTAATAATTTAAAGAAATAATCAATCTAAACCACACTTTGAAGACCAGCTGTTTTAAATATTTGATTTTTGTTTTCAACAACAGGAGGTTATGTCATATGTACGTAACATGGGTACGTTTGAACACAAATATTATAAACCATATGTAAAACACTGATTTTGACATACACATGAAATTCCACATGGATAGCAATTTTGACAGTACATATGATTTGTACACTCAATGTAAACACACCTTTAATTGGCATATGAAAATAAATGTTCACAAATGTGAAACGATATTGTTTAGACCACCGGTAGGAAAATGTAATTGTAATGTTATGAAAAATTGGAAATCATTCGGAATCAAATCTAAAGTAACAAACTACAATAATCCAAATAAAGATACTGTTAAGTACCTAGGCATTTATTTGGATAAATTTTTATATTTCAATACACATGTTACTCAAGCGTTCAAAAAAGCTTCAAATGCATTTTTCATGTATAAACGTTTGTGTTATTCAGATTACATTAACTCAAAAGTAAAAATCGTTATGTATCAAACTTTAATAAGACTAATTGTTACAAAGTAAAGATAGGAGCTATAGTCATCATCGCTGATGAAAATCTTCCAAGAAGATGCTGGCCAAAAGGTAAGGTCATCAACACTGTGGTAGCTGCAGATGGACAAGTGCGAAGAGTGGCAGTTTAGCCGGTATATATATGTATGTATGTTTAATCTTATTATTTAACTTTTCTTTATAATATTTATTTTCTCCTGAAAAAAAACGGTCCTTTCGTGTTCGTCACGTAGACCTAAATTCTTATTTTCCTATATTTAAAGAATAATACATAAAACATACGGTACTTCCATACATGTATTTTATATTTATTTAAATTACATGAATTTGCGGATGTAGCTTTAATAGTGGCAAAAACTTCAAAACCGTCGGAAGAAAATATTAAATTCTAATGCGCTCGCGCTCCTTCGCTCGCTTACCCCGCTCGTTAATAAATCGATCTAAATATTTATAATTATTTTAAGTTCTTTAAATTATATTAAAAATAATAAATTGAATTAAAATTCTATATTAAAAGAGTGTTTGTAACAGCGAAAGTCGTCACCTCATTTTCGCCCACACGAGTTAAGCATTTTGATTATTATCATATATTGAATTATATCTATTATTTCTTTCTGTAATTGGTTTCATTATTCTTATTGTTATTATTATTTTTATACAATACGCCATCGAAGGAGAAATTGAATTTCATTAATTATATTAATGAATTAGACTTTGGTTTCTATTTAAGTTACATTTTATTTTTTATTACTTTTACTTTTATTATATTAGCAATTAAGCAAGAATTTCAAACTTAGATTTAAAATTAACGGTCGGGTTATTCGTAGCGCCACCTGTGAGTCAGGGACAAGCCATTAAAACAGGTGTATCATCACAGCTGAGATGTCTGTCAACAAACGATCGGTCATGTGGGTGTGTGTGTGAATGTGTTTGCGCAAGCCTGAGTATAAAAGGCACCACATTATGAAAATTTGGTGAGATAGTAAGCAGCTCGACTGTAGCGTTATCAACCATTTCGCTGCCGCCTGTATCGCCGCTGCCACCTGTACCGTCGCTGCCGAAACATGTGAATTAGAATAAACGTTGGAGATAAGTTTTATAACGTGTACAAAAGCAAACAACAATCAGTTTATTTCCGTTCCCAGACCAAGAAGGTAAGTGACAAGTGAAATTATAACGACCCTAGACTCCACTGTAGCTATCCCAGCAACCAGCAGAAAACGTGTCGTTACATTGGCGCCCGAGCAGGGACACTATTAGTGTCTATATAAAAAAAAAGAAAAGATATACAATATAAAAATAAAAAAACAACAACAACTAGAAAATATTTTCTTCATAACTACTGGTGAAATAAAATCAGTGATTAAATCGTGTTGCCCACAATAGATTTAGCAACAACATAAAAAACAAAAACAATCATACAACCTACAACGATGATACGAACTTCCTGGGCTTACTCTCTAAAGAGGGAGGAACTAGTAAAATACATTAGTCAGTATCAACAGGATCCTACTGGCAATGTAGAAGACATGCGGAAACGTTTCGCAAAATATCTAGCATCAAAACATCAAGATGAACAAATAAAGGAGCTCCTAATCTTGCAAAGTAAGCACGAAGCCACTCTTAAGCTCCCTACGGCTACAGAGGATCATAGTCGGCCAACGTCTCCAGTCAAGCCAGAAGAAGAAAATGCCAGTTCAGTGGGGTTTACACCGAAATAAACCGAGGGAACCGCCCAGCCGATCTCTAAGATGTCACCGGTTCGAGATGACGACCATATCGGTGCTATCGAGGTAGTGCGGAAGTGGAGTTTAAAATACACCGGGCGAAGACCCGCTGGAGTTCATCGAGCGACTGGAGGAGCTTGCAGAAATGTATCAAGTAGATTGTAACCAGCTGCCAAGAATAATGACTGAAGTACTACGAGAACGTGCCTTGATTTGGTATCGAAACAACAACCGTCACTGGAGTCAGTGGGAACACTTCAAAGAAAATGGTTTTTATCTTCCTCCTCGTTATTTCGAGAAACTAGATGATGAAGTCCGCAAGCGTACACAACGCCCTAAAGAAGCGTTTAAGGACTATTTATTGGCAATGCAAAATTTGATGCGACCCACCAACTTGTCTGAGCAGCAGAAACTAGAAAGGATTTTTCAAAACGCTCAACCAGATTACCAATGGTATATCCGTCGAAAAGACTTTACAACGTTGAGTGAACCAACCCAGCTAGCCGATGATCTAGAATGCATTCCGTACACCTCACAACAGCATCACGGAGCACACCACCGCATGGTACGCGGTAGAAACCACAAAATTAACCGAACCTCTGATAATCGAGCTGCAGACAGGGGAAAGGGGTAAACTAGTTTGGTGTGGGATCAAGAAAAATTAAAGGAAACTGCACTCCTAGAAAACCAACAATTTCCGGCAATCGTTGATACAGGCGCCACCAAAAGTTTCATTTCACCCACCCAAATGAATCGCCTCACAACTTTACCTAGGCCCCTACCCGTAAACATTGACGTATTCCTTGTAGATGGCTCGAAAAAACTCATTACGGAGACGGTCAGGCTTAAAATCTCCCTAGGTACTAGAACCGTGTCCTGCCAATTTCTGGTTATCCAAGAAGCCTTGGAAGACCTCATCCTAGGATTGGACTCGCTACAAGCATTAAGGCCTCGTTCAGTTGCGCTGGCTTGGTGGCCAGGTGTGAGCCGAGTCGATCTCCACCTCAGAACACTAACAAACGAGCTAGGAAAGTTAAAGCAATCTAGAAAGTCCTTCGTCCGTCCGGCAAGACCCGTCCGAAAACTTATCCGACCAAGAGATAGTTAACCGTTTCTTGGAAAAGGAACTCGCGCTGTTCGACCAAATTAAGGGGGTCTCAAACATTGCGCAACACCAAATTGTAATGAAGGACGACCGGCCAAGCTATTATCGATGACGAAATAAATGCCTTGATCAACCGCGGTTGTATTGAACCCTCCCGCAGTCCGTATAGTGTCCCGATAACGCTAGTAAAAAAGAAAAACGGAACTTGGCGGACTTCCGGCAGCTAAATGACAGATCAGCCCTGATGCGTACCCTCTGCCACGGATTTACACTATCCTCAATAGGCTTCGTAATGCCAAATATATCAGTAGTCTGGACCTGAAATATGGCTACTGGCAGATCCCACTTGAGGAAATCAGTAAACAGTATACGGCTTTTGCAGTCAACGGACGAGGATTGTATCAGTGGCGTCTGATGCCGTTCGGCCTGCATTCTGCCCCGCTACGTTTCAGCGAGCATTGGATAGTGTTATCGGACCAGATATGGAACCAAATGCCTTCGCATACCTGGACGACATCATCGTAATTGGTGCTTCCTTCCAAGAACATCTAGAGAATTAACAAGAGGTTTTCCGACGACTGCGTGTAGCGAACATACAAAATTAATGCGGAAAAATGCCAGTTTTTTAAAAAGGAAACTAAGTATCTGGGGCATGTCATTTATCAAGACGGGATCCAAACCTAAAACGTAAAAGAGGTACGACGGTTTCTTGGAGTGACATCTTCGTATCGACGATTGGTGCCCGATTTTGTAACCATCTCTAAGCCCCTGACGCTAATGTTACAAAAGGGAAAACACTGGAAGTGGGAACCAGAGCAACAGTATGCCTTTACCACCCTAAAAAATCGACTCTCGGAGGCTCCATTACTGGCTTGCCCGAATTTTAACAACACGTTTGTACTCCAAACGGCCGCCAGTGAACATGGTTTGGGGGTGGTGTTGACCCAAACAATCGACGAGGCAAAAATGGTGATCGCCTGTGCGAGTCGACATCTTAATGGAGCTGAGAAAAAATTTTCGGCCACCGAAAAGGAGTGCCTGGCCATCATCTGGGGCATTAGGAAAATGAGGCCTTATTTAGAAGGGTACTGGTTCGAAGTGGTAACCGACCACTTGTCCTTTAAGTGGCTAAATAACATCGACAACCCGACGGGTCGGCTAGCCTGGTGGGCCTTGGAACTGCAACAATAACAATTTTCAGTGCATTACAGGAAGGGTAAGCAGAACGTCGTAGCTGATGCCCTATCTCGGCAGCCAGGGGCCAAGATTGCCCCTGGATAAAACACCAAATACAAGAGATTCGAAAACACCCCGAAAAATTTCTCAACTTCATCATTATCGACCATCAATTGTATAAGCACACAGGCCTCAGAATTAATGATGTCGACTGCACACCATGGAAGTTGAGTGTCCCGGCACCACTTCGCCTCCAAGTTATAAGGGAGAATCACGATAGTATCACGGCCGGCCAGTTAGGAATCAGGAAAACTATAAATAGAGTGGCAAGTCGTTACTTCTGGCCGGGGTTGGCGCGTGACGTCAGCAGATATGTTCGCCGATGCGGATCCTGTCAGCAATACAAAACTGATTAACAAATTCCACCCGGAGAGATGCTGACTCGAGTCACTGAGGAACCCTGGGCCACAGTCTGTGCGGACTGGACCAAACATGGTCATACCATGCTGCTCGTGCTTTTTGACAGGTTCTCGAAGCGGTGCGAGCTGATTCCCCAACGGAAAGCCACGACAGAAAGTCTCATAAAGGCTTTTCGAGAACGAATACTGGGCCGTTATGGGATCCCCAAGAAAATAATCACCGACAACGGGTCTCAATTCACGGCACGGTTTTTCCAGAAGTGGATAGACGAAGTGGGTATACAACAGGAATGTACGGCACCCTACACACCCCAGGAAAACCCGACAGAAACAGGAAATCGGACTATCAAGACGATCCTAGCACAGTTCACATGGGATGATTTCCTACCCGAAATCATGTTGGCCCTTAATATCAGTACCTCACAAACCACGGCCGCATACCTTACTAAGGACAGGAACCTCGCCTCCCTAAGGCACTGTACAGCGAGGTTACGGTGGGAACTAGGGCTAGAATTCCAGTCACTAATAAACGCGCCAACGAACTCAAGGAGGTCTTCAAACTCGTGAAGAGCAACTTAGAAGCGGCGCACAGTGAGACAGCCCTGTAGTAACCGCTGCAAAAAATGGTTTTTGACGTGTTGTTCAATTTGGATGAAATTTTCACAGTATATTAATAGATATATCAGTAACAATTTCCTAAAATTTCAGCCTCATAACTTCATTACTTTTTGGTCTAGAACAAGTCAAATTTGAGGTATCCCAACGCGCTTAAAAGTTAGTTCAATATGTAATATTTAAAAGCTTATTAATAAAAAAATATATAATAAATATAATTTTAAAGTATATTTTTAATTAATTTAGTTGTTGTAGAATGAGTAGATGAAAAAATAAATTAAAAAAAAAACACAAAAAAATTTCTTAACAACAGAATTGTGGTGTAAAAATTGAACATTTTGCATTTTCAATGGACTAGGAAATATAGAGCTGTCCTTTGCCCTAGGTGCAGACTTATATCAAATGAAAAATTGAAAGCTCAGCTTTCATTTGAAGTAAAGGACATATAGCAAAAGTTTGCAAAAGTACTTTAAACATACAAAAAACTACAAAAAATACGCAACGCGCACATTCTGTCGCTATACGTATATGCTAACATAGCAATAGCGTGTTTACAACTTTTTACTTTTATTTTTTTAATTGTTTACAACTATTCACTTTTTTTATTATTATTTTAATTTGGAAAATTTTTAATTATTATTAGTCGAACTGTTTATGTATTACATATAATGAAATTTTATAATCAAGCTTAAGTTCGGTTTTATTCTCTCTAAGAAAGAATTAATTAAATTACAAATTAGGTGATAATATTAAAGAAAAATTGGGAAAATTTAATTTTTAGACACCAGCACGAGCGGAATGCACATTTTCTAGACAGCCACGTCCGTCATCAGCACTCTTGTATCTAATCTACTTACGGTAGTGTTTTAGTTGTAAGCATCATCTATTTACCCAACCAAACCCAGATAAAGGAATACGAGAAAACTTGTATTCAATTATCAATCGTCAGTTGGTGAGAACGAAGTCTACCACTACCTTAAGCTTCCCTTCTGTTGAATATTTTTACTTTTAATATTTACCACCTTATATGTATGTTGTTGTTCCTTCAGCCAACCTTCGGTTAGCAATGAAAGTTACTTTTTGTTTATTTGTTTTACTCCCAACATTCGTTTTTAGTTAACACTAATCTAGTATCAAACCAAACTTCGTTGAGTAAACAAGATTGCGCGGTGCTTTGCGATTTTTAATTTTGAAAATTTTTAATTATTATTAGTCGAACTGTTTATGTATTACATACAATGAAATTTTATAATCAAGCTTAAGTTCGTTGTTATTCTCTCTAAGAAAGAATTAATTAAATTACAAATTAGGTTATAATATTAAAGAAAAATTGGGAAAATTTAATTTTATACACCAGCACGAGCGGAATGCACATTTTCTAGACAGCCACGTCCGTCATGAGCACTCTTGTATCTAATCTACTTAGGGTAGTGTTTTAGTTGTAAGCATCATGTATTTAACCAGCCAAACCCAGATAAAGGAATACGAGAAAACTTGTATTCAATTATCAATCGTCAGTTGGTGAGAACGAAGTCTACCACTACCTTAAGCTTCCATCTTGTGGAATATTTTTAATTTTAATATTTACCACCTTATATGTAAGTTAAACAAGGATTTCTCCTTGTTATAAAAAAAGGGTTGCAGTCAGGCAGCCAAAGGCTCCTGACTGCTGGTGTACTCACACCACAATTTGATTAAAAAACGATTTTTAAAATACACGACTTCTTTATTGCAAGCCAGGAATTGAATTAATTTCTCTGATTCAATTTTGCTTAATTATAGTTCTTAATTTCTAAGTGCTTAATAATTATTTTTATGGGAAAATGCCTACTCTGCAGCTTTACATAAATTTGTATTATTAAAATATTTTATTCTATGGGAAAATGCCTACTCTGCAGGTTTACATAAATTCGTATTATTAATAATTTTAAGTGCGATCATATTACCACACATGCAGACATAAACTGCTTGAGTTGCAATATGATTTCGCAATACAAGTTCATACAAGTTCAATGTTCTTAATTTAGTGTCATACTTAAATATTAGGGGTGTTAACTCCTCCCCGCTTAAATATCAGCGTCCCGCTGATTAGACTTATTTCTCGATGGTAATTTGAGGAACTTTGCTGGATGGGAATTTAAGTTCTCCGAATATCTTCTTCCATAGAACGACTATTGCACCTACAGTTATGGCTAGTAAAAGGTAACCAGTTATGTGTGACCAAAATGAAAGGTTTAAGTGATATCTTAAATATCCAATATGTTCAGTATTTTTTTCATGGAGTTCATGCAAGAAGTTAACGTCAAGTTTACGTTCTTTTTCATATATGTTGGCAACCAAGGGCGGCAGTGCTTGTATACTGGTAATTATTTCATTTGTAAATGTCCTGTTTCCAATTTCTACGGATTCATTAAAATATTTTATTAAAAATGTGCCTTCTAGGCTCTTATTATTTTGTTGAGAATAAATGAGACCTTTGAAATTTGTGACAAATATAAGGTCATCCTCCAGTTGTTCTACTACAACCTCTTTGTTAGAAAGAAAGGTGCAATTTGCATTGCTACCTCTTAAGATTTTGGAGAGGCAGTCGTCGTCCTTGAGCTTTTTTAGTTGTTGAACACTACAAATTGTTGTATTGCTGATTATCGTGCAACTATCTTTGATACCATACACATTTTCGTGATTCAGAAGAACTGCATTATATTTTAGTTCGAGTTGCCTGTTCTGGATTATGGCTGCTTTTGCAGTAATTTTTTCAAATTCTTTTGGGTTCACCTTCGGTATAGAAAGATAATACAGTAATGATGTACCATTAGAGAATATACTTGGTTTTCCATATTCAACGGCTTCAATCTCATTACTGTATGGTAGTGAATCAATCTCAGCAACTATACGTTGAATTTCTTTCATATCTAAAAGATTCGTGTTGATTACACCACTTTTCGCCAGCTGGCAGGCGCGTATTATTTCCTCAATATCTTCTTTTATAATAAGAAGTTGGTTAAGTGACTCTTGGGTAAATTTCTCCATCTCAGCTTTGGAAACCTTGTTATTAACATGGCTAATTAGGGTGTTCATTTTCTTCACAACCTCATTAGTCGTCTCGAACAGTTTATTATTAATCACATACTGGTGTTCGTTATTTTCAACAATTTTCTCTTGGTTCTGTAGGACCTGATTCCAGTCTGACGCATCCGGATTCCCTGCAACCCATTTCCATGCTGAACCAATCCAATCTATAGATCTCTTGTTCCTTGTGATACCTTTAATAGAATTTATGCGATCATAAGACTTCTGAAGATAGAATTCGAATGTTTTTTTGTTCAGTTCGTTGTTTTCGATAGATGAAAAAACTTCTTCAGTGGTATGAAGCAATTCTTCTAGTCTCTCCAGATTTATCACATGCACGAAGTTAAGATACCCATCAATTATCCAGCCGTCTCCATTTTTTACCGTTACTAATGGCGTTCGGTATTCGAAGATCTGGTAGGCACCAATGATGGGGAGTAGTAAACACAAGCTTAGGTAACAAATATTAATTAGTACAAGTTTATTTTTTTTAAATTCAATAATGATTTAATAATCTATTAAAACAATAAAAAGGTGAGTAGATATACGCATTTTCCCAATGATTTTTTTTAAAACTTTTTTTCCTTTTATAAATTTAAAATATACTTTTATTTTAAGCAAAAAAAGATTTATAGAGCAGTTATATGTGGTTAAAACAATCAAAAATGAATAGGTATAATTAACGCATTTTCCAATTTAATTTTTGATGTGTTCAAAATATATTCTTATTCTAGGTAGCCACTCCTTTTTTTTATATGACAATTATATGTAGCTTTATGTTCATGATTATTTATTTTGACATTGAAATATTTATTATTAGTCTTATGGACTTTCGCTTTTTTTCTTATATATAAAAATCTTTCTTAACTTAAGTGCTCGTCAGCAAGTGCAAGGATTATTCCGGTTTTTTTATGGGACTTATGGTATTTCCTCCCCTTGTTATTATAAAACGTTACGCGATTATTAGCGGAAACCTTGTGTTTTTTATATAGAGGTTTGTGCTTAGATTTAATTTGTTTGTCCCTGACAAATACTTCTTGATTTTCCTCTAAATTAATTGGGACAGATCTGTTTTTATTTAAACGTTCATTAGTGGCTTTTTGGTTACTTTCAATGAGGCCACGGATATCTTGGTTTACTTGATCACGGAAATTAACTAATTGTTGATAATTAAATCTTTCTGATCTGTTAAAGAATATGTCAGCAGGTTTTTTCTTGATAACCGAGTGTATGGTATTATTGTAGCGGTCGACAGCAATATTCACCATGTCTTTGGGACTCAGATTTTGTATTTCTTTGGATACGCAACGATAGATTTCTAGTAGCGTTTAATGAAATCTCTCAATTGGTCCGTTAACTTCACTCTTCTGCGTGGGAGTTAAATAAAATTCAATGTTTAAGAATCTAAGGAAGTTTAGTATTATTGGGGTAAGAAATCCCCTTTCATTGTCTGACACGATTATACGTGGTACTGTAAAGTAATGGAGGACCTTGGCTAATTTAGTCCTTAAGTGAGTAGCAGACCGATTTTTAATATGGAAGAGCTTAGAAAATTTTGAGAATTTATCAATGCAGCTTATGAACTTGTAACCTTGAATTTCAAAAATGTCGACATGCAGAATTTCGCAAGGATACGAAGGAATTGGTGTGGTTTGTATCTTAGGTTTGCTAGGGTGTCTTTCATACTTATTTAACTTGCATATTTCACAATTTTTAGTGTAATTACGGATAAGGTTTCTCATATGGGGGAAGTAGTAATTTTCCAGTATTTGAAGGCTATTTTCTTTGTCATTACGATGAGCCCGTTTGTGCTCATTTTCTATAATTTCACAAACTTTATCTGGGTTAGTGATATCTTCTACCAATCTCTGAGTGATTCTTACCTTGTATGAGATGAAATGAGCTAAATACACATTGTTAAGCAGTGCAATAAAACATTCAGGAATCTTGACACCATTAACACAATTTGTGTTAAGGTTTGGGAAGTGATATTGTCAAGAGTAACATGATGTCTAGTAAAGCCTGGATGTGGCTCAATACTACTAAGTAATTCTTTACCCTGTCGTATTATTAATTGGTTTTTAAAGACGTTTAGAGGGAACTCAACATGCGAGATTAAATCGCTAGAGCTTATACACAAGCTCGTAATTATAATCTTCGATCCTGGCCTTCCATCTTTTCAGCTTAGCGTTGTGATTTTGGTTTCCCAGAGCGTAAGTTAGGGGTTGGTGATCTGTAAAGATTTTTATTTTCTTAGCGCCATATAGGTACAGTCGTAAATTATCTAATGCCCAAACGATGGCTAGCATTTCCTTCTCGTTAGTCGCATAATTTTCTTCTGCTTTCCTAAGCGAACGCGAAATAAATGCTATAGGTTTGTCTGCCCCTGTAAAATCCTGAGATAATACCACTCCGATGGCATAGTTGGACGCATCGGTGGTTAAGTTAAAGGGTTGGTCAAAATCTGGAAATGTCAAGACTTCGGACGACAAGAGTTTTAATTCATTAAAAGCCTTTAGTGCCTCTTCTGTCAATGTAACCGGTACCTTCCTAGAAGCGTTTGCCTTAACCTGAGCATTTTCTCCTCTTGTTAGATTAGTTAATGGCTTGGCAACTTTGGCGTAATCTCTAATAAGCTTCCTGTAATAGGAAGTCATACCGAGGAAACTTTTTAAGTCCTTTAGTGTACCAGGGACGGCCAAATTTTGAATAGCCTCAATTTTCTGGGGATCCGCGCATATTCCATCTTCTGAGACTACCCAGGAAAGATACTTTTGTTTGAAGAAACTGGGTTTTTTCTAAGTTAAAGCTTCTGAAATATAGTCTCAACATTTTTCAAATGATCATCGACGTCACAACCATAGACTATAATATCGTCGATATACACGTAGCATATTTTGCCTATGTGTTCCTTTAATACGTCATCAATCATCCTTTGGAAGATAGACGGAGCATTCTTTAACCCAAAGGGAAGGCGCAAAAATTCAAATTTCCCGTTTAAGGTAGAAAACGCAGTTTTGTGTATATCGGAATCTTTCATCGGTATCTGGTGGAAGCCGGATGTCAAATCTAACGTTATAAAGCATTTAGCCTTGCCTAGGCTGGCTAGAGTCGCGTTGATATCAGGTATCGGGTAAGTGTCGGAGATGGTTACTGAGTTCAGTCTCTTGAAATCAATCACCATCCTGTACTGTTTCTCTCCGTTAGGTTTAGGTTTTTTTGGCACTACCCATATTGGGGAGTTATAGGGACTCTTTTATGGTCTAATTATATTCTGGTCTAACAACTCGGATATTTGTTCCTCTACGATTGGTCGCATGTTGGCAGGATAAGGATAGCTTTTGGTGTAAATAGGTTCGTCGGTGCTTGTCTTAATTTCGGCTCGAATAGAAGTAGTAACAATTTCGCCGGCTTCTAGTGGACCGAACAGAGGATTATATTTATTAATCAAGCCTTCTAGTTTATGAGCCACCTCCTCGGGGAAGTCTGCAGAGGTAAAATTCACTTCTTGAGAGAATTTCTCTTTCAGGGGCAAGACCGCGCCTGTATTCAAGGTTAAGGTGTTATTTTCTCTGTTTATAATAGCACGGAGAGCTTTGAGAGTATCATCGCCGATAATACCATCAAAAGATTTTAGTTCTGGAAGTATGAAAAATGTAATAATATCCTTAATTCCTATTGATTCAAAAAATCTTCCATGAATTTTTTTGCATATCTCTATTGGTCCGCCAGCTGTTCTTACGGGGAATGGTTAAGTTGGGTGCCTGTTTCACATAAATGCGATCCAACGAAATTTTTGTTGGCTCCAGTGTCTACGAGAAACTTCAATGGCACGCCGGCTTTCGTAATGATTTTTAAGTATGGAACGCTGGAAGGGAGGCCTCTGTTAAAAAATTTACTTCAGGGGAAGCGACATCGCGGCCTTCCGGTTCGTCACAGTCATATCCTGGGTCCTCGGTCGCTGTTGAAGCAGAAGAGGGGCCGTAGTATTCTGTATAAGTATTAAATAATTTCTGTTGTTTAAATGGATTTCTAAAATGATCAGATCTTGCACCCCTTTTGAAACCTCCGGGCCTATTCATGTAGTTAATGGTTTTAGATTGCATGGATTCATCAACCTCCATTCTTTCGGCTGGTTTCGGCCCCAGTGGTCTTGGCGGCAATGATCGAGGTCCTGGATAATGAGTCCATGGCCTGGAATTATGTTGTACCCTACCTTGGAAATTGTTAAAGTGTTTTGGTGGCACTGGAGGTCTTGGGTCCATTCGTGGAATCATGTTCATGGGGACAGTTACCTGGTTTCGAACAGATGGATGCAGATTGGTATTCCTTAAGTTTAAATTCTGCATTTCCAGGCACATTGCATAAGCCTCTGGTAAGGTCTTTGGTTTCTGGACGATCAGTAATCTAGATAGATCCCCGTTTACCCCGCGGATGAAAACATCTAATGCTCTATTCCGGTAAGTTTCGATAAGGGCATCTACAGTTCCTTTAGAATAGGTTTCGGTTTTTATTTTATTTATTATAAGGGAGAACTGATGATTAACGGTTGCGTAGAATTCATCGAGTCTTGAATTTCTTTGTACCAATTGAGTTAATTGATGTTCAAGAGTTCTTACGTCCCTTTTATCTGCATAATGCAGTGACAAACATTCTTTAATTTTTACCCAGTCTGGGTCGAATATATTATATGATACTAATGCCGTGGCAGCGCTCCCCCTAACCTTTTGCCTTATGCTCTGGAGAATAACTCTATATATAGGCTTATTACGAACGATTTCGTAGTCGTTCAAAATGGATTCCACGCTATGTATCCAGGATACATATTGCGTTGGGTTGCCATCAAATGGCTGAAGCTCCTTTACACGGTCAGGAAGCTGACAAATTTCCTTAAGCTCGAATTCGTTGCGAGGAGCAGGAGGCGGTTTGTGGGAAACGTCGGCTGAAGGTGAACCTTCCATATTTTTTAATTTGGCCTCCAAGATTCTGACTTGGACAAGGGCTGCGTTAAGAGCGCCATCCATCTTAGTAACATTTTTCTGTAAAGCCTCCATTTTTTGTGTAACTTTTTATTTCAGAAAACTACTAGGTAACTTCCGTGATCTTTACTTTCTCAATTAACAATTTCTTTCTTCTCTACAATTTTTTTGCACAAGTTGTCCGCGAAATTCGCACCTTATTATTTTCTTTAAATAGGAAATGTATTTTCGAAAAGGGAATATCCAAGCACTTACCTGAGCTGATGAATCATTTAATGCTGTTAGAGTTGATAGATTGCCTAAAAACGAAAATCAACAAATTAGCACGAAATTAGTATCAATTTTTTTACAGACTTGGCTCGTGATTGGAGGACATATTTTTTAATTTATTTTGTTGCGGAAATTAAGTTTTTCATTTATTTGTGGGAATTAAAACTATTTTATCTTTTTATTCATTTGATATTTTTTTCGCTTATTTCAACTGTTAATTTTCATTTTCTTTAAAACTAGATTATATTGTGATGTGCTTTTATTATTTTATATAATATTTTTATTTTATAATCCTTTGGATTTTCATCTGATATTTCTTCGCTTATTTCAGATGTTAATTTTCATTTTCTTTAAAACTAGATTCTATTGTGCCGTGCCTTTTATTATTTTTATTTTATAATCCTTTGGACGGAGGGTCGTGTGGTCCTTTTCCGAATGGCAGCTGCCAACGTACTAAGGCACGATTTGTCTCACCCTGTGAATCTACCAACCATGACCCTTTATTACCGGGCGAAAAGTAAGGCTTAATTCCCATTAAGTAGTGTAGGTTCTTATGTTAACTACAACTTACGAGAATTCTCCACTAAGCAGCGCAGGTTCTTATGTTAACTACGACTTGCAGAAGAAGCCTTCTTTAGCCTTTGTAATCTCACGTTCGTGAAGAGGGTGCTACGAAGGAGAATTGCACATTTTCCCAAAAGGATTGGTTATATTTGTTATATTGTGACAGTAAAAATAAATTTTTTACGCACTGGAGGGCCCGGAGTTCGGGGTCGCAGCACGCTGAAGTCATATACTTCATATTGATCACTTTTATTATGTTATAAAATTTTGCACTTACGTTGTCAACACCAAAAACTTTAAATATACTCATTCCTTTTTAGGAGTAATTTATTTGGTTAGAAGTTTATTTAACTTAACCATTTTTCAATATTTAGAAATATGCTAGTTATTTAAAAATTTTATTTTTAACTTTAAATTTATTCCTTCATCACTAAATATTAAGCATATTTTATTTGATACTTTTAACTATGCTTATTTAATTAAATTTTTATTAATATTTTTTATGTAATATTATCTTTAATTTTTCTCCTTCCTTTAGGAGTAATTTTATCTGGTTAACATCTTATTTTCTTTAACCAAAAAAAAAACGTATTTTATATGTTTCCCACGTATTTAAATTAAAACACTTCCACAACAAAATCAATTCTCACAAACAAAAATTTTCCTCGAAAATTTAATCATTTTTCATTTATTATGTTTTCTTTTTACACACGAGCCAAGTTGAAGGATCCGGAACATCCTTTTACGCGACTGGTCGGTCCCTGCTCGGGCGCCAGTTAAACAAGGATTTCTTCTTGTTATAAAAAAAGGGTTGCAGTCAGGCAGCCAAAGGCTCCTGACTGCTGGTGTACTCACACCACAATTTGATTAAAAAACGATTTTTAAAATACACGACTTCTTTATTGCAAGCCAGGAATTGAATTAATTTCTCTGATTCAATTTTGCTTAATTATAGTTCTTAATTTCTAAGTGCTTAATAATTATACTCTGCAGCTTTACATAAATTTGTATTATTAAAATATTTTATTCTATGGGAAAATGCCTACTCTGCAGGTTTACATAAATTCGTATTATTAATAATTTTAAGTGCGATCATATTACCACACATGCAGACATAAACTGCTTGAGTTGCAATATGATTTCGCAATACAAGTTCATACAAGTTCTATGTTCTTAATTTAGTGTCATACTAAAATATTAGGGGGGTTAACTTGTATGTTGTTGTTCCTTCAGCCAACCTTCGGTTAGTAATGAAAGTTACTTTTTGTTTATTTGTTTTACTCCCAATATTCGTTTTTAGTTAACACTTATCTAGTATCAAACCAAACTTTGTTTATAAACAAGATTATGTTATTATTATGTTATTATTATTTTATTTACATTATTCATTTGATTGATAATTTTTTTTCAGGTCATTGACTTTGGGTTAGATAGTTGCAGAATTTTTAATTTAAATTGATAGTGCAAGCTGTTGTTCTTATCTAAGTTGTGCTATGCTCAATTTCTAATGTGGTTGGTTTAATTGTTATATATTGAATTTAGTTGTTGCATTATTAATTGGGATAAGTAATAATGAGTGTTCTTGTAATGATCTCTTTTGATAAGAGATTAGCATTTCTCTAACATATTTAATATTTTATTTTGTGCTCACAAACTTTTTAAAAATAAACTGTAAAATAATATTACAATGTTCTTGTTTTAAATATTATTGATCAACAAACGGTAATTGCATGTAATGAAAATGTAATGCACTATATGCAAATATCATCAGATCCTTATATTAATTCATTTAGAATGAGAATTAAACTGAAATTGAAAAAATTAGAATCCCATGATGATGTTAAAAAATTATTGATAGAATGAAAAAAAAGTTGTTCTTTTTTATTGCATTTCAATGGGAGGTGGGCGTAATAGTGTGCATGTTATTGTAATTTTTGCATGAAACATTTTAAATGATATAAATTACAGTACTATCAAATTTGAAGGTTGTACCTAAAATATTTTAGAAAATTTAGGCAATTTTTATGTTGTGGTTGTATGGGTAGTGGGTAAAAGTACGCCAAAGTTCAAAATTTTTTCTGATAATGTGTGAATAACATAACATTCAAGTATACCAAAATTGAGAGTTATACCTAAAGTATTACGGACAATACGGCATTTTACAAATTTCGATTGTATGGGAGGTGGGAATTGTCTCAAAAATAAGCTAAATTTCAGAGCTCTACAATGACTCCTTGTATTTAATGCCGGCGTTGTCTTTCTGCGCGGCTGCTCAAAGACAACAGAAACACTATAATCTGAGAAGACGTCTCAAGAACCTTAATAGTTTTTTAAAAAATTGAAATTTAAATAATTTATAAATTTCCAAAAATGGACGGTTAAAAAAGTTTTCAAACGAAATAAAACACGACTTGTTTGGTAGGTATGTATTGACAAACTGTAATGTTTATTATTTATTTATCTTCAATTTTAATTATTTTCTTTCTTTTCAGCAACAACAGTTACATTTAATATTTTTTAATTTTAAGTTATTTAGGATTAGGGTTACCATTTAAATGTTTTTAAATTCATTTTTAGGATATAGTTTAAGAATTAGATTTAAGGTAATTTCAATAAAATTCATTTTTAATTTAAAAAAAAAAACAAGCGTTATTATTGAAAAAAAGTTAAAAAGATAAGTATATAAAAAAATGGAAAAAAAACTGACACAGGATAATAAAAAAACCAATTGTGGAGAAAACCTTTTTGAGGCTTAAAAACTCCACGACCCAACATACCGGCCCCATTGAAGGACCGAAGGTCTTCAAACGTTCGGGAGTGGTGCTAGTTTGGTTATTGGACGTTTATATATTCCGCTTGTTGTCCTCACCTCCGCCACCCTGACCTTGCCGTCTTGGCCTTCGGTTACGCCGACGACTCTCCCGGTCAGCCACTCTTGGGGCGGGAGATTGTCCTCGTGGACCACCACTATCTGGCCGATTTGAAGATTGGGCTGTTCTTCTCGCCACTTGCCCTTGCCTTGAAGTTCCAGGACGTAGTCTCTGGACCAGGCTCGCCAGAACCTCTGCTTGAGAGCGCATAGCATTCGCCATCGCTTCAAGCACTTCAGTTTGTTCAGCGAGAAGCTCACGTCTTCTGCGGATTCTGGCGGCAGCAAACGCAGACCCCCTCCGATTAGCAGATGTGCCGGAGTTAACACCTCTCCGTCGTTGGGGTCTGGAGACAGCGGTGCTATTGGCCGACTCTTGAGCACCGCCTCTACTTCTGCGAGCATTGTGGCCATTTCTTCTTGTGTGAGCAGTGCATTGCCCACAGCTCAAAGAAGCAGGAACTTCGCCTGCTTCACAGTTGCCTCCCATAGGCCTTTGAAGTGAGGAGCTCTGGGAGGTATGAAGCTGAACTCTACCTCCCACGACGCTGCGGAGGATACGACCTGTTCTCGCTCTCTGATGAACACTGCGGCAGCTTCTCTGAGTTCTCGGCTGGCTCCCACGAAGTTGGTGGCGTTGTCGCAGTAGACCGTGCGTGGAAGACCTCTCCTGGCAACGAACCTTTTAAAAGACAGAATAAAAGAGTTAGAAGACAAGTGAGACACTAGCTCTAAGTGAACAGCCTTCGAAGTGAAACAAACGAATACCGATATATACATTTTTACGGGACCGCAAAAATCTACGCCAACTACTAAAAATGGGCGTACAGCTCTCATTCGATCGGTGGGTAAATTGCCCATTATTTGGGTCATTAGCTTCATCTTAAAGCGGTAGCAGTGAACACATTTGGGCACAATTCTGCCACACTCTTCTTTAGCGTTTATGAGCCAAATATTTTCTCTCGACAGAGCTATCAATGCTTTAGTTCCTGCATGGCAGTTGTCGAGGTGCAGACTATATAAATATCTGTCTACAAATTGTGTCTTTTTGGGTAGTAAAAGTGGAAATTTTGTATTGTATGGTAATGGTGCATTTAGCAACCTTCCATCTACCCTCAAAAGTTAAAAAGTTCTCTTATTTTCTGAAAAATTTGGATAAATGGTGTTAATCTTTGAATATTTGATGGTAACACCAAAGACTTCTGCAATTTAGAAAGCTCCTCAGAAAAATTTTTTTTCTGGGTAATTTCCACAATTTTATAAAAGGCCCACTTCATTTCTTTCACAGTAGGGTTTCTTGATTTGGAAACTTCAATTTTTCTACAGGAATCCACAAATCTTAAAATATAACACACAATTCTTAGTATTTTTTTGTAGGAAGAAATATCTTCAGTCAATTTTAATATAATGTTGTCAAGATTTGTGTTATTCTCTACTGCAATGAGAATATTCGATTTTCTTTTTTCCAGACTCATTTGTTCCTCTGTTAACTCTAAATGATGATTAACAGGCCACATTGAAGAATCATTTAAAAGAAATGAAGGACCATTGAACCTAATTGAATTTTTTAACTCATCCACATCGCAGCCTCTTGATACAATATCAGCAGGATTTCGTCGGGTTGGTACATGGCGCCATGAAACACGTTCCGAACATTCCTTTATTTCAGCAACTCTGTTGGAAACAAAAGTTGCAAGGCTAGATGGATGAGTTTTTATCCAATGCAAAGTGATTTCTGAGTCTGACCAGAAATTTATACTCTCGATTTCAAAGCTAATCATCTTCTCAATTCTAGTCCACAATTTTGCTAAAAGGTGTGCTGCACACAACTCAAGTCTCGGAAGAGATTTTGTCTTGATTGGTGCGACCTTCGATTTTGTTGTTAACAAATTGCAAACAACTTTGTCTGCATAACAGCTTCTAATATAGATGCAACACCCGTACGCTCTAATTGAAGCGTCACAAAAGCCATGAATTTGAATTTTGTTGACGAAGAAATGTGGACGAGTCTTGGGATTTGTAGTGAATCAATTTTCAACAAGTTATCTTTTAGATTTCCCCAAGCTGTATCTAATCGCAAGGGTATTGATTCATCCCAGTCGGGTTTTTGAATCCAAAGTTCTTGAAGTAACATTTTGGATTTCGCAATTATTGGGCATAATATTCCGAGAGGATCGAACAATTTAGAAGAAACCGATAAAATGTTTCTTTTTGTTCCTTTTAATTCTTTGAAATCATTATCCAAATGAAACTTAAATGAATCATGCCCAAGGCTTTAGCCGAATCGGAATCATTTTGTAATAATTTTTACTTGTCTTGAGAAAAATGCAAATCAGGGTGATTTGAAAACCATTTAGTTAAATGGAATCTAGCTGAACTCAATATTTGAGTCACCTGATCTCGAATAGCTGAAAGTTCTTCTAAACCATCGGCACCAGTCGTCAACATAAAAATCACTGCGAATAACTTTAGCACCAATGGATAAAGTCTCTGTAGAGATCGCTTAAATACATAAGGCATCTGATCGCTAAAAATGGAGCACTAGAAGTACCGTACGTGACAGTATTCAACCGAAAAACTTGTAACGGATTAGAAGGATTTTGTCTCCAAAGGATCAATTGAAAATCTCTATCTTTATCGTCAATCAAAACTTGACAATACATTTTTTCTATGTCTGCAGTGATGACAAATTTATGGAATCGAAAACGGATTAGTGTCGTATACAATTCTTCTTGCACCGTAGGCCCAACCATTAGTAAATCGTTGAGCGAAGTTCGTGAAGAAGTTCGACACGAAGTATCAAATACGACACGAAGTTTTGTCGATGTACTTTGAGGTCGCAAAACACATTGATGTGGTATAAAATAGTGAGGCCCATTTGGAATTATATTTTGTGTTTCTACCATATGACCTAAATCGGCATACTCTCTCATAAACTCATAATACATTCTTCGCATTTCATTATTATGTGAAAGTTTGCGTTCAAGCGCAAGAAATCGGCGTTTAGCTGTATCATAAGACGATCCTAACAAATTTGGATCCGACTTGAAAGGAAGTGTGACTTCGAAACGTCCTGATGTTAAACGTCGTACCGAATTTTTAAAATGTTCCTCACATTTTTGTTGTTCCTCAGTGTACATCTGAGCTTGTTCGTTGGAAACTTCTTCCAGATCCCAGAATTTATGAACAATTTAATCAATAGCTTCCTCGTTTTCTATTATGTTACTAAGATTACGAACTTTTGAACTTGAGCTTGTAGTCTGTGTATACTTGCCAGCTACGATCTATCCTAATGAAGTTTTCTGAAGGACTGGAAGGCTTGGGTTGAACTTAATTTGTCCAACACACAAAAGTTTAAAGGACATTTCACCTCCGATTAATAGATCAACTTTTTGTGGCTTGTAAAATTCAGGATCTGCCAGTTCGATATTTTTCGGAATATTCCAATTACTCGTGCAGATCCTTTGATCAGGTTGGAAGTTCGTAATTGAACTCATTACCCAAAACTTTGAAATGAATTGGGTCGAATTTCTCGACATAACGAGAAATCTCATAACGGAAATCTCTATATTAGACTTAGCAACTGAATTGACTTCACCTATGCCTGTTAAATTTAATCTGCCACCTTTGCGCTCAATTCTCAGCCTTTGAGTTAGTTCCTCGGTAATTAAATTTGTTTCCGAACCGGAATCTAATAATGCTCTGGCTAATATATAAACGCCAGAATTGCATCTGGCTTTTACCACAGCAGTAGCAAGAATAACATTTTGGTCAGATGCCGAGTGATTCACTGAAGCATGTGAAGTTGACGGCATTTGAGACATGTTGCCTCCAGAAGAAGTTGTCGCAACATTAGTATTTGCACTCTCAGAATCAGAACTATACCGATGCAAAAGCTCCGCCGCAAACTCGGCACTTTTGAGCAGTACATTTGGCTACGGTGTGACCTTTTTTCAAACAATTTATACATGCAGGCGCAGATTTGATAAAATCAAATCTCTGAATAACCGGCAATGTCGTGAAGAATGAACAGTTGTAAACATTACGGTCAGCAGATTTGCAAAACAGACACTTCTAGACGGATTGTTTAGATTTTGTTACAGTTAATGATGTTTTATTATTTTTTCTAGGCCCATATTCATTATTTTTATTATTGTTATTTCCATTATTATTTTTATTTTTGGGCTTAGCACCCGACGATTCATCAGCAGAAATGTGCTGATACCTTTTATTTAACATGGCCTCGCAGTCAGACCACAATGGGAGCCTTTCGAAGTCAAGCTGTTCTTCCCATTTGGACTTAGTAACTGTATCAACTTTTGACATCACTAAATGTATCAAAAATGCATTTGAAATCTTTTTATCATCGCCAATTGATAACAAGGAATCATAAATGGCGGAAACTGTATCTATCATGCTTCTCAAGGCTGGAGCCGAAGGTTTACTAATCCCGGGAAGATCAAAAAGTTTTGAAATATTTTTCATAAAGATTAAACAATCATTATCATAAACCTTCTTTAAACTCCCTAATGCCTTGGGGTAATTATCCTCAGTTACTTGGAAAGCTTTAACTGTACCTAAAGCCTCATCAGTTAAGCATGATATCAAATGGTTGAACTTTTCAATATCCGTCAATGTAGAATCATTGTGAACTAGATTTTCAAACAGACTCATAAAGTTTTTGAACTCGGAATATTTTCCGCTGAATTTTGGGAGTCTCATCTTTGGAAGCCTAGAATGATGCGGTTCCATGCAAGAAGTTTCTTGGAAACTTGGTCTTCTGTTCTTAGCCTGAAGACTCAGTAATATAGATTTCGTAGTTACACATAAATCTTCAAGTTCAGACCTATCATTATTTGACGGATCAAGAATTTCTATTTCAGACTGAAACTCCATAGCTTGGGTGATATAGTATTTTAAAATATCCAATCGACAACCGATCTCAAAGGGATTGAAAGAAATAGTCTTTTAAAGAATAGACTTTTTGATTCTTTCGATATTTTCAATCACTTTGGCTTTTCTCTGTAACAGTTTTTCTAAATTTTCTGTTTCAGGTCCTTTTTGATGCTTTTTACCACCAGTCATATTGAAGTTTTGAGAAATATTTTTTAGAAAACCCGGAAAAAATTACCAAATATAAAAAATCTAACTATTTTCAAACTATTTTAAGTCCTAATAAGGATAAATGTAAATAATTGTTGAATAAATTCCAACAATTACAAGATGCGCTCAAAAACAAACGTTAAAACTCTGCAGCAGAATTTTAATAATATATTAATTTGGACTGTGAAGATTCACAAATATAAAATTCTTTTTGGAAATGGTAAAATATTAAATTAATTTTACCACGCTTTGAGCTTTTTATATATTATAAAAAGCTGAAAAAAGTTAAAATTGGTAATATGCACTCACAAGTATAGAATTCGATCACACAGCAATAATATTGAAATAAATTATAATATTCACAATAAAATTTAACTTTTATCTCGCCAGTTTTATTCGCATATAATAATTTTGCACTTTATAAAATTTTGTTATTATTTAATTTCACACTAAATTATGAAAAAGTTGTCAATTCACTTCAGTTTCAAAAGATTATTCATGAAATGAAAGAACCTCATTCAAATTATTCTTAAATCGGCGTATGCAAATAGCCTTTGGTAATTAAATTTGATATATTTTATAAATTTTTATATAAAAAATTATATTA
This sequence comes from Phasia obesa, assembly GCA_949628195.1. Classification (NCBI taxonomy): domain Eukaryota; kingdom Metazoa; phylum Arthropoda; class Insecta; order Diptera; family Tachinidae; genus Phasia; species Phasia obesa. The sequence goes on along the minus strand of OX451215.1, from coordinate 123,434,143 downwards.
CCAAGATTCCTTAAGAAAAATAAATAATTTTTATTCAAATTGTAATAAATTGCACAAATTTTATTTATTTTTCACTCAAAATTTTAAAAATGTTGACAGAAAAACGATTTTTTAAAAACGCCAAAAAACGCTTATTTATTTTTGATATTTGGCAACACCTTTTATTTGGTTATCTGGCAGCTCAATTATTTTGCATATAGTGGCCACACCAACTGATCGTTGGATGGCAAAACGGAATATTTGGCAATTGGAATGATCGGAATGACACAATAGATGGCCGACTACTCCAACAACAAACTATTCATGCGAAAACAAGAAAATAACAATATGAAATGAAATAAAATTTTACTAGCGAATAAAGTGCAAATCACGTAAAAAATTAATGCAATTTTTTTGAAAACAATAACCGACGGTGGTTAACAAATATTTTATTAAAATTTTATTTAATTATTGCCGTGGAAAAATCACAATATGTGCGTGGGTGTCTTTTATTTATTTCTTTCTAAACACTCGTGGGTAATTTCGTCACTTTCGGTGGTTGTTTACTTATGTACGTATATACATATGTAAGTATATATGAAATTTAAAAAAAAACAAAGTGTAGAAAATATTTGTATGTTTACTCGCAAATATGCGGCCAAAATATTTTAAATAATTTATAGAATTTTCTATAATCTGAATAAATTACAGATTATGAATATGTAACGAAATATTTTTTACACTTTTACCTCAGATTCTGATAATGCGGCTGTGGTTTGGTCGGCAATTACGGCAGCGGCAGCGACGGGGATGAAAATTTTATTTGTTGAGGCACAAAACTTTTTATTATTTAAAAACGAATAAATCCGGCACAACAACTTCGCACATGTCGTTTTTATTTATAAGAAACTAGAAACACAAGAATTATTCCGACAGCACCCACTCTCGAAAGCAAACGAGAACTTCGCTGCCAAGCTCGCGCCAAAATACGGAGGGCCGTACGTTATAAACGAATACGTTTCTCCCGTAATTGTGAAAGTGTGCGGACAACAAAATAATGACGAACGCACTGCCCGTATTAACGAGCTGAAACCCTTCTGCGATTAGCCTACTAATTCGTCCTGCGAATGAGGGGAGGCAATGTAACAGCGAAAGTCGTCACCTCGTTTTCGCCCACACGAGTTTTAGTATTATCAGTATCATATATTGAATTATATCTATTATTTATTTCTGTAATTAGTTTCATTATTCTTATTGTTATTATTATTTTTTGTTATTGAACCTACGTGAATTAGACTTTGGTTTCTATTTAAGTAACATTTTAGTTTTTGTTACTTTACTTTTACTTTTATTATATTATCAGTTAAGCGAGAATTTGAAACTTAGTTTTAAAATTAACGGTCCGGTTATTCGTAGCGCCACCTGTGAGTCAGGGACAAACCAACCATTAAAACAGTTAGCAGGTAGAACAGATGTATCATCACAGCTGAGATGTCTGTCAACAAACGATAGGTCATGTGGGTGTGTGTGAATGTGTGTGCACAAGCCTGAGTATAAAAGGCACCACATTATGAAAATTTGGTGAGATAATAAGCAGCTCGGCTGCAGAGTTATCAACCGTATCGCTGCTACCTGTACCGTTGCTAGGTACCGCCGCTGCCCTTACCGTTGCCAGGTACCGCTGACGCCTGTAACGCCACTGCTGCTTGTACCGCCGCTGCCGCATGTATCGCTGCTGGCTGTACCATTGCCAGGTACAGCGGCCAGCAGCTCTGCCCAACGACCTGATCCTGCCTGTACCGTCGCTGCAGCCTGTGCCGCCGCTGCCACCTCGTCAAACACCAGCTCTGCCCAACGACCTGATCCCACCTTCACCGGCTATGAGACCCGACCGTCAACCCTCTACATTGTATGAGAACATGTGAATTAGAATAAACGTTGGCGATAAGTTTTATAACGTGTACAAAAGCCAACCATAATCAGTTTTTCCTTTCCCAGACCAAGAAGGTAAGTGACAAGTGAAATTATAACGACCCTGAACTCCACTGTAGCTATCCCAGCAATCAGCGGAAAACGTGTCGTTACATGTTGTATTTGAGGGTTCTTCGAGTGCTCTTAAAAAGTATTTTTTATTAATTTTCACGTTGTTTCAAGCAACAGTGATTGTGGACTACATTTTTGAACTTATTAGCTCAATATGGGTATCAATTAAGAGTAATGCGTATGTATATGTATTTATATATGTATTATATTTATATATCAATATTTATATTTGTATATCAATAATGAAAAATATAACAACAATTTAAACTCTTAATTTGAAAACCAATGCAGGCTTTGCTTATTTAAGGTATTTTGCATAGGAGGCCTTCGGCTGGGTGCAAGCGTTTTCTACTCTCTTGTATAACCAACAGCGGATTCGCTAACTAAAGATTCTCTGTCTAGCCGGCCTTCGACCGGGTGAAAGAATTTTCTCCTCTTGGGTTTGCACAGCCGGCTTTGGCCGTGTACAAATATTTTCTCTATGGTATGACCAACACCTTTTATTTGGTTATCTGGCAGCTCAATTATTTTGCCTATAGTGGCCACACCAACTGATCGTTGTATGGCAAAACGGAATATTTGGCAATTGGTATGATCGGAATGACACAATAGATGGCCGACAACTCCAACAACAAACTATTCGTGCGAAAACAAGAAAATAACAATATGAAATGAGGAAATTAATATTTAATTTTAACACAACATTAATAAAATTTCACTCGCGAATAAAGTGCAAATCACGTAAAAAATTAATGCAATTTTTTTTTGAAAACAATAACCGACGGTGGTAAACAAATATTTTATTTAATTATTACCGTGGAAAAATCACTATATGTGCGTGTGTGTGTTTCTTTTATTTATTTCTTCGTAAACACTCGTGGGTAATTTCGTCACTTTCGGTGGTTGTTCACTTATGTACGTATATACATATGTATGTATATATGAAATTTAAAAAAAACAAAGTGTAGAAAATATTTGTATATTTACTCGCAAATATGCGGCTAAAACATTCTAAATAATTTATAGAATATTCTATAATCTGAATAAATTACAGATTATGAATATGTAACGAAATATTTTTTACACTTTTACCTCAGATTCTGATAATGCGGCTGTGGTTTGGTCGGCAATTACGGCAGCGGCAGCGACGGGGATGAAAATTTTATTTGTTGAGGCACAAAACTTTTTATTATTTAAAAACGAATAAATCCGGCACAACAACTTCGCACATGTCGTTTTTTATTTATAAGAAACTAGAAACACAAGTATTATTCCGACAGCACCCACTCTCGAAAGCAAACGAGAACTTCGCTGCCAAGCTCGCGCCAAAATACGGAGGGCCGTACGTTATAAACGAATACGTTTCTCCCGTAATTGTGAAAGTGTGCGGACAACAAAATAATGACGAACGCACTGCCCGTATTAACGAGCTGAAACCCTTCTGCGATTAGCCTACTAATTCGTCCTGCGAATGAGGGGAGGCAATGTAACAGCGAAAGTCGTCACCTCGTTTTCGCCCACACGAGTTTTAGTATTATCAGTAAAATATATTGAATTATATCTATTATTTATTTCTGTAATTAGTTTCATTATTCTTATTGTTATTATTATTTTTTGTTATTGAACCTACGTGAATTAGACTTTGGTTTCTATTTAAGTAACATTTTATTTTTTGTTACTTTACTTTTACTTTTATTATATTATCAGTTAAGCGAGAATTTGAAACTTAGTTTTAAAATTAACGGTTCGGTTATTCGTAGCGCCACCTGTGAGTCAGGGACAAACCAACCATTATAACAGTTAGCAGTTAGAACAGATGTATCATCACAGCTGAGATGTCTGTTAACAAACGATAGGTCATGTGGGTGTGTGTGAATGTGTGTGCACAAGCCTGAGTATAAAAGGCACCACATTATGAAAATTTGGTGAGATAATAAGCAGCTCGGCTGCAGAGGTTTCAACCGTATCGCTGCCACCTGTACCGTTGCTAGGTACCGCCGCTGCCCTTACCGTTGCCAGGTACCGCTGACGCCTGTAACGCCACTGCTGCTTGTACCGCCGCTGCCTCATGTATCGCTGCTGGCTGTACCATTGCCAGGTACAGCGGCCAACAGCTCTGCCCAACGACCTGATCCCACCTTCACCGGCTATGAGACCCGACCGTCAACCCTCTACATTGTATGAGAACATGTGAATTAGAATAAACGTTGGCGATAAGTTTTATAACGTGTACAAAAGCCAACCACAATCGGTTTTTTCCTTTCCCAGACCAAGAAGGTAAGTGACAAGTGAAATTATAACGACCCTGAACTCCACTGTAGCTATCCCAGCAATCAGCGGAAAACGTGTCGTTACATGTTGTATTTGAGGGTTCTTCGAGTGCTCTTAAAAAGTATTTTTTATTAATTTTCACGTTGTTTCAAGCAACAGTGATTGTGGACTACATTTTTGAACTTATTAGCTCAATATGGGTATCAATTAAGAGTAATGCGTATGTATATGTATTTATATATGTATTATATTTATATATCAATATTTATATTTGTATATCAATAATGAAAAATATAACAACAATTTAAACTCTTAATTTGAAAACCAATGCAGGCTTTGCTTATTTAATGTATTTTGCATAGGAGGCCTTCGGCAGGGTGCAAGCGTTTTCTACTCTCTTGTATAACCAACAGCGGATTCGCTAACTAAAGATTCTCTGTCTAGCCGGCCTTCGACCGGGTGAAAGAATTTTCTCCTCTTGGGTTTGCACAGCCGGCTTTGGCCCTGTACAATTATTTTCTCTATGGTATGACCAACAACGGCTTCAATTGCTAAATCGTTCCTACGTATTTTATAAATAAGTATGTTTATATCAAAAAATGTCATCGGTTCTTAATGAGTTAATATTTTTTAAATTTTAGCACCAACTCAAAGATATTTTCAAAAGGTTTTAAATAATACCCAAATTAACCTAATACGTTAAAAAATGTGGTGCATAATCACAGTTTCATACGAAAGTTCGGAGGTCCACAACTTGGAAAATATGGGCGACCACCAATTTTATTACTTTATTTTTTAATTCTCTATCACCCTCGATACTTTAACTTCACTAACTGGAAGATAAAATGTGTTTTAATATATAGGTTCTCATATCAGGGTTATGAGATTATTTTTCACATACATATTTCGTCAAGTCCAATAATAAAAAAAAAATGCCTAATTTCAAGATAAATGATTAAAGTTGAAGCGTTACTAGAATTATCTATCATTCATTCACATACTCTCGTTTCAATATGGATCCCACAAGTCTGGATTTTTGGCGACGACAAGTACTCGCATAAACTGGCTAAAATATAGAAAATATTTGAGTACCCATTGCACGGAAAACTATCGAAGTAAGAATAACAGAAGAGTTCGAAGAGAGTGGCAATCACACTTTTCTTTAAGTTCGCAGTACACAATAATATAACAAATATTGGAAAATAACATTGCGAGGACTAACCTATGAGTCTCTTTAACCCATTAACAAAATGAAACCAATCATATTTTTTAAAAATTATTGCTATTAATCATTACAATATCAACTAAATTAAACATTTTTCATAAAATATTATAAAAAATATATACTTTTGTACACAGATGTGTACAATAGGCGGATTCAGGAATGAAATTCTCCGAAGGAAGATCGCTCAACGCATAATGTTTTCTAACAAATCTCACTTCACATGACAAATGACACATCGCAATGGGTTTTCAATACGCACTGGGTTATGGTCGTAGTTATCTGAGCATCTGAGCAATCTGAGCACGGATCATGACTTTAGGCGGCTTATCGTTTTTGTGGGAGTTAGGTACGTCCATGTGATCGTTCATCTAAATGTTAGCTTGTCCATATAAGTAGCGTCTTCTTTATATTTGAACATGCAATCGCAAAGCATTATAAATAATACCCATTCTTTCCTCTTATTGACACACGATAAAGACTTGCGTATTGATCCATCTGGCCAACCCAACTCATTCCTTTGTTATAGTTTATAAAAACGTGTGGTATATCTACGTCGATTGTTTGCTTCTTAACAGTGCACACTCTTTTTACTTTTCCAATTGGCTCAACATGGTCAAAATTAGATCCCATAGTTACATTCGTCTGGTAATTCGTGGTAACCAGAAAGCAACAATATACCCAAAAATCGATTAAAATCGTCTCTGCTGAGAACAAAGCCGAGTTTGTTGTTTTGACCCGCGCACTGTGGTCAATATTTTGAGATAGCGGCCAAAACTCCTTTTGGTTTTTGTTCTCCGATTTTAAAGTTATTAGACTCATATGAAAGTAGATAGTAGTAAACCTCGAAAGCCAAAAAATTAGAACTCTATTTCAACTATTTCACTGAGAACAGGGTGGTCCAAAATGGGCTTTTTCAGAATTTAGTAAATTTATGATATTTTTAGTTAATTTTTAAAGTTTAAATGATCATAACTTTTTTGTTTTAAAAGATTTTTGGACGAAATAAATTTTGTAAGTTAACTCATTTCCTATTACTGGTAAAAAAATTGAAGCTCTACTGTTTTCAGAACAATTTAAATATTTTTTTTAAAAAAGGTAAAATTTCTCGGAAACTTCCTACTTCATAGAGCACAACTCTTGTGAGTCAAGCTGAGTCAAAACACAAATTTAATATTTTGTAGTCCTAACTCTCCCCTACATTCCTATATATACTGGTAAAACCAAGTACCTGTTATATTATGTTTCAAAGAGGTAAAAAAGATCATGTTGAAACTGCGAGCAATAGTATATTAATCCATGCATTAATTTTTTTCTTCATTATTGTTTAAACAATGGTTAAATTCAGTTATAGTGTTCTATCTGATATATATTTTGAACGGAAAGATGAAAACGACATTATTTTACATATAATGAATATTCCATTCTTCAAAATATGCGACAAACAAGAAATCAAAATTCATAACTTAAAAATAAAAAACTTTTTAAATACTTTAAGAAAACGGTACAATCAATGTTCCAGAAACAAGAAATTGTTTTACTCACGCAACCAAGAATGGCTAAGAAATAAACTTATTTTTAAAAAGCCATCAGTACCACGGAAACTGGAAAAGGTGGTCGAACAGCAAAGCCAATTGATAATTGTAGTGAAAGATCACGAAGACGCAAGCTTAAACATATCAATGAAGAAGTTTCTTGTAGCATCATAAAGGATTCATTTCTGCATCAAATTCAACCATCGAAAACTAAAAAGAGTAAAATTGCTATCATTGAAAAAATAGTGGAAGCAAGCCCCGGACGCACAAAAAGGATTTAGGAAAGTATGCCGACACCAACTGAAGAAAATAAATTTACTCCAAAAGAAGCATTGCACTATTTTTGGATTTGAAAATGACTAAAAACCAATATACAGAATTGCGGAAGCGAACCAATGAAAAAAATTGTGGAATCTTTCCATCATATCGAGATATAGTTTCTGCCAAAAAAGATTGCTTACCTTCGCCAACTGCTATTAGTGTAACTTCAAGTTCAGCAGAAATAAAATTGCAGGATCTTCTTGAACGCACTGCAGGTCAATTATTAAAGACATTTAATGCTGACTATTTAAAGAAGTTTAAAAATTGCAGCATGACTTTAATTTCTAAATGGGGATGTGATGGGTCCTCTGGCCAGAAACAATACAAACAATGTAATGCGGAAAATTCATCAGATGCCAATTTATTCATGATTTCTTTCGTTCCATTACGTTTAACAAAAACTTATATTGGTTCAGAGCCGTCAACTAGTAGAGCTGCAGAGATAGATGTATGAAAGAATGAAATTCCCTCGTCAACAAAATTTTGTAGACCAATAAAGTTTGCTTACAAAAAAGAAACTAAAGATGTCATAACTGAAGAAGTTGGCAAAATAACAGATGAAATTAAAGAACTTCAACCAGTGATATTTGAATTTAATAACCAATGCATCGAAGTTAACTTTAAAATGTCACTTACAATGATCGATGGAAAAGTTGCACAAGCTTTAACCGAAACAAAGTCTTCGTCAAGCCATATGCCAAAAAACGTCAAGTCAATTGAGCCAACCACCAACACAAGACGATAGTTTTAATGAAGCATATGAATTTGGAATGTCACCTCTTTGGGATACGATTTGGAATTTGGCCCGTTAGGTGAAACAGTGAGAAACAACAAAGAAAATTTGGAAAAAAGAAAGCAAAAAAAAGATATTCAAGAAAAATACCGTCAGATAGGCCTTATAATTGACCAGCCAAAGCAATGAGAAGGAAATTCTAATGATGGAAACTCAGCAAGGAGATTTTTTTCCAATCCAGAAACTGCAGCTTCTATAATTGGAGTAGATTATGATTTAATACGACGATTCCAAATCATATTAGAAGTTATAGCATGTAGCAAAAAGATAGATGCAAAAAAATTTGGTCAGTATGCTAATGAGACAGCAACCAAATATAACCAAAAACCAATAAAATAAAAAAACCAAAAATATTCTTGGAGACATATGCCAACCACAGTTCACAAAATTTTTTTCCATGGGCAACAAATAATTCAGCACAATATGCTTCCAATTGGAGATCTCTCAGAAGAAGCGCAAGAAAAAAGGAACAAAGACTACAGATTCTTTCGCGAGCACAATGCAAGAAAAATTTCCAGATATTGTACTAATGAAGATCTTATTAATATTTTGTTGTGCACATCAGACCCATATATGTCCAGTATTCGACAAAAATGGAAATCAACCTCATTAGAGTTAGATGAAGAAGCTAAACAACTACTGCAAAATGAAAATCAAAGCTATTTGGAAGAAATTTTTACTAATATTGTTTAATTAATACTAGTTTAAAGATTATAATTTGTTTCTAATTTTAGTATAAATTTTTATTAATACATTTAAATAAAATATATGTGCACTTTAAATCAATAATAAAAGTTTACTTAAAATTTAATCGATGTTGTGTTCTGTATATAATATATCCAAATGGTATTGATATTGTTGGGAATTTCAGTATTATTTTTCAGTTTAATCCTCACAAGAATTAGCTTTCTTGCAAAAAAACCAACCTTTGGCCCCTGTGAATATTGAGACTAAATAAATGTCAGGGGCCAAATGTTGGCATTTTCTGACCAAAATTAAGTTTAGGAATAATAAATAAGTATTGGTTGCAAAATACGATTGAAGAAAATAAGAAATTATAAAAAAATACCTATTTTAAATGTCAAAATATTCAACTTTTACTTGGAAACTCAACAAAAAATTAAAATGCATTTTTAACTCCACATTACTTACGTTCCTATCAGTCGATTTTTACGTTTGAATACGCAAATTGAAGCTTAAAGTCCCTCCTATTGAACAAAACAAATTGCGTAAAAAAATACCAATCCGGTCAAAAGTTATAGAGTTTTGACCGCTATCTCGCGAAATTGACCACTGTGCCGCGTACAATTCCGTGTTATTTGCTATTAAATTCTTAATGTTATCGTCAAACATCTTTTCAAACAACATTACAGGATTGCATCATCCAAATATTCAATAACAGAATCTGGTCTATTTAACAGTATCTGTAATATTAGGCTGCATGCAAAATGACCCTATAAAAAATCGCCCAAAAGCATAAATGAACAATTGCCCAAGAAATCTTCATACAAAATTGGGTAGTATTTCATATCAAAAGTAACCCAATAATTTTTGGTGTTTTTTCGTCATTTTTGGAGAATAATTCATTTTTATATTTTTGGGCGATTTTTCATAATGAAAAATGTTTGTGATAATAAAAGTGAAAAAACAATGGTTTGTCTTAAAATCGATATATTTTTAATAAAAAATTATCACTAATAATAAGTAGTTATAAAGTTTACCTTAAACCGCAGAAGTGTTAACATTAAAAATTTATTAGGATTTAAACTAAAAAAATTTTTGCAAACAAAAACCGACTTCAAAACAGATAGAAGGGCACAAGTTATAAACTAAAAATGTAAGAAGTAATCTGTAAGAATTAGGTTTAAACCAAATAATAGATGCGCCAAAATTAGCGGAAAAAAGTAAAGACTATGTGAATGTCAATCCTCTCCCTATTACTGTTCAAAAGTTAATCTATTTTTACCAGCATCCCTATGTTATATATATATATATATGTGTATATATATATATATATATATGTGTATATATATATATATATATATATATATATATATATGTGTGTATGTATATATATATACATGCACAGAAAAATTCAAAGCTGACAAAATAAGGTTATACGACAGCAGCTTCTGTTAAAGCAGAGGTCTTGTAAATTCTTTACGGTATGTGTATTATACTACCTCACTGTACATAAATTATTTTACAATTGCGATAAATTTCTTTTATATTGTGTTTGTGTGTATGTGTTTTTCTTTTTTCTTAGTTAGAAATCAGTATTTACCATCCATCAGTCGGCTTAGACTGTATAAAAATACAATTGGCAGCAAAACACATCCAACGAAGAGGATAATAATTAATGCTCTCAATGTAGGAAAAGTTAATATTGTCCCGGTAACCCGATAAAATTGAACCTTAAAATAACAAAAAAGAAAATTAAATTATTTTGAAAATAAAAGAACGTTAGTTCATTTATTATTTATTGTATCTTCAATATTTTTGAACTAACAATAATTACTCATATCTTAAGTCTAAAATAAAAATATACTTTTTAAGTCCAGCCAGTGCTAGACAAAAATCATGTTTGTTTCACGGTTTTTGCAATCATTTGCTTGTCATCCCTCTAATGTATGGCAGTAAAGCAGCCAATGTAACCAGGTTCAACTGTTATGTTACGCGCCAAAGGGTTTGGATAAGATTCAAGCTTCTGTAGATACGTTACTGCATGTTTCGCTATTTCTGCTTTGACTGTTTAGGTGTTTGTGGATGTTCGAGTTTTTTATATACCAGGGAGCAACTGTAATCATACGTAGAGTCTTATTTTGGCGCCTTTGAATTTTTTCTACATTGCTAGCTATCGCAATGCTCCATAATTGAATGCCATAATACCAAATTGGTTTGAGGATCGACTTGTACAGTAGAAGTTTACAATCTAAGCTCAGGGTGCCAATAAGCCAATTTAGTTGTACTGCTTTTAATTTCATTTGTGTTAACTTGAAATCTATGTGGCTTTTCCAAGTAAGGCGGCGGTAAAGATGTATTCTTAGGTATTTATCGTATGAAAGCTGCGGTATCATTTGGTTATTTATGCGAACAGGAGAGCGTGAGTCGCAATGTGAAAGTTAGGTGAGTACATTTTTGTTCATTCGCATTTATTTTCCATTTTTGTCAACCATTTTTAAAAATTGAGTATCTGGTCTTGTAAAAGTTTTGACGCTACATTGGCGCTTTCATGAATAAATAAAAGAGCTGTGTCATACGCAAATGTTGATGTGTGGACTCGGGTCCTAATTGGCATATCTGATGTGTATAATAAATATATATTTTTCCCAAAATACTACCTTGGGGAACTCTGGCTTCAATGAGCTGTGGCGAGCTTAAAAAATCACCTTCTTTTAGTAAAAACTTGCGATTCGTTAAATAATCTTTTAAGAGCTTGTACAAGTTTTCGGTCAAGTTCAGCTTTAACTTAAATATAAGGCCTTCGTGCCAAACCTTATCGAATGCTTGAGAAACGTCGATAAAGAGCGCAGAACAGTATTTTTTTTCTTCAAAGGTCGTTTTAATTACATTTACTAAGCTTTGTGTTTGTTGGATTGTACTATGTTTTACATCCTTTCGCGCTAAGAATTTTATTCAGCTAAGTTATTATTATTCTTTCAAACAGTTGTGATATGTTTGATAAAAGGCTTAGAGGTCTGTATGATTCTACTTTTGTATGATCTTTTCCTGATTTAAGAATCATAGTAATCAAAGAGACCTTACACTCTGTGTAATTACTCAAGACGTAAGATGGCATTAAAAACAAAATGAATAATTCTGCTACCTATACGGGGCAACTCAAATAACATCTTGTTACGTGTTTTATCAACGCTAGGGGCTTTTGTGGCGTTTAAATTCGTTATTTTCAATATGGCTAAATTCAAATCTTAGGGAAACTTCGGCACTAGTCCCTACTAGTGGCAACTCAGCTATATCAGAACATATGTATATTTGGAGTGAAAACCAGTCTCTACAAGAACTTCGCAAGGGAGACTTACGTACGACCGGTTTGATTGTATCTATCTGGTTGTCGGGTTACTGTTGCAGGTTGGGCAGCTGATTTAAGGTTTTGATCAAAATCACATAGACCTTGGTCCACGTCTTCTGGTGTTCTTAGCGGTATGTTTTCTGAACACTGAGTACTGAGATACTTTCTATATTTCAAACAATTAATGCTTGTGCCAGTTGTTGGTGATACGATGTTTTGCTGGTTCTATATATAGACAATAGTATCAGGATCAATAGTATCAATAACATCAGGTATTTCTTGTCGATCAGTGGGCCAATAGGTGGTTTGTCTACTCGATATCACATTCACACGCATTTTTAAAATAGTGTCAAATAAAACACGACCTTTTGGAGTAATTCGTCTTGATCCACAAAACGTATGTTTAGCGTTGTAGTCGCCTGATGCTATGAAACAGGGACCTAGTGATTTGTAGACTCTCATATATTTGAAATCTAGGAGATGAATAAATCGAAGAAATAAAAAAATTTTGGTAATATTCTTCTAGCAGATGTTTGTTGCTTGAAGACGGTCATGTTTTCCCAACAAAGTTAGGTTTGATACTAGATTAGTATTAATTATAAACGAATGTTGGAAGAAAACAAATAAAAAAAACAAAACGTATCTTTTATTGGTAACTGTAGGTTGCCTGAAGCATTAACAAATACAAGGTGGTAAAATATAAAAGTAACAAGTAAAAAAGTGCTATATTCGGCCGTGCCGAATCTTCTATACCCTTCACCACGGTGATTTGATTTATACAGACATGTACAGCATTATCCATATTGTTGACTCTCAATTAAAATAAGTCGTATGAGAAAGAACTCATTATTCATACTTTAAAGAAATAGAAGAAAGCGGCGACACAGCTAAATGAAAACAAATTCCGTTGGCTACAATTGTCGCCGTGTTATCAGCTACTTAATGATATTGAAGACGACAGCTACATCGTAAACTCTGACATTGTTGTAGAAACATTTATTATGCTTTTATAAAATTAAATAACTTTTTTTAAAAAGTTATAAATATTTCAAAACTTTTTGTTTGTATATGAAATTGTAATTTGCAAATTTGTGACATTTTTTTTAAATTAATTTTTTTTTTAATCTTATTGAATTTTTTTACCAGTGGGTACTCTGTGGGTCAATTGGCTACATATATGTGTATTGCTTTCTATAAAGGTCTGTAATACAAATCAAATCAGATAACCCCTACCAACTTAAAAGCAAATAAAAGTCGCCCCTCGCAGGGGGTTATTGACACCCCGAGATCTGTATGCACTGCTTGCGATCTACCTGTCGCGGTCTAATATTTATTTAACAAAAAAAAGCAAAAAAGATCATTAATCCGAAAAACATTAAAAAAAAGTGAAAAAATATAGGTGGGCGTGGGTGGGCCCGCTGTCTCCAAATGAATGATCCGATGTTGCTGAATTGCAATCCCAAATTTTTGGAAATTATGCCTGACAGATTGGTGTGCTTAAATTTTTTGTATCTCTTCTGGTGTCTTGGCAAATGACATTTCAACCCGAACACGGACAGACGGACATCGCTTAATCAACTTCTCTATATATAAGGATCCAGAATATATATATTTTATGGGGTCGGAAATGAATATTGTAGAAATTACACACGGAATAACAAACTTATATATACCCTTTCCACCTTTGGTGAAGGGTATAAAAATATTAAGCAAGAGGAAAGCTTTATGTAGTTGTAAACTCCGTTCTCACCTACTGACGTGTGATAATAGTTTATCACTACCTAAAGAGAAGCTTTAGGTAGTGGTAAACACCGTTTTCAACAACTGACAATTGATGACTGAATATAGTTTTCTCGTATTCCTTTATCTGAGTTTGGTTGGCTAAATAGATGATGATTACAACTAAACACTTCCCAAAGTAGATAGATACGAAGAGTGCTGATGACGGACGTAGCTGCCTAGAAAATGTGCATTCCGCTCTGCTGGTGTCTAAAAATTAACGCAATTTTTCTTTAATATTATCACCTAATTTGTAACTTAATTTATTCTTTCTTAGAGAGAATAAAACGAACTTAAGCTTGACATCAAATTTCATCTGTATGTAAAATAAATAGTTCGACTAATAAAAATTTCAAATATTCAATATACGATTTCTCTATGGAAACAAAATGCTCAGCGCAGCCGATTTACAAAGGAAAAAATCATTCACTTTTGGAGTTGTTAGCGAACGGCATCCATGAACCAGACATTAAGCACGCAGTATGCAATTAGAAAAATGCATCTTTTGCTGAAACTATTGTTAATGTACTGGCTCAGGAGACAGCAAACGTAATTTATAAAGCGCAATCGTACAACGTGCGAAAACTGGAAAGTATTTTACCTGCGGTAAAGGTGTCCATATGCAGTGGAAACGAGCCCGATCTGGTCTGCCGCCAAATACCAACATTCGTTCTCTGCTCTCTGCTTATATGGAAAAAGCAGAAAAATATAAACACTGTTTTAAGTGTCATATTAATATGGGTGTGTAATGATGGTTTTGATTCATCACATAGGAAAAAGTAATACAAATGTATTCTATTAAAAAGTAACAACTAGGTTAGGTCGCCGGTTTTGTGATTAAGAACCAACTCACTTGGGCCTCTCTGGTCCCTTTGTGACGCCTGAAAAATAATACAGAAAGTCTAAGTAAGAAACGTAAAAGAAATGAACCTAGAATAAAGCAGACTTTAATTATATAAACTAAGCGCAACTTATGCCTGGTTTTTATTTGGCAGTTCTTTTGAACGGCTATTCATAAGCTGAATAGTTGTACAAAATAAATAACGGGTTAGGGGAAACGACATAGAAACCTTAAGAGATTACTATTCCACAGAAACATTGCGTAACACGACCATTACTTGGCGATCCTGCTTAACTCAGACCATCTGATAAAACTCAGACCGTCTGAATCCGCCCAACTCAAACCATCCAATCCTAATAGACCAATATATGCTATACAACACCGATGAATAGATAGATTACATAAAGATAATTTTATTATTATTAAAAATGGGAAAAAACAAGCTTAAAATACAAGAAAACATTATTAACAACGGAGTTTCTGCGTTGAAAGGTGCGGTCGCATATTTATTAAACTCCCAATCAACAAAAAACTTACAGTGAAAATAAAGTTAAAAAAAAAACAAAAATAAATCAGTCAAGTGCGAGTTAGACTCACACAAATAGGGTTCCATACTATGTTTATTACAACTTTAAAAATTGTTGTTATAGCGGCCATGGTAATACACTTTCTATAAAAATATACACGCGCCTATTGCGGTTCAAAAAATAAGTTAATATAAGTGAAAAACATGTAACTGATGCAACACCCTTTAGATATTAGTAATTGTTACAGCAGCCGAAGTACAACATCTACTGTAAACATTTCAAGAGTCATTAATTTTGTTATTTGTTATAGCGGCTATGGCAATTCTCTTTCTATGAATATATCAAGAGTCTACCTATTACTATAAAAAATAAGTTACTATACGTGAAAAATATGTCACTATTAGAACACCCTTTATTTTTAGTAATTGTCACAACGGCCGTGGCAACACATCTTCTATACGGCTGAAAAAATATGTCGTTATACATGCAAAATACGTCACTGTCGGAAAACCCTTTAAATTTTTATTGCTTTTATAGGGGTCATAGTAATACCCCATCTGTGATAATTTCAAAAGTCTACCTGTAATGGCTAAAAAAATTAGACCATATTCATGCAAATCACGTCACTGTCGAAACACCCTTTAATTTTTACTATTTGTTATAGTGGTCATAGTAATACACCTAATGTAAAAACTTCAAGAATCTACCTATTATCGTTCAAAACTTATGCCATATACATGCAAAACGTCACTTTTGGAACATCCTATAAGATTTAGTATTTGTTGCTTTAGTGGCCACAGTTATACATCTTCTGTGAAAATTTCAAGAGTCTACCTATTATGGTTCAAAACTTAGGCCTTATACATGCAAATCACACCACTATTGGAACATCCTTTAATTTTTAGGGTTATTGTTTTACACTTGTTTTTATAGCAAACTAAGTTTTAATTACAGTTTGTAAATCTTTAGTCTATGCCTCCTACAGTTCAAGAAATAAACAACTATTCGTGAATAACACCTCTTTATCGGAACACCCTATAAGTTTTAGTATTTGTTACTATGACGGCAACAGCTATACATCATCTGTGAAAATTTCAAGAGTCTACCTAGTACCGTTCCAGATATAAAAGGCTCAGACAGACGGCCAGGCGGACAGACATTGTAGCGAAAACAATAGGATTTCGTTTTTACCCTTTGGGTATGGAACCCTAAACAAAAGGTTTTACAGCAACAACAAAGTTGTGTGTATTTCTTCTTTACAAAGGCATTATTGCTTTCATACTTTTAAAATAAAACAAAAACAATAGGCGCTAATGAGCCTCTCTAATTTAAGTAAAAAAAATGTAGATACACCAAATTCTGTTTATACACGGTCGATTGGTTCCAGAAAAAACCGTGTAAAAAAGACATTCATCATATACAAAAATAGGTGATTGGATCCTTATCTCTAAAACCTATTAAAATTACTGAAAAACGATAATTTTTTTAAGAACAAGAAATCATGTTTATTTTACTAAATAATATAGGTAATGTGTATTTGCACCAGAGACCTGCATGAGTTGATTCACTTTCGCTGTCCACTCACATTTAAATTGCTTTTGTTCTGTCTTTTAACATCAATATGTACTAATGATATTGCTTGCAGTGTTAACTGTCTAACAATTGACTGTTATTAACACACCCTTGTTTTATATGTGATGTCAAAGAAAGAGTATAAAAATTTCTTGCTGTTGTCATTGATTAAAAATGCTTGACTATTTTCAATGCATATGTAATTGCTTAACTGTTGCTTAGAAAAAGTGTGCAGCAAAAGCAAGAAAAGGAAGTGCAACTCATTTGCTTAAGCTGACTGACTATGTATCTCTTTCTGCAGCAAAGCAGTCAGCAAAGCAGTTATTTTAAAAACGTTTGCTGTTGCTTAAGCAATAAATTGTTTTCCATTTTTATTTTTGCTTATGCTTAACTCTTTACTGTGAAGTTGTGGCTGACTACGATTGCTGCTTCTTGCTGTTACTTGCTGTTACTCGCTGTTTCAGTCTTTAGTTTTAGAAAATTCTTTGAAAGTGAGAGATTAAAATTATGACGCCACGTGTAAACCGAAAAATTATTGACAAATATTTTGAATTTATTAATGACCAGGCTGTTTGTAAAATTTGTTCGCACAGTTTAAAAAGTGATAGGGCTTTTAATTAAAAAACTCATGTGATTAAAGTGCATAAAATAAATAAAAATGAATTTACAAATAGTGATAATAATGTGTCTGACTCTGTTTTCATAAGTGCAGAAAAAAAATTTAGAAAACATGTAATTAAAATTGAAATAAGCAAAAAACAATTATTTCGATCTTATATTGGTTTAGTGACGGAAGATAGTATTCCATTCAATATTCTAAATTCAGGGAATTTTAGAAATATTGTAGATCCCATTTGTCGCGGTTTGAGTAACAAACTGGGGAAACAGTTTTGTCTTAACAGCAGCAATTGCAAAAATGTCCTTAAAGTTGTTTCACAAATCATTAGAAACTCTATAAAAATCGGGCTAAAACAACGCCTTTTATCACTAAAGATTGATAGTGCAACATGTTTGTCACGAAATGTGTTCGGGAATGGTCAAGCTTAACGGTATAGGAGCAAGCTGTTCAGGAAATCTTGCAACTGAAATATTGAATACTCTTACCAAATACGAAATAAACTTAAGCCAAATTGTTTCAATTACATCCGATAATGCAGCAAATATGATAAAAACTACAAAATTTTATCACACTGCAGTATTTTTGAAGATGGTCACGAAGGGTATGATATCGACGATGGAAATGAAATTCTGTATTAAATTGATTGGATTTGTTCCGCCAGTAAATAAAATGACAACAGAAATGAAATTTATATAAAAAATATCCAAATGTTTGAGGATTCTTCGGAAATGCATTTAGGCGATATACAAATATATCGCTGCGTAGTCCATACAGCACAGCTTTGTGCAATAGACGTAACGAAGGATACGGAAATAAAAAACTTTTTACTTAGCTGCAGAAACCTAGTTAAATTTATTAAAAAACCATCGAGCGGTTATAGTGAAATATTTCTATTAAAAAAATTGCCAGTGCCGCTACTAGATTGTCCAACAAGATAGGGATCCACATATAATATGGTACATTCCCTAAACAATGCAAAAGATGTATGAATACAAATCTTTTTATTAACCTTATATAACTTATCTAATTTTATTTCAGGTTACAATTGATCGTGCATTTTCATCTCTTAAATTAATTTTAGCAGATAACAGAAACAGAATTAATCGAGACACACTAGAAAATATTTTACTAGTTAAATTGAATGATGCATTTTTAGACCAGGCGATAGAAACATTGCCATTATTTGAAGATGCCAATTAAAAAAATTTGAATGTACATATATCCTTATAGATATAAGCATTCTTATGATATTTAATCAAATTAAATATAATATAAAAACATTTACTTTTATAAAAAAACTTAGTTTTATTGATGTGCAATTTTTTTAAAGTACATATACTTATGATATTTAATCAAATCAAATATAACATAAAACCTTTACTATATCTTTAAAATAAACTAAATATAAAATTGGAAAATGTTTAACTGCTATAAAAAACTTATGGCATTTTCTTTTCTGAAAAAACATTTTGCCTTATTAATAGGTAATACTTTTTATGGATCACCCCGCCCTTGAAAAATGTGACCTTTTTTATGATTTCAAAAGAACACTAAAGCAACTCAAGGCGAATCCATAACAGGTGATTGCAGTGGCGAAAAAGCTCATCATATGCCTGAAAGCGAAAAGTCAAACTCCATATAAAAAAAAATAAACAAATTTTTTCTACATGAAATTTGACAACTGCAAAGGAGGCGAAAATGCCTGAATTCGCCCGTGCAATCATTAATTCGCCTATGCCTATGTGACGTATAAAATATTTTTTATAAAATATTTATTCACATAAAAAAAATTCAAAATAAAATTCTTGCTTTCAATAAAAAAAATATTTCCAAAACGGGCAATATCTCACCCTGGATAAAAGTTGAGTGTAAAAACTGTTGCATATTTACCTGGTTTTGGTGCGACATATTTAGAAAAGAACATGATGTTTATTCACATTCTGATATTTTTTGTAGAAAAGAACACGAAAATTTAATAAGTGTAAAATATATGCAACATTTTGTCAGAAAAGAAAACGCCATTAGTTTTATTGATGTTCAATTTTTTTATATAATGGGTGATTTTTTTGAGGTTAGGATTTTCATGCATTAGTATTTGACAGATCACGTGAGATTTCAGACATGGTGCCAAAGAGAAAGATGCTCAGTATGCTTTCACATTTCATCATGAATAGGCTTACTAACGAGCAACGCTTGCAAATCATTGAATTTTATTACCAAAATCAGTGTTCGGTTCGAAATGTTCAAATGTGACAAATTTTGTTCAGCGATGAGGCTCATTTCTGGTTGAATGGCTACGTAAATAAGCAAAATTGCCGCATTTGGAGTGAAGAGCAACCAGAAGCCGTTCAAGAACTGCCCATGCATCCCGAAAAATGCACTGTTTGGTGTGGTTTGTACGCTGGTGGAATCATTGGACCGTATTTTTTCAAAGATGCTGTTGGACGCAACGTTACGGTGAATGGCGATCGCTATCGTTCGATGCTAACAAACTTTTTGTTGCCAAAAATGGAACAACTGAACTTGATTGACATGTGGTTTCAACAAGATGGCGCTACATGCCACACAGCTCGCGATTCTATGGCCATTTTGAGGGAAAACTTCGGAGAACAATTCATCTCAAGAAATGGACCGGTAAGTTGGCCACCAAGATCATGCGATTTGACGCCTTTAGACTATTTTTTATGGGGCTACGTCAAGCCTAAAGTCTACAGAAATAAGCCAGCAACTATTCCAGCTTTGGAAGACAACATTTCCGAAGAAATTCGGGATATTCCGGCCGAAATGCTCGAAAAAGTTGCCCAAAATTGGACTTTCCGAATGGACCACCTAAGACGCAGCCGCGGTCAACATTTAAATGAAATTATCTTCAAAAAGTAAATGTCATGGACCAATCTAACGTTTCAAATAAAGAACCGATGAGATTTTGCAAATTTTATGCGTTTTTTTTTAAAAAAAAAGGTTCTCAAGCTCTTAAAAAATCACTCGTTACATACATACATACATATAACGTGACAAAAATACGAAAAGAAAGGGTAAATGTGTAAAAATTTATTTTTCAATCTATGCATGTTTGACCAACACGTTTGCTTCTCTATACCTCACATCAACAAACTTGTCGCTGGCCTAAATGTTCAATAAAATTACTTGGTGTTAGTTAATTGCTGAAGAAAGCCCGGAAGATTAAAAATACTTTTTTTGGAAATCTCGAAGGGAACGACAATGTCTTTCTCTACCTGCTGTTTTAACATCGGCTACTTGAAATTTTTTTATTTAGTAGGAAATATAATCATAAAATTTTTATGGAAATAGTTTTTTGGGTTTTTAAGAGAATAACAATTAGCTAAAAACAAAATTTTTATTACTTTTTCAAATTTCTGAACGACGGGTAATACCAAAAAAATTCTATGAATTTTGAAATAAAATTTTTCCCTTCCATCGTATTTATTCATTCAGCCTAACATTATAAACGTATTTATTGTATTTATTACTTACAATTGTAAGAAAATACGTTCTATAATCGTTGCTTTTGTTAAACCATTAAATTAATTGCAAACAATTTTACAAATAATAATTAAAATGAGTTCACGGTATATTTTTTCCATAACTAGAATTCAAAATTTATTTACCAAAGAAACTCAAATTTATTTCCATTACTTAAAAACTAAATTTAGAAGATCTGCATAATAAAGATTTCCAATATTGTTTTACAGCAACAGCAAAAGAAGAAACTAACAGTAACTTACTGCTTAAGCAACAGCAAACGTTTTTAAATAAACTGCTTTGCTGACTGCTTTGCAGCAGAAAGAAACACATAGTCAGCTTAAGCAAATGAGTTGCACTTCCTTTTTTTGCTTTTGCTTCGCTTATAATCAACTGTTATGTAATTGCTGAGAAATTCAGTTTTTTTATTTGCTGAAAAAAATGTAAGCAAAGCAAAGATTTTACTGCTGTTGCTATTTTTAAGCAAGCAATTAAACCCCTGGCTGTTGTTTGATTGTTCGTAAAAGAATGTTATAATGTTTATGTAGGGCTGCAATTCTGTTAATAAAAATCTTGAAACATCTATGTACGAGATGTACATATTTAAAGAAAGTGGTAGTTGGGTTCAATATTTATGAAAAATAATTATTATTTTAAGATTAATTTACCTAATACTTGACAAAATGAGTGAACAGTATAATAAAATAACAATTTCAAGTATTTTTTAAAATACTGTCATATACAGAAGTACTTAACAAAAAATATACTTTTTTGTGAAAGAGTTTTATGAAAAATTTTATGAAAAATTCATTGTTAATGAGAAAAGTTTAAAGTCTGTATGTTGAAAGTACAGGTAAACAGTTTTTAGAATATGTTTAAAAAAAAATTCTTTGTATTTGGATGAAAGACATTTCTGTATTACATGCAAACTTTTTCTTGTGAAGTAATAACCCAACTGGATCTGCTACATTCGTTGAAATTATTTTACCTGCCACAAATGGGCTATTTGCATACACAAATAAACATCAAATTTAATTGAAATAAGGGTTAAGAGATTCCTGGAATTCATATTCATATACATGTACTCGTATTCTATTTTTGTAAAAATATATAATGAATTAAATGAGAAAATTATAGTACGGCAAACAAATTGTGACTTTTACGACAATAAAGTAATTATTTTTTCTATTTGAAAAAATAAAATAAGTATTGACAAATAGTAGTGTTAATGGATAAAGAAAAATCAAAATAGACAAAAGTGTTAATACAATTTTGTTCATTAACTGAATTCTCCATTGGCTCACCATAAATTTGTGTTCTATATAATGAAAAAACAATTTAAGATTATCATAAATTACTGCCTTGTAAGGCGTAACTATTCAAAAAATCAAAAACGGTTTGGTTTTTATGAATGCCATTAAACTACATGTCTTGACCAAGTTTCACACTTCTACGCTTTTATTAACAAAAACAAAGATACGTATCGTATAATTTAGTTTTCATTTTACAACGGTTTTTGCTTCTTCTGTAAAATTATATTTTTGTTTGTTTTTTAGCTAACGATATATATCAATAAAAAATATATTCTTGAACAAGAGTTTAAATAATATATATATTATTTATAACGAAAAAGATTGTAAATACCAAATATTTTTTGCATCTTTTCCACACATTTATTTTTTTGTAAATTTGCGTAAATTGTTTACAATATACATATATATAAAATTGCTCTAAAATTATTTCTTTCAGCAGGTATTTACATATAAACTTCGTAAAACTAACACAAACTTGCACAACAATTCGAGCGCGCGTTTTTAGTCGCAGGTAACATCATAACAGAAAAGCGTAATTGCGCACTTTCAAGAGTTTCAGTATTAAAATTACTTAATAATATTGCAGGCCTGAGTCAAAAAAAATGGACAACATTCAAAAAACCTTTACTCACATACTAAATGAGCGCAAAATGTTCTATCTCATGATGAAGAGAGTTCGTATTTACATGCCTCCAGAAATGAATGAGAATCACTAAAATTTCAGTTTCAAGATAACCTTCGAATTGAACCGCTAAAAAACTACTTATGCTTTATCGTGGGTTAAAAGTTTGTATGAACAAAATATTTCTCCCTTTATAACGAATAAAAAGTTTATATAAGTAAATCACGAAAACCTCTCAGTTTAAGATTTATTGACTAATAAAGCCACATCTCTTTTTTACAGCTTTTTTAGGCCATTTTTACCACTTAAATGCGAGGGGCCTGGCCGGTTTACATTATAGAAATTAAATTTTAATGCACATGTCAATTTTTAATCCCCACATAACCGAAAATGCACGGGGAGTGCAAAAAATAATACTATATATATATTGACGAATTTTTATTTTTAAATTTTTTATTTAATTTTTTTTCTTAACTTCCCTTTCTTTCGATACATACATATGTATGTACATAATAAAATAAAAAAATCCGTCTCTAAATTTTTAAATTAAATTAGTAATTAATAATTAATTAAGGCCTAGATTTTCCTACTCTTAAATATATGTTATATAAATTCATTTAATGTTTTATATAATCATTAATAAATAACAATATAATAATTTTTCTCATATTAGAATAAAAATCTTCTGTAAAACTATACACATTTTTAGCTTCTTTTACGAACCACTCAAACTAATTCATTGTGTTTGTGAATCATGGGAATAAACAGAAATTGCAAGCAGTGACAAGCATATGTTAACAACAGTCTCATCGATATGAATTATGCATTAACAGCATTCATTTTTTTAATGTTAAGTGCTAGTTCAATACTCATTTTAGAAAATGCAAAATGTTGCCGTTTGAATCGTAATCATGCAGGTCTCTGATTTGCACCGTTTATTTGCATCTTTAGTGTATGATGAAGACTTAATAGATAGTGTCGTTCCAGATATCAACGATAGCCTAATTGAATTTTAATTTATTTATAGTTCTTACTGTAGCTTCGTTTCAACCGAACATTTTGCTAAGAAATGTTGAGCAATCTCCATTACGAAGGCGATCTAAAACTTCAATTTTGTTTTCTAAAGAAATGGCTTTACGTAGTAGTTTTTCGTTTGTAGTTTTCGTCCTTTTAGAGATGAATTGATAGTTTACAAAATATTAACACATTTCAATTTCTCGAACAAGTATAAATGCTTGTATGCGCAAAAAGGAAATTCCTCAAAATTTTTGATATACATATGTATATAAAAATATTTCCCAAAACTTAAATTTTACAAATAAAATCTAAGACCAAATGATTTTGAACCGTGCTAAATGGAATAAAATCGTGTAAAAAAAATATTTTTTTATTTTTAAACCGTGTTAAATCAAAACCGTGTAAAAACAGAATTGGGTGTACTGATGTAAATTCAAACAAAAACAATGAAAACAATTTGTGTATAAATTCTACGCAAGTTTTTCGTGTCCAATCTTGATCTTCGCTTTTGTTGTGATGAAAATAAAATAAATAAAGTGGGAATGGACAGATACATACCTGTACTAAAAAGAGGTCGAAACCCTAAATCTTCGCAGTTAGCACAAATTACTAAAGTACATAAAGATAGACTCTAATGGAATAAGTTCTCAAAATCGTTTTGCTATAATATATAGGGAAACAAGTGAATCTAAAACGACACCCAAGTCGTTCAAACCACCTACAACTTATTTAAGAGACAAAAATTTGAACGACTTAATAATGAAGTTAATTTCAGTTATTGGGGAGAACTCATTTTATGTAATTCCTATCAAACGTGGTAACATTGATGAGACAAAAATTCAATTTATCGATGAAAGCAGTTATCGTAAATCAGTAAAGGATTTTGAAAGCTGCAAAAAGAACTTTTATATCTATCAGCTGAAGAGTAGCAAAGGTCTAGAGGTAGTTATTAAAGGTCAAAATGTCGTGTTTTGTTTGACACAATTTCAAAAATGAGTCTGAATATGATATCGAATGGACAACCTACCTATTGGCCTACTGAACAGCAAAAAATACCAGATATTATTGATTTTGTCGTGTTTAAGGGTATTTGAAAAGAAATTATTAAAGTGGAGACATTACTAGAATTATCCTCAGATCACTCACCCACTATTGTCTATATATGGAACCAACAAAATATCGTATCACCAAGGACTACCACAAGCATAAATTGGTTGAAATATAGAAAATAACACCTGAAGCCGTAGAGCGGAGTCTAATTGATTTTGACTAGATAATATTAAATTTATTCTGCAGATGACGAAAGGCTCTTGGCTGAAAGAAGGAATATTCGTAGAGAATGGCAATCACATAGATATCCTCAACTCAAAAGCAGACTTAAAGAATGCACGAAACAGCTAAGAGAGATGCTGGAATCTCGAAGAGTAGTATCCCTGAAAAATATTTGGGAGACCTAGACGCAACTCCTCAATCAGTTTATTCATTATGGCGTGCTTGTAGATACCTTAAAAGGCCAATCGTACGTAAGCCTCCCTTGATAAATTCGTCTAGAGGCAGGGCAAGGAGTGATACGGAAAAAGGTAATATACTTGCTGGACATTTGAAAAGGGTTTTTTCTCCAAATACTCGTATATCGACTGATAGCGTTGAGTTGCCAATTGTCGAGGCTAATGCTGTAGTTCCGCTAAGATTTGAATTTGATATTGAAAGGGCAATAACGGATTTAAACACCAAGAAAGCCAGGCTTTTCTAAAACAAATAACAAAATGTTATTTG
The DNA here is from genome assembly GCA_949628195.1 of Phasia obesa. Taxonomy (NCBI): domain Eukaryota; kingdom Metazoa; phylum Arthropoda; class Insecta; order Diptera; family Tachinidae; genus Phasia; species Phasia obesa. The sequence goes on along the minus strand of OX451215.1, from coordinate 123,408,400 downwards.
AGTTGCCCCGTATAGCTCGCAAAATCATTCCTTTTATTTTTAATGCCATTTTACGCCTTGGGTACTTTCCGACAAAGTTGAAGGTCTCTTTGATTATTAAGATTCCTAAACCAGGAAAAGACCACACAAAAATTGAATCATACTGACCTATAAGCTTTTTATATAATATGTCAAAGCTGTTTGAGAGGATGTTTATAACTAAGCTGATCACCATTCTAAAGGTGTGTTTAGATTGAGTGTACAAGTCATATGGAATGTCAAATTTTCCATATGTAAAACTATACATATAGTGTAAACCTCTTGAAACATAACATATGTTATTTACCTATGTGCAATAACATGTGTTAGTTTTATATTTAAAGCACGCTCTATTTGATGTGTAAAACTATATGACAACAACTGTTTTCAGTGATGTTCACTTTTATTTTCAAAAATTCCGCTCATACATTTTTATCATGAATTTAAGGAGTTTAAAATTAACCAATATCTTTATTCTAACTTTTGTTAGTAATTTAATGTTCGCAGATTTATATCAATACATCATAGATGATATTAATAATAAAGTTATGTAATCTAATATACATACATACATACATATATTATATGTATATCTATTTGCAAGTTTGATTATCTGTACGTCAATCACGGCTAAATCAAATTTAATGATATTTAAAACATAGATAGAACTTTATTTTTAGTGAGTCTAATGGAATATTTCTGTTTTTAAAACTAGGGCCAGGTCATTTTTATACGAATGACGCAATTTTAATAGAAGCTGAGAACATAATTACATATATGTATAGTGATAAAAGACAAGGTACCGGTACTAACACTGAATTAAATTAAAAATTTACTTTACTATAGTGCATTTTTTTTTAAATTTTTTTTAAGACGGAAAGCAAACTGTGTAAACTGTAATATTACCTAATTAACAACTTTGGACCGTAGGACAAAAAAAAATGCTATTGAGGTATTGTGGGTATCGAAACTGCTACAAATTACTTAATTGAGCCGTTGCTTTTGAAAATGAGAGAACTCCGTTTTGTGAAAATAAAATGAATAAAACCTAAATCTTATTACAAATTAACATAATTTTATGTTTTTAATCGATGTTGAATAGTACTATTTTTTATATTGCAATATATTAAGAAGCATTATTGGAATTTAGCAATCATACTGCAACTATGGTGAAAAATTTTCGCTATGTAACCTAAGAAATATAAGTATTGTAATTTCTTTCTTTCTTTTTTTACTTTAAAATTAAATTTAATTTTAGTTTTTTTTTTGGGATTTTGTTTTACTGCACTAAAGAAGAATGAAATGATATTGAAATAAAATATATAAGTAAATAAACTATTCAATATTTTTGGTATTATAATTACATTCCAGTAAAATAAAATCAACATTTTCATCAAAAAATTGCCTTTGAAAATGCGACAACTACATTGGCGCATACCAAAATCTTTTTTTCAGATAAAATGGATAACTATTATTGCATATTAAACTTACGTGCAATAAGACCACAAAAAATATAAAATAAGTCTATTACGGCTTGTGAATTTTTGTAACGCCATTCAATGCAAATCATTAAATATAATAAAATGGATTTCTCTCATTTTCAAATGCAAAGGCTCAATTATTTTAAAGAAATTTATTTATTATTTCCTATTGTCATAAGAATTAGGATAAAAATATTTCCCAAGTAAAAATAGAGTGAAAATAAATTGACATTAACATCATCAAAATTATTCATTAGTTGTTGCTGATATAGTTCAAATGATATTAATTAATACTTATTGTATTATTTATTATAATTATAATTATTTTTGTTTTGATATAATTTCTTTATTATAAATAGATTTCTGTACTGTTGTAGAAGCTCCCAAATGATAACACAAAACGGTAGTTCTTTGCATAGTTGACATCACTAGCGGGTTTCTTATAATTAAAATAAAATGGCGGCAAAAATATGCAAAATTGCCTAATAACTTATTACAGCAATTCCCAATAAAGCTATTATTAGTTTTATTATATAGCCTAATAATTTAAAAAAATAATCCATCTATACAACACTTTGAAGACCAGCTGTTTAAAAGATTTGATTTTTGTTTTTAACAACAGGAGGTTATGTCATATGTACGTAACATGTGTACGTTTGAACACAAAAATTATAAACCATATGTAAAACACTGATTTTAACATACACATGAAATTCCATATGGATAGCAATTTTGACATTCCATATGACTTGTACACTCAATCTAAACACACCTTAAGCGACAAATAATGTATTCCAAACCATCAATTCGGCTTTAGGAAATACATATTACGATCGAACAAACTCACAGGTTAGTCAATGTTGTTAAGAAGACCTTTAAGGAAAAAAATATTGCTCTAGGTATGGCACGCTTTTCTAATATATTTGCCCGTAAACTTATGTAAGCTGTTATATAGTTATTTAACCGATCGAAAATTCATTGTGAAAGAAAAAAATTTTTTCAGCTCACCTGAGCCAATTGAAGCCGGAGTTCCCCAGGGTAGTATAAGACCACGTGTTAAATTTAGAAAAATGGTTGAAGAAATGGAGAATAAAAGTGAATGAACGAAAGTGTACTCACATAACTTTCACACTGCGTAGAGAATCTTGCCCTCCTATTCGGATAAATAACCAAACGATCAGCTTTCAGATGTCAAATATCTCGGCATACATCTTGACCGGCGCCTTACATGGAAATGCCACATAGAAACAAAGCTAACACAAATGAAGTTAAAAGCCGTCCAACTAAACTGGCTTATTGTGAGAAATTCTACTCTCGCTTTAGATTGCAAACTGTTATTATACCAGTCAATTCTAAAACCAATTTGTTGTTATGGTATTTAATTATGGGGCATTGCCTTAGCTATCAATGTAGAAAAAATACAAAGGCGCAAAACAAGATTCTACAGATGCTCCCTGGTGTATAAAAAACTCGAACATGCACAAAGATCAAAACGTGCGAACAGTTAAATCAGAAATAGCGAAATATGCAGTAACGCATTTAAAAACGCTCGAAACTTATTATATGCGTACATTTTTGTTCATTCACCTTTATTCTTGATGTGTGGAGTCGGGTGCTAATTGGCATATCTGATGTGTACAGTAAATATAAGCTTGGTCCTAAAATACTACTTTGCGGAACTCCAGCTTCAATGAGCTGTGGCGAGCTTAAAAAATAACCTTTTAGTAAAAATTTTCGATTCGTTAAATAATTTTTTAAGAGCTTATAAAAGTTTTCGGGCAAGTTCAGGTTTAACTTATATATAAGTTAACCTTATCGAATGCTTGAGAAACGTCGATAAAATTCTCAGAACAGTATTTTCTTTTTTCAGAGGTATTTTTAATTACATTTACTAATCTGTATGTTTTTTGGATCGTGCTCTATACTGAGGCCAAATTGATGGTTCGGAATATATTCTTTCGCGCTAACAATTGGATTTAGCTTAGTTATTAATATTCTCTCAAACAGCTTTAGTATGTTTGATAAAAAGGCTTATAGGTCTGTATGATTCTACTTTTGTGTGGTCTTTTACTGGTTTAGGAATCATAGTAATCAAAGAGACTTTCCACTCTGCCGGGAAAGTATTCATGACGTAAAAACAAAAAGAATACTAATGCGACCTCAACTCAAATAAAATCTTGTTTCTTGTTTTATCAACGCCAGGGTTTTTTTTTGTGTTTAAATCAGATATTGCAATATCAATATCGCTAAATTCAAAACTTTGGCACTAGTCTCTCCTGGTGCCAACTCAGCTATATCAGTACATATATTTGGAGTGAAAACCTGCTTTAAATGTCCAACAAATAATAACTCTTCGAGATTCTAGTAGTTATCTTAGCCGTTTCGTGAAATTTCTTCGAATTTTTCTTTTTTCAGCCAAGAGCCGCTCGACATCTACATAAAAAATTTGATTGTATCTAGCTGGTAGCCGGGTTACTGTTGCATGTTGGGCAGCTGATTTAAAATCATGAGTAAACAAATTTAGGTAATGGAAAATATGTTTTACATATGTATGTTATATGTATAAGATATAATATATATATATATATGTATATATTAATACCAGGCCTGTTCTAATAATGCGTTTTTATTAAAATAAATTTAAATTATATAAAAGGCATATTTTCCCAAAAAATCGGTTAGCGTATAAGTTAACGTATTTTCTAATAAATTGCTTGAATAAATAAAAGAGTTATTTTACTTTTGTATTAAATGATTATTTTTTTAAGAAATAAATATGTATGATGATTACAAATCTTAAGGGACGCTTGTTTTGCATTATATATTTTTGCATTATTATATTTTTGTATTTTTTTATTGTTTTTCTATACTTTTAAACTATCAGCAGATTAAGTGTTTAAAAATTACATCAACGCTTGCCAAGCTTACAAAATATTGGTTGCCGCAAAATAACTTTTTAACATGCCCATTTTTGCAGATTCAACTTTAAGTGTTTTTTTTCCGTAGTTTTACAAATTTTAAAACACGCAAAAAATATATATAATGTGATCTACAGAACAAGCTAAAATTACGCTTTTCTGATTATTACGGTTTCTGTTTATACTGAAATTTGGGTAACTTTGGCAAATCACTAGATAGTGCAAATTTTCCAGCGATATAAGAAACTCTCTTAGTTTTTACTGAGGTACGATTAATAGCAATATAAAGACATATGAGATCCCGATTTTTCTTTCTTCAAATAAGTAAAACTCTTTTTCAAATAAATCAAAAGCGTTTAGGTATTTTTGCCTATCACAATTGCTAGTTGATAATTCTATATATTCAAGTGAGTTGAATAATCTCTTGAACAGCTGTGCTGCGTAAAGTTTTATTACATTTTTTACACATTAATGACTGTAAAATTTTTCCGCATCCGGAAAAATTTCGGCTTCCCCGGAAACGGGAAATCAGTCGATGACATTGATTCCCGGGAATTAATGATAAAAATTATTTAAGTATTATTGAAAAGACAAAGATTAGCAATATTGAGAAAAGCAAATTGTTGAGCACTAAGAGCTTGCTAAGAGTTTTCTTCGGGATTGACGTAGTACTGTTTCTCTAATAGAAACTTTTGTTAACAGCTTCTTGGTATTAAGAATCGACAGGCTTATGCTGTTATGCGATTGTTCGTTTTTTAGATAAATAAAACTTTTTGCAGAGGTTTTGATGATATCAATTTCAAACTTACAATGATTTATTATAACAAAAAATTAAGAACCTAACTGGATATTCCATTGATAAGAAATTGAAAGACAAAATTGAAGAGTAAAAACAAATATAACGTCCCTTCAATTTTAATATTTATATACACACATAAAAAAAGTGAAATACGGGTATATTAAAGTTATGAAAAAGATATAGTATGAAACAAAAGTAAATAAACACAAAAATAAAATTAAATCTTAAAATTCCTTTTGAACTCACGGTTGCTGCTATCATTTGCGAGTCATCCCTCTGATGTTCGGGCGAGAGAAGCAGAGTCCCTCCTTCTTAGACGAATGTAACCTCGTTCATTTAGTATGTTGCGGGCCAGCGGATTTGGATGTGTTTCAAGCTTCTTTAAAGACGTTACTGCATATTTCGCTATTTCTGCTTTAACTGATGGCACGTTTAGATCTTTGTGGATGTTCCAGATTTTATATACCAGGGAGCAACTGTGATCCTCTGTAGAATCTTATTTTGTCGTCTTTGGATTTTTTCTATATTGTTAACTGAGGCAGTGCCAATTTTGATTTAGAAATGACTTGTACAATAAAAGTTTGCAATCTAGAGCGAGAGTAGAATTTCTGCCAATAAGACAGTTTAGTTGCACTGCTTTTAACTTCATTTGTGTTAACTTTGATTCTATATGGCGTTTCCAAGTAAGGCGCCGATGAAGATGTATGCCGAGATATTTTACGTCTGAAAACTTTGGTATTGTTTGCTTATTTATGCGAATAGGAGAGCGGGGGCACGATGGCGTTAAAAATAAAAAATGATATATACGAGGCAATTCAAATACCATATTGTTACTGGTTTTATCTAATCCAGGGGCTTTCTTGCTGTTTAAATCAATTATTGTCCTTTCAATGTCGCTAAATTGAAATCTTAAGATACTGCAGCACTAGCTTCAACAGTTGGCAACTCAACTGCATCAGGCAATACATTTGGAGTAAAATCCTTTTTCAAATGTCCAACAAATGGATTCCCCTTTTCGGTATCATTCTTTGCCCAGCCAACATACGTAGTTCGCAAGGGAGGCTTATGTACAACTAGCCTTTTTACGTTTCTACAAGAGTAGTATGTTTATGTCTCTTCAGGCGCAGTTTTTTCATACAAATCAATAATAAATGGGCGTAGACTATTTTGTTGCCGCCCACTTTTTGTATCAACCAATCAGGAGAGCGCAATTTACATCCATTTTCCGTATCAACCAATCAGGAGAGAGCAATTGTCATACAATAGCCATTCAAATGATAGAGAGAGGGAAAGAAAGAATCTAGAGCTCCGCCCTCCTTTTATGAAATATCTTCAGACGTTTTTGATGAGATTTGTTTACAGTTTATATTTTTGTATATCTGTTTTTGTAGTTTTGAGGGTTGATTTTATATGTGTGTATGTATGTATGTATGTATGTATGTATGTATGTATGTATGTATGTATGTATGTATGTATGTATGTATGTATGTATGTATGTATGTATGTATGTATGTATGTATGTTTTTTTTAACGAGGAAAAAATCTTCCAAAGACTCCGTGCGGGACTTTAACCCGCTAAAACGACCTCGATACACATGCCCACAATCCCTGCGGAACCACCGTAAAAGTATTTCTTCACAGGGTGGGGATAAACCTGCTCTATGTTACCTGGATTCGCCTTCGAATCACCTCAAGCCTACGAAGTTCCAGAAGAACCAATTTGATATATTTACATACATACTCCCAGTTACCCAGGGATATCAACATTATACTGATTGCGTTTTCAGGACAAATCCTACACCCTAAAAACTGCTCCAAATTTGCCCTCTCGTGGCCGAAACGTGGACAAATCAAGAAAACATGTTCAGCATCCTCATTTACCTCACAAATATAATATGGAAAGTGTGGAGAACTGTCATGTTCAAACTTGTATAGATATTTCCGAAAATAACCATGTCCACTCAAAAACTGCGTCAGATAGTAATTTAAATAACCATTTCCCCTTTGTAGCCAAACGCTCATATCTGGTATCAGTGTATGCGTCCACCTACCCTTTGTAGATACGACTCATTTCGTTTGCCATTCTTCAATACTCACTGTCCTCGCAGTATTACGGTTACTTACACCCTCTGGAACACTTTTCGAAGACATTATATGCAAAGACTCTCTGGTCAATGGGAATCAAATCTGCAATGACATATGCTGCTTCATCTAATACCGTTTTGTATGCACAATTCACCCGGAAGGCTGCAAGTCTGTAAACGGAAGAAATCTTACAAAGGTAGATTCTAAAGTTTGTGGACCCCGACCATATTGGAGCTGCATAGAGAATAACACTTCGAACAACTCCCGCTAACATTTTTCTCCTCAGATATTTAGGACCCTTGGTATTTGGCATAATTCGGCATAACGCTGCACACGTTGCTCCAGCCTTCACTTCAACGTATTCAAGATTTGCTCTTGAATGATAGACGGTTATCTATCATCACGCCTAGATATTTATGACACTCTCCAGTTCTTATTTCACAATTCCCAATATGTAAGGTAATGTATTCCTTAACCTTGCGGCTACTAATTAATACAGCTTCTCTCTTATGCTCAGCAAAAGATAAACCCATAGAGTTTAACTATGAAGTAACGATGTGAATGCTAGTATTACAAACAGTATCTCCCTCATTTACGTGATTTGCTACAACAACCAGTGCAACATCATCTGCAAAACCTACAATTTTAACGTTCTCCGGAAGATCCAGTCTCAAAACTCCATCATACATAACGTTCCACAGCAAAGGTCCCAGCACAGACCCTTGTGGTACCCCGCCTATCACTCTGTACTGCTTCACACCCTCGTCGGTGTCATAAATCAGGATTCACATTGAGACGAATCAGAGCATCAACAATATTTTCCCAGTTAGCGGTATTAAAAGTTTTTTTACATCTAGTGTTACCAGCACGTAGTACTCCTTGGAGCCATTTTCCATCTCTTTCCTTTAATGGCACTCCTACCTGTATTAACTACAACTTTAATCGCGTCTATAGTGGATCTGCATTTTCTGAATCCATATTGGTGTTCAGACAAACCTCCAGCTGCTTCTATACTCTCTTCTAGTCTTTTGCAAACAATACTTTCTAATAACTTCCCGAAGGTGTCTATCATACATGAGGGACCATAGGAAGATGGGTCATCAGAGGTTTTCGATCCTTGGGTAGCAGCACAGGTCTTTGCCTTTTCCAAATTGATGGAAACGATCCACGCAGCAGACAAGTGTTTAACAGATAGACTAATTAGTCTGGGCAACACTTGGCAACCTCCTTTATTACAGTATTTGGGATGCCATCAGGTCCAGGCAGGTTTCCCAGATGTTTTTCGAGTCCCATCACCAATTTGAAAATTTTCATCCCCAAAAATCTCCAACAAATATTTTAACTATCCCCGAAATTCCCCACTGAAAAGCAAGGTTCAGAAAGAACACACATCGTACACAACATGTTCTGTTCGAAAGCAACGAACACAAATTTTTATTTGCACAACATTTATGTGTGTTTCTAAATTTTGTACGCAGTCTACACAATCATGAATGTGTTTTATTTTAATATTTGGTTGCGTACAGGAACACGTACAGTACACGAATTTTTCGATCAGAACACACATAAACGAAACATGTTCGTGTGTAGCTATATATTAAGTACGTGTACGTCAAAAAAGTACATGTACAAAAGTTTTAATACGTGTACGGAAAAAAATGTACGTGTACGATAGATGTGCGTGTTCGTGTTCATGTTCACAAAATGTACGTGTACGATAGATGTGCGTGTTCGTGTTCAAGTTCACAAAATGTACGTGTACGATAAATGTTCGTGTACGTGTACGAAAAAATGAACATGAACGATAGACAGGTTGGATTTTATCTATAGAGGGTTTAAAAAATTGTAGTATTTTTTTTTTATTGATTTTTGACGACTTATGCTTTTGATATTATTCCATTGTACATAAGTATATGACATTATTTTTGGAATGTTGCCTTTTTTGTTATGCCTGGTAACGTTTGGCTTCAAGAGTTTCTTCATTTTTGGAGCAGGTAGTTATGTTGCCAACTGTCGTAAGTTTGAGGAAAAATATGTCATCAATTTTTTAAGTGATTTTACTTTGTAATAATTGCAAAAAAAGTAAATTTAATCCTATTATTGCTAACTCGTCCGTTTGCTTTTTTAACCTGAATTTTGGGAACCAATTTTCCCTATAAATGAAATCCATATTTTATGAATAAACTCCTATATAAATCCTTCCCTTGCACTACCATCCATAAAAATCAAACCATGTGCAAAAAAAATTGAAAACGATTTTTATAACATCATTAAAAACAGGTATCATTATTTTTTGCCCTGATGGATAAAATCTATAAAAACCCTTTACATGGAATAGCAGCCATAAAAATTAACGCACATTCACAAAGTGCGTAAAATAATGCATCTAAGCAACAATTGTTTCAACCAAATTTATTTAAAATAATTCATTAGATATTATACAGAATAAAAATAAATAAAATAATAAATTAATTATTTAGGCTTAATTTCTTAATTATAAAGAGATAAAGAAAAATTAGATACCAGCAAAGCAGAATGCATTTTCTAGACAGCTATGTCCGTCATCAGTACTCTTCGTATCGATCTACCCGGTAGTTTCAATTGTTATTAATTTTCTATTTAAACAAACTTATCAAAGAAATAGAATCTGAAAAATTTTTAATTTTACATTTATTTCATAGGAGATAGAGCTTTTTGAAATTGTTTTACACTTGTAAGCTCTATTTTCTTTTTATATTATAACCAAGTAAACACTTTTCTTTATTTTTATTCTCTTTATATATTTTCTTTTATTTGAAAATAGTATATATCTGTCTTGCTATTAGCTAACCTTTCGTTAGCAGTTAACAACAATTAGATATTTTTTATTTTACAAATGTATATTTTTTGATTTTTAACACAATAGTGTTGAAGTTAACAATGTCAAAGCCGTGCCCGCTCTGTGAAATTATATGAATTTTATTTGAACTATTTTTTAATTAATAAATTAATTATTTAGGCTTAAGTTCTTAATTATAAAGAGGTGAAGAAAAATTAGATACCAGGAAAGCAGAACGCATTTTCTAGACAGCTATGTCCGTCATCAGTACTCTTCGTATCGATCTACCCGGTAGTTTCAATTGTTACTAATTTTCTATTTAAACAAACTTATGAAAGAAATAGAATCTGAGAAATTTTTAATTTTACATTTATTTCATAGGAGATAGAGCTTTTTGAAATTGTAAACTCTATTTTCTTTTTATATTATACTATTTTATTCATTATTTATTTTAAGTCACGCATGATTCCTTTGTAAATTTATTAAATAAATATTTTATGATTATAAAATATTTATTTCCAAAAATATAATAATCGAAATTGATTACTATGGGGAATGGTTTTTTATTTTGTTTAGAAATTTAGATTTGGCTTTCTTTATAGACTGTTTGAACTTCTCATTTAGTCTATTAAGTTTTAAGCATAAGAATCTGAGTTTTTATTCAGAAAAATTGGGAAAAATCCACTGATGAGCTAGTTGAGCACTAGCGAAATAGCTATCTGGATAGGCTTTCCCCATAGTAATCAATTTCGATTATTATATTTTTGGAAATAAATATTTTATAATCATAAAATATTTATTTAATAAATTTACAAAGGAATCATGCGTGACTTAAAATAAATAATGTATTTAACACGATTCCAAATATAATTTTTTGTATATGACAGCATGCGCACGCTGAGTAAATACGATTTTCGTATTTTTTAATTTTTTAATTTTTATTTTTGTTTTTCAAAAGTCTTTTTGATACATTATGAATGGTATCCAATGGAAACCCTTAATGTAGAAAATTGAAAGAAAAATAAAATAAACTTGTTGAAATCGAAATGGTTACTATGGTTTTTTATTTTGTTTAGAAATTTAGATTTGGCTTTCTTTATAGACTGTTTGAACTTCTCATTTAGTCTATTAAGTTTTAAGCATAAGAATCTGAGTTTTTATTCAGAA
>OX451215.1:123147749-123396914 GCA_949628195.1 Phasia obesa | reverse complement strand
TAACTACACATAGTGCAAATAAAAAGGTTTTAGATGCAGTATTTTACGCACTTTGTGAATGTGCGTTAGTTTTTATGGCTGCTATTCCATGTAAAGGGTTTTTATAGATTTTATCCATCAGGGCAAAAATAATTATACCTGTTTTTAATGATGTTATAAAAATAGTTTTCAATTTTTTTTTTGCATATTTGGTGCACATGGTTTGATTTTTATGGATGTTAGTGCAAGGGAAGTATTTATATAGGAGTTTATTCATAAAATATGAATTTCATTTATAGGGAAAATTGGTTCCCCAAAATTCAGGTTAAAAAAGCAAACAGGCGAGTTAGCAATAATAGGATTAAGTTTACTTTTTTGCAATTATTACAAAGTAAAATCACTTAAAAACTTGATGACATATTTTTCCTCAAACTCACGACAGTTGGCAACATAACTACCTGCTCCAAAAATGAAGAAATTTTTGAAGTAAAACGTTTACAGGCATAACAAAAAAGGTAACATTCCAAAAAATGTCATATACTTATGTACAATGGAATAATATCAAAAGCATAAGTCGTCAAAAATCAATAAAAAAAATTACTACAATTTTTTAAACCCTCTATAGATAAAATCCAACCTGTCTATCGTTCATGTTCATTTTTTCGTACACGTACACGAACATTTATAGTACACGTACATTTTGTGAACTTGAACACGAACACGCACATCTATCGTACACGTACATTTTGTGAACATGAACACGAACACGCACATCTATCGTACACGTACATTTTTTACCGTACACGTATTAAAACTTTTGTACATGTACTTTTTTGACGTACGCGTACTTAATATATAGCTACACACGAACATGTTTCGTTTATGTGTGTTCTGATCGAAAAATTCGTGTACTGTACGTGTTCCTGTACGCAACCAAATATTAAAATAAAACACATTCATGATTGTGTAGACTGCGTAAAAAATTTAGAAACACACATAAATGTTGTGTAAATAAAAATTTCTGTTCGTTAGTTCGAGCTGTGTTTTTTACATTTATGTACGAGTTTTTTGAACAGTGTGTGTTCGTTTCTGAACTCTGCTGAAAAGTATACTGTTTTTATTGAAATTAACACATGAATAACTTATTTGCACTATAGTTAACCTCATTTAAAAAATTTAGTGCACACTTTTTTATGTATTATTTAGCAAACTAAGTTTATTGAGGCTTTGTGATAAATTTCTTTGACATAATATTATTCAAAATACTTTTTTTACGTAAAGTTATTTTTAGCTTATCTAAAATTTGGTTTAATGTTTTCTGATGAGCTAAATTAAGCACATAGCGAAATGGCCATATACACTAGGTTACCCTACGAAAATAGAAGTATAATTTAATAATAATTTGGATTTAAAAGCACGCTATTATATAAAATAAAAAGGTCATTATTTTTAAAATGTATTTCTTTCTCAACAAAGATTTGAGTAACTAGTTCAATTATTTATTTCTTATTTAAGATTTTATTGGTTCCTTTGCTGAAAAAAATATTTATATAAGCATTGCAAATTGGTACGTAAATTAACTTTACTAGGTCTAGAAACAAGGTCGTTGCAGCGTAATCTTCATATTTATAAACTTTTGCCCAAAATTCGCCTAAGTTACTTTGACGTTTTTATTGGTATGTATTTTTCTTAATTGTGATTTATAAATGTCTCTTAAAACATTGTTATTTACTACTGGTGAAAATTGCAGTGGCCGATAACTCAGAAAATATGGGCGACCGCCACTTTTTTACTTATTTTTTAATTCTCTATAATTTAAATAATCAAATTACAATAATCCAAAACGTAAACGAAATCAAAATAAAATTCCCCAAAAAATCCTTAAAATATAGAAACTATCCTCAAAGAAATCCCCAATCCCCAAAACGAATTTCTGACAACACTGGGTCCAGGGGCCTCACCATTCTGGAATCTGGAGTCAGCTTGTAATATATGTATGTATGTATGTATGTATGTATGTATGTATGTATATATATATATATATATATATATATATATATATACATATATATATATATATATAATATATATATATATATATATATATATATATATATATATATATATATATATATATATATATATATATATATATATATATATATATATATATATATATATATATATATATATATATATATACATATATATATATATATATATATATATATATATATATATATATATACATATATATATATATATATATATATATATATATATATATATATACATATATATATATATATATATATATATATATATATATATATATATATATATTATATATATATATATATATATATATATATATATATATGTATATATATATATATATATATATATATATATATATATATATATATGTATGTATGTACGTATATTTGTAGAAGAGATTGTTTTTAATATAGTTCAATCGCGCCCACTTTTTGTGAAATATCGTCAACCATTTTTGCTACAGTACGCATAAATGTATACATACAACTCAAAGTAGATTTTTTCCGACCACTTCTTATGTGAGAGGTAATATTTATAAGAAGGTTGGTTTATATTGATTAGTTTGTGTATGTTTCTTAGGTCGTCATTGATTTTTATGGAGTTGACTGTTTTTATGTGTGTTATGTAGATATGTTATGTCTTTCACATTCATATTCCCATATTTATAACGCTGTTAGGGCCAACTATAATATGCATAAGCTAGCTTAAGCCAATTTAAGCAACTGTGTAATTATATATTAATCATATGTGGCAAACTATAATGTACTTAACAACACTTTTCGTTAAGTTTCGGCAAATGTTATTTGCTTAAGCAAAGTACGAAATTGATCGCACATTCCGTACGGAAACATCTGCTTGTGCATTGTGTTATTATAGATACATACATTAATAAACAAATTGCAATGGAGGACGAAAGATTTTCTTTTTAAATTTAATAGAAAATGTTGAAAAAAAATGTTTTTATGAAAAAAGAGATGCATTTTATTATAATCGTAATTCTAAAGAAAGAGCATGGAAGGAAATAGCAGAAAATTGCAAGAAAAGTGGTAAGTAATTCCTTAAAGGTTTTTGTTTGCGTTTTAAATTTTCATACTGGTATAAATTATATTAAGCTACTCCGAGAACGTTTCTGCATGAAGTTGAAGAGAATGGAAGATGCATCAGGTAGTGAAATGGGCTATATTGAAGAATGGATTCTACTGCAGCCCACGATGTTTTCAAAAAGCTCTCTCGCACCTCGCCGGTAAAAGCATTTACATTGAAAATTTGTTTCCCTTTTTAAATGTAAACCTTTATTATGTAGTACTCGTGATAACGTTGAAGAACTGGACTCAACCTTGGAGCAATCAATGTTCAGTGGAGAAAGTTTGCTGGAATATCCAGCATCACCAACTCCAGCCGCACCAAAAAAGTCAAAATCAACGCTCGATAGTCTCTACCAAAAATTTGGTGAGACAATCGAAAATATTAGGAGGAGCTTGGCGTCAACGACCGAGGAAATAACAACTGACGAGAGCTTCATTAAGACAGTAGTTAGTTTGATGAAGGACCTTCCAGTGGCGGTGAAAAATGACTTTCAAGCTAACATGTTGCAGGAGCTGTACAAATTGCGTCGGATTAATAGAAATGCGCATAGTTTGTAGTTTTATTTTTAACTTATTCTTTTTTAATATTTTTTTTTTTTATTTATTAACGCCCTGAATTTATAAAACTCAAAGCCAAAATTTATGTTTTTAATACCTGACAACCGAAAGTGCAAAATTAGTTTTTTAAGAGCCAATGGAGTCAACATTTAATTTTTTTTTTATTATAGAGTTTAAGTTTTTTTTAATTTTTTTAATAGTCATTGAAGACAATTTTTTACTTATTCTTTAATACTAGAATGTAAGTTAATAGTCAAATGAAACAAAATGTGATTTTTTAATAGTCATTGAAGACAAATTTTTATTTATTTTTTAATAATAGACTTTAAGTTAGCAATTAACTGGAACAAATTGTGATTTTTAATAGTCAATGAAGACATCTTTATTTAATAAAGAAAACTTTACTTTTATTAAATTTTAATAGTATATTTACTAACTTTTCAATATCGCTATATTTTAAACAAAAGCAAGGGCAATAAATGAATTTTTAAAAAATGAATTTTATTCTTTTCATTGACAGTATGCCTTTAAATAAGAAATGTTTTAGGACAGGCTTTGAACCTATAGATATAAACAAAGTGAGAGAATAGAGACTTAAAACAGAATGAATGATGACAAATAAATGATTGAAATTTAAAATAAAAGAGGGAAAAACTTAAATATAAAAAAAATAATATTGTTTAATTAGATTTAAGAAAACTACATAAAATATTTCTTATATCTGTAGAATTCCTGCCTCCGTATCGATGTACATTTGATGATCGAGAAATCGATGGGATGTTACTGCCAACATCACTTCGCCACGATCCGTTCTCAAGGTCACCATTTGAATCCTCCCAATCAACGAAATTGTTTGGAATATATGATGAACCAACATCATTCAGCATAATAAAATTATGCAAAGTAACGCACGCCAATACAATTTTTTCTGCGTTTTCCGGAAACAAATTCAATGTTGTTAATAGAACTCTCCAGCGAGATACCAAAATTCCAAAAGCGTTTTCAATTGTGCGACGAGCTCTTGATAACCTTTTATTGAACACTTCTTTATCGTTTGGTAACATCTCGTCAGGGTAAGGGCGCATTAAATTTATTCCTAAAGGGAAGGCAGCATCACCAACAAAGAAGTGCGGAATTTTTGAATTAGTATTTGGCAAATTTGTTGGTGGAGGAAGTTTGCTATTAAGCAACATTTTTCCGAATCGACTTAATTTAAAAAAAACCTAAAAAAAAGTAAAACGATTATTATTTTAAGTTGTAAAAAGTTATTCAAATAGCTACTCACCGCCATCACTCTGACTTACATAGGCTCCAATATCTCTGTGGGTGAACCGGTATCGTGCATCACATGCTGCTAATAGAACAATTGAAAGAAATTTTTTGTAGCCGAAAAATTGACTACCGCTATTAGGGGGACATTTAGTTGCAATATGTTTGCCGTCAATAGATCCAATAGAGTTGGGCCACATCTCCCAAAAATCTGTAGCAATTTGCTTGTAGTCCTCTTCCTTAGGTGGAGACACATAAACTTTGCCTAACTGGCTCCAGATCACCTCAGTTGTTTCTAGAACAATTCGCCGGACAGTTTCTTTTCCCAATTTAAGCTCAGGGTGGAGTTTCTGCCAATAAGCCAATTTAGTTGGACTGCTTTCAACTTCACTTGTGTTCACTTTGTTTCTATGTGGCGTTTCCATGTAAGGCGCGGGTCAAGATGTATACCCAGGTATTTAACGTCTGGTTATTTATGCGAATAGGGGGGCATGAGTCCCTGAGCAATGTGAAAGTTATGTGAGTACATTTGTGTTCATTCACCTTTATTCTCCATTTTTCTAGCCATTTTTCCAAATTGAGTATGTGGTCTTGTAAAAGTTGTGATGCTTCTTGGGCACTTTCATGAATACTTAAAAAAGCTGTGTCATCTGCAAAAGTTGATGTGTGGACTAGGGTGCTAATTGGCATATCTGATATGTACAGTAAGTATAAAATTGGTCCCAAAATACTACCTTGGGGAAATCCGGCTTCAATGAGCTGTGGTGAGCTTAAAAAGTCACCTTCTGTTAGTAAAAACTTGCGATTCGTTAAATAATCTTATACAAGTTTTCGGGAAAGTTCAGCTTTAGCTTAAATATTAGGCCTTCGTGCCAAACCTTATCAAATGCTTGAGAAACATCGATAAAAAGCGCAGAACAGTATTTTTTTCTTCAAAGGTCGTTTTAATTACATTTACTAATCTGTGTGTTTGTTGGATCGTACTATGTTGTTTTCTGAAGCCGAATTGATGGTTCGGAATACATCCTTTCGCGCTAAGAATTGGATTCAGCTTAATTATTAATATTCTCTCAAACAACTTTGACATGTTTGATAAAAGGCTTATAGGTCTGTATGATTCTACCTTTGTGTGGTCTTTTCCTGGTTTAGGAATCATAGTAATCAAAGAAACCTTCCACTCTGTGGGAAAGTACTCAAGACGTAAGATGGCATTAAAAACAAACAGAATAATTTTGCGACCTATACGGTGCAACTCAACTAACATCTTGTAACTTGTTCTATCAACGCCAGGGGCTTGTTTGGTGTTTAATATAAATTATAATTACCTTTTTCGGTATCATTTCTTGCCCAGTCTCCACATGAAGTTCGCATGGGAGGCTTACGTACGACTGGCCTGTTAAGGTTTCTACATGCACACCATAATGAGTAATCTGATTGTGCAGTTGTGTCGAGGTCTTCCAAGTAATTTTTCAGAGATGCTACTCTTCGATATTCTAGAAGATGTCTTAGCCGTTTCGTGCAATCTTTAAGTCTAGATTTGAGTTCAGGAGATCTGTGTGATTGCCACTCTCTTCGAATTTTCCTTTTTTCAATCAAGAGCAGCTCGACATCTACAAAGTAAATTTGATTGTATCTAGTTGATTGTCGGGTTACATTTGCATGTTTGGCAGCTGATTTAAAGATTTGATCAAAATTAATGAGACTTTGATCCACGTCTTCTGGTGTTCTTAGCGGTATATTTTCCTAACCAATTAATGCTTGTACTAGTTGTTGGTGACACAATATTTTGCTGGTTCTATATATAGACAATAGTGAGTGAATGATCTGAGGATAAATCAAATGACGCTTCAACTTTAAGCATTTTTCTTGGAATCATGGAATCACGCCAAAATCAATAACATCCGGTATTTTTTGCCGATCAGTAGGCCAATAGGTGGTTGTCCACTCGATATCTCATTCAGACGTATTTTTGAAATTGTATCAAACAGAACGCGACCTTTTTGGGCGTGGTCCCCAAAATGTATGTTTAGCGTTGTAGTCGCCTGATGCTATGAAACAGGTACCTATTGATTTGAAGAAGTCGCTATACTGACTATCTGATACTTGAAATCTAGGAGGTGAATAAATTGAAGAAATAACAAGGTTTTGATGAAATTCTTCAAGGCAGATATTTGTTGCTTGAAGGTAATCCTCACAAAAATCACACAGTAAATAATGTTTGATTCTGGCCTTTATAAGTATTGCCGATCCACCACGTGCTCGTCCGCGAGGGTCCTTGGTATCATATAATACATACCCATTAATTTTAAAAAAGGTATTTGTTGTTAAGTGAGTCTCTGAAATCAGCATGACATCAATTTGTCGATTACTAAGAAAGTACTCGAGTTCATTTTTGTGTTGGCGTAAGCCGTTTGCGTTCCAGAAACATATTTTTAAACAGTAATGTATCGATTCTTGCTTCGAGACGATTGTAGTTACCGGACGGTGTTTGTTCTTTAGTTTCTGGGTGCAAATTTGGGGTTGAATTTTTTGTAGGTGCCGCTTTGTGTGCTGAAATATTATTGGATTTTAACATATCCGCGTATGAAACATGTTTGGTTGTGGGTTGAGCTAACTGAGGGTAATGAGCATTTGCTTGGTATTGTGGCTGCCTATCAGGAGTATTTAATTTCTGAGTTGACTTCCTTACCATAGAAAAAACTGACCAGGCTCTGTAGTTAGCAGTATGATTTCCACCGCAATTGCTACATTTTTTAACCTTCGAATCATCCCCTTGTTTGTCGCATTGGGCGGAACAATGTAGGACTCCACACACAACGAAAACCGGAGGCAACTTGCAGTAAGCCCTTGTATGGCCGTATTCTTGGCAATTTACTCTACACTTATCCTGCGGTGTAACAGGTATTTTAGATTATAAATGGGGTGCGTTTCGTTCTTCTTCAATCTAATATCCCCAGGTTCGAGTTCAACGCGAAACAGAGGTTGAGGGACACGCTCTCGATTTCTGAGATTGTCAACGCTTTTAACCTTAAGTCCTGCTTTTTAGAGGCCAGCTTTTATATGCACTGGATTAACATATGAGTCTACAGCTTTGATAATAACTTGTAGGTCTTTGTTACTCTTCAGCTGATATGTATAAAAGTTCTTTTTGCAGCTTTCAAACTCCTTTACTGCTTTACGATAACTACTTTCATCTATACATTGAATTTTAGTTTAGTCAATGTTACCACGCTTGATAGGAATTACATAGAATGAGTTTTCCCCGATAACTGAAATTAACTTATTTATTAATTTATTTCAATTTTTTTCCCTTAAAAAAATTGGTGGTGGTTTAAACGACTTGGGTGCCGTTTTTGTTTCGCTTGTTTCGCTATCTAAAATAGCAAAACGATTATGGGAATTTATTCCGTTAGAGTCCTTGTCTTTTTGTACTTTAGCCATTGGTGCAATATGCGAAGATTTAGGGCTTCGACCTCTTTTCAATACAGTTGTGTATCTGTCCATTCCCACTTGCGTCTTGGGTTTTTCTACACTATCCATATTAGTTTAGGTAACACTGTGTTCAGAAGGCGACTTGTTTGTAGTTATTTATTTTATTGTCATCGCTTAGCAAAAGCGATGAACAAGATTGGGCACGTGTAACTGACATAGCATTTACACACAAATTATTTTCAGTTTTTATTTAATCCAACATTGTCAACATTTTTGTTGCTTAAATTAAAGAGGCTCAATAGCCGTTATTGTTTTTGTTTTATTTTTAAAGTAGCAATTCAATATGCCGTTGTAAAAAATAAAGAAAAGGAAACTGAAAAAAAAAATTTTACAAACAACTTTGTTGTTGTATTAAAACAGGTTTGTTGTTTTGTTTTTGTTTAAAATTATTCACACAATGTATGTTTTGGTTTTTGTTAATGCGAGCTTAAAAAAATCGCGTCCGCACTTATCAACGCCAAAAACAGAACTTGAAAAAATTTTCTTTGAAACATTTTCTTTATGTTGTAATAATTCCTTGAATATATTAACGAAGTTTTGATAATATTCGTCAATGCAGATGATTCTTGCTTGAAGGTACTCCTCACAAAAATCACACAGTTGATAATGGTTAATTCGAGCCTTTATTATTACTGCTGAACCACCATATACTCTGCCACAGGTGTCTTTAGTGTCATATAACATATAGCAATTGATTTTAAAAAAGCTATTTGTTGTTAAATGAGTCTCTATCATGACATCAATTTGTTGATTCTACAGGAAGTATTCGAGTTCATTTTTGTGTTGACGTAAGCTGTTCATGGTTTGTTAAGTACCGCCTGCAACATCATAGATTGCATGCGTACCAATTTCTTGCATCATGCTGCTCATAAAACTGTTTAACGAATGCACTAATGTCTCGATGCTGGCTTCCAGACGATTATAGTTACCCATCTGGTAACTATATTTATACTAAATATATTTATACTAAATATATTTATATGAAATACCATCGTATTTAATCTTTAGGTTCTCGGTGTAATTTTATAGTAGAATTACTTGTCGGTGTCACTTTTTTACTGAAATATGATTGGTTTTTAGCATATCCGCGTATGAAACATGTTAGGTTATTGGTTGGGCTAACTGAGGATAATAAGCAGTTGCTCGATATTGTGGTTGCTTAGGATTATTTAACTTTTGAGTCGACTTCCTTATAAATAAAAAAGCTGGACAGCCTCTGTAGTTAGCAATGTGATCTCCACCGCAATTGCTACATTTTTTAACTTTCTAGTCATCCCTTGCTTTGTCGCATTTGGCGGAACAATGTAGCTCACAACACACAACACAAACCGAAGGAAACTTTCAGTAAGCCCTAATATGGCCATATTTTTGGCAATTTAGACACTGGACGGGTCCTGATCGCTTATGCGGTTCCTTTATGCTTATTTTGCGGTCTCACAGATATTTCAGATAATAAATGGATGAGTCTCGTTCTTCTTCAATCCAATATCTCCAGATTCCAGTTCAACGCGAAATAGTGGTTGGGGGACACGATTTCTGAGATTATCTGCACTTTTTATCTTAAATCCCGCTTTTCGGAGGCCAGTCTTATTTCATATGGATCAACATGTGAGTCTTTAATAACTACCTGTACACCTTTGCTACTCTTCAGCTGGTAGGTATGAGCATGCCTCCTTTACTGCTTTCCGATAACTTCTTTCATCGATAAATTGTATTTTTGTTAATGTTTCCGCTTTTGATAGGAATTACATCAAACCAGTTCCTCCCAATAACTGAAATTAACTTCTTTATTAAGTCGTTCGAATTTTTCTCTCTTAAATAAATTGGAGGTGTTTGAATGACTTGGGTACCATTTAAGGTTCACTTCTTTCGCTATATAAGATAGCAAAACGATTTTGAGAACTAATTCCGTTAGTCCTTATCTTTATGTACTTTAGACATTTTTGCCAACTGCGAAGATTTAGGGCTCGACCTCTTTTCAATACAGTTACATATGTATCTGTCCATTTCCACTTGCGTCTTGAGTTTTTCTACTCTATCCATATTAGTTTTGGTAATACTGTGTTCAGATGGCGACTTATATATATTTATTTTATTTACATCAATTAACAAAAGCGATGAGCAAGATTGGGTACAAATAACTGGCGTAGCAATTATACACGAATTGTTTCCAGTTTTTTTATTTTTATTTATTTCAATATTGTCCAGAGTTTTTTGACTTAAATAAAAAGGCTCATTAGCCCATATTGTTTTTGTTTTATTTTCAAAGTAGAAAAGCAATAATGCCGTTGTTAACAAAGAACGAGAACAAAAATTACAGACAACCTTGTTATTGTATTAAAACAAAAATTATTCACACAATGTACGTTTTTGTTTTTTGTTGATTACGAGTTTAAAAAAAAATCGCGTCTGCACTTATCAACACCAAAACAGAAACTGAAATAAAATAAACAAATATTTTAAAGACTACATGCTAAAACATAGCAGTAGCAGTGTTGCCAAAAAATTTACCTATAACTTCTTCTAAAAAATCTGCAAAATCTGGATAAATTTTTTAAATCGGCAAAAGATCTGGTAACATAAAAAAACACATAAATATGAGGTTTTTATGAATTGCTTTTATAAATAAACATCATTTATTAATATTCAACAGAAAAACAAAAGTATGTTTAAACTTTAAATAAATACATTATTTAAGACCACCACAAAAAATCAAAGAATTCAACGGCCGTAATATTTTTTTTTAACACAATACTACCTGCGAAGCTTCCAAAGTCTTTGGCGGGAATCGAACTCGCAACCCTCAGACTGGTATACTATCATAGAGTGCCTCGATTGGAGTAATGAAAAAATTGGGTTTATTTAATTTTAGAAAGTCTTTACTATATAAAATTTCTGCTATTGACTTCTTGTTTGGTTTTATTATGACTAACTTTTCATCGCACCCTAAATACACAAGGTCACAACTCAAAATACAAAAAATTTCAGGAAAGACAAAAACTGTTTATAGAAAAATGATTGTAATATTTAAAGAAAATATTTTTCCATTATGAAAAAATTCAATATTAAAGAAGGTTCTGCTATACTTTTTTCAATTTTATATTATGTTTACGAAAATAAAAAAAAAATATATATTTATGACTAAAAATAATTCTCTGTAGTTCATCGTGCAGAAGCAACATACTTAACATAAAACTATACATAACTGTATTTTTACAGTTAAAGAAGATAGTGATGTGAAAGAAATTTTTGCAGTAGTTAGAGATACATATGTATGTACTCTGAATTAATTTATGGAAAAAAGTTAGTTTTGGAAAATTTTAAGTTGTGACCCTTTTCTATTTAGGGTGCGACATGTTCAATTACTTGAATGCCATAACTTAAATTGCCTAACATTATTTTAGTTGTATATTCTACGTTTTCCACTAAAAAAATTTTTTTGATGGTTCGTATAAATCTACTGAACAGTTTACAATGCCTTCGAATCAAAGGTAATGAGATTTGCATGGATACAACATGTTCTAAAGGTGAAGTTTTAACGTCTGAAGAATTTTTATTCAACGATAATCTGCAAATTTCACCTAGCTAAATTTACGATGAAAAATCTGCAACAGTGAGCAGTAGGCAAACGAATGAAATACTATTGTATAAGTCAAATAAGTTTCAAGCTAAAGAAATTCTGGGTCCCATTTGGGAAACTAAAATAAACTAAGAAGAAAAAGTAGTTAGCAATGCTCAATTGAAAGTACTAAATCCAAACCAATAAAAATTATTATTACTGTACTGATTCAGAAATACATTATGTCGGTATCAAATACAAATACAAAATAAGCCTAAATTATATTTATATACATACTTATATTTAAATTAATGTTTTGGGTATAGTTTCATCAAAATTCAAATACCGATTTTCGGATTTTTTTTAATTCAATAGTTTTCGAGTTATGCTAGTTAGGTTTCTACCTCCTACATTTTTGACATAGGCACAGATCAATAATCATATTCATATTATTTATTTTATTTATTGTATCGTCGTTATCTTTGAATTAACAATTACTTATGTATATCTAAGTATTGTTGTTAGTCTAAATTTTAGACTCTAAAAATAAAAAGTAAATTAAAAAAATAAAAAATATATATTAAAGTCCAGCTAGCGCTAGACAAAACCAGCTATTGCTGTTACGATTTTCTTCTTATTCGAACGTAACCACGATCGTTCAGGATACTTTCACTGCTTTTAACTTCATGCTTTGCCGTAAGCAGGTTTGTAAGGGAACATTTGTTCGAGATGTCCCACATAGTAACATTTTCTTTTAAGCGATTATATACAGTCAGAGACTAAATTTTAAATACACCACAAAAATAGAGTGCTTAAAGAAAAATTTCAGCGTTTCAGAAAAACTTATTATAATAAATAATGAAAACCAATAACAGAAAATATAGACTTTACTACAAACATAACGGTAATTGAAATACAATTATATTTACATCTTTGAATGTTATTACATTTTTGAAATAATTCATAAAAGAAAAACTTTTCAGTACTTTGTTGGACCGCCATGACCATCGAGCGGCGTGGCATAAAAAGTACCAAGCTTTGTGTTTAAGAAGGCAATATTTTTGACCAGATTTTTTTAAAAGCTACTTTTAGCGACTCTTTGCTCGTTCTTAAAGTTTTTACTAACTTCCCCTTCATTAAATCCCAAACGTGCTCAATTAGGTTTAAGTCTGGTGATTAAGGTGGGCTATGGAGCTGTCTGAGCATAATAAAGCAAACACTCTTTAATAGAAAGTGCGGTGAGTTCAAAATGGGAAGCTGTATTTTAATTATAGACCTATGGTTTCTTGGGAAAATCTTCTTAGAATTCCTCGTAGATTACGATTTTGACAACCGCTTGTTCAAGAAAAAAATTTATCCACTCTAATGTACATACTTATGTACATATATACATGCCAGAGACCTGCATGATTGCGATTCAAACTGCAACATTTTACATTTTCTAAAATGAGTATTGAGCTAGCACTTAACATAAAAAATAATGCAATTAATGCATTATTCATATCAATGAGACTGTTGTTAACATATGCTTGTCACTGCTTGCAATTTCTGTTTATTTCTGAATTTATATTACATACATATATATACGAGTAGGAGAATCTAGGCCTTCAATTATTTATTAATTAATAATTTAATTTTAAAATGTAGAGATTGGTTTTTTTATTTTATTATATAAATATTTACATATGTATATATAGTATACGTATTGATAAGAAACGAAAGTTAATAAAAAATAAAAAAAAAATTAAGTAAAAAATTAAAAAATTCGTCTGTTGAACCGTGTTCAACCTAGTTTAACTAAGTATATTTTTCTTATAGCGCTTTTTCTAAATTTCTCTTAAATTTTCATATATTTTTCTCCTGAAGAGAAACCTTTTTATTTTGCTTAATGCTCAAGAGGAGCTTAATGTTAAATTTGTAGTTTTACTTTTTTTCTCATTCTCACATTATAAAAACTTGAAGTTCCTTTAATTCTAACAAGTAGTAATAGTTGAACCGCCAAAGAAAGGCTATAATAAATTGATTAAATATAATATTAAAATAAATTACCTTTTTTCACAAAGCTAAAGGAGCTTTGTGACTCAACATTTTGGAGCTTCGAGGAGTCCTAGAAAGGCTAGGACTGGATTAAATTAGTGACATCCAAGTCCCCTAATAGCAATTAGTAGACATAGCAATTTGTCATTTGCTTTCCCTAAGCAAACTCGAGACAAGGAGTCTTATCAGCAAGAAGCCTCATAACCAAGAAGTTGAACCAACAAGGATTCTCAAAATTAAGGATTATCATAATCAAGCAATAGTACCTACTTCATCCCTGGAAGAATATTGGCACAAAAATCATCAAAGGAAAATAGGTATGTACTGTGTTAATTAGCTTTTTTGTGCAACAAGAAAAATTTCTCTAAAAAAGACTTAAATACAAGTCAAAAATATTATGCGAAAGTAGAAAATAATAAAAGCCAAAAGCAAAAAAAAATTAACAAATCTCTATATCAAAAATTCCTAAAGCCAAAAACACTTTTCAAAAATAAATTCTCTATCAACAAAAATAACTTTGAATAACTTTAAAATTCCACAAGAATAAAGCGGTAAATTCATCGAATGCCCAAAAACAAAAAGTTGTAATTGTCATCTACATTACGATTTAAACAGGTTGCATTTCGTTCCCACACGTCCCTATTTATTCCTGTAAATAAACACATAGACTCCAAGCAGAAACAAAAGGAAATTGAAATTTTAAGTCATATAAGCCGCCGCAGTAAACTCATCGAAAATAAAATAAAAATAATTAAAATTAAATATTTATAAAAAGTGATTTTCTTCTTGTAATATTCTGCTGATTTATAACAATAACAATAAAGAATTTAATAACAAAGAAAAATTCGTGTGTGTGTTTTCAAAAAAATTATTAAAAGCAGCTACATTATTTGAAGACAAAAAGAATTCACAAATTGAATGCCGTTAAATCACAGCAACAAAATACAAGGAGTTCCATCAGCAGTGACGTCACATATATTTCTTTAACAAAAGTAAGGGGTTCCCATACGGAAAAGAATTCGGTCAGCGGGAAAAAATTTTCATCATGAGTTGGTGAATGTGATCGTACTTTTTATCATTTTTATATCCTAAATAATAATGTGATGAATATTTAAATGACAATAAGGAGTGTTTTATAATAATTGAAAGTACAGTGTCCCACAGTGAAAATCGTCCGCTAAAAAATAAATTAATTTAATTATTAGCATAGGCAGTGGTTCACAACCGTAAAATAAATTTATTTAAGGGGTTGAAAATACAGTGGCTCACAGTTAATTTCGTCCACCATAGAATAAATTAAATTTTGGAGCCCATTTCATGGAGTCGTTTAATATAATAAAATATACATTCTTCAAGGCTAATTAAAATAACGTGTTTTGAGTTAATTCGTTATTCTATTCGTTAAAAATAAATAGAAATGGCTTCTAAGAGGAAGTGCAAGTTTGACCTACACCAATTATCGGCATTTTGTAAAAATTTTGAGAGCATTTCAACCGATCAATACACAAATGCATTGCCTAATGTGCATCAAGAAGATTTAGAGAGGTTATGGACAAACTTCATCCAGTCTTATGAGAATTACATAATAGGGGATGAAAGGCTTCAGGAGAAAGACAATAAAGATGAAATTAGCCTACGATATGGAGAGGTGTGCAGTTTATATCGTAAAACTAAAGCTAATATATTGGAGCATGTTACAAATACAACTTCTCAACCTACAACAATTAGACGATCGGGTTTAAGACTACCACCAGTAGAAAATTTTAATTTTGAAGGAGGTTACTCCAAGTGGCCGATCTTTCGAGATATATCCCACGCTGTGGTTGAAAAAGAATCTTCAGTAGATCCAGCAGAAAAATTGTATTATCTACGAAGTAAACTTAGTGGAGAAGCATTACAAGTAATTAAAGATTTTGATCTAGTGGGTGATAATTTTGAGCTAGCCTGGGAGGCACTGAAAAATAGATTTGACAATAAAAGGTATTTAGTAAATGATCAAATGAAGAAGATATACAGTATTCAATCATCTTAAGTAGAAACGCTTAACTCTATAAGGGCGATTCAAAATGCGGTAATTGATTGTTTATCAATTTTAAATACATAAGAAGTGAAAATCTTGGATGATGATCCATTTCTAATGCATCTTCCCTCAAGCGAAATTAATACTTTTTCGATCTCAGCGTCTACCTCAGAAAATATGATTCTTCATGAACAAATAAAAATGTTTTGGGATATTGAAAAAGTCGAAAGGAATGTTTCGATATCAGAATCTTATCAAATTGTGAGAATTTTTATAAAGAATCAACAATTAGACAATCGGATGGTCGTTATATGGTACGACTCCCCTTTAAGGAAGAATATCCGAGTGATATAGTTTTGACAACAAAAGTACGAGTGGTATTTAATGCCTCGAAAAAAAACTGGAAGTGGATTCTCCTTAAATGATGTCCTCCATCAAGGTCCTGCCTTACAAACCGATTTGCTGGAAATTGTACTAAAGTGGCGCAATATGTATTCACAAGAGATATTCAAAAGATGTACCGACAGATATTGGTGCATGAAGATGACCGCCGATATCAACAAATTTTATTTCAAAGCAAAGAAGACAATTTTGTGACGCCGTACCAGTTAAAAACTGTGCGCCTTTTTTGGCAATACGTACTCTTTTACGACTTAGCGAAGGTTGTCAAGGTCAATATTCAAGTGCATCAATGATTTTGAAAGAAGAAGCCTACGTTGACGATATTCTGTCAGGAGGACACTCTATAGAAGAGACAATCGCAAAATAAAATGATATCAAAGATGTTCTAAATTCTGCCGGCTTCCCTTGAAGCAAATGACGGCAAATAACAAATGTCTTCTGGAAAATTTGGCCCGGTAGGATCTTCCTGATAAAAAATTTTTAAAGTTGGATAGTACCAGTACTATTAAAACCTTGGGGATTCGCTGAAACGCGATGTCAGACTCATTTTATTATGATGTAAAGCCCATGCCAACATTAAACTCAGCCACTAAAAGCCAGATTTTATCTGTAATTGCAAAATTATTTGACCCACTAGGTTGGCTAAGTCCAATTATTGTAGTTGCCAAAACGTTTATGCAACAACTTTGGGAATGTAAATCTGATTGGGATGAAGCAATCCCATCCCATCATCAAATCTATTAGTAAAATGGAACCAATTTATAAAAGATCTACTTCTGATTTCTAACTTGAAAATTCCGAGATGGATACAATTTTTACCGCTGTATCACATTCAAATACACGGATTCTGTGACTCGTCGGAGATTGCATATTATGATTGTGCACTTTATATGCGAGTTACTACCCCAGAAGGAGAGGTTTTCTGTAATTTGCTAGTTGCAAAAACAAAAGTCGCACCTATAAAGAAGTTAACTATACCAAAGCTTGAACTATGTGGAGCTTTGTTACTTGAAAAATTGGAGCGCGAAGTTCCCCCATGAACTTTTTCTGTGCACAGATTCTTCAATTGTCCTTGACTGGCTGCAGAAATCGCCTCAGTCGTTGAAACCATTCGTTGCGAATAGAGTTTCGCAAATAAATAACATGGTTAACAATAGTTACTGGAGACACGTAAAGAGTGAAGACAATCCAGCTGATATAGGCTCTCGAGGATGCACCCCGCAAGACCTCATTAGGAGAAATTGGTATGGGCCCTCTTGGCTTACTCATCCAATAGACACGTGGCCAAAACCACGAACATTTAATCCAACGGAATTGGAAACTAAAAGATCTTCAAGCTTTCACCTTAAAGCTGTAACAAAAGAGGTAAAGTCAACTGAAGAAATCGAAACAGTTGAGATTTTTATTAATTTTTCTTCTTTCCCTCGAGCGTTACGAGTTATTTCATATATTATTCGTTTTATTAACATAATTCGAAAACAATCAATTCCTCAAGAATCATTTATAACGACAGAAGAAATACGGAACACCAAAACACGTTTAATTATGATCTCTCAGCAAAGATACTTCCCAAAAAGATAGAAGGTCTTCACAACAAACTCCCATTATGACGAAAAAGCAGACTTCTAACCGTTACACCATTCCTTGACAAAGATAATCTACTTCGTGTTGGAGGTAGATTACATAACTCTGGTTTGAGCTATGATGAAAGGCATCCTCGAATCATACCAGAAAAATCTCGTTTCGCAAATCTTCTTCTGAACTACACTCATTAAATTCCACTTCATGGCGAGCACCACATCATGCTTCGTACCCTAAGGCACGAAATAGTGAAAGGGTACGTGGCAGTTTTCGTATGCTTTTGTACCAAAGCGGTACATTTAGAAGTATGTAGCGATTTATCAACCGAATGTTTTTTGGCATGCTTTGACAGGTTTACGGGAAGAAGAGGTCTCCCAAAGACCATGTTTTCTGATAATGGTCGAAATTTCTTAGGTGCTATTCTCAAGTTGCTTAAAAATCATAATATATTCTTAAAAACAACAGTAAAGGCTTTGGTTGCGAAATACAGTACCCATGGGTTTGCTTGGTCATTTATTCCTCCGTATGCGACCCACATGGGCGGGCTGTGGGAAGCTGCAGTAAAAAGCATGAAGTCACATCTAAAAAAGGTGGCAAATAACCTTAACTTTACTTTTGAAGAATTTTCAACACTCATCATTCGAATTGAAACAGTTTTAAATTCAAGGCCGTTATCTCCACTGACCCAAATGAACTTCTGCCACTGACTGCTGGTCACTTATTGAGAGGAGCCCCACTTACCGCAACGCCTGAGAATCTAGAAAAATCAAAAGTTCACCGCCTTACTTTTATTAAACGTTGGGAACGCCTCAAGGCAATACAACATATTTTCGCCCAACGTTGGAAGAACGAGTACGTAACAGAACTCCAGCGTAGGTTCAAGTGGAAAATCGAAAGAAACAACATCCAAGAGGATGCTTTCGTCTTTTTGCCCAATTCTACTCAACAAGGCTCGCTGCCATTTGTGCTTACGCAACAATCAACTGAAGTACTGTCACACGTTTCAAGCAATGAATACTGACAAAAGACACCAATTCATTTCAAAAATTAATTACTGCCTGAATTGCTTGGCGGTAACACATAATCGTTTTTGGTGTGAGTTTAACAACAGATGCCAAATATGTGGTCATCTGCACCACACAATGGTTCACAGACCCCGAGAAGAAGTTAATTCCTCATTGGCAGTAGAGAAACTACCAGGCAAGTGGAATGGTTGCCACAGCAAACAACATGCCGCCCGGGAGGATGTTGAACCGTGTTCAACCTAGTTTAACTAAGTATATTTTTCTTATAGTGCTTTTTCTAAATTTCTCTTAAATTTTCATATATTTTTCTCCTGAGGAAAAACCTTTTTTATTTTGCTTAATGCTCAAGAGCAGCTTAATGTTAAATTTGTAGTTTTACTTTTTTCTCATTCTCACATTATAAAAACTTGAAGTTCCTTTAATTCTAACAAGTAGTAATAGTTGAACCGCCAAAAACAGGCTATTATAAATTGATTAAATATAATATTAAAATCAAGTGCCTTTTTTTCACAAAGCTAAAGGAGCTTTATGACTCAACATCGTCAATATATGAATAAATAAATATATGTATATACATATATATACACTATATATAAACTTATTATAAAAGTAACAAAATTTAATAATGTAAAAAAGTAAATTAAATTATCTATTAGTCATATTTATAAACTGAATTCAAGAAAAGTAAATTATTTACAGTTTTCGGCCAACGCGGTTACGATTTTCTGTTATGATGTTACCTGCAGCTGAAAACGCGCGCTTGAAAGCCGCACTACTTGCAGGAACACTTAGCATTTGTTGTGCAAGTTTGAGTTATTTTTATAAAATATATACCTGCTGAAACAAATAATTTTAGGGCAATTTTTGAATTATTTTCATAATTATATATTGTAAACAATTACATTTATTGTTACAATACAATTATTGTAACAATAAACTACGCGATACGATACGTATCTTTGTTTTTTTTTAATAAAAGCTTAGAAGTGTGAAACTTGGTCAAGACCAAGTTTCTTTAAATCTTATATAGTTATATTTTTTATTTTATTGGTTGTTTTTTATGTTTATTATTATTTTAATTTCATTAAAACTAAAATAATGCAAAACATAAAAATTTGTTATTCATCTTCATTTTATAACCCTTTTTTACGTTTTAATACCTAAATGGTGTATAAAAATATGCAAAATAGTTTTTTTCTTATTAAAGTTAAAATTTCATTCGTTTCGGGCATTTAAGGTCTTAAATGTTTAAAAAATGTAAATAAAAAACTATTATTTCATTTTTGTATCCAACGTTTCGCTGGTATTTTCCAGCTTTATCAGGGATAATTTTATAAAATCTGGCAACGATATAGAAAATGTAAACACACAAATATATTCGTACATAAAAAACGATTTATTTAATTTTTGCACTAATTCATTGTATTTTGCACATATTTTTGAGGTCATAAAAAAAGGAACGAAAAATTATAGTAAGTAAAACTAAAAAACCAAAAAGTAGTAAAAACTTAAAAAAACACATTCTAAACTTAAAAAAAATAACAAATAAAAAATGTTAAATATCACTTTGAGCAAGAGTCACAAAGCTCAACTTTGAGCTCTCCGCAGATTGGTTTATCGCATTTATCACATTTTGATTTTGTCATTCGGCGTTTTTGGTAAGGTATGATCTGCACATACTTCGTTTGTTTTATTTTTTGCCTTTTCCTACCATCTTTTGCCAAAAAGTACGCAAATAAGGCAATAGAGTTCTGGATGAATGTAATTTTTGCTGATGAAAGCAAATATAATTTTTTTGGATGTGATGGTAAAGTTCTAGTATATCGAAAACCAAATACAGAGTTGGAGTAATTTATCATTCATTGATGGAATTATGGATCATTTGAAATACATTGACCTTTTGAAAGAAAGCGCAGAAATATTAGGACTTTCAGGCAAATTTAAGTTTTATTAAGATAATGATCCAAAACATTCTGCTATGAATACAAAGTACAACTGCCCGGAAGTAATAAAAACGACGCCACAATTTCCAGATCTTAACCCGATTGAACACCTTTGGGGTCATCTGGAAAAATTTTGATATCTCGCAAGTTTACATATAAAAACCAGATGAAGGAAATTCTGCACGACGAATGGTATAAAAATAATCCAGGATACACAATGTCATACACAAAGTCTATGCCTGAACGTTTAAAAGAGGTTATACGACGCAAAGGAAGAGCAACTCGTTACTAGAATATCAATGAGTTTAATTTTAAAATAATTTTTGTTATGTCGAATACTTTTTTGTTTCTGTTTTTAGCTTAAGTTGTAAATATTATGTCTTTTTGTATTAGTAGTTGTAAAGATCTCATGGTTTTTATTGAATTATATTCTTTGTTCCTCAGTAAATAAAATTGTATGTCAATTTTGACACTAAACAAAATCTAATTTATTTTTACTGAAAAACAAATAAAATTTTATCTCTCAAAAACTTTTTTTGACCGCTGTACATTCGAAAGAATGATCTTCCTCTAAACGCCAGGAATTGTTCATCTATGGTTAAATAAGTACCCGGAGTATAGTTTCCAATACATTTTTGTATAAACAAATCCCAAATTGTCCTTATTGGAGCAAATTTGTCAGAACTTCTTTGGAGACGTTGCGATTTGTCATGAAATCGCAAACGTGTTTGTAAAAACAGAAAACGATCTTTACTCATAGTTGCTACATACCGTAAATCAGAATATGTGCTATCAAAGAGTTCTCTAGCGCTGAGGTGATTATCCTTTCTCGCAGCTGAGAGGACCAATAATCCATTAAGAGCTCCTATTTCCTTTTCGTTTGTTGCTCTAGTTGTTGCTGTAGCAGGCATGGTATTATCTTGTCTTAAATTTATTTCGGCATTTTTCCATCCATCTATCCAAATATGCAAAAAAGCTCGATTAAAAAAAAAACGAGTTAGGACCTTTCTATATTAATGTACATACAAAGTTAAACAAGGTAAATTACCAAAGGTAAAAAATTAAAAAGGCATAAATAAACTTTATCAGTTGCAAAATTTCTCTTACATTTGCCTAAAATTGCAAAAAGTGAAAAAACAACAAAAAACCAATAAGAAAATCCTTGAAAACTGTTATATTTTCAAGTTCATTGACCTATTTAATCTCTTTGAAAAAAAAAATCATAAGTAAATAGGAGAGTGTTAAATTTTGTCAAAAAACCACCACCATTCCTATAATAATACAGCAGAAACAAAGCAGAGGATAAACATCGAACATACACACATACTCTGAATATTGAAGATCATTAACAAAAACCGGACAGTGGGTTATGTTAATAAGAAATTGCTACAAAATAAAAAATATATTAATTAGTTCAACAATTTTAATGAAATTTAAATAAGTTTAAATTTCTTGTGCTCTTTGGAAAAATAAAAAATAACGAACGAAGTAGTGAGTGTGTTTGTGATAAATTGTGGAAAAAATATTAAAATAAAAATAAGTTTTGTTACAAACGGAAATATTTAAGAGAATTTATCAACGCTCAAAAGGAAATATATATTGGTTTTTTTCATCAAATGGTGTGTTTGTTATAGGTCTTCAGCGACTGCGCAACCAGATATGCTTGCAGCAAAGAATTAAAGAGAAATTACATGCATGAAAAATACGATTTAAATTTATTTCTCTTTGTGATTGGCAATTTGGTATACTGTTAATATAATTTGTTTAATTGTTAAAAGTAGACTTCCCATGTAGATGTCTTAACTTGGTTGTTAAAACATTTAGTATAAGAGCTATTTTATATAATGACAATGTCGTTGTTGTTTTATTTTAGTTTATAAGTTTTATTTTCGAACAGCGTCATCTGTTGTTCAATAGGAATTTTATTATTATTATTATATTTGTTAAATTTTTCCTTTTTGATGGCACTAAACGCTTGTTGATTATTAGATCCTTCGAGTTCTTCATTACTTCTACGCTCAGCTTCTTCCAAAAGTTTGAGTTTAAGTACAGAAAGTAAAGGTAATAATCTTTTGAAAGACTTTAAAGCAATATTATTACCAGCAACTCTTCTTGTAATTGAATACCTACTTCATTTAATTTTTAAGCTATATTCATATTTGAGCCGTTGAAGAAAAAAGATTTAAAATTGAACAGAATGATCATTACTATGCTCTTTATAAATACAAATATATAAAACTAAAAATAAAATAGAGTGTAAATTGATGTATATGACCAAAGTTAGCCGCTATAGACAGACGGTTAAAATTTACAAAGAATCTCTTATTGCTAAGTCCGCTATAACAAGTATAAAATTTTAATTTTTTAATTAAAGTGGATCTCAATATTTGATTTAATTTGATGCATATGGTCAAACTTTTGAACCGTTATAGACAGACATTTAAAATTTACAAATATACATATGTCACCTATGGGGAAATCCTTTAACAATTATATTCATTACACTTCTTTTTATTGCGAATTTATGTATGTATGTACACTCCAAGTATTTGTCTAAAATATTTTAAAAGATAACCTATATACATATAAAAACAATCTATAAATCTGCTGTATTATTGACGTAGTAGTACACCCTCTGTTAGAATTTTAATGTATGAATGCAATGCAGGCTTTTTAACCTTTTAAATCATTCGTATTATTTTCAACTAAAAATTAATTTCGTGAAGCAAATAAAACATTACAAAAATGTGTTACGGATTAAATTTAAATGTGATAAGATACAATTGTTTAGAGAAAAATTATCAGAAGATAACAAGTATTTATGTATTTAAAATTATATGAGTAGATTTCAATCAGCTAAAAAAGATCAATGCAATATTGTTATTTTTAATTTTATATACCATTATAATGTACTGCAAAGTTTTTCAAAAATTGTTATTTTAACCAGTAAGTATCAATCTAAAAACATAAAAATGTATTTGCTTAAAGGTTTTATTAGGAGCTAGATTTTAAAGGAATCTATAAATTTGAAATGCTTTTAAATATTTGTAAAGCCTTTTTCAACTATTAATATTTTAATAAAAAGTAAAAATTAGTTAAATAAAAATTAATAGGTCGATTATGGATGGCAACCAAACCTCAGTTGCGTTGTCAGTTGTACTAAAACTGAAGAGAAAGTTTATTTTTCATCTCATACAGACAACGTAAGTATCATGGCTCCCTTTCTGCGTTGCTCACGTCAATCCACATATCTGCAATGCAACAAAGGAATAACGATGATACGAATTTTTATAGACACATATTTTATCAGAACCTGGCCTCAGCTTTACTACTTTTGATGAAAATGATCGAAAAATCTTCTGGAATGAAACTTGGTATACCAAAGGGTTCATGTCCAAGAGGGGGTTGTAACTTACAGGAGGATCTATAGGTGGATGAGGAGTATTGTATATTAAAGAGCTGCAAGAATGTTTTGATTTTCTGTCCATTGAGAAAGAAGCGAAAACAGAACTCTAATTGAGAATTCATTTAACGAACGAAACGAATTTTTATTCTATTCGCTGAGAGGCCAGCAATCGAAACGAAACATACACTCTGAATATGCGAATGGAATTTGTGGTTGAAAGCACGATCTACTCTCATCATTCCAATTTTGTATGGAATTATTACATTGATTGTGGTTGATGTTCGTCGTGCAGTTGTATTGAGAATAAAAATAAAGAAAAGTGTTTATGGTATATATACCATTTTCAAATAAAAGAAAATATATAAAGAGAATAATAATAAAGAAAAGTGCTTACTTGATAGTATAATATAAAAAGAAAATAGAGTTTACAAGTGTAAAACAATTTCAAAAAGCTCTATCTCCTCTGAACTAAATGTAAAATTAAATATTTCTCAGATTCTATTTCTTTGATAAGTGTGTGTAAATAGAAAATTAATAACAATTGAAACTACCGGGTAGATCGATACGAAGAGTACTGATGACGGACATAGCTGTCTAGAAAATAAATTCTGCTTTGCTGGCATCTAATTTTTCTTTATCTCTTTATAATGAAGAACTTAAGCCTAAAGAATTAATTTATTAATTCAAAAATAGTTCAAATAAAATTCATATAATAAATAAAATAAGTAAAATACATAAAAAACTAAAATAGTTCTTAAATAAAATAATGATAAAATAATAATAATAATAAAATAATATGTATGTACATATAAATTTCTAAGTGAGGCCAAAATAAATTGTTGTTATTCAATTTCTATTTTAAGGGCTGTGCAGTCGAGCAAGTCAAAATTCAATTTTGTTATTAAAATCTTAGACAGGGACTTCTTCGAGAGCTTAGATCGTAACTTGGTCAAGACTGTAGCAAGTGCACTAAATGCACGTTCTGCAGAAACTTGTGTCGCAGGTACAGCAAGTACTACTTCAGCAAGCTGAATTAATTTGAAGTTCTGTTGAAAAATTTCTTTCCAATATTCTAATACGTTAATATCCATTTGCATTTGTTTTTCACATAAAGCAATAAGTTCAGCTTTTATGTGATAATTTTTGTTTGGTGTTGTGAAATGAGTTTTATTAACGAGTAGGTTAATATGTTGTGCTAGTTTAGAATGTGCGGCATTTGACGTGCTTGGAGTAATATCTAATGAACTCGAATATTCGGAAAAAGCATTACTGTCATTTTCACCTTGCGAATGCGATATTTGATTAATAATAATAATAATAATAATTAATAATAATATCATATATCTTCAATAGGTGATCCTGGAAAACATAAGTTATGTATATTAAACAATTTTTTGGAAACTTATAATCTTAACCTACCATTGCAGTTTGTTTATGGTCGTTGGTAAGTAATGGAGTTTCTTGAAAATTAAATCGTGGATCTAAATATAATGCTGCGACAAAGGCGTCGTGCGCCCGAAGCTTACGTTTTCTTATTATCATTGCTTTATGTAAAGCCTCCGCATGCGAGTTTGTTTGGTATATTAGCGGTATATTTTCCGAACAGTGAGTACTGAGATACTTTCTATATTTCAACCAATTAATGCTTGTACTAGTTGTTGGTGACACAATATTTTGCTGGTTCCATATATAGACAATAGTGAGTGAATGATCTGAGGATAAATCAAATGACGCTTCAACTTTAAGCATATCTCTTGGAATACCCTTAATCACGCCAAAATCAATAACATCCGGTATTTTTTGCCGATCAGTAGGTCAATAGGTGGGTTGTCCACTCGATATCACATTCAGACGCATTTTTGAAATTGTATCAAACAAAACACGACCTTTTTGGGCGTGGTCCCCAAAATGTATGTTTAGCGTTGTAGTCGCCTGATGCTATGAAACAGGGACCTAGTGATTTTAAGAAGTCGCTATACTGACTATCTGATACTTGAAATCTAGGAGGTGAATAAATTGAAGAAATAACAAGGTTTTGATGAAATTCTTCAAGGCAGATATTTTTTGCTTGAAGGTAATCCTCACAAAAATCACACAGTAAATAATGTTTGATTCTGGCCTTTATAAGTATTGCCGATCCACCACATTCTCGTCCGCGAGGGTCCTTGGTATAATATAATATATACCCATTAATTTTAAAAAAGGTATTTGTTGTTAAGTGAGTCTCTGAAATCAGCATGACATCAATTTGTTGATTACTAAGAAAGTACTCGAGTTCATTTTTGTGTTGGCGTAAGCCGTTTGCGTTCCAGACACATATTTTTAAACAGTTCATGGTTTGTTCAGTACCGCATAGATTGCATGCGAACCTTTTCTTGCATCATGCTGCTCAGTGAGCTCATAAAACTGTTTAACGAATGCACTAATGTATCGATTCTTACTTCGAGACGATTGTTGTTACCGGACGGTGTTTGTTCTTTAGCTTCTGGGTGCAAATTTGGGGTTGAATTTTTTGTAGATGCCGCTTTGTGTGCTGAAATATGATTGGATTTTAACATATCCGCGTTTGAAACATGTTTGGTTGTGGGTTGAGCTAACTGAGGGTAATGAGCATTTGCTTGGTATTGTGGCTGCCTAGAAGGAGTATTTAATTTCTGAGTTGACTTCCTTACCATAGAAAAAACTGGACAGCCTCTGTAGTTAGCATTGTGATTTCCACCGCAATTGTTACATTTTTTAACCTTCGAGTCATCCTTTGGTTTGTTGCATTGGGCGGAACAATGAAGCTCTCCACACACAACGCAAACCGGAGGCAACTTGCAGTAAGCCCTGGTATGCCCGTATTCTTGGCAATTTAAACACTGAACGGTTCCTGACCGCTTATATGGTTCCTCTACACTTATTCTGCGGTGTAACAGGTATTTTAGATTATAAATGGGGTGCGTTTCGTTCTTCTTCAATCTAATATCCCCAGGTTCCAGTTTAACGCGAAACAGAGGTTGAGGGACACGCTCTCGATTTCTGAGATTGTCAACGCTTTTAGCCTTAAGTCCTGCTTTTTGGAGGCCAGCTTTTATATGCACTGGATTAACATATGAGTCTACAGCTTTGATAACAACCTGTAGGTCTTTGCTACTCTTCAGCTGATATGTATAAAAGTTCTCTTTGCAGCTTTCAAACTCCTTTACTGCTTTACAATAACTACTTTCATCTATACATTGAATTTTAGTTTAGTCAATGTTACCACGCTTGATAGGAATTACATAGAATGAGTTTTCCCCGATAACTGAAATTATCTTATTTATTAATTTATTTCAATTTTTTTCCCGTAAAAAAATTGGTGGTGGTTTAAACGACTTGGGTGCCGTTTTTGTTTCGCTTGTTTCGCTATCTAAAATAGCAAAACGATTATGGGAATTTATTCCGTTAGAGTCCTTGTCTTTTTGTACTTTAGCCATTGGTGCAATCTGCGAAGATTTAGGGCTTCGACCTCTTTTCAATACAGTTATGTATCTGTCCATTCCCACTTGCGACTTGGGTTTATTAGTTTAGGTAACACGGTGTTCAGAAGGCGACTTGTTTGTAGTTATTTTATTGTCATCGCTTAGCAAAAGCGATGAACAAGATTGGGCACGTGTAACTGACATAGCATTTACACACAAATTTTTTTCAGTTTTTATTTAATTCAACATTGTCAACATTTTTTTTGCTTAAATTAAAGAGGCTCATTAGCCTTTATTGTTTTTGTTTTATTTTTAAAGTAGCAATTCAATATGCCGTTGTAAAAAATAAAGAAAAGGAAACTGAAAAAACTGAAAATTTTACAAACAACTTTGTTGTATTAAAACAGGTTTGTTGTTTTGTTTTTGTTTAAATTATTCACACAATGTATGTTTTTTTTTCGTTAATGCGAGGTTAAAAAAATCGCGTCCGCACTTATCAACGCCAAAAACAGAACTTGAAAAATTGTTCTTTGAAACATTTTCTTTACGTTGTAATAATTCCTTGAATATATTTTAGAAAACTTAGATACATTTTATTTATTGAATTTAAATTGCTTGAAATCAACTTATCGGTGTCAATTTTATCAATGTTTGTAGCAAATGAAAAAATATATTTAATACATCTGTAAAATTCTAATAACAACAGCTTCTAGGGATAACGCGTTTTATTTCTAATAGAAAATAATGTCATATTGGTTGCGCCTGTTCGGACTATTTAACAAATAATTGTGTCAAAGTTTCTATCGATTATGAAAGTTTAAGACAAGCGTAACAACACAACGCCAAAGAATTATTAACAAGTTAATAATAAAATGTTTCTGTAAATTTTTCTTTAACAGTACAATTAAATGATGCAAACTTGAGTGATTTAAAATCGTCAAAATTAGAGTATCAATCGTCCCATCGTCATGTCATTATTAAAACCCGAAAACATCAAAATGACGATAAATCGTCAAATCTGGCAGCTTTGTTAGTTAATTTAGCTGTGCTTATTTTGCTAAAACATCAGTAGTGCAATAAAGGCCTGCACAAATCCATTTGAACACACAATCAAGACATGTCATATTTTTTAAATGGTATACAGAAGTAAAGTCGCGACCAACGAATACTGTTAAATACTGTAGAAATAAAAAACAAATAATTCCCTGTGTGTATTTGAAAAATGTCTTGATTTCTTAATATGTCTTAAATATTTTAAGACGTCTTGATATTTCAAGATATCTTGATATATCAAGACGTCTTGATATTTCAAGACGTGTTAAAACATTTCTAGCGTAAATTGTAGCATTGCAACCACATGTTTATTAGACGATAGTTAAAGAAACACACAAGAGCACAAACACATAAAAAATTTGTTTTTGTTTTTTTTGTGCATGTTGTTTGGTAGTTTTGTTGAATAAAATTCCATTTAGCATTGCACAGTTACTTTACTTTTATATATTTTGCAAATTAAACTAACTAAATTCCAATCATTAATTACGTCAAAATTATTTTAAATAAAATGTTTAAATTTTGATACATTTGTATTTTTTCTGTAATTTTATCTTCGGCATTTAAGTTTGACTCTCTTACGAACATTTTTATTACACAGTGCAACACGGAAAAAAAATAACCATATACGGACACCACTACGTGATAAAAGACCAACAAAGAAAGACCCCTGTCTCCCAGTTTTGCCCAAAGTCCTCCAGGTTTTTTTTAATGGGCCCTCAAAGATGTGGGGCCTCGATGTAATTTTTGTAAAAAAATGATCATTTACTCAAGCTCATATTTTGCAAACTGTTTCATTTTTTTTACCTTTTTTCCCCTGTTCAGGTCCATAGGTAGCAAACCGTTCAAAATTCAAGGAAACAATCAACTACAAAAATGAACCTAAGATCTCAATAAACAAAAAGACTTTGGGCAAAACTGGGAGACAGGGGTCTTTTTTTTTGTCTTTTATGACGTAGTAGTGTCCGTATATGGTTATTTTGCCATGACTTAAAAAAAATACACAGTGTGTTATTTACTGCCCAATTTGAAAACCATATTTTATTATGCGTGATTTGTAGAAGTCGCTATATTGATTTTCTAATATTTGAAATATATTAATGAAGTTTTGATAATATTCGTCAATGCAGATGATTCTCGCTTGAAGGTACTCCTGACAAAAATCACACAGTTGATAATGATTAATTCGAGCCTTTATTAGTATTGCTGAACCACCATATACTCTGCCACAGGTGTCTTTAGTGTCATATAACATATAGAAATTGATTTTAAAAAAACTACTTGTTGTTA
The DNA here is from genome assembly GCA_949628195.1 of Phasia obesa. Taxonomy (NCBI): domain Eukaryota; kingdom Metazoa; phylum Arthropoda; class Insecta; order Diptera; family Tachinidae; genus Phasia; species Phasia obesa. The sequence goes on along the minus strand of OX451215.1, from coordinate 123,366,717 downwards.
AATGAGTCTCTGAGGCTATCATGACATCAATTTGTTGGATCTAGAGGAAGTATTCGAGTTCATTTTTGTGTTGACGTAAGTTGTTCATAGTTTGTTATGTACCGCCTGCAACATCATAGATTGCATGCGTACCAATTTCTGGAATCATGCTGCTCATAAAACTGTTTAACGAATGCACTAATGTCTCGATGCTGGCTTCCAGATGATTATAGTTACCAGATGGTATTTAATCTTTAGGTTCTCGGTGTAATTTTATAGTAGAATTACTTGTCGGTGTGACTTTTTTACTGAAATATGATTGGTTTTTAGCATATCCGCGTATGAAACATGTTGAGTTATTGGTTGGGCTAACTGAGGATAATAAGCAGTTGCTCGATATTGTGGTTTCTTAGAAGTATTTAACTTTTGAGTCGACTTCCTTCTTGGGTTTTTCTACTCTATCCATATTAGTTTTGGTAATACTGTGTTCAGAAGGCGACTTATATTTATTTATTTTATTTTCATCACTTAACAAAAGCGATGAGCAAGATTGGGTACAAATAACTGGCGTAGCAATTAGACACAAATTGTTTCCAGTTTTTTTTCTTTTATTTATTTCAATATTGTCCAGGGTTTTTTGACTTAAATAAAAAGGCTCATTAGCCCCTATTGTTTTTGTTTTATTTTCAAAGTAGAAAAGCAATAATGCCGTTGTTAAAAAAGAACGAGAACAAAAATTACAGACAACCTTGTTGTTGTATTAAAACAAAAATTATTCACACAATGTACATTTTTGTTTTTTGTTGATGTTTGAACTAAAACTTTGTTACTTAGTGTAACTCTCATCATTGCTCTTTTTAATTCTATTTCTTTTCTTTCATTTTATAAGTCAGTCAGTTTCTTGCAGTCGACTCGTGCAGTTACATTGTTATATCCATATTCGTAAAATTAAACTATTTAATATAAGCCGAATAAAAGTGAGCTTTTGTAGAGAACAATTTATGGGTTTTATTTGGAAGATATAGAACGATATAATCAATTTTCTGAACATTTGTGGTCCTTCGAACCGGATAGGTTTATAATCAATTAAAAACAAATTTGTTCTATTGAAAAAATCTGTTGTATGATTTTATCATGAGATAACAAATTGAAAGTGTTATCTACATTGCACATTTGTGTAGTATAGTGAACAAAACAAAAGAAAACCAAAAGAACAGTTTATAGAAATTTTTTAAAATATTGTTAAAAATTTTGCATATTAAAAACATTTTGGTCAGAAAATCATCAAAATTGTTGCTGCTTACGTTTTCTCATCTTTATTGGCTGCTGCTCTGGTTTTCTGCTGCAAACTTTTTCGCTACTTACATTAGGTTCGCTGGATTTAAACTGCTGTTAGTTTAGCTACTGTTAATCTGACTCTCATAACTTCATCGCTGCTATTGTACATTGTTATTTTGCAATAAGTTTTTATCTACGTTTTTCTTTTCTATTTAAACTCTAAAAAAATACAGTAATATCGTGATAGTGATCCAAATAAATTAAAATGAGTGAAGGTCAAGAATCACTTCTCATAAGTCAAGAATTGACATTTTCGCATATAGAAACAGCCTTAACAAAATTCAAAGCACTTTCGAGGGAGGATTGTACCAAGGCCCAAGTGGAAACTCGATTGTCAACCCTTGAAGCTAATTGGAATAAGTTTAAAGGTTATCATGATAAACTGACTCGCACTAGATTAACAGAGGAGATAAAGAAAAATAAATATTTTACTACGGATCTGTATTCGACATGTGAGGAAACATATGTCAATGCCAAATCGCTAATGCGCTAATGAAGATATTCGTGGCAACTCTATTGATAATAGTGTCATGAATCAATCAATAATCAATTCCCCACATGTGCGCTCATTACCGAAAATCACCTTACCAAAGTTTTCAGGAAGTTATCATGATTGGAGACCATTTCATGATTTGTTCACTTCCATGATTCATCTCAGTAGCGAATTATCAGCTGTGGAAAAAATTTATTATCTTAGAAGTAGTCTCAGTGGTAAAGCGTTGCAATGTATTGCCAATATGCCGGTTTCATCAGAAAATTATTCCCCAGCTTGGAATCTTTTGTACGCTCAGTATGAAAATACTCGAATGATAATAAATTCGCATTTAGATGCTATATTTGAACTGCCTCGTCTTCAACGAAAATCATCCGCAGACTTAAAGAATCTTCTATCAGTCGTAAAAGAATCACTTGGTGCCTTGAATGATTTAGGTTCACCAGTACAGCACATGAAGCTTGGGAACTTTGTCGAAGTTCGTCCAAAAGGTCGGCAACATTTTCTGAATTAGAAACTTTTCTCAGTGGTCGCATTCAAGCCTTAGAAAGTGTGGAGGCTCCTAAGAAGCCAGCAGTAAATTCACATGTAGCAATATCTACCAACCAAAAACGTCCTGTTGAGGTTTCAAATAATTTATCATTTAAACCAAATAATATCTCTTGTTCTCTTTGTAGCTCAAATCATTATATTTCGAGCTGCGACATCTATAATCGAAAAACTCCAGACCAGAAGCATGCTGTTCTTGCCTCAAAGAATCTTTGTTTTAATTGTCTTGGTCCTCACCGGATTTCTCAGTGCAAGAGCTTAAAGCGTTGCAAGTCCTGCAATGGCAGGACTTGCAACGCTTCATCTTCATCTATTCATAGTTATCATTGTCAGCCTGCAGCCTCTAGTTCTCAAAATACTACAAGCACAAATAATTCAACAGTTGTCAGTAATCACACTACTGGAGCTCTGAATTCTCAATCAAAAATATTGCTTGCAACAGCCTTAGTACGCTTAAAATCAGCTCAAGGAACGTTTGTTACTGCTCGCGCATAACTCGATCAAGGATCAGAGATAACACTCATCAGTGAAGATTTAGTTAAGAAACTCCATCTGCGAAGACAAAAAGGGAACTTAAATCTAATAGGAATCGGTGCGTTTCAATCGGGCATGACTAGAGGTTTCGTACAGTTTAAGCTTTTTCCACATTTTGAATCCAGTTTTCATTGTGACGTGACTGCGTTTATTTTTATCAAAGCTAACTACTCAATTACCATCGTTTAATGTTCATCTTTTCAACACTACATATCTCGAAAGTATTCAGCTAGCTGATCCCAATTTTATGGTCACTAGCAAAATTGATCTTATAATTGGTGCTGACCTATATGGTTATCTGTTGGAAGAAAAAATTATTAAGGGTGGCATTGATTCTCTTGGATGGATATTATCAGGAAGCATCCCACATAAAGCACCCAATGGAACCTCACTCCATACAGTACAAACTTTACAGTGTCGGGTAGATAATACTCTTGATGAGTTGTTGCAGAGATTTTGGACACAAGAAGAAGGCGGTAACAAGACAGTAATTTTGTCTCAAGAAGAGCAAGAATGTGAAGCTCACTTTCAAACTACACATCGACGAGACTTATCAGGCAGATTGTTAGATTACCCTTTAAAGGGTCATCTTATGAACTTGGAGATTCGCGACAAGCTGCCGAAGAAATGCTTGTAAAAATGCTTTAGAAATCCAAATCTAATCTTCAATTTTTTCAACTCTATTCTGACTTTCTCAAAGAATATGATTCTTTGGGACATATGGTACCTGCGTCTTCTGAAAAGGGTCCTGAATCAGGATATTTTCTCCCACATCATGGAGTGCTGAAGGAGTCCAGTACTACAACTAAATTACGGGTTGTATTTAATGGATCATGCAAAACCAGCAGCGGTCTATCATTAAACGATATTTTGCACACTGGACCTAAACTTCAGCTTAATATTTCAGACGTGATTACAAGATGGCGTCAATATAAGTTTGTTTTCTCAGCTGATGTCGAGAAAATGTTTCGGCAGATAGTAGTCGATCCGCTTGACTGGGTCTACCAGCAAATACTTTATCATCAAGCTTGACACCCTATTATCTTACGACGGTCACCTATGGTCTAAGCCCAGCGCCATATTTAGCAAATCGAGTAATAAACTAACTTGCAGCTGATGAAGGTTCCAGCTATCCTTTAGCCGTAGAAATTTTACATAATACAACATACGTAGATGATACATTTGGAGGCGCAGATTCAATAGAAGAAGCCCAAGACGCTGCTACTCAACTGGACAACCTCTGCATGGCAGGCGGTTTTCATTTGCAAAAATGGACGGCCAACAACCCAAGTGTTCTATCTGATATCTCCATAGAACGTTGCGTCAACAAAGAAGTGATTCAATTTAAAGAAAATCCATCCATTTCTGCACTTGGTATCTCTTGGCAACCGGAAAAGGATTCATTCATATTTTCATCACCATTTTCATGTTCATTTTTAAGTAAAGTTACAAAGCGTTCCATTCTGTCTAATATAGCTCGACCCTCTTGGCTGCATTTCAAGCTATCACCATTCAAGCTAAGATATTAATGCAAGACATTTGGCTCTCAAAAACGGACTGGGATCAATATATAAAAGAAAACTTGGCTAATAGATGGTTAAAATTTATCAAAGATTTGGAAAACATCAACAATATTTCAATACCTCGATGGACTGGAATGTCATCAATAATTCTTGGGGTGGAAATTCATGGTTTCTCTGATGCCTCTGAGCACGCAATGGCAGCTGTAATATATTTACGTTTAATTACTGCATTCGATTCTGTATCTGTTCAACTCATCGAAGCAAAGACAAAGGTAGCTCCAACCAAGCGCCTTGAGCTCAACGCAGCCGTTATTCTTACGAAAAGAGTGGCACATCTATATTCCATCTTGAATTTCCATAGTTTTTCTACTCACTTGTGGACTGATTCATCAGTGACATTGATCTGGATTAAAGGGCATGCCTCACGTTGGAAGGATTACATTTCCCATCGTGTGCAAAAAATTCAGGACACATTACCTGATGCAAAATGGCATCATGTTCCAGGCAAGTGCAACCCTTCAGATTGTGCATCTCGAGGGCTCTCGGTTCAGCAACTCATCGATCATCCCTTATGGTGGCATGGGCCGAAATGGTTATCGCAGCATTCGTCATCTTCGAGTGACCATCTGTCATCGATTTTGCTCAAAAAATGTCATCAAATCGTTTTTCAACACCCATTAAGTCCAATAGAATTGGATTGTGAGCGTAAGTTTTGGATAAAACTAACTCAAAATTCATATTTTTATGACGAAATAAACATTTTACAAGGAGGTCATTCTTTGCCAAGCTCTCATCCTCTCAGCATATTTACGCCGTTTATTGACACGTTCGGCTTACTTCGGCGGGGCGGCTACGTAACGCTCTTATTGATCCAGATGCAAAAAATCCTATTCTTTTACCATCAAAATCAGCTATTACTTATCTTTTGATTGCGGAAGCACATGAGAAGACTCTACATGGTGGTACCCAAGTCATGTGCGTATACCTATGGCAGTCATACTGGATATTAGGAGGACGTTGTTCTATCAAAGCTTTTAACCGCTGATGTTTCTGTTGTGCAAGAATGAGAGGAGAAACGGCACGACAGCTTATGGGTCAACTCCCAAGTAATCGAATAATTCCTGCAAGGCCATTCCATTGACCATAAAGTCTTGGCGTGGAAGTGGTGCCAAGCAATTCAAAGGTTATATTGTGCTTTTCGTTTGTTTCTCCGTATCATCCTTACATCTTGAAGTTGCTTCAGATTATTCAGTAAATGGGTTCATTGCAGCTTTAAAAAGATTTGTGGCTCGACGCGGTATTTGTTCCACACTAACTAGTAATCATGGCACAAACTTTATAGGCCCTGATGCAAAGCTTAAGCGTCTGTTCACTCAATCATCTAGGCAGTTCCCAGAATTATCAGCAATTTTGGCTAATGATGGCACTCAGTGGAAATTCAACCCAACTTGAGCCCTACATTTTGAGGGAAAATGGAAAGCTAGCGTCAAATCGGTAAAATTTCATATTAGCACAATCATTGGTGACACAGTCTTAACCTTTGAGGAACCCTCAACACTTCTAACGCAGATTGAGGCGGTTCTCAATTCAAGACCGTTATGCGCTCTCTCTGATAATCCTACGGATGTTAATGCTATTACTCCAGCTCATTTTTTAATTGGTTCAACGATAAATACTATTCCTGAGCCCTCAGTTATTGATATACCTGTTTCAAAATTATCTCGGCTTCAGCTTATTCAGCAAATCATGGAAAGTTTTTGGAAGCGTTGGTCCAATGAATATTTGCAACGATTCAAATCTATATCCAAATGGAAACACCAAGAAAACTCTATAAAAGTAGGGTCATTGGTTCTCATTGCCGATGAACGATACCCGCCTACAAAATGGCCCTTAGGTCGGATTGTAGAGGTACATCCAGGGTCTGACGGACTAATTAGAATCGCAACAGTACGGACCGTATCATCCACTCTAAAGCGCCCTTCGGTTAAGATCTGCCCACACCCAGTCGGTAACAACAAAGATCTAATTAAAGAATTACCATGTATTTAATATATTTAACTTACTATAGTTTAATCGCTTAAATCAATTATTTATCTTTTGAATTATATTTTTTTTCTTTCGTCCCCTGCGGTAATTAAAGAATTACCATGTATTTAATATATTTAACTTACTATAGTTTAATCGCTTAAATCAATTATTTATCTTTTGAATTATATTTTTTTTCTTTCGTCCCCTGCGGTAACGAGGCGGGCGGAAATGTTTGAACTTAAACTTTGTTACTTAGTGTAACTCTCATCATTGCTCTTTTTAATTCTATTTCTTTTCTTTCATTTTATAAGTCAGTCAGTTTCTTGCAGTCGACTCGTGCAGTTACATTGTTATATCCATATTCGTAAAATTAAACTATTTAATATAAGCCGAATAAAAGTGAACTTTTGTAGAGAACAATTTATGGATTTTAGTTGGAAGATATAGACCGATATAATCAATTTTCTGAACAGTTGCTTACGAGTTTAAAAAAAAAATCGCGTCTGCACTTATCAACACCAAAACAGAAACTGAAATAAAATAAACAAATATTTTAAAGACTATATGCTAAAACATAGCAGTAGCAGTGTTGCCAAAAAATTTACCTATAAAATCTTCAAAATTGGGCTAAAAAATCTGCAAAATCTGGATATATTTTTAAAATCGGCAAAAAATCTGGTAACATAAAAAACACATAAATATGAGGTTTTTATGAATTGCTTTTATAAATAAACATCATTTATTAATATTCAACAGAAAAACAAAAGTATGTTTAAACTTTACATAAATTCATTATTTAAGACCACCACAAAAAATCATTTTTTGTTAAAACAATACTACCTGCGTAGCTTCTTCCTTTTCTGCAGAAAAAACCCAAAGTCTTTGGCGGGAATCGAACTCTCAACCCTCAGACTGGTATACTATCATAGAGTGCCTCGATTGGAGTAATGAAAAAATTGGTTTTATTTAATTTTAAAAAGTCTTTACTATATAAAATTTCTGCTATTGACTTCTTGTTTGGTTTCATTATGACTAACTTCTCTAAACACATCGCACCCTAAATACACAAGGTCAAAACTCATAATACTAAAATTTTCAGGAAATACAAAAACTGTTTATAGAAAAATGATTGTAATATTTAAAGAAAATATTTGTCCATTATGAAAAAATTCAATATTGAAGAAGGTTCTGCTATACTTTTTTCAATTTTATATTATGTTTACGAAAATAAAAAAAAAATAGATTTATGACTAAAAATAATTCTCTTTAGTTCATCGTGCAGAAGCAACATACTTAACATAAAAATATACATAACTGTATATTTACAGTTAAAGAAGATAGTGATGTGAAAGAAATTTTTGCAGTAGTTAGAGATATGTACTCTGAATTAATTTATGGAAAAAAGTTAGTTTTGGAAAATTTTAAGTTATGACCCTTTTGTATTTAGGGTGCGACATGTTCAATTACTTGAATGTCAAAACTTAAATTGCCTAACATTATTTTAGTTGTATATTCTACGTTTTCCACTAATAAAAAAAAGTTTTTTTGATGGTTCGTATAAATCTACTGAACAGTTTACAATGCCTTCGAATCAAAGGTAATGAGATTTGCAGGGATACAACATGTTCTGAAGGTGAAGTTTTAACGTCTGAAAAATTTATATTCAACGAAAAGAAGTTGACAAAGATCAATAAAAAGTGTGTGAGTTTAAGGAAGAAAATCTGCAAATTTCACCTAGCTAAATTTACGATGAAAAATCTGCAACAGTGAGCAGTGGGCAAACAAATGAAATACTATTGTATAAGTCAAATAGCTTTTAAGCTAGAGAAATTCTAGGTCCCATTTGGGAAACTAGTTAGCAATGCTCAATTGAAACTACTAAATCCACAACAATAAAAATTATTATTACTGTACTGATTCAGAAAATGCATTACATTATGCCGGTATCAAATACAAATACAAAATAAGCCTAAATTATCATTATATACATACTTAATTTAAATTAATGTTTTGGGTATAGTTTCATCAAAATTCGAATACCGATTTTCGCATTTTTTTAATTAAACAGTTTTTGAGTTATGCTAGTGAGGTTTCTACCTCCTACATCTTTGACATAGGCACAGATCAATAACCATATTCATATTATTTATTTTATTTATTGTATCGTCGTTATCTTTGAATTAACAATTACTTATGTATATCTAAGTATTGTTGTTAGTCTAAATTTTAGACTCTAAAAATAAAAAGTAAAGTAAAAAAATAAAAAATATATATTAAAGTCCAGCTAGCGCTAGACAAAACCAGCTATTGCTGTTACGATTTTCTTCTTATTCACACGTAACCACGATCGTTCAGGATGCTTTCATTGCTTTTAACTTCATGCTTTGCCGTAAGCAGGTTTGTAAGGGAACATTTGTTCGAGATGTCCCACATAGTAACATTTTCTTTTAAGCGATTATATACAGTCAGAGACTAAATTTTAAATACACCACAAAAATAGTGTGTTTAAAGAAAAATTTCAGCGTTTCAGAAAAACTTATTATAATAAATAATAAAAACCAATAACAGAAAATATAGACTTTACTACAAACATAACGGTAATTGAAATACAATTATATTTACATCTTTGAATGTTATTACATTGGCCATGGCCATCGAGCGGCGTGGCATAAAAAGTACCAAGCTTTGTGTTTAAGAAGGCAATATTTTTGACCAGATTTTTTTAAGAGCTTCTTTTAGCGACTCTTTGCTCGTTCTTAAAGTTTTTACTAACTTCCGCTTCATTAAATCCCAAAAGTGCTCAATTAGGTTTAAGTCTGGTGATTAAGGTGGGCTATGGAGCTGTCTGAGCATAATAAAGCAAACATTCTTTAATAGAAAGTGCGGTGAGTTCAAAATGGGAAGCTGTATTTTAATTATAGACCTATGGTTTCTTGGGAAAATCTTCTTAGAATTCCTCGTAGATTACGATTTTGACAACCGCTTGTTCAAGAAAAAAATTTATCCACTCTAATGTACATACTTATGTACATATATACATGCCAGAGACCTGCATGATTGCGATTCAAACTGCAACATTTTACATTTTCTAAAATGAGTATTGAGCTAGCACTTAACATAAAAAATAATGCAATTAATGCATTATTCATATCAATGAGACTGTTGTTAACATATGCTTGTCACTGCTTGCAATTTCTGTTTATTTCTGAATTTATATTACATACATATATATACGAGTAGGAGAATCTAGGCCTTCAATTATTTATTAATTAATAATTTAATTTTAAAATGTAGAGATTTGTTTTTTTATTTTATTATGTAAATATTTACATATGTATATATAGTATACGTATTGATAAGAAACGAAAGTTAATAAAAAATAAAAAAAAAATTAAGTAAAAAATTAAAAAATTCGTCTGTTGAACCGTGTTCAACCTAGTTTAACTAAGTATATTTTTCTTATAGCGCTTTTTCTAAATTTCTCTTAAATTTTCATATATTTTTTTCCTGAAGAGAAACCTTTTTATTTTGCTTAATGCTCAAGAGGAGCTTAATGTTAAATTTGTAGTTTTACTTTTTTTCTCATTCTCACATTATAAAAACTTGAAGTTCCTTTAATTCTAACAAGTAGTAATAGTTGAACCGCCAAAGAAAGGCTATAATAAATTGATTAAATATAATATTAAAATAAATTACCTTTTTTCACAAAGCTAAAGGAGCTTTGTGACTCAACATTTTGGAGCTTCGAGGAGTCCTAGAAAGGCTAGGACTGGATTAAATTAGTGACATCCAAGTCCCCTAATAGCAATTAGTAGACATAGCAATTTGTCATTTGCTTTCCCTAAGCAAACTCGAGACAAGGAGTCTTATCAGCAAGAAGCCTCAACACCAAGAAGTTGAACCAACAAGGATTCTCAAAATTAAGTATTATCATAATCAAGCAATAGTACCTACTTCATCCCTGGAAGAATATTGGCACAAAAATCATCAAAGGAAAATAGGTATGTACTGTGTTAATTAGCTTTTTTGTGCAACAAGAAAAATTTCTCTAAAAAAGACTTAAATACAAGTCAAAAATATTATGCGAAAGTAGAAAATAATAAAAGCCAAAAGCAAAAAAAAATTAACAAATCTCTATATCAAAAATTCCTAAAGCCAAAAACACTTTTCAAAAATAAATTCTCTATCAACAAAAATAACTTTGAATAACTTTAAAATTCCACAAGAATAAAGCGGTAAATTCATCGAATGCCCAAAAACAAAAAGTTGTAATTGTCATCTACATTACGATTTAAACAGGTTGCATTTCGTTCCCACACGTCCCTATTTATTCCTGTAAATAAACACATAGACTCCAAGCAGAAACAAAAGGAAATTGAAATTTTAAGTCATATAAGCCGCCGCAGTAAACTCATCGAAAATAAAATAAAAATAATTAAAATTAAATATTTATAAAAAGTGATTTTCTTCTTGTAATATTCTGCTGATTTATAATAAATAAAAAATGATTTATAAAGAAATAAACACATAGACTCCAAGCAGAAACAAAAGGAAATTGAAATTTTAAGTCATATAAGCCGCCGCAGTAAACTCATCGAAAATAAAATAAAAATAATTAAAATTAAATATTTATAAAAAGTGATTTTCTTCTTGTAATATTCTGCTGATTTATAACAATAACAATAAAGAATTTAATAACAAAGAAAAATTCGTGTGTGTGTTTTCAAAAAAATTATTAAAAGCAGCTACATTATTTGAAGACAAAAAGAATTCACAAATTGAATGCCGTTAAATCACAGCAACAAAATACAAGGAGTTCCATCAGCAGTGACGTCACATATATTTCTTTAACAAAAGTAAGGGGTTCCCATAAGGAAAAGAATTCGGTCAGCGGGAAAAAATTTTCATCATGAGTTGGTGAATGTGATCGTACTTTTTATCATTTTTATATCCTAAATAATAATGTGATGAATATTTAAATGACAATAAGGAGTGTTTTATAATAATTGAAAGTACAGTGTCCCACAGTGAAAATCGTCCGCTAAAAAATAAATTAATTTAATTATTAGCATAGGCAGTGGTTCACAACCGTAAAATAAATTTATTTAAGGGGTTGAAAATACAGTGGCTCACAGTTAATTTCGTCCACCATAGAATAAATTAAATTTTGGAGCCCATTTCATGGAGTCGTTTAATATAATAAAATATACATTCTTCAAGGCTAATTAAAATAACGTGTTTTGAGTTAATTCGTTATTCTATTCGTTAAAAATAAATAGAAATGGCTTCTAAGAGGAAGTGCAAGTTTGACCTACACCAATTATCGGCATTTTGTAAAAATTTTGAGAGCATTTCAACCGATCAATACACAAATGCATTGCCTAATGTGCATCAAGAAGATTTAGAGAGGTTATGGACAAACTTGATCCAGTCTTATGAGAATTACATAATAGGGGATGAAAGGCTTCAGGAGAAAGACAATAAAGATGAAATTAGCCTACGATATGGAGAGGTGTGCAGTTTATATCGTAAAACTAAAGCTAATATATTGGAGCATGTTACAAATACAACTTCTCAACCTACAACAATTAGACGATCGGGTTTAAGACTACCACCAGTAGAAAATTTTAATTTTGAAGGAGGTTACTCCAAGTGGCCGATCTTTCGAGATATATCCCACGCTGTGTTTGAAAAAGAATCTTCAGTAGATCCAGCAGAAAAATTGTATTATCTACGAAGTAAACTTAGTGGAGAAGCATTACAAGTAATTAAAGATTTTGATCTAGTGGGTGATAATTTTGAGCTAGCCTGGGAGGCACTGAAAAATAGATTTGACAATAAAAGGTATTTAGTAAATGATCAAATGAAGAAGATATACAGTATTCAATCATCTTAAGTAGAAACGCTTAACTCTATAATGGCGATTCAAAATGCGGTAATTGATTGTTTATCAATTTTAAATACATAAGAAGTGAAAATCTTGGATGATGATCCATTTCTAATGCATCTTCCCTCAAGCGAAATTAATACTTTTTCGATCTCAGCGTCTACCTCAGAAAATATGATTCTTCATGAACAAATAAAAATGTTTTGGGATATTGAAAAAGTCGAAAGGAATGTTTCGATATCAGAATCTTATCAAATTGTGAGAATTTTTATAAAGAATCAACAATTAGACAATCGGATGGTCGTTATATGGTACGACTCCCCTTTAAGGAAGAATATCCGAGTGATATAGTTTTGACAACAAAAGTACGAGTGGTATTTAATGCCTCGAAAAAAACTGGAAGTGGATTCTCCTTAAATGATGTCCTCCATCAAGGTCCTGCCTTACAAACCGATTTGCTGGAAATTGTACTAAAGTGGCGCAATATGTATTCACAAGAGATATTCAAAAGATGTACCGACAGATATTGGTGCATGAAGATGACCGCCGATATCAACAAATTTTATTTCAAAGCAAAGAAGACAATTTTGTGACGCCGTACCAGTTAAAAACTGTGCGCCTTTTTTGGCAATACGTACTCTTTTACGACTTAGCGAAGGTTGTCAAGGTCAATATTCAAGTGCATCAATGATTTTGAAAGAAGAAGCCTACGTTGACGATATTCTGTCAGGAGGACACTCTATAGAAGAGACAATCGCAAAATAAAATGATATCAAAGATGTTCTAAATTCTGCCGGCTTCCCTTGAAGCAAATGACGGCAAATAACAAATGTCTTCTGGAAAATTTGGCCCGGTAGGATCTTCCTGATAAAAAATTTTTAAAGTTGGATAGTACCAGTACTATTAAAACCTTGGGGATTCGCTGAAACGCGATGTCAGACTCATTTTATTATGATGTAAAGCCCATGCCAACATTAAACTCAGCCACTAAAAGCCAGATTTTATCTGTAATTGCAAAATTATTTGACCCACTAGGTTGGCTAGGTCCAATTATTGTAGTTGCCAAAACGTTTATGCAACAACTTTGGGAATGTAAATCTGATTGGGATGAAGCAATCCCATCCCATCATCAAATCTATTAGTAAAATGGAACCAATTTATAAAAGATCTACTTCTGATTTCTAACTTGAAAATTCCGAGATGGATACAATTTTTACCGCTGTATCACATTCAAATACACGGATTCTGTGACTCGTCGGAGATTGCATATTATGATTGTGCACTTTATATGCGAGTTACTACCCCAGAAGGAGAGGTTTTCTGTAATTTGCTAGTTGCAAAAACAAAAGTCGCACCTATAAAGAAGTTAACTATACCAAAGCTTGAACTATGTGGAGCTTTGTTACTTGAAAAATTGGAGCGCGAAGTTCCCCCATGAACTTTTTCTGTGGACAGATTCTTCAATTGTACTTGACTGGCTGCAGAAATCGCCCCAGTCGTTGAAACCATTCGTTGCGAATAGAGTTTCGCAAATAAATAACATGGTTAACAATAGTTACTGGAGACACGTAAAGAGTGAAGACAATCCAGCTGATATAGGCTCTCGAGGATGCACCCCGCAAGACCTCATTAGGAGAAATTGGTATGGGCCCTCTTGGCTTACTCATCCAATAGACACGTGGCCAGAACTACGAACATTTGATCCAACGGAATTGGAAACTAAAAGATCTTCAAGCTTTCACCTTAAAGCTGTAACAAAAGAGGTAAAGTCAACTGAAGAAATCGAAACAGTTGAGATTTGTATTAATTTTTCTTCTTTCCCTCGAGCGTTAAGAGTTATTTCATATATTATTCGTTTTATTAACATAATTCGAAAACAATCAATTCCTCAAGAATCATTTATAACGACAGAAGAAATACGGAACACCAAAACACGTTTAATTATGATCTCTCAGCAAAGATACTTCCCAAAAGAGATAGAAGGTCTTCACAACAAACTCCCATTACGACGAAAAAGCAGACTTCTCACCGTTACACCATTCCTTGACAAAGATAATCTACTTCGTGTTGGAGGTAGATTACATAACTCTGGTTTGAACTATGATGAAAGGCATCCTCGAATCATACCAGAAAAATCTCGTTTCGCAAATCTTCTTGTGAACTACACTCATTAAATTCCACTTCATGGCGAGCACCACATCATGCTTCGTGCCCTAAGGCAAGGTTTTTACATACCACGTGTAAGAAACCTCATGAGGAAATGTATACGAGATTGTAAACCATGTACTGTCTACAAACACTAATTTCAAAATCAAATAATGTCCGCTCTTCCTCCAGAACGTGTAAACTTCTCTCTACCGTTTACCTATACCGGAGTCGATTTTGCCGGACCATTCTCATTAAAGACACCAAACTTGCGAAATGCGAAAATAGTGAAAGGATACGTGGCAGTTTTCGTATGCTTTTCTACCAAAGCGGTACATTTAGAAGTATGTAGCGATTTATCAACCGAATGTTTTTTGGCATGCTTTGAAAGGTTTACGGGCAGAAGAATTTTCAACACTCATCATTCGAATTGAAGCAGTTTTAAATTCAAGGCCCTTATCTCCACTGACAGAGAATCCAAATGAAGTTCTGCCACTGTCTCCTGGTCACTTATTGGGAGGAGCCCCACTTACCGCACCGCCTGAGAATCTAGAAGAATCAAAAGTTCACCGCCTTACTTTTATCCAGCGCAGGTTCAAGTGGAAAATCGAAAGAAACAACATCCAAGAGGATGCTTTCGTCATTGTTAAAGACGATCTCCTACCACCTACCGAGTGGCGTCTAGGACGTGTTACCAACATTGTACGTGGAAAAGATGGTCAAGTTCGAGTGGCAGACATTAAAACACAAAACGGCATCATTACAAGGCCAACTGTAAAGTTATGTATTTTGCCGCTATCAGAAAATTATCAAAACTGTTAAAACTAATTACTTAAATTCATCATTTTATAAAATAAATAATTTAAAGAGAAATTTGTTGCTTAACAAAATTGCTAAATACTCAGTATATACATATGTATCTTTCTTTTTGCCCAATTCTACTCAACAAGGCTCGCTGCCATTTGTGCTTACGCAACCATCAACTGAAGTACTGTCACACGTTTCAAGCAATGAATACTGACAAAAGACACCAATTCATTACTAAAATAAATTACTGCCTGAATTGCTTGGCGGTAATTCATAATCGTTTTTGGTGTGAGTTTAACAACAGATGCCAAATATGTGGTCATCTGCACCACACAATGGTTCACAGACCCCGAGAAGAAGTTAATTCCTCATTGGCAGTAGAGAAACTACCAGGCAAGTGGAATGGTTGCCACAGCAAACAACATGCCGCCCGGGAGGATGTTGAACCGTGCTAAACCTAGTTTAACTAAGTTTATTTTTCTTATAGTGCTTTTTCTAAATTTCTCTTAAATTTTCATATATTTTTCTCCTGAAGAGAAACCTTTTTTATTTTGTTTAATGCGCAAGAGGAGCTTAATGTTAAATTTGTAGTTTTACTTTTTTCTCATTCTCACATTATAAAAACTTGAAGTTCCTTTAATTCTAACAAGTAGTAATAGTTGAACTGCCAAAAAAAGGCTATAATATATTGATTAAATATAATATTACAATCAATTGCCTTTTTTCACAAAGCTAAAGGAGCTTTGTGACTCAAAATCGTCAATATATAAATAAATACATATATATACACTATATATAAACTTATTATAAAAGTAACAAAATTTAATAATGTAAAAAGTAAATTAAATTATCTATTAGTCATATTTATAAACTGAATTCAAGAAAAGTAAATTATTTACAGTTTTCGGACCAACGCGGTTACGCTTTTCTGTTATGATGTTACCTGCATCTGAAAACGCGCGCTTGAAAGCCGCACTACTTACAGGAATACTTAGCATTTGTTGTGCAAGTTTGAGTTATTTTTATAAAATATATACCTGCTGAAACAAATAATTTTAGTGCAATTTTTGAATTATTTTCATAATTATATATTGTAAACAATTACATTTATTGTTACAATACAATTATTGTAACAATAAACTACGCGATACGATACGTATATTTGTTTTTTTTTTAATAAAAGCTTAGAAGTGTGAAACTTGGTCAAGACCAAGTTTCTTTAAATCTTATATAGTTATATTTTTTATTTTATTGGTTGTTTTTTATGTTTATTATTATTTTAATTTCATTAAAACTAAAATAATGCAAAACATAAAAATTTGTTATCCATCTTCATTTTATAACCCTTTTTTACGTTTTAATACCTAAATGGTGTATAAAAATATGCAAAATAGTTTTTTTCTTATTAAAGTTAAAATTTCATTCGTTTCGGGCATTTAAGGTCTTAAATGTTTAAAAAATGTAAATAAAAAACTATTATTTCATTTTTGTATCCAACGTTTCGCTGGTATTTTCCAGCTTTATCAGGGATAATTTTATAAAATCTGGCAACGATATAGAAACTGTAAACACAAAAATGTATTCGTACATAAAAAACGATTTATTTAATTTTTGCACTAATTCATTGTATTTTGCACATATTTTTGAGGTCATAAAAAATGGAACGAAATATTATAGTAAGTAAAACTAAAAAACCAAAAAGTAGTAAAAACTTAAAAAAACACATTCTAAACTTTAAAAAAAAATAACAAATAAAAAATGTTAAATATCACTTTGAGCAAGAGTCACAAAGCTCAACTTTGAGCTCTCCGCAGATTGGTTTATCGCATTTATCACATTTTGATTTTGTCATTCGGCGTTTTTGGTAAGGTATGATCTGCACATACTTCGTTTGTTTTATTTTTTGCCTTTTCCTACCAACTTTTGTCATATTTGCTCTTGTTTTGCTTATCAACATTGGCACTTCCAATCTTTCCTTTAGCAATGGTTCAACAAGACTTTTGTGAAGCTCTTTCATAAATTGTCTCCGATTTATTGGTTTCATCTTAGCATTGAACATATTGTGTGTATAAATTACGTAGCTGTTGATAAATGATATAGTTATAAGGGATACCCAGGAATATGCAGGCATATCAGTTACTCCCCAAACAATAAGAAATGTTTTAAAGAAGCACCATTTTCATGCACGAACGGCTAGAAAGAAACCTCACATCTCAAAGAAAAATCGAAATATCCGATTAGAGTTCGCCAAAAAGTACGCAAATAAGGCAATAGAGTTCTGGATGAATGTAATTTTTGCTGATGAAAGCAAATATAATTTTTTTGAATGTGATGGTAAGGTTCTAGTATATCGAAAACCAAATACAGAGTTGGAGTAATTTATCGTTCATTGATGGAATTATAGATCATTTGAAATACATTGACCTTTTGAAAGAAAGCGCAGAAATATTAGCACTTGCAGGCAAATTTAAGTTTTATTAAGATAATGATCCAAAACATTCCGCAATGAATACAAAGTGCAACTGGCCGGAAGTAATAAAAAAGACGCCACAATTTCCAGATCTTAACCCAATTGAACACCTTTGGGGTCATCTGGAAAAAAATTGATATCTCGCGAGTTTACAAATAAAAGCCAGATGAAGGAAATTCTGCACGACGAATGGTATAAAAATAATCCAGGATACACAATGTCATACACAAAGTCTATGCCTGAACGTTTAAAAGAGGTTATACGACGCAAAGGAGGAGCAACTCGTTACTAGAATATCAATGAGTTTAATTTTAAAATAATTTTTGTTATGTCGAATACTTTTTTGTTTCTGTTTTTAGCTTAAGTTGTAAATATTATGTCTTTTTGTATTAGTAGTTGTAAAGATCTCATGGTTTTTATTGAATTATATTCTTTGTTCCTTAGTAAATAAAATTGTATGTCAATTTTGACGCTAAACAAAATCTAATTTATTTTTATTGAAAAACAAATAAAATTTTATCTCTCAAAAACTTTTTTTGACCGCTGTACATTCGAAAGAATGATCTTCCTCTAAACGCCAGGAATTGTTCATCTATGGTTAAATAAGTACCCGGAGTATAGTTTCCAATACATTTTTGTATAAACAAATCCCAAATTGTCCTTATTGGAGCAAATTTGTCAGAACTTCTTTGGAGACGTTGCGATTTGTCATGAAATCGCAAACGTGTTTGTAAAAACAGAAAACGATCTTTACTCATAGTTGCTACATATCGTAAATCAGAATATGTGCTATCAAAGAGTTCTTTAGCGCTGAGGTGATTATCCTTTCTCGCAGCTGAAAGGACCAATAATCCATTAAGAGCTCTTATTTCCTTTTCGTTTGTTGCTCTAGTTGTTGCTGTAGCAGGCATGGTATTATCTTGTCTCAAATTTATTTCGGCATTTTTCCATTTAACTTTTTGAGATATTACTTCCTTACTTCCCAAGCGTTTTAATGATGTATCAATTAATTTTATTTATACACATGTATTAGAGATCATCTATCCAAATATGCAAAAAAGCTCGATTTAAAAAAAAAACGAGTTAGAACCTTTCTATATTAATATACATACAAAGTTAAACAAGGTAAATTACCAAAGATAAAAATTAAAAAGGCATAAATAAAAATTTATCAGTTGCAAAATTTCTCTTACATTTGCCTAAAATTGCAAAAAGTGAAAAAACAACAAAAAACCAATAAGAAAAACCTTGAAAACTGTTATATTTTCAAGTTCATTGACCTATTTAATCTCTTTGAAAAAAAAAAAATCATAAGTAAATAGGAGAGTGTTAAATTTTGTCAAAAAACCACCACCATTCCTATAATAATACAGCAGAAACAAAGCAGAGGATAAACATCGAACATACACACATACTCTAAATATTGAAGATCATTAACAAAAACCGGACAGTGGGTTATGTTAATAAGAAATTGCTACAAAACAAAAAATATAATTATTAGTTCAACAATTTTAATGAAATTTAAATAATTTTGTTACAAACGGAAATATTTAAGAAAATTTATCAACGCTCAAAAGGAAATATATATTGCTTTTTTTCATCAAATGGTGTGTTTGTTATAGGTCTTCAGTGACTGCGCCACCAGATATGCATGCAGTAAAGAATTAAAGAGAAATTACATGCATGAAAAATACGATTTAAATTTATTTCTCTTTGTGATTAGCAATTTGGTATACTGTTAATATAATTTGTTTAATTGTTAAAAGTAGACTTCCCATGTAGATGTCGTAACATGGTTGTTAAAACATTTAGGCCCATTATTATAACTTGCCTTTAAAGTACGTTTTAGTTAAATTTCACTTTTGCTCAAGTGAGCGATAAAGTGAACAATAACTATTTCTAGTTATTACAACTTCATTGTAAAATAAAATTAATATTTTTGAAAATATGGTAGTACTAGAAGAAACACCGACTACTTTTGACAAAATAAAATAAACGTAGTGGCAACATTCTTTATTTTATTAGTTTACTTTCAACAAACCACAGATTAGTTATCGGTGCAACAAACAAACGAAAATATTTTATATACAACAAACGATATCTGTTTTCCATATTTATTTTTCAATGCCAAATTAAATTAACATGAATTTATTTTTCATCATAGATTAGAAAATATGGCAACTTTATAGATGACAAAACATGGCAACTTCAAACTCTTATATCTGATGTTAAAAGTTAAAGGCAAGATGTTCTTCCCTTTAGTTTATTAGTCACTTCTAGCTTTAAGTATACTTATGTATAATAATGAAAAACTACTTATCTCCCTGATAAAATCCTAACTTCAGCTAATGGCAAGTTAAAATAATGGGCCTTAGTATAAGAGCTATTTTATATAATGACAATGTCGTTATTGTTTTATTTTAGTTTATAAGTTTTATTTTCGAACAGCGTCATCTGTTGTTCAATAGGAATTTTATTATTATTATTATATTTGTTAAATTTTTCCTTTTTGATGACACTAAACGCTTGTTGATTATTAGATCCTTCGAGTTCTTGATTACTTCTACGCTCAGCTTCTTCCAAAAGTTTGAGTTTAAGAACAGAAAGTGAAGGTAATGATCTTTTGAAAGACTTGAAAGCAATATTATTACCAGCAACTCTTCTTATAATTGAATACCTACTTCATTTTATTTTTCAGCTATATTCATATTTGAGAAGAAAAACGATTTAAAATTGGACAGAATGATCATTACTATGCTCTTTATAAATACAAATATATGTATATAATAAAACTAAAAATAAAATAGAGTGTAAATTAATGTATATGACCAAAGTTAGCCGCTATAGACAGACGGTTAAAATTTACTAAGAATCTCTTATTGCTAAGTCCGCTATAACAAGTATAAAATTTTAATTTTGTAATTAAAGGGGATCTCAATATTTGATTTAATTTGATGCATATGGTCAAACTTTTGAACCGTTATAGACAGACATTTAAAATTTACAAATATACATATGTCACTATGGGGACATCCTTTAACAATTATATTCATTACACTTCTTTTTATTGCGAATTTATGTATGTACACTCCAAGTATTTGTCTAAAATATTTCAAAAGATAACCTATATACATACATATAAAGACAATCTATAAATCTGCTGTTATTGACATAGTAGTACACCCTCTGTTAGAATTTTAATGTATGAATGCATTTAAAAAGCCTTTTAAATCATTCGTTATTTAAACTAAAAATTAATTTCGTAAAGCAAATAAAACAACATTAGCATTACAAAAATGTGTTACGGATTAAATTTAAATGTGATAAGAGACAATTGTTTAGAGAAAAATTATCAGAAGATAGCAAGTATTTATGTATTTAAAATTATATGAGTAGATTTAAATCAGCTAAAAGAGATCAATGCAATATTGTTATTTTTAATTTTATATACCATTATAATGTACTGCAAAATTTTTAAAAAATTGTTGTTTTAGCCAGTAAGTATCAATCTTTTGAATCGTCCGCACGTCTCTTTTTTGTCTCATTTTATTTGTCTTAACTTTATGTTCGTTCGTTTTTCGTTTTTAAATAGTTGACAAATGTTTTTTAAAACCAATCTTTTAAATTAAATAAACAATAAAAATAAAGAAAAACAACTTAGAACAAACAATAAAACGTGCAATAAAATAACTAAAAACAACAACATATAATATAATTTTACAAAAGTGAAACAAAACATTCATACATATAATAAAAAAATAACTGCAATTCAACAAAAACAATTAACCAAAACAAACTGAAACAAAATAAAATTCCACAACAACATCAACAAAATCAAAATCTACATGACAACAGTGTTGGCACTACCGGCCGCTCCTAACAAAAGGACCAGATCAGGGCTTTTATGGCTCTTTTTTGTGATCTTTTTGCCATTTTCCTAATTTTCATTCTTTAACAAGCTTCATTTTATTTTACTGGTGGCAGTGTCTTAACTGTTGTTGGACTTCTTAGCTGCGAAGGTATAACACTGGCCACTGGGTAGTCATAACAACAGCAGTCATTTCATTGGTTACCGGTATTACAAAATAGACCATCGATTTGAATTTTCTACATCAGCTGTTATGTCAGGACGATTTAAAATTGACTTCTGCAACATACGTGGGTTACGAGTGAATTTTTTCTCACGTTTGTCTCCATCGTCCGGATGTTTTCGCTTTATGTGAGACTCAGGTATCTGAAGATGCTGATCCACAGGGTATCACCTTCTATCACTTTTTAGTTTCCATAGGGGCCTTGTGTTGTACATACGCAATGAAGTTGTGTACCAGTGCCAGCAATCATTAGCACGTCTGATCCTGAATTTAGCTGTCTATGGGTTAAATACAAAATCAAGTCGCACTATTTGCATTTCGGGTTTCTTTATAGAATTCCAAACGCGGGAAGGGACAAAACTTTATCCGGCTTCGATTCCTTTTCCGATTCCATATCGAAGATACTTGATAGTTCTCCGAACAGTGAAGTTGTTGTTGCTGATGATTTCAATGTTCTCAACTCATCTTGGCTTCGCCATTCGAGCCATACATCTCTAGAAGGCCAGTATGTTGAGTTATTTGGCGCGTACAACCACATTGCGCAACTAGTGAATGAGCCAACGCATATTTCGTGTGTTGAAGGGCACCATAATAATACTCTCGATCTTTTTTAACTTCGCACCCTCAAAAGTACGAAGTAAACGTTAATGCACCTCTAGGTAACTCGGATCACTGCACCATATCCGCCTCATTTTCGGTTTCCGAACTTCGAAGCGTTTCAAAAGCAGCCACGAAACGTTTAAAATAGGTATACGATAAGGCTCGTTGGGCTGAGCTCAACGATTTTTTCCGGCATTTTAATTGGAAACTTTGTTTCCTAGACAGTAACACTGATGCCATGGCGGAAATGGTTGTAAACATAATTTTGCTAGGAATGAAAGCTTTTATTCCCTCGGGGCAGTAAGAGCTTTTGGTCATTTGTCAAAAGAGTAAAGGATAATGCTAGTTCCTCAGTTCCGACTCTTTTGAAAGATGACCAAATATTCACTGACCCGGCTGACAAAGCTAACCTTCTGGCTGGTCAATTTGCAAGAAATTCCTACTTGCCGGAAAGCAATCAGCCACTACCCGTGCTTGACAGAGTATCAGTAACTATGCGAAAGATATTCTTTCGAGCACGTGTAGTTAAAAAGGTCTTAGTAGATCTTAATATTAACAAGTCTTCTGGGCCGGATGGCATTCCAGCACTGGTCTTGAAACAGTGCTCTTCGAAGCTAGCACGTCCATTAGCGACTCTTTTCAGCACCTTGTATCATGTTGGTGAGTTTCCAATGTGCTGGAAGTTAGCTAATGTAACCCCAATCCCCAAAAAAGGAGAGGCTAACAACCCTGTAAATTACCGCCCAATTGCAGTCTGTTCTACTCTTTCTAAGGTAATGGAAAGTATGCTAAATTTTCATCTTGTCAAGTATCTGGAGTCCAACAGCTTACTAAGCGACCGCCAGTATGGTTTTCGTAGGGGGCGTTCTACAGGGGACTTACTGGCTTTCCTTTCGGAAAAATGGTTTTAATCCATTCACCATTTCGGCGAAAGTAAGGTGGTGGCTCTAGATATCTCCAAGGCCTTTGATAGAGTGTGGCATGGCGCACTCCTGTCAAAACTTATTGCTTTTGGTGTCGGTGATAGCTTTTCTCGATTTATATCGAGCTTTCTCAGGGATCGCACTATACGAGTTGTTAGAGATGGGATCTCATCAAACGAGTTCAAGATTAATTCAGGGGTATCGCAAGGCTATGTTCTTTCTCCTACCCTGTTTCTTATTTTTCTAAATGACCTTCTCTGTCAAACTTCCAACCCTATCTACTCTTTTGCAGATGATAGCAGCATTTGCCATTCGTATTCATTCTGCAGACGGCCGAGCCTTTTAGAGATTGGGGCCAAGCGGCAAAACATGAATGATACGCTCAATCACGATCTCGTAACAATATCTAATTGGGGCCGGGCAAATAGAGTCGACTTTAACGCTCGTAAGACTCAATGGTGTATACCAACGCACCGGCGTTCGGCCGAAAATGGTGCTACATCTGTAATTATGGGTAGTATAAGTATTAAGGAATCAGTAGCTCTTAATGTTTTGGCATGAAAATCCAGTGTGACGTTCGATGGACTAAGCACATTTTTCAATTCTCAAAAGAAGCTTTCAAGTGTCTCGGGTTTCTCAAACGGTGTAAAACATATTTCACCTCATCTGATCTCCTTACTATTTATACCACTTACATCCGGCCAAAAAAAGAATACAACTCTCATGTATGGGCCGGAGCTCCAAAGTCTATTTTGGAACTACTTGACCGCGTGCAGGATAGGGCGAAGAAGCTCATAGGTGACAGTAGGGTATTAAACTCTATTGACTCTCTTGAACATCGACGCAATGTGGGTTGTGTTTCGCTGTTTTATCGCTACTACAATGGAATGTGCCCTGATGAGATTAGGGAACTAGTTCCCGATATCCGCACGTTTTCGCGCACAACACGCTTTTCATTAAGAGTTCATCCATTTGTGGTCGATTGGCCAGTGAATCGCACAATGCATTACAGAGAAAATTCATTTTTTAGCCGTACAGTTCGCTTGTGGAATCATCTTCCTACAGAGGTCTTTCCTGTCAACTACAATGTTGGAAAATTCAAATCGAATGTCCACAAACATTACTCCCTCTATCCTCCTTCCCATAACCTAATTTCCTAGTTCTGGCACAATGCTTTGCATGAGTAGGGGTCATCCCCTGAGTGCTGGTCCGAAATAAAAAAAAAAAAATCTAAAAACATAAAAATGTATTTGTTTAAAGGTTTTATTAGGCTAGATTTTAAAGGAATCTATAAATTTGAAATGCTTTTAAATATTTTTAAAGCCTTTTTCAACTATTAATATTTTACTAAAAAAGTAAAAATTAGTTAAATAAAAATTAATAGGTCGATTATGGATGGCAACCAAACCTCAGTTGCGTTGTCAGTTGTACTAAAACTGAAGA
Organism: Phasia obesa; assembly: GCA_949628195.1. NCBI lineage: Eukaryota > Metazoa > Arthropoda > Insecta > Diptera > Tachinidae > Phasia > Phasia obesa. The sequence goes on along the minus strand of OX451215.1, from coordinate 123,341,907 downwards.
GAAAGTTTATTTTTCATCTCATACAGACAACGTAAGTATCATGGCTCCCTTTCTGCGTTGCTCACGTCATTTCACACATAGCATCTGCAATGCAACAAAGGAATAACGATGATACGAATTTTTATAGACACATATTTTATCAGAACCTGGTCTCAGCTTTTCTACTTTTGATGAAAATGATCGAAAAATCTTCTGGAATTAAACTTGGTATACCAAAGGTTTCATGTCCAAGAGGGGGTTGTAACTTACAGGAGGATCTATAGGTGGATGAGGAGTATTGTATATTAAAGAGCTGCATGAATGTTTTGATTTTCTGTCCATTGAGAATGAAGCGAAAACAGAACTCTAATTGATAATACATTTAACGAACGAAACGAATATTTATTCTATTCGCTGAGACGCCAGTAATCGAAACGAAACATACACTCTCAATATGCGAATGGAATTTGTGGTTGAAAGCACGATCTACTCTCATCATTCCAATTTTGTATGGAATTATTAGAATGGTTGAGAATGTTTTGATTTGCGATACGATACAAAAGAAGCTCTTACATTGATTGTGGTTGATGTTCGTCGTGCAGTTGTATTGTGCCAAAAGAAGAATAAAAATTGGATTGCTAAAATGTAAATTTAAATTGTAAATACATACATAAGTGAAATATGTGAAATGTGTAAACTGAAAAATTTAACCATTTATCACAAAGTTGGTCTCTATCTAAATCCTCCTTTTAACAAATTTATCTTCTTTAACGAGAACAAAAAAGTAGAAGTAATAGATGAATGCAAGCGCCAAATGATGACATATGATGACGATTTATATGGTCAAGGCATCCAAAGTCCACCACATATTGCAAAACCCTCCACCATATAATGGTGGGACTTTCACAAAAATGAGTTCCCTTTGCTGTATAAGTTGCAAAATATTTGCAACACCGGCTAGCAGCTTTTCTTCCGAAAGAATTTTTTCTTCAGCTAGGAACTAGATTACCGAAAGGAGGACCCGTATTGTTTCTAATGACTCTACAATTGGTAAATTAATGTTTTTGCATTCTAACATGGCGAAAAATAGTAAAATGCAGTAACAATTTTTCACGTTTTCATTTTTATTTTTTTTTTTTTTTTGTTAACTGTTTTAATGTTACTGATGGATTAATATTTTTGTTTAAATATTTCTAAGAATGCTTTTTAAGAATTAAAGAATTAAAACTATAGACATTTTTAATTTTTTTTTGTGCTTTTTTTTTTATTTATTAAAAGCTTTTGTATTTATATTTATTTCCAGTTGCTAGACTGTCAAAATAGCATTATCGATAACTTTATGGCAACTGAAAAAAGTTGCTTTACATGCTACCAATTTGTTTCCCAGTTGCGTTGCCTTTAGACAACGCAAGTAAATTTCGGTTGCCATCCATAATCGACCTATAAAAGTATTTAATTCTTAAAACAATGCAACATAACAATAATTTACATTAAGTACGAGGGCAATTTAGTAAGTACTTTTCCAATTACTGTTATATAGCCGAGACAATAGATTGCATTTTTAATAACTTTATTTAAGCGTTTTTATGTAACTTTTCACACGTATTATATTCGCTTAAAAATGTAACATAACGATAATTAACATTGGGCGCGTTCATAAGACGTAACTTTTGAGATCAACTGCTACGAAACTGTTGCCTACTGTTGAGATCAACTGCTACTAAACTGTTGTCAACTGTTGAGCTCAACAGTTTCGTCTTAGAAACGGCTTGAGAAATATATATAATAAAGAGCTGATAAATGTAAGCAATTGAAAAAAATGAAAGAGGAACAAAAAAAATAATTTAAATTAACTAGTTAAATTACTTACTTTAGCTGAAAATTATGGATAAGAAACGGTATAACTCTCTTCTATTAGCTATTTAAGCTGAGCACAACATGTTGAGTTTAGGTAGCTAAAATATTTTATGATACAAAAAAAAAAACCAACTGTTAGTTGAGCGCAACTAGTCAACAACCCGTTTCTAACACAAATACTCAACCGTTGCCTAACAGTTACATCTTATGAACGTGCTCATTAATTGCGTTTCTGTGACAATAGATTGTAATAATTTTATTGTTTACGATGACAGTCGTATAAGTACTTTTAGACTTTTGTATTTAACAGTTTTTTAAACATGTACAAACAATTTTTCAAATGGACAAATAAAAGATAAACAAATTAAATTTTGGCTTTGTGATATAAATTTATAAAAACAAAATTTCAATTTTTTAACGTAAAATATGTTTAAAATTGCATAATAAGAAAGAAATAAGAAAATTTTTAAGAAAAGTTTTGATAACTTTTTGTTTATTGCTAATTATAAAACAACATTTTAATATTTAAAATACATACATACTCGTATGTATGTAAGTGGTTTATTTTAAATAGTCCATTGGTTTATTTTAAATAGTCCAATATTTCCCTCATCACAATCGCGACCGAATTTAAGTTGTGATTCGTGTCACTCAACTTATTTATATTGCTCACACTAATCTCTCTAAATCATATTTTCACTAAAGTGTTTATGCGTATAAGTGTGATTTGACGTGAGTTAAGAATCGAATGTAGTCAAGCAGATTTCTACCTCCTACCTATAAGGTTTCAAAAGATAAGGTCTAATCATAAAATTTGATTTACTATAGGGACAACCTTTAATTTCCGATTTTATACTTTTTGTTTGAGGACATAGAAATACACATTAGGCGCATATCCTCTGTCAACTATCCTTATATTACGGTTCGAAAGAAAAGACCGTATACATTAAATTACATCACCTATGGGGACACCCTTTTATTAATAATTTTAATTGTTTATACTAGTTGTAATAGTGGACATTATTTGTAAATTTCAAGTGCATATCTGTAATGGTTCAAAAGATAATATCTTATGCATACATGAAATAACATCACTTATGAGCACACCTTTTAATTTCTGATTTTAAATATTTATAGTTGTGATAGCGGCCATAGTAACAATTTCAACTGTCTGTCTACAACGGTTTAGACGTTTGGCCATATATAACAAATTACTTCAACTTTTGTGGTACCCTTTAATTTCTTATTTTATCTTTTTATATCTATACTTGTTATTATACCGGACATAGTAGTGAACTTTCTGTCCAATTTGTAAGTGTTTTTCTATAACGTTTCGAAGAATAGGGCCATATAGGTCAAATTACATCAATTATGGAGACACCCTTTATTAACTTTATACTTGTTGTTATATCAGACTTACCAATACAGGTTCTTTGTAAATTTCAATCGTTTGTCTATAATGGTTTAAAAGTTTGGCCATATACATCAAATTACATGAATTAATGTGTGACCCTTTAATTTATAATTTTAAATATTTATACGTGTTATTAAAACAAACATAGTTATTGATGTTCCGTCCAATTTTAAAGTGTTTGTCCATAAAGAAAAAGATAGGTCACCCTTCAATTTTTAAATTTAGTATTTTATTACTTTTTGCTAAAGTGATACGCGCTTTTTGAAAATTTAAAATTGATGCAATTTAGGGTTCATAATATAATCAAAAATATGTTTTTTGTATGGGGACACCCTTTAGTTTTTAAAATTGCACCAATCTGTAAGCACATCCTTTCTAATAAAGAAATAATGGTAAAAATCGGTTTGGAAATGGCACAAACATAAAATGCAACATACAGACGAATTGAAAACCTTCATCTTTTTTTGAAGTCGCCCACAATGAAAGAGGAGACTCTGAATTATAATCAACACTGGCTTCACTGGTTCCCAAAATTACAAGGCACATGATGTGCAAAATCAAAACAAACATCGCTAACATGTGTTCTAAAACACACACATGCAGAAAAATTCAATCACCCCAATAAATTAAAGTTTCCTCGAAGCAGCTGTAGAATTAAATAGCATTTCCAAAGGCACCTGGTAAGTTGATTGCTCCAGAATATACAATTAAGTTGAACAAAGGGTATGCATTAATTTATCGTCACTGGTTAACCTTGTATTCCAGTAAAAATGGTTAATTATATATGTAAAATAAGGGAGTTTTGCATGACATGTAGATCAATATGAGTGAACCCAAAAGACAAGCAGCAAGTTGTTGGGTGGCCGGTCCTATTACACAATCCAGTGTCAGTGGCTGTATGATATTATGTCGAGCTTAAAATGCCAACAGGTGATGGAAACGTGACGCAAAATGTAATAACCAAATAAGTGGCGAATGGAACCACAATGAAAGCTTGTTTTCTACATATTCACCTGCTTACGTTACCACAACGCAGACAATTGAACTGCACAATTATTACGAGAAAGATGAAAGTTTATTGTAACGGAAGACTAATTTAATAAACTTTTATTTTATACAATAAAAAATACAAATTCAAAATTAAATATAATTTGACCAAATTTTTTTAAATTTTTTATCGTAGTTAGCTTGTTAAATTCTAAATATTTTTGATAAATTTAAAGATTATATCTTTACTGAGTTAAAAACTAGACGATTTTCAATTTAAAAAATCCAAAATTATTACATTTTTAAGTACTTTAGCCCAAAAAAGGCGACTAACGTTTTTTTTTTCATAGAAAAAAAATATTCATTAAAATTTTCTGTGCATGTGTTGTTGGTCAAGTAAAATAAAATGGCAAAAAATTTGCTATGTTAAGAAAGAGGAAATTCCACAATTCCCAAAACAATTCGTTTGCCTATAAAGTTTACATACGGACTGGGGCCCATAAAATACTTTCAAAAACAATTTGGAACATATATAGCTTTATTGCAGCAGTCTTCTTTTTTCGATCCCAGCTTTGGCATTTTATAATATATAGGCTAAAATCAAAATTTCGATGTAAAATAGGTCATATTGTGGGACCTCCATCTACAAGGATGATAAATTTTATACGATAATATAAAATTTTTATATTTTCTTTAAGAAAAATTTTTAATGGCCTTTTTGCAATAATTTTGGATTTCTTAAATTGAAAATCGCTTAGTTTTTAACTCAGTAAAGATACAATCTTCAAATTTATGAAAAATATTTAGAATTTAGCCAGCTAACTACGATAAAAAATTTAAAAAAATTTGGTAAAAATTGTACCCAATATTTTGAAAAAACAGGGTAGCGAAAAATCAAAAATTGTATTTCTTAAAATACTTATAACTAAATAATTTTTAATTATTATTTGCATATTTAGATATCATTTTGTAGGTATTGACAAGCTGTAAAAAATTTCAGTTGCTAGGTTCCCAACTTTAAGATCACATAGCGCTACCCCTGGAAGGTGGATGGTACCTACCTTTAAAACTTAAGTTCAGATACTCCTCTGTTATGCTCGTGTCAAATTTTGGATTAATCGGCTTAGCCGTTTATAAATGACTAAGTTATTTCCAAAAAAATTTTTTAATTCTGCCATGCTGCGCCACTTCACATTTAAGATAAAATAAAGATTAGGATATTAAAATAATTTATTACAATATTATTTTAAATAAAATTTTACATAATTTAAAACAATACTATTAAATCTCAAATTTGAAAATATTTCGTATGCTACTTGCAGTTAAAAATTATTACATTGATTTTCGTAAAAATTTATTAAAATTGAAATAAATATTAAAATATTTTTGGAAAGTTTCTATTTTGCCATTCGTATATCTTTCTTATCGCTTATGCTTACTTAGATTGGGATATATTATTCACAAACAACCAAAGCGGTTTTTGAAAATCCAAATTATATACGATTTTGATTGGTATTTGGGACTCAGAAAGGACCATTCAGAAATCCGAATTAAAAAGGGTTTACGCTATATTTTACAAAAATACACGAATTACAAAGTGTTAAGAATCCGAAAGGAATTATTTTACAGTTTTATTTCCATCCTTTCCGCAATAAAGTTTGTTTGGAAAAGCTGTTTTAAAAGCAACAAAATCTTAAATCCAAATTTCATATTTAAAAATTATTTGGTAATTGTTTTATTCAACACTGTGTAATTTTTTAAGTCATGGCAAAATAACCATATACGGACACCACTACGTCATAAAAGACCAAGAAAAAAAGACCCCTGACTCCCAGTTTTGCCCAAAGTCCTCATGAGCCCTCAAAGATGTGGGGCCTCGATGTCATTTTTGCAAAAAAATTATCATTTACTCAAGCTCATATTTTGCAAACCGTTTGAAATTTTTATATACTCTCTGAGACAAAGTTTTAGCTCTTGTCATAAAGAACAAAAATTGTTAACATATAAAATCAAAAACTTCATCTTCAAGGTCAAAATCGCAAAAAACTTTAAAAAATTCAATTTTTTTACCTTTTTTCCCCTGTTCAGGTCCATAGGTAGCAAACCGTTCAAAATTTAAGGAAACAATCATTTACAAAAATGAACCCAAGATCTCAATAAACAACTTTCTGGAACATATGAACTTTCTAGGAATGATTCTTAACACCGTTAGGTAGCGCTTAATTTTCGGGAAATTTTTCCATTTTGCGGCTACCTAAGCGCTACCTAAACGGTTTTAAGAATCATTCCTAGGAAGTTCATATATTCTAGAAAGTTGTTTATTGAGATCTTAGGTTCATTTGTGTAGTTGATTGTTTCCAAACCAAAAATGTCAGTCAGTCGTAGGTTATTGCCATTTGATGTGAAAAATTTGATTGCAGTTTGCAAAAAATGTGACCAAGAGTCCTCGAAAGAGACTCGAATCCGAGTACCTTTTAGACATTAAAAGAAAAGATATTGATTCACGTTGGACTAAAGTGGGAGAGAGAGAAAAGGAGGATGTTAGAGCTAACACTCAACAACAATATGATTCGTGCATGGACATTTATTATGCTACACTTTCTAAACTTCTCGATTTAGTAAAATTGGCGAAAGTAAGAGATGATACCCGAGTAGGCGTAGATTCAGCGTCACAAATCGAAAATAATTGTGATACACAAATATTCTCAGGAGGTTACGAAGATTGGCCGGCATTTCGCGATATGTTCACTGCAGTATATATAAACCATTCCAGGCTAACTCCTGAAGAAAAATTATACCATCTCAGAAACAAGACCATTGCAGGAGCAATAGTCAAAAGATTCCCTTTAACTGATAACAATTGGAATTTAGCCTGGCAAGCTCTTTAATTACTTTACGAAAATGTACGGGTATTAGTCGGTACTCAAATTAGAAACCTTTTTAATATTACCACAGCTCTAAAAGAGGACAGTAAATCCCTTTAAAGCATTCACAGCGCAGTTTCTGGTTGCATAGCAATGCTACAAACCTTAGGGGTGTCAGTAGAGGGCTGGTATACCATTCTAGTCAATTTAATATATTCTAAACTTCCGCACGAAACTTTAGCTCAGTGGGAATAATCAGAATAATAATTACGCGAGTAGAGAGTTGCCCAAGTAGTCTTAACTGAGTGAGTTTCTTGCCAAAAGATGCGAAATTGTGGAAAGAATTTTTACAATTAAAGGTACCAAATCTTTTTTAAGCCAAAATGAGCCAAAGCAAAAGATGCAATTATACGCATCCTAAGAAAAACTTAGTTACAAATGTAAACGGTTTCGTAAACTTACAATTCAAGAGAGAGTAGATTTTGTTTTTAAAAATCAATTTTGTAATAATTGCTTGCCGCAAACTCATACTAAAAGAAATTGTGCTGGTAAAATTTCTTGCCTTAACTGCGGGAAAAAGTATCACACAATGATTCATATGCGTTCCGTAAATAATCCCCGAAATAATATGGAACCAAAGTTCCCAAATAAAAATGCGAATCCATATCAGCCTTAAAAATCTAATACTAATGTTTTTAATACTAAATCTGTAATTCCAGAACCTAATGAATTAATAATCAGACACTCTACTTCTAATTCGAGTAATTTTCCACAAATCAACGCTAATTGTGCTACAAATAATACAAACGTATTGCTAGGAACAGCTCTAGTTCAAATTGAATGTAGAGGTTAATTGTTCACTATTCGAGCTTTGATTGATCCCGGCTCTGATCGAACTTTTCTGTTCAAGAAAGTAAGGGCTCGTTTAAACATTAAATCAAGAAAAACTCATTATGAAATTGTGGGAATCGGAGGCCAAAGTCAGAAGGCTGAAATGGAATGTGATTTGGTTTTAGTATCAAAAATTAATAATTTCCGTTTTAAAATCTCAGCTATAGTTTTACCTAAAGTGACAAATCAAATTCCGTCAGTGTCGTTTAATGTTACTGATATGAGTGATCTGTCGAATCTTGAGTTAGCGGATCCTCATTTCAATATTTCGGCTCCAATCGACTTGGTCCTAGGGAATGATAGTGAGCGTTTAATTGAATCATGAAGGTATTAAAAGAGATATTTGCGGTTCTGCATCTGCGTACAGAACAATATTCGGTTGGGTTCTCAGCGGCCTAATTCAGGCACAGCCAATATTTTCGTTGTCAACATGCGATAGTTCTGAAGAAGATAACAGTTTGCACCTGTTAGTAAAGAAATTCAGTGAGCAGGAAGAAATTCCGTCACCTCGACTTGTTTCTTCAGAAGATGATTACTGTGAAACATTTTACAAACAAACAACTAAACGGTTATCGGATGGTCGTTACATGGTGAGATTGTCATTTAGGCAAGATTTTCTCGCTTTTTAGGTTTTTCGAGGTTTTTCAATGGAACAAATGTTGGCAAAAGACCCTTTATTAAGTACGCAGTATGCCAACGTTCTTAATGAATATATCACTCTTTATCATATGGAGGAAACAACATATTGTGAATATTTTTCAGAGAACAAATATAACTCTTTTTACTTTCCACACCATGCAGTCGTCAGACCAGAAAGTAAAACTAAAAAGGTCAGAGTGGGTTTTAACGCATCAAAAAAAACTAAGTCCGGATTTTCATTGAACGACATTTTTTACTCAGGTCCCACTCTGCAAAATGATCTAATGTCAATAATATTGAAATAGAGACTTTATAAGTTTATATTCAATGACGACATTCAGAAAATGTACCACCAAATTGTGATAGTTCCAAAAGACAGGCCATACCAAAGAATTCTTTTTATCAATTAAAAACCGTAACGATGGTGTTAAAACATAAAACAAATTTTATATTTTGAAACAAAAAATATCTTTAAATTGAAGAAAAACAACACACCATAATAATTCATTATTTTATGTTTGGTTTAATGTTACAAAAAGAAATACAATTGCTTATATAACAACAAAAAGAAAATGCAGTTATTTAACCTTGAAATTGTTCACACGAAATTCAGTCTTTCACCTTTAGAAATATTTAAAATTGAATTAAGTCAATTATCTTAGAAGGATTTTATATTACAATAAACGCAAGACAATATATTTTTAATAATTGCTGATAGTGTATATTTTAATGCTTTATTATTAAATTTAGTTTTAAGCATAAGAAATTAAATTGTATAAAAGGCAGAGAAAAATAAAGAAATTATGGCAAAACAAATTTAACTTGTCATTAATTAAGTAGTCTCGGTGTCTCTACCCAGGCTCAAATTTTATTCCAAATAGTCCAAGGTGATTCTACCTGGGCTTAACTTTGAAATTTTTTGAGTCTGAAATTGGAAAGGAGTCAAGATCAACAGTCGGTGCTGTGCCAAAACCAACATTCGGACAATCAAAAGTCAACCAATCCAAAGACAACGAAAGTGCAACCAATGACCAACAGAAAGAGCCACAACTTGACCAAGGCATAAGTAAAGTGCTTCGTAATCAGCGGGCGTTGATGAGAGCTCTAAGACGAACCATTGATGACGTCAATGCAGAAGAAATTTTTTTTTTCATAATTTATTTATTGTATCTTCAATAATTTTTGAACTAACAATAATTACTCGTATCTTAAGTCTAAAATAAAATATTCTTTTTAAGTCCAGCCAGTGCTAGACAAAAATAATGTTTGTTTCACGGATTTCGAAATCATTTGCGGGTCATCCCTCTAATGTACGGCCAAGAAAAGCAGTATCTCTTCTTTTTAGTCGAATGTAACCAGGTTCATTCAGCATGTTACGCGCCAAAGGGTTTGGATGAGATTCAAGCCTCTTTAGATATGTGACTGCATGTTCCGCTATTTCTGATTTAACTGATGGCATATTTAGGTCTTTGTGGATGTTCGAATTTTTTATATACCAGGGAGCAGATGTAATAATACGTAAAATCTTATTTTGGCGCCTTTGAATTTTTTCTACATTGCTAGCTGAGGCAGTGCCCCATAACTGAATCCCATAACACCAAATTGGTTTGAGGACCGACTTGTACAGTAGAAGTTTACAATCTAAGCTCAAGGTGGGGTTTCTGCCAATAAGCCAATTTAGTTGTACTGCTTTTAGTTTCATTTGTGTTAACTTGAAGTCAATGTGGCTTTTCCAAGTAAGGCGACGGTCAAGATGTATACCCAGGTACTTAACATCTGAAAGCTGTGGTATCATTTGGTTATTTATGCGAATAGGAGGGCATGAGTCCCTGCGCAGTGTGAAAGTTATGTGAGTGCATTTTTGTTCATTCACTTTTATTCTCCATTTTTCTAGCCATTTTTCCAAATTGAGTATGTGGTCTTGTAAAAGTTGTGATGCTTTTTGGGCACTTTCATGAATACTTAAAAAAGCTGTGTCATCTGCAAAAGTTGATGTGTGGACTAGGGTGCTAATTGGCATATCTGATGTGTACAGTAAATATAAAATTGGTCCCAAAATACTACCTTGGGGAACTCCGGCTTCAATGAGCTGTGGCGAGCTTAAAAAGTCACCTTCTTTTAATAAAAACTTGCGATTCGTTAAATAATCTTTTAAGATCTTATACAAGTTTTCGGGCAAGTTCAGCTTTAGTTTAAATATTAGGCCTTCGTGCCAAACCTTATCGAATGCTTGAGAAACGTCGATAAAGAGCGCAGAACAGTATTTTTTTTCTTCAAAGGTCGTTTTAATTACATTTACTAATCTGTGTGTTTGTTGGATCGTACTATGTTGTTTTCTGAAGCCGAATTGATGGTTCGGAATGCATCCTTTCGCGCTAAGAATTGGATTCAGCTTAGTTATTAATATTCTCTCAAACAACTTTGACACGTTTGATAAAAGGCTTATAGGTCTGTATGATTCTACTTTTGTGTGGTCTTTTCCTGGTTTAGGAATCATAGTTATCAAAGAGACCTTCCACTCTGTGGGAAAGTACTCAAGACGTAAGATGGCATTAAAAACAAACAGAATAATTCTGCGACCTATACGGGGCAACTCAACTAACATCTTGTTACTTGTTTTATCAACGCCAGGGGCTTTTTTGGTGTTTAAATCTGCTATTGCCCTTTCAATAACGCGAAATTCAAATCTTAGGGGTACTACGGCACTAGTCTCTACTGATGGTAACTCAGCTATATCAGTACATACATTTGGGGTGAAAACCTTCTTCAAATGTCCAACAAACAAATTGCCTTTTTCGGTATCATTCCTTGCCCAGTCTCCACAAGAAGTTCGCAAGGGAGGCTTACGTACGACCGGTCTTTTAAGGTTCCTACATGCACGCCATAATGAATAATCTGATTGAGCAGTTGCATCGAGGCCTTCCAAGTAATTTTTCAGAGATGCTACTCTTCGAGATTCTAGCAGCTGTCTTAGTCGTTTCGTGCAATCTTTAAGTCTAGATTTGAGTTGAGGAGATCTGTGTGCTTGCCACTCTCTTCTAATTTTTATTTTCTCAGCCAAGAGCCGCTCGACATCAAAGTAAATTTGATTGTATCTAGCTGGTTGTCTGGTTTCTGTCGCATGTTGGGCAGCTGATTTAAGGTTTTGATCAAAATAAATTAGACTCTGGTCCACATCTTCTGGTGTTCTTAGCGGTATGTTTTCCGAACAATGGGTACTGAGATACTTTCTATATTTCAACCAATTAATGCTTGTGCAAGTTGTTGGCGACACGATATTTTGCTGATTCCATATATAGACAATAGTGGGTGAATGATCTGAGGATAATTCGAGTGACGCTTCAACCTTAATCATTTCTCTCGAAATACCTTTAGTCACGCCAAAATCAATAACATCAGGTATTTTTTGTCGATCAGTAGGCCAATAGGTGGGTTGTCCACTTGATATCACATTCAGACGCATTTTAGAAATTGTATCAAACAAAATACGACCTTTTGGAGTTATTAGGCGTGATCCCCAAAACGTATGTTTAGCGTTGTAGTCGCCTGATGCTATGAAACAGGGACCTAGTGATATGAAAAAGTTGATGTATTGACTCTCTGATATTTGAAATCTAGGAGGTGAATAAATCGAAGAAATAACAAAGTTTTGATGATATTCTTCAATACAGATGTTTGTTGCTTGAAGATAGTCCTCACAAAAATCACACAGTAAATGATGTTTAATTCGAGCCTTTATTAGAATAGCTGAACCACCACATGCTCTGCCACGGGGGTCTTTAGTGTCGTATAATATATAGCCATTGATTTTAAAAAAGCTATTTGTTGTTAAATGAGTCTCTGAAACCATCATGACATCAATTTGTTGGTTCTTCAAGAAGTACTCGAGTTCATTTTTGTGTTGGCGTAAGCCGTTTGCGTTCCAGAAACATATTTTTAAACAGTTCATGGTTTGTTAAGTACCGCCTGCAACATCATAGATTGCATGCGAACCATTTCTTGCATCATGCAGAAGAAAATCGTGAAAAATCGTATTATCAGAGCAAGTTATCGCTCTTGGATAAATACAAGCAAGAATTTGCAAAAATAAACGACGCTATATGGGAATTAAGTGACAAAGATCAAGTTGACGGTTACTCTTTGGATGACTTCTATGAAATGCAAGCTGAGGTACACAATATACAATATAAACTACAACAGAATATCAATAGTACCATCGAAATTACTTCACCGGTAGCCAGAGGAATTGAGCATTGTCAACCCCATTTGCCAAAGATTCAGATTCCGAAATTTAACGGCAGCTACTTACAATGGGTGGCATTTAAAGACCTGTATACCCAGCTTATACACAACGCAACAATGAGCGAGGTAGAAAAAATGATCTATTTAACCACGCACCAGGCACACGAGCCAAAGAATTTAATAAAACATTTGCCAATTTCAACAACAAATTATGAAGTAGCTTAGAATATTCTGGTTGACAGATACGAGAACAAAAGACTCATTGTTATAACCTTGCTTAACAATTTACTTTCCCATCCACAAATGAAAACTGAAACTCCACAAGCCCTGAAAAGTTTACATGATCTTACTAAAGAATGCACCCATGGCTTGAACGCACAAAGACTTCCGGTGGACAAATGGGACGCCATATTGGTTCACATTTTACTGAAGAAGCTTGATCACTCGACTCAATCGCTATTTGAGCAATCACTACAAGACAACAAGAATCTCATTAGTCTAAATAAATTACTTACATTCATAGAGCACAGATTCCAAGCACTGGAAACACGCGGAAAGTCCTACGAGTCAGGTGGGGGAAAGGACCGAGCAAAATTCATAGCAGCAGCTGGAGCACCCTTAAATTTTAAGGTATGTGGATCGACAGGACATCCCATATATTATTGTGCAAAGTTCCTGAAACTGTCCCCAGTTCAGAGACTACAATGGACACAAAATAATAAGCTTTGCGTCAAGTGCCTCAAATCAGAGCATGCTGCCAAGGATTGCACATTACGGTCATGCTCCAAATGCACTAAAAGACACAATACCTTATTGCATTTGGAGGAAACATCAACAATCCCAGCTGAGAATTATCAGAAAACAACTCCAGGTGAAAATTGTCAAAAAAAAGCTTCCACATCAAACAGAAATACACCAATTATAGCTTCAACAAATAACCAATCCAGCAACAACTCCCACATATTACTAGCTACAGCAAGAGTACAGGTAATTGGAGCCAATGGGCGCACCGGCGTGTTTCGAGCCGTATTGGATTCAGGTTCACAAGTGAACTTGGTTACAAACAGAGTACTAAACAAGCTAGCGTTGGATTCATCAGATTCTTCACTGCGTATTGAAGGTATAGGCCGTAAGATTCACAATGTGAAACGACGAATAAACATAGATTTACATGCCTGTACAGGCAATTATTCTACAAAATTTGAGGCATTTGTCCTTCCTACTATTGTATCGCCGCAGCCTTCTAAATCATTCGACACATCAGATTGGAATCTTCCTAACAACATTTATCTAGCTGATCCATTATTTAAAAATAGATAAAATTGATATTTTGATCGGAGCCGAATTTTATCATCAATTGATGCGCCCTCAGCAGATAAGAATCAACCAAAGATTACCAATTCTACAAAATACAGTTCTGGGTTGGGTCGTCACAGGCAGACTACAGGAAGGCAATAACAACGTGGCTACTTGTGCGGTATTCCCCCAAGAAGAACAAACCATAAATCAACTTATTGAAAATTTCTGGAAGCTCGAGGACTCAAATTGTATAGATAGAAGACTATCGTTAGCTGAGAAACGATGTGAAGATAATTTTGCTCAAAACGTAAGAAGAAACAAGGACGGGAGGTTCGTTGTGCGGCTACCATTCTCAGAAAATCCATCAATTCTGGGAAGCTTGAAAACGCTAGCATTTAATCGTTTTTTGGCATTGGAAAAACGACTGAATCGTAATCTTGAACTTAGAACAGAATATAATAAATTTATGCAAGAATACGAATCTTTGGGCCACATGGAAGAAGTTCAAGAAGACATTCCCGACATACATTACGTCATGCCTCATCACAGCGTACTGAAACTACTACAAAACTGCGAGTAGTATTTGATGCATCAGCCAAAACTTCCAGCGGTAGATCACTCAATGGCATCATACACGCCAGACCAACGGTACAAAGTGAATTGTTTTCAGTGTTACTACGATTTCGAATGCACAGATTTGTTTTTACTGCGGACATCGAGAAAATGTACCGGCAAATCCAAGTCGATGACGCAGACCAGATGTTCCAGCTCATCATTTGGAGATACAACGAGCATCAAGACATCAAATATTACCGCCTTAAAACTGTGACTTATGGCACCTCATCAGCACCATACTTGGCAACCAAATGCCTTCAGCACTTAGCTATACAAAACACAACAAGGTACCCCCAGGGTGCCTCAATATTACGTGATGATTTCTATGTGGACGATTGCCTCAGTGGAGCTGACTCCATCTCCACAGCGTTGGAGTCACGACGTCAACTAAATGCACTTCTACAAGAGGCTGGGTTTAAGCTTCGAAAATGGTGTGCGAATCATCCTAAGTTGTTAAGTGGAATTGCACCTGAAGACCAAGAGATTGATTTGGACTTAATCGAAACGTCAAACTGCTCGGTTAAAACACTTGGACTAATATGGCTGCAAATATCTGATCAGTTATGCGGACGAGCACAAAAACCAACTTGCCAGAATCTTTGATCCATTGGCAATTTTTGGGCCGGTAGTCGTACGTGCCAAGATATTTTTGCAAGAATTGTGGCAATTTCCGATTTCTTGGGATGATGAACTGCCCATGAATCTTCAAACCGAGTGGAACAAATTTCGTACCAGCATAGAAACGTTAAACAAATTGAAGATCGATCGATTCGTATTAAAAACAGAAAAACCACTAACAATGGAACTACACACATTTGTTGATGCATCTGAACGAGGTTATGGAACGGCAATCTATCTTCGAGCAACATATAAAGACAAAACTGTAATAACAAGATTGATATGTTCTAAGTCCCGCGTAGCACCCATCAAAAAACAAACTTTGCCTCGGCTGGAGTTATGCGCGGCGGTACTCGGTGTAGAGCTAAGAAACCGAGTAAAACAATATCTTCGCCTACAAAATAATAGAAACTATTTTTGGTCAGATTCAAAGATTGTTCTTTCTTGGATAAACTCATCAGCAGCATCCTACCACACTTTTGTAGCGAACAGGATAGCTAAAATTCAAAGTTCAAGCGATTCAGATCAATGGCGACATGTCAGCTCTAAAGAAAATCCAGCCGACGCAATATCCCGAGGAATGGCACCAGAAAACCTATCACAACACTCAATCTGGTTTTATGGACCGCTATTTCTGTCGGGACAAGGGAGTGAATGGAAAAACTCACCTTCACAAGTTATTAATACAACTTGCAATGAAGAACGTAAATTAACAAAGCAGGTTTTAACAATATCAACCCCACAGCAAAAATATGACGACATCATAAATCGTATAAACCATCGAAACTCAATCAAAACTTTTCAACACACAATCGGTTATGTGTTGAGATTTATCAGAAATTCCAAGACTACAACAAATTGTCGCCGAAATGGAAGAATCTATGAACGTTATCAAGATCATTCAAGCGGCGGAGTTTGGGGAAGAATTAGAAAGACTATCACACCAAACTTCCGTACATAAATCAAGTCAATTATCCTCATTAAATCCATTCTTGGATGAGCATCGGATAATGCGTGTAGGTGGTCGGCTAGAGCAATCTTCATTACCATTTAAGTCCAAGCATCCAGCTATTCTTTCACACAATCACGTCATGACCAAACTGCTGATGCAAATGACACACGAAGAAAATCGTCATTGTGGCCCACAGGCATTATTGGAAGCATCCAGGTCACAGTTTTGGATTACGAATGGACAATCACTGGCACGTGGCACCGTTCATAAATGTATACGATGCACAAGAGCTAGGCCAATTCTTTTCAAACAATTAATGGGAAACCTACCAGCAGATAGAGTGACACCTGCTCGCCCATTTATAACTACAGGAGTGGATTACTTTGAGCCGATTTGGATTTATCACAAAATCAGAGGTAAAAGACCAGACAAAACTTATATCGCAGTGTTTTGCTGTTTTGCAACCAAGGCAATTCACATGGAAGTAGTGTCTAATCTGCCCACAGACGCCTTCATAGGAGCACTACGACGCTTCATCAGCAGACGAGGCCATTGTCAGACATTGTACTGCGACAACGCTACTAACTTCGTGGGATCAAACAACAAACTTGCCGAATTAGAAGAATCAATATACTCCTAATCAGCACAAGAAAAAATTACACGAATATGCAGCAGTCAACCAATAAACTTTAAATTTATTCCACCAAGAGCTCCTAACTTCTGTGGACTGTGGGATGCAGCAGTTAAATCTGCCAAACATCTCTTACTGAGAAGCATGTCTACTGCATCACTTACATATGAAGAACTGGAAACAATAGTGGTTGAAATAGAAGCCATTCTAAATTCACGACCATTGATTCCCTTTTCATCAAATTGCGATGATTTTCAAGCCCTTACACCAGGTCACTTTCTAATCGGTGAGCCCTTAACATCAACTGTAGGTATAAATGCCCAACCTTCAAAGTTGTCTTTAGACACAAGGTGGAGAATAACGTCAGACATCAAACACAAATTCTGGAAGGACATGAGCTGCAGCAAAGAGGGAAATGGAAGTCAGCGTCGCCAAACGTCATTGAAGGTATGCTTGTCATTCTAAAAGAAGACAATACTCCAGTGCTACAATGGTCATTGGCTAGAATTAGCAGAATTTACAAGGGAGATGATGGTCTTATCAGGGTTTGCGAAGTCAAAACAGCCAGGGGAACCTTCAAAAGACCAATTCATAGATTGGCACCGTTGTTCAATGATTCCCATCTAGAACCTCCCGAATACGACAACTCAACCTCGCAAAAGAGACAACATTCATCAGAAGATGATACTATACAGCCAAAGCGAAAAGTAGTATCATATACGTCATTAGGAGTTTTCACTACAATTCTTATTTCACTCTGTTTGCTGCCGATAATAACAGCCTCACCAATCAACGTTACAGAATTTCCTTCCAATCCAGGATTGTATTTCGAAGACATAGGCTCGACAAAATTAGTGACAGCTGCACTCGATGCTTCTGTCATTGCTGGTAATCCTGATCCTAATAGGCTGGCGACTCAAACGCTACAAAAGAACCTCAATCAACCTGGCCACAACACAACCAAAACCTTCGCCACACCAGAGCAGCTCTGAAGTTTAAAAATAATTAATTTCCTAAACATTTATTATTATTTGAATTTAATTTGTATATTTGTTTTTTTCGCTATTAGCTCAACGCGGCGGAGAATGTTAGAACATTAAACAAATTTTATATTTTGAAACAAAAAATATCTTTAAATTGAAGAAACATAAAAACACAACATAATAATTCATTATAGTATATTTGGTTTAATGTTACAAAAAGAAATACAATTGCTTATATTACAACAAAAAGAAAATGCAGTTATTTAACCTTGAAATTGTTCACACGAAATTCAGTCATTCACCTTTAGAAATATTTAAAATTGAATTAAGTCAATTACCTTAGAAGGGGTTTATTACAACAAACGCAAGACAATATATTTTTAATAATTGCTGATAGTGTATATTTTAATGCTTTATTATTAATATTAGTTTTAAGCATAAGAAATTAAATTGTATAAAAGACAGAGAAAAATAAAGAAATTATGGCAAAACAAATTTAACTTGTCATTAATTAAGTAGTCTCGGTGTCTCTACCCAGGCTCAAATTTTATTCCAAATAGTCCAAGGTGATTCTACCTGGGCTTAACTTTGAAAAATAAAATAAACAAACCTAAGTTCCAAAAGAATCCTTTGGTGCTTAATCATCGATTCAACATTTGTGTTGATCAATTCAACATTTGGTGACCCCGACGGTCCTGTAACTTGGCACAGGATCAATTCAGAAGTTTGAGATATTTAAGTTTCCCCCACCAGTGGTAAGAAACTTTTATATCTTAAAAACAAAAATACACATCCTTCAGATCTGGAAGGCACATCAAGGCAACGGCCAATCATCAATCAATCAACTTTCAAACATCTGGCCACACATTTGGTGACAAACAGTGAAGCAATGGCGTCAGGTGAAGAGTTACTAGCAGTCCAACAAGAGACGGCGGATAAAATAGAAACAATAATCCGTAATGTGAAAAAGGACTCGGCAACAAGAAAAAACTAAGGAGTATTACGTAGAGCGTCTACGACGACTTGAGGATGCATGGTTAGAATTTGAAAGCACCGACAACAAAATAAGGTGCCTCACAAATCTACCATTGCAACACAATTATTTTACAAATCAATACTACCATATTTCGGGCGAAACATCCAAATACAAGAAATTTTTTGAGTCTGAAATTGGAAAGGAGTCAAGATCAACAGTCGGTGCTGTGCCAAAACCAACATTCGGACAATCAAAAGTCAACCAATCCAAAGACAACGAAAGTGCAACCAATGACCAACAGAAAGAGCCACAACTTGACCAAGGCATAAGTAAAGTGCTTCGTAATCAGCGGGCGTTGATGAGAGCTCTAAGACGAACCATTGATGACGTCAATGCAGAAGAAAATCGTGAAAAATCGTATTATCAGAGCAAGTTATCGCTCTTGGATAAATACAAGCAAGAATTTGCAAAAATAAACGACGCTGTATGGGAATTAACTGACAAAGATCAAGTTGACGGTTACTCTTTGGATGACTTCTATGAAATGCAAGCTGAGGTACACAATATACAATATAAACTACAACAGAATATCAATAGTACCATCGAAATTACTTCACCGGTAGCCAGAGGAATTGAGCATTGTCAACCCCATTTGCCAAAGATTCAGATTCCGAAATTTAACGGCAGCTACTTACAATGGGTGGCATTTAAAGACCTGTATACCCAGCTTATACACAACGCAACAATGAGCGAGGTGGAAAAAATGATCTATTTAACCACGCACCAGGCACACGAGCCAAAGAATTTAATAAAACATTTGCCAATTTCAACAACAAATTATGAAGTAGCTTGGAATATTCTGGTTGACAGATACGAGAACAAAAGACTCATTGTTATAACCTTGCTTAACAATTTACTTTCCCATCCACAAATGAAAACTGAAACTCCACAAGCCCTGAAAAGTTTACATGATCTTACTAAAGAATGCACCCATGGCTTGAACGCACAAGGACTTCCGGTGGACAAATGGGACGCCATATTGGTTCACATTTTACTGAAGAAGCTTGATCACTCGACTCAATCGCTATTTGAGCAATCACTACAAGACAACAAGAATCTCATTAGTCTAAATAAATTACTTACATTCATAGAGCACAGATTCCAAGCACTGGAAACACGCGGAAAGTCCTACGAGTCAGGTGGGGGAAAGGACCGAGCAAAATTCATAGCAGCAGCTGGAGCACCCTTAAATTTTAAGGTATGTGGATCGACAGGACATCCCATATATTATTGTGCAAAGTTCCTGAAACTGTCCCCAGTTCAGAGACTACAATGGACACAAAATAATAAGCTTTGCGTCAAGTGCCTCAAATCAGAGCATGCTGCCAAGGATTGCACATTACGGTCATGCTCCAAATACACTAAAAGACACAATACCTTATTGCATTTGGAGGAAACATCAACAATCCCAGCTGAGAATTATCAGAAAACAACTCCAGGTGAAAATTGTCAAAAAACAGCTTCCACATCAAACAGAAATACACCAATTATAGCTTCAACAAATAACCAATCCAGCAACAACTCCCACATATTACTAGCTACAGCAAGAGTACAGGTAATTGGAGCCAATGGGCGCACCGGCGTGTTTCGAGCCGTACTGGATTCAGGTTCACAAGTGAACTTGGTTACAAACAGAGTACTAAACAAGCTAGCGTTGGATTCATCAGATTCTTCACTGCGTATTGAAGGTATAGGCCGTAAGATTCACAATGTGAAACGACGAATAAACATAGATTTACATGCCTGTACAGGCAATTATTCTACAAAATTTGAGGCATTTGTCCTTCCTACTATTGTATCGCCGCAGCCTTCTAAATCATTCGATACATCAGATTGGAATCTTTCTAACAACATTTATCTAGCTGATCCATTATTTAAAAATAGATAAAATTGATATTTTGATCGGAGCCGAATTTTATCATCAATTGATGCGCCCTCAGCAGATAAGAATCAACCAAAGCAATTCTACAAAATACAGTTCTGGGTTGGGTCGTCATAGGCAGACTACAGGAAGGCAATAACAACGTGGCTACTTGTGCGGTATTCCCCCAAGAAGAACAAACCATAAATCAACTTATTGAAAATTTCTGGAAGCTCGAGGACTCAAATTGTATAGATAGAAGACTATCGTTAGCTGAGAAACGATGTGAAGATAATTTTGCTCAAAACGTAAGAAGAAACAAGGACGGGAGGTTCGTTGTGCGGCTACCATTCTCAGAAAATCCATCAATTCTGGGAAGCTTGAAAACGCTAGCATTTAATCGTTTTTTGGCATTGGAAAAACGACTGAATCGTAATCCTGAACTTAGAACAGAATATAATAAATTTATGCAAGAATACGAATCTTTGGGCCACATGGAAGAAGTTCAAGAAGACATTCCCGACATACATTACGTCATGCCTCATCACAGCGTACTGAAACTACTACAAAACTGCGAGTAGTATTTGATGCATCAGCCAAAACTTCCAGCGGTAGATCACTCAATGGCATCATACACGCCAGACCAACGGTACAAAGTGAATTGTTTTCAGTGTTACTACGATTTCGAATGCACAGATTTGTTTTTACTGCGGACATCGAGAAAATTTACCGGCAAATCCAAGTCGATGACGCAGACCAGATGTTCCAGCTCATCATTTGGAGATACAACGAGCATCAAGACATCAAATATTATCGCCTTAAAACTGTCACTTATGGCACCTCATCAGCACCATACTTGGCAACCAAATGCCTTCAGCACTTAGCTATACAAAACACAACAAGGTACCCCCAGGGTGCCTCAATATTACGTGATGATTTCTATGTGGACGATTGCCTCAGTGGAGCTGACTCCATCTCCACAGCGTTGGAGTCACGACGTCAACTAAATGCACTTCTACAAGAGGCTGGGTTTAAGCTTCGAAAATGGTGTGCGAATCATCCTAAGTTGTTAAGTGGAATTGCACCTGAAGACCAAGAGATTGATTTGGACTTAATCGAAACGTCAAACTGCTCGGTTAAAACACTTGGACTAATATGGCTGCAAATATCTGATCAGTTATGCGGACGAGCACAAAAACGAACTTGCCAGAATCTTTGATCCATTGGCAATTTTTGGGCCGGTAGTCGTACGAGCCAAGATATTTTTGCAAGAATTGTGGCAATTGCCGATTTCTTGGGATGATGAACTGCCCATGAATCTTCAAACCGAGTGGAACAAATTTCGTACCAGCATAGAAACGTTAAACAAATTGAAGATCGATCGATTCGTATTAAAAACAGAAAAACCACTAACAATGGAACTACACACATTTGTTGATGCATCTGAACGAGGTTATGGAACGGCAATCTATCTTCGAGCAACATATAAAGACAAAACTGTAATAACAAGATTGATATGTTCTAAGTCCCGCGTAGCACCCATCAAAAAACAAACTTTGCCTCGGCTGGAGTTATGCGCGGCGGTACTCGGTGTAGAGCTAAGAAACCGAGTAAAACAATATCTTCGCCTACAAAATAATAGAAACTATTTTTGGTCAGATTCAAAGATTGTTCTTTCTTGGATAAACTCATCAGCAGCATCCTACCACACTTTTGTAGCGAACAGGATAGCTAAAATTCAAAGTTCAAGCGATTCAGATCAATGGCGACATGTCAGCTCTAAAGAAAATCCAGCCGACGCAATATCCCGAGGAATGGCACCAGAAAACCTATCACAACACTCAATCTGGTTTTATGGACCGCTATTTCTGTCGGGACAAGGGAGTGAATGGAAAAACTCACCTTCACAAGTTATTAATACAACTTGCAATGAAGAACGTAAATTAACAAAGCAGGTTTTAACAATATCAACCCCACAGCAAAAATATGACGACATCATAAATCGTATAAACCATCGAAACTCAATCAAAACTTTTCAACACACGATCGGTTATGTGTTGAGATTTATCAGAAATTCCAAGACTACAACAAATTGTCGCCGAAATGGAAGAATCTATGAACGTTATGAAGATCATTCAAGCGGCGGAGTTTGAGGAAGAATTAGAAAGACTATCACACCAAACTTCCGTACATAAATCAAGTCAATTATCCTCATTAAATCCATTCTTGGATGAGCATCGGATAATGCGTGTAGGTGGTCGGCTAGAGCAATC
Source organism: Phasia obesa (assembly GCA_949628195.1). Taxonomy (NCBI): domain Eukaryota; kingdom Metazoa; phylum Arthropoda; class Insecta; order Diptera; family Tachinidae; genus Phasia; species Phasia obesa. The sequence continues at coordinate 123,318,766 of OX451215.1, read as the reverse complement.
TTCATTACCATTTAAGTCCAAGCATCCAGCTATTCTTTCACACAATCACGTCATTACCAAACTGCTGATGCAAATGACACACGAAGAAAATCGTCATTGTGGCCCACAGGCATTCTTGGAAGCATCCAGGGCACAGTTTTGGATTACGAATGGACAATCACTGGCACGTGGCACCGTTCATAAATGTATACGATGCACAAGAGCTAGGCCAATTCTTTTCAAACAATTAATGGGAAACCTACCAGCAGATAGAGTGACACCTGCTCGCCCATTTATAACTACAGGAGTGGATTACTTTGGGCCGATTTGGATTTATCACAAAATCAGAGGTAAAAGACCAGACAAAACTTATATCGCAGTGTTTTGCTGTTTTGCAACCAAGGCAATTCACATGGAAGTAGTGTCTAATCTGCCCCCAGACGCCTTCATAGGAGCACTACGACGCTTCATCAGCAGACGAGGCCATTGTCAGACATTGTACTGCGACAACGCTACTAACTTCGTGGGAGCAAACAACAAACTTGCCGAATTAGAAGAATCAATATACTCCTAATCAGCACAAGAAAAAATTACACGAATATGCAGCAGTCAACCAATAAACTTTAAATTTATTCCACCAAGAGCTCCTAACTTCTGTGGACTGTGGGAAGCAGCAGTTAAATCTGCCAAACATCTCTTACTGAGAAGCATGTCTACTGCATCACTTACATATGAAGAACTGGAAACAATAGTGGTTGAAATAGAAGCCATTCTAAATTCACGACCATTGATTCCCTTTTCATCAAATTGCGATGATTTTCAAGCCCTTACACCAGGTCACTTTCTAATCGGTGAGCCCTTAACATCAACTGTAGGTATAAATGCCCAACCTTCAAAGTTGTCTTTAGACACAAGGTGGAGAATAACGTCAGACATCAAACACAAATTTTGGAAGGACATGAGCTGCAGCAAAGAGGGAAATGGAAGTCAGCGTCGCCAAACGTCATTGAAGGTATGCTTGTCATTCTAAAAGAAGACAATACTCCAGTGCTACAATGGTCATTGGCTAGAATTAGCAGAATTTACAAGGGAGATGATGGTCTTATCAGGGTTTGCGAAGTCAAAACAGCCAGGGGAACCTTCAAAAGACCAATTCATAGATTGGCACCGTTGTTCAATGATTCCCATCTAGAACCTCCCGAATACGACAACTCAACCTCGCAAAAGAGACAACATTCATCAGAAGATGATACTATACAGCCAAAGCGAAAAGTAGTATCATATACGTCATTAGGAGTTTTCACTACAATTCTTATTTCACTCTGTTTGCTGCCGATAATAACAGCCTCACCAATCAACGTTACAGAATTTCCTTCCAATCCAGGATTGTATTTCGAAGGAATAGGCTCGACAAAATTAGTGACAGCTACCTGGAAATTCATAATATATTACGATCTGACACCAATTTGGAAAAGGCATAAGGTTCTGGATACTGGCATAACATCATTTTCAAAGCTCTGCAAGCAATCGATAGCTTTTGAATCGTGTGAGACTCTTATCCTACAACTTCGGCAGACTTGGGAAAACCTCATTCAAGAATCAGACCTTTTAATTACAAGAAGAACTCGGAGAGCTGCACTCGATATTGTGGGGAATATGGCCCATGCTCTATTTGGAGTCCTGGACTGAGATTATGCAGAGCAAATGGCTAAAACTATAGCCAACGTAAAGGAAAACGAGGAATATATGCATCTGTTACTGAAAAAACAAACTTCAGTCATAGATTCAAGAATTAATATTCTTAAGCAAAGTGAGAACCATTTAATCCGCTTCTCAGAACTTAAGAGAAGCATCTATCAGGATTTAAATGTAGTCAAAACTGAGAATTCAAATTTACGGCAAGTTAAAACTCTGATGTCTCTGGCAATTCAATTAAATACACTTGCAACAAATTTACAAAGAATTGAGACAGAGCTGCTCTCTGCCTTCACACACACGAACCACGGTAACATTAGCACACTTATCCTCACATCAAAGCAATTAAGAGCAGAGGTTGCTAAAATTAAAGGACACCTTCCCATGGGCCGCGCATTACCAGTTGAAGATACTGACATACTAGAATTATACAAAATTATGTTCATCAAGGGCACAATAGCACAGGATAGTGTTATTTTCGTGATTGAGCTGCCTTTGGTAAATCAGAAACATTTTGAACTCTTCAAGGTTATGCCTATACCCATCAAGATAAACAACATAGCTATTGCTATAGCAACCAATATCGGATATCTGGCTGTAAACGATCATCATGATGAATTGAATGAAATTCAATTTAATAAATGTACTGTAATTAGAAACAACATATACCTGTGCACTATGTTACATGTCAGCATCACTCAGGACTCAAGCAGTTATTCCTGTGAAATTGCTTTGTTCAACAACAGAACATCTCCGCAATGTATTTTCAATCACATACAGACCAAGGCTTCCTTTGTCGCACTAAACACCATCAACCGTTGGCTTTATGCAACAACACATCCATTAGAACTCACTGCAGTATGCGACGCTGAAATCATGCACCTACAGCTCATTCATTCTGGTCTTCTGTCCATAAAACCAACGTGTGTCATCAAAGGGAATAACTTAATCATCCATGGGGCATGAAACTAGTGTCACTACTCTACATAATTCATATGCCATGTTTGGCAATATAACGGCTATTGGCTTAGCTCCAGACATCAATTTGGACACAAAGTTAGATGAGCTCTCTAACAACCAACGGCAACTAGCAGACATTAAGGAGCTTCCAAGGGAAATAAGTTATCCGGGTCCTCATCATCCATACATTGGCACTGCGGCGCTGCTTCTGTCATTGCTGGTAATCCTGATCCTAATAGGCTGGCGACTCAAACGCTACAAAAGAACCTCAATCAACCTGGCCACAACACAACCAAAACCTTCGCCATACCAGAGCAGCTCTGAAGTTTAAAAATAATTAATTTTTCCTAAACATTTATTATTATTTGAATTTAATTTGTATATTTGTTTTTTTCGCTATTAGCTCAACGCGGCGGAGAATGTTAGAACATTAAACAAATTTTATATTTTGAAACAAAAAATATCTTTAAATTGAAGAAAAACAACACAACATAATAATTCGTTATAGTATATTTGGTTTAATGTTACAAAAAGAAATACAATTGCTTATATTACAACAAAAAGAAAATGCAGTTATTTAACCTTGAAATTGTTCACACGAAATTCAGTCATTCACCTTTAGAAATACTTAAAATTGAATTAAGTCAATTACCTTAGAAGGGGTTTATTACAATAAACGCAAGACAATATATTTTTAATAATTGCTGATAGTGTATATTTTAATGCTTTATTATTAATATTAGTTTTAAGCATAAGAAATTAAATTTGATAAAAGACTGAGAAAAATAAATAAATTATGGCAAAACAAATTTAACTTGTCATTAATTAAGTAGTCTCGGTGTCTCTACCCAGGCTCGAATTTTATTTCAAATAGTCCAAGGTGATTCTACCTGGTCTTAACTTTTAAAAATAAAATAAACAAACCTAAGTTCCAAAGGAATCCTTTGGTGCTTAATCATCGATTCAACATTTATGTTGATCAATTCAACAGATGGCATTAATTGCGTCCCTTTTCTCGCCATTACAATTTTATTACAATTAGCATCTGAAAGAAAGGAAAGAAACTTATGTCTCTGATGTCCTCTCTGGAGGTAGAGGTGAATTGTTCACTATTCGAGCTCATACGATCGAGATCATATGATCGAAGGCGCAATTAACGCGCAAAATGAACTTGTGCGAACGCTAGAATCGGCAGGCTTTCTACTTAAAAAATTACCTCGAACGACTCAAGATTGCATAATTTTTTCCCATAGATGATGTTTATGATTCAAACTTTCTACCCTTTCTCCCATTGATACTGTAAAAATTCATGGATTCTGTGAAGCCTCAAAATTAGGCTACTGCGCCGCGGTCTACATAAGAATACAAACCTCTTCTGCCGCAGTATTTTCCAACTTGCTGGTTGCAAAAAGCAAAGTCTCTCCTTTAGCCTCAATAACGATGCCTACGTTGGAGCTTTCTAGCGCTGCTCTGTTTGCGAAATTAGTAAAACATACTGTATCTACAATATCTACAATCACCTGGCATTTTTTTCGCAATTTTTATTTATTCTTTCTTCAATATAATTGAACTATCAATAATTACTTATATCTTAAGTCTAAAAAATATAAATATACTTGTTAAGTCGAAACAGTGCAATTTGCGGGTTATCCCTCTAATGTACGGATGAGAGAAGCAGTGTCCCTCCTTCTTAGTCGAATGTAACCAGGTTCATTTAGTATGTTACGGGCCAGTGGATTCGGATGAGTTTCAAGCTTCTTTAAATACCTTATGGCAAGTTTCCCTATTTCTGCTTTAACTGATGGCACGTTTAGATCTTTATGGAAGTTCAAGATTTTATATACCAAGGAGCAGATGTAATTATACGAAGAATCTTATTTTGTCACCTTTGAATTTTTTCTGCGTTGCTAGCTGAGGCAGAGCCTTATAATTGAATGCCATAACACCAAGTTGGTTTCAGAATTGACTTGTAAAATAAAAGTTTGCAATCTAAAGTGAGAGTAGAATTTCTGCCAATAAGCCAGTTTAGTTGGACTGCTCTTAGCTTCATTTGTGTTAACTTTGCTTCTATGAGGCGTTTCCAAGTAAGGCGCCGGTCAAGATGTATGCCGAGATATTTCACGTCTGAAACGTGTGGTATCGTTTGGTTATTTATGCGAATAGGGGGCACGATTCCTTACGCAGTGTGAAAGTTATATGAGTGCATATTTGTTCATTTACCTCTATTCTCCATTTCTTCAACCATTTTTCTAAATTGAATATGTGGTCTTGTAAATATCGTGATGCTAGTTCGGGTCTTTCGTTAATGCTTATAAAAGCTGTGTGGTCAGCAAATGTCAGTGTGTGAACTCGGTTAGTAGTTGGCATGTCTGAAGTATACAATAAATATAAAAAGGGCCCCAATATACTACCTTGGGGAACACCGGTTTCGATTGGCTGGGGTGAGCTCAAAAAATCTCCTTCTTTCACAATAAATTTTCGTTCGGTTAAATAACTATCTAGCAGCTTATATAGGTTTACGGGCAAATTCAGTTTTATCTTATATATTAGGCCTTCATACCATACCTTATCGAATGCTTGCGAAACGTCGATAAAAAGCGCAGAGCAGTATTTTCTCTCTTCAAATATCTTCTTAACAACATTGACTAACCTGTGAGTTTGTTCGATAGTACTATGTTTTTTCCTGAAGCCGAATTGATGGTTTGGAATAAATCCTTTGAGGCTTAGAATAGGGTTCAGCTTAGTTATTAACATCCTCTCAAACAGCTTTGACATATTAGAGAAAAGGCTTATAGGTCTGTATGATTCAATTTTTGTGTGGTCCTTTCCCGGTTTAGGAATCATGGTAATCAAGGACACCTTCCACTCTGTGGGAAAGTACTCAAGTCGTAAAATGACATTACAAATAAAAAGAATGATTTTTAGAGCAACTCAAATAACATCTTGTTACTGGTTTTATCAACGCCAGGGGCTTTTTTGGTGTTTAAATGCGTTATTGCCTTTTCAATATCACCGAATTCAAATCTGGCCTCGACAATTGGCAACTCAACTACACAACAACCACGCCATAATAAATAATCTGATTGAGGAGTTGCGTCTAAGTCTCCCAAATATTTTTTCAGGGATGCTACTCTTCGAGATTCCATTATTTCTCTTAGCCGGTTTGTGCATTCTTTAAGTCTGCTTTTGAGTTGAGGAGATCTCTGTGATTGCCATTTTCTACGATTTTTTCTTTTTTCAGCCAAGAGCCGTTCAACATCTGCAGAATAAATTTGATTGGATCTAGCTAGTTGTCGGGTTATTATTGAATTTTGGGCAGCTGATTTGAGGTTTTGGTCAAAATCTATAAGATTCCGCTCTACGTCTTCAGGTGTTCTTAGCGGGATGTTTTCGAAACAAAAAGTACTAAGATACTTTCAATATTTCAACCAATTAATGCTTGTGCTAGTCATTGGTGATATGATGTTTTGTTTGTCCCATATATAGACGATAGTGGGGAATGATCTCTCGGAATACCCTTAATCACGAAAAATTAAATAACATCAGGTTTCGTTTGTCGATCAGTAGGCCAATAGGTGGGTTGTCCACTCAATATCACACTCAGACGCATTTTTGAAATTCTGTCAAACAAAACACGACCTTTTGGAGTTATTTGGCGTGATCCCCAAAACGTATGTTAAGCGCCTGATGCTATGAATCACGGACCTACTGATTTGTAGAAGTCGCTATACTGACTTTCCGATATTTGAAATCTAGGGGGTGAATAAATCGAATAAATAACTAAGCTTTGATTAAATTCTTCAAGACAGATATTTTTTGCTTGAAGGTAATCCTCATAAAAATCACGCAGTAAATAATGTTTGATTCGGGCCTTAATAAGTATTGCCGAGCCTCCACATGCTTTTCCACGGGGTCCTTAGTATCATATAAAATATTGCTATCGATTTTAAAAAAGCTATTTGTTGTTAAGTGTGTCTCAGAAATCACCATGACATCAATATTCCTGAGGAAGTGTTCGAGTTCATTTTTATGTTGGCGTAAACCGTTTGCGTTCCAGAAACATATTTTTAAACAGTTCATGGTTTGTTTAGTACCGCCTGCATTATCATAGATTGCATGCGTACCATTTCTTGCATCATGCTGCTCATAGAGCTCATAAAACTGTTTGTCGAATCCACTAATTTCGCGATGCTTGCTTCGAAACGATCATAGTTACCAGATGGTGTTTGTTCTTTAGGTTCTGGGTAAAAATTTGGAGTATAATTAGTTGTCGGTTTCGCTTTATGTACTGAAATATGATTGGTTGTTAACATATCCGCGTATGAAACATGTTGGGTTGCTGGATATTGCGGGTGCTTAGCAGGAGTATTTAAATTTTGAGTGGTTTTCCTTACCATGGAAAAAACAGGACAGCTTCTGTAGTTAGCAGTGTGATTTCCACCGCAATTGCTAAATTTTTTAACTTTCGAGTCATCCCTTGCTTTGTCGCATTGGGCTGAACAATGTAGCTCTCCACACACAACGCAAACACAACTTGCAGTAAGCCCTAGTATGACCATGTTCTTGGCAATTTAGACACTGTACGGGTCCTGATCGCTTATGCAGTTCCTCTATGCTTATTTTGCGGTGTAACAGATACCTCAAATTATAAATAGGGTGCATTTCGTTCTTTCTCAATCTCATATCTCCAGGTTCCAGTTGAACGCAAAATAAAGGTTGAGGAATACGTTCTCGATTTCTGAGATTGTCTACACTTTTTACCTTAAATCCCGCTTGTTGATCAACTGGATCAATATATGAGTCTAAACCTTTAATAACAACCTGTAGACCTTTACTACTCTTCAGCTGATAGGCTTTCAAACTCGTTTACTGCTTTACGATAACTGTTTTCATCAATAAATTGTATTTGTCACCTGGCATAAGACATTTTTATGGTATGATTCATCTATTATCCTAGGATGGTTAGCTAAACCACCAGCAACATGGAAGGAAATTTATGTTTCTAACCGAATAGGGCAAATTCATCATCTACTTTCAGACGCTAAATGTTCCATGTTCCGACCATTGCAACCCAGAAGATTTACGGTCAAGAGGTTGTAGAAGATCTTATACGCAATATTTTGTGGTGGAGTGGGCCTGCTTGGTTGTCAAATCCTCATACCGAATGGAAGTTACTGGCGTCGAAACTCAAAGCTCTACTGTTCCCATCAGTAGCTTACAAACTATAACCAAACAAGTTGCTATACTCTGATACTAGAGCCTTACGAGTTCTAGCGTATGTTTTTCGCTTTATAAGACATTTTAAAAGTTCGTTTTCTGTGCCAACATTTCCATTGTTGTACACCAGTGCTCATTTAATTCAAGCCGAAGTCAATTCTGTAAAAACTAGGCTTATTACTCTAGCTCAACAGAAATGCTATTAGTCTGACTATGATGCGCTCAAATTATAGCAAAAGAAAGGTCTTTGTATATACTAAATCCACTCCTGGATGCTAAAGGTGTTTTTTGAGTAAACGCAAGGCTAGCTAATTCATTGCTACCCTGGAATGAAAGATTTCCCGTTATATTGCTTTATAACTCGCCATTTTGCCATTTATCTTTAGCGCACTTGCATGAAATTCTAGCACATGCCGATTGTAATTTAATGTGTTGCATGATACAAATTGAGTATTGTATCTCTCGTCTACAACTCCACATAAAGAGTTAAAGTTAAAGAGTTAATACATTATTGTAAAACGTGCATAATATATAAAAGACAATCCTGTTCTCAGATTATGGAAACCCTGCCATCGGATCAATGTTTTTTCTCTTTTCCTTTTCATGTTACTGGTGTCAATTTCGCAGGACCATTTGAGCTTAAAAGTTCGACTCTTTGAAAGGCTTCGATTATAAAAGGTTACGCATTCCGTATTTTTGTCAACTCAGTATCGGAAGACATTGCTGGAAAATATGTAAGGCGTATTAAATTCGCGTCCCATATCCGGTGTCTCTGAAGACCGGTCTGATTTAACGGCTCTTACTCCCTTACACTTTCTCTGGGGTGGTCCTCTTTTGGCTCTCCCTGAACCATCCTGCGAAAACCTGTCTCTAATTAATCGTTGGGAAAAACTGAAGGCTATTCATCATCAGTTTGGCATAAAATGGAAAGGAGAGTATTTAAAATCACTTCCATACTAATGGAAGTTTTTAAGACTCAATTTACAAGTAGACGATTTCGTAGTCATAATCGACGATCTTTTACCTGCCAGCTAATGGCGTCTAGGCAGGATTGAAAAAGTTAATTGGGGTTCAGATAAAAATGTAAGAGTTGTGGATATACGCTCAGCAATTGGTATCGTAACTTTCCCCATCGCTAAGCTTTGCTATATACCTTATAATAATGTAACTAATATCAATGACGGCAATGCAGCCAAATAAAGATCTACTTATTCCTACCATCCTATTTCCCACTATAGTTCTCGTATTATCATTAACCGCTATTCTATCTCTATCATTACTTACTGGCTGTCTACTTCTAGGAGACGTTCTCAGTCACCTCGGGACCCAGCTGTCCACAAATGCTAATTGTGCCACCGGTTTCGAACGTAACATAGTGGCACGGCGGTTCGAGTACTGTTTGAATTGCTTTGCGCGGACGCATAATGTGTATATTTGTGATAGCCCTGACATCTGTATGTACTGTGGGCAGTTACACCACACACTTTTGCACGACAAAAGGCGAACAAGGGCTTCAAGGCGCAATGTACACGAGTGTTTATGAGATCGCCGACAGGACCGACACAACAGCATCAACAGACGCCACATCAGTAGCAGCAGGCAACGCAACGACACCCGTACCAACAACAGCCGTAACAACTACAACCTTATCATCAACAACCGTATTAACAACAACCGTACTAATAGCAACCACACTCATCGTAACAACAACAGCAACCGTAATGTTAGCAGCGACCGTAGTCGCAACAACCGCAGCATCCGTACCCTCAGAAACAACAACAACACCAAACGGCTTCAATCCAACCAACAAATTCTCTCTGAAGCCGTTCGTTCTTTAGCGGATGTGCTATGCGCAACTTCATCTCAACAATAATTTGCCATTGTGAAACGAGGAGCGACATGGACAAATTAGTATATAGCTTTTTTTTACTTTTATATTTACTTATGTTTATATTATATTTTTTATATTTCTAAATGAATTGCTAATTAAATGAAATATTAGGTCTGTTTCTTTACTTTTTGGGTAAAGTTCGTGAAAATGAGTATAAATATAAGACAAAGTTACACAAAAGTACAGGAACATAAAAAACCAAATTTTTAACACAAAATAAAAAGTCAGCGTTTGGACAGTTTTGATTAAATAATTAACTTTTTTATTTTAACAACATTTGAATAAATTTTTACTTTGTACATTTACATTTAATATAAAAATTTTTTCTCAACATACATACATATGTATGTACGTACCCACCAAACCAAATGTTCCGATTTCGTAAGACCTTCTCAAAATTGCCTTAAGGACTTAATAGAGATTTTAGGAGAAGAAAATATAGTTGTCACTCCATTCTACAAATTTTATTGTTCCAACAAACCAATAGTAGAGAATGTTGCAGGTGGATCATATATCCACATTGGTATGCCAAGAAACTTAAAGAGGATAGCCGATGTCATTAAGCTGCCTGATAACATTATAATTGATGTTAATGTAGACGGGTTGCCCCTCTTTAAAAGTTCAAAGGTACAACTTTGGCCAATTTTAATAAAACTTACCAATGTGGAAGATCGACCAGTATTCCCAGTTGGAGTTTTTGTTGGTAAAAGTAAGCCAGCAACATGTGAAGAATTTCTTTCGAAATTTGTTGAAGAAATTTCTTCTTATTTAAAAACAGGCTTACAACTAGAGGGAATAATTACAGAATGCAAATAAGAGCAGTTCTCTGTGACACTACAGCACGTGCATTTATTTCTGGCACACCATCTCATGCATCGCGGCACGGATGCTCAAAGTGCACGCAAATAGCAAAAAAATGTGATGGGACATTAACATATCCCACATCATCTGGAGTACTTATTTCAGATGAAGATTTTTGTGGTCGGAAATATCCTGCACACCATTTGCCAAAATATTTATCACAAAAAACCCCCTTGGAACACCTCAATTTAGGCATGATTACGCAAATACCACTAGATTGCATGCATTTGGTAGAGTTAGGTGTAATGCGAAAGTTTTTAATGCGATTAATTAATAAAAAAACTTGTTTTCAAATATCGTCTGAAAATATACAAAACATTTCAAAAAAATTAACTTCTCTGCGCGTTTATATTTCATCCGAATTTGGACGATAGCCTCGATCTTTGGATGAAATATCATATTGGAAGGCCACTGAGTTGAGACAGTTTCTACTGTATACTGGTCTCGTCGCTCTCAAAGACGAGGTACATGAAGATGTTTTTTACGAGTTTTTGTTGCTGCATTGTTCTTACAGAATGATATGCTGTCCAAAGCAATGCAGTAACAATTTGAAAACAATCGAAATTCTTTTAAACTTATTCGTAGAAAACTTTCCAATAATTTTCGGGGAAAATAGTTTGTCATACAACTTACATAATCTCACCCATTTAAAAGAAACTGTTGAACTGATTGGCAATCCAACCGAAAATTCGTGCTACCCCTTCGAGAATTATTTGCAGAGTTTAAAGAAATGTGTTAAAAGACCATCTAAAATTTTGGACCAGGTTTTTAGAAAAGTTATTGAAGAAAAGTTTTGCATTAAAAAAAAAATCAAAGGCCTTAACTTACTTGATAACAAATTCTACTTCAACAACTCTTACTTAACGACAAAATCACCCGACAACATCTGCTACATTGAACCTGGAATACCCGTTCAAGTCCAGGGTTTTTCGCAAGAAAATGGAGGAACTGTAGTTGGACGAAAGTTTTTAAACATTCAAAGTTTTTTTAAAGACCCTTGTGACTCAATTACTCTTGGAATTTTTTTGGTAGATTCTAACATTTCGGACGATATTTATTACTTTCAATTAAGTGAAATAGAATGTAAAGCAGGTAGGTTTCCTTTTAAGAAACAGTCGGTTTTAATTCCAATTTTACATGCCTGCCTTTAATACTTTTTCTAACCGCTATTTTTTTTTTTTTATGTAAAACATTAAGATGAATAATAACATGAATTCTTCGCCAAGAAAAATAAAGCGTTTTAGTTTTGCATATATACATATACATAATTGCACATATTATATTTAAAAAAAAATTTATTTTCAGACAGACAAACTAACCCGCAAATTTCCAACAACGACTTATTTGAAAAACTAGATGAAGTGATGCAAGCAACAAAAAACATCCAATTACAGATAAACGTTTTGCAAGGTAATTTTTTTATGATCTATAGATACATTTATATAAACTACTGTATACATTTACATATTATACCAATTAAATACACAAATCAATAAATACAGTTTGTCAAGTAAATGTTTTCAATAATAGAAAAAATTAAAAATCTTGAAAAGAAACACTTTTTTCTTGGCGAATTTATTAACTTTTATGAAATTTTTTCAATTTACTATGAAACCTTTTTTGGTATGCTTGGTATACGTATTAATGACAGTCTTTCTTCATTTTCAGAGCAGGTAATAATGTTGGAAGCCGTCCTGAGGTCGAGGTAGAACATTTTACTAATTTCTTTAGAGGATTTCCCTTTATAAGCATTGAAACACACCAAATGAATAATATTTTTCCTAATTCATCTACCTGTCATTTTTTAACATGAATTTTGGCAACCAATTTGTTCATAAAAATTAAGTATTTCATAAATAAACTCTAATAAATACCCTTTACATGCAATACCATACATAAAAACTAACTCACATGCACCAAATACACAAAAAACTATGGGTTTTTTTATATTCCATTGTTACAAAAACACTTTCTTGACAGCTTGTAAAGCAGGTATAATTACTTTGTTGTTGTTTTACCGCAATGAGTACAATATTTCAAGAATCTTAGGCGTCATGTTGTCGCAAACAAGCAACCTAACGGGATTTACAAAAACAAAACGCAAGAAAATTAATTTGTTGATAATCGTCATTAAAAAGAAAAATTATTTATTTTTTTAAGTTACGAAAACATTTACTTGACAAACTGTATATGCATATGTGTTTTTCAGGCCAAATGAAATTCGTTGCTGAAGCCCTGGCAGAAAACAAGGTCTTAACAATGAAATGTTTGCGGCAATCTCATGATGACGACTCACTTGCAGATATTTTTCCAATTCGGAGTGGAGAAGATCTTGTTCAGTTCGATAATCGGATCAATCCGGACAACAAGAAACAATATGTAAGATTATTTGTTCTTTCATTATTAAAGTAGATATGAGTAATGTTTCGAATTATATTTTTTAGATTAAAGCAATGAGGTGTATCCTTGAACCTGCCGGTGTTCAAAAAAATTTAAGACGTATTTTGGGTGACGATATCATTATGGCCTACAACGTCGACGGTGTTCAAGGGAAGAAGAGCTTTAAAGAACACAAAAATTTTTTTTCAGTACTTTCAGGTAAAAAAAAACACTTAATATTTTGACTGAATGTAAATTGACAATAAATTTTTAATCATTTCAGAAGCGGTCTCAATGACCAATATTAACAGTGTTGGGCCAGCGGATGAACACATCAGAAAAGCCATACAAATGCAGAAGAGGCGCATATTCAAAAACATGTCGCTAGAGAGGAAAGCTGAGAAAAAAAATTAAATACAAATTTTAGCTTTTTTAGTTAAGAAACAAACTGTTGATGTGAATTAACGTGATTTTTTTTGTTTTCATATAAATTAAACTCTTCTTTTACTTTCTTTTGTTTTTTATATTTAGCTTTATGATATTCTTTTTTTGTTGTTTTTATGTGAATTAAAGTTTTTGTTCTATTTTTAATGTTAGTTTTATAAGATTTAAAAGACTGTTAACGCTGTGAATTTAAAAAATAAAATATTATATAAAACCATAAACTATTAAAGACATTTTTAATATATCATTACTGAGCATTTACGAAGTAGTTCGTTATCCAACGTTAACGAAACCGTTCATTATTTAACTCCGGCTTCAGTGTTCTTTTCATCATAGTATTTTTGTTAATGAAAACTATCATGAATATTCGTCACTGTTTTCGTCAATGGAATGTAAGCGAGAGGGTGACGATTGTACACTTCCAATGTCATCCCCATGTTAAATTCGTCACTCAAACGCACTGCGTAGGTATTGCCGAGCAAGTATAGGTCATTGTTTTGTGCATAATGGTATAATGACTTATGGAATGTATACGCGGACAAGCGGGTAACGGCTATTACACACACATACAACGATTTCAACACAAACACAGAGATTCTTGCACAGCAACAGAGTGGTAACAGAAAGCAAATATACGCTGCAGGTAGAACTGTTAACGCACAACCATACATGCAGCCTACAGTTATTTCAAAAACTTCTGCTCATCTACAAATTCTAGAAAATATACGGCAACAACAATGCATTACTAGAAACAACAATTTTAATTTGAATACACTGGACGATTATGTGGAACACACATACACAAGAGAACAGCAAAACGTTGAACAATATTTGCAATTAAATGGTGTCTCTTCGGCAACATGTGCTTTGCCTTTTTATAGAGACAAACTAGATGAGACCTCGCAACATGCATATATGAACTCAAATGTCTTTATGCCGACCAATGTTTATCAACAACCAACAATGTCTACAAGAATTTATGCAAGTCAAAATGTTGAGCCGTGTAACAACAGAATTGTATATACAAAACAAAACGTACCGTCTAATGTTCCTACAAACGCAACGTGTTTAAATGTTGATGCCAACATTCCAACAAGTGTGGTGTCAAGTAGCAATGGTTACAACAATTTAATGACTCAAAATGGTAATTTATTTCAACACAACGCTAACCTACAACATTTCCGTAGCAACTATGTGAACCAAAATGACCATGGGCGACAAGAATTTGCCCAGGGAAATATTATACCTCCTCGTCGAGTGCGTTTCACAGAATTTCCTGGACTTAACAATAATTTAGAAAACATTCAAACGACAAATGCCAACACACCGGGATTTATAACCCACCCATCAAATAGGTTCTCAGATGCTTTACAGTATACTAGTCACGCCAACGATTATTCCAACACAAGATATGTGGTCGCCTTACTTCCGTGGTTTGATCCGTCATCAGAGAAATCATTGGGAGTCAAACAATTTATTCAGCGGGTAGAGGTGCTTAAAAATGCTTATAATTGGAGTGATCAACTAGTTATTTTCGGTGTTCAACAAAAGATGCAGGGTGCTGCTAAATACTAGATGGACTCACTTCAAGATGTTTTTATTTCCTGGTCAGAGTTCGTAGATAAATTTTTAAACGATTTTCCCTGCCTTGTAAACGAAGCAGACGTACATCTAGAAATGCCCCAAATGAGACGTGTTGATAATGAGACTCCTCACGACTATTTTTATAGAATGATGACATTTGGTAAACGTGGTTATCTGTCAGAACCAGCAATATGCAGGCATATAATTAATGGAATTAACGACAACGATTTAAAAAAGAAAATTTCAAACGACTATAACGTAGGCAACGATCTACTACATGATATTATGACATTCTGTCTTTACAATAATGTTGGTAAGTCAGTTAATGTGGTTAAACAAGAAAGAAAAGTTATCAATATAAGTCCAACGAGTACCACGACGTCAGTTAATAATAAAAATATTTTTAAATGTTTTAACTGTAATAAAATGGGTCATTATGCCAACAAGTGTCCCGAGCCACAACGTAAAAGTAGATGTGAGATTTGTAAACGCACCACCCATCAAACAGCCAATTGTACTCAAAAGAAGAATGATAATCGTAATGTAGTTAACAAGGTGGATACTAGTGAAAACAAACGACGTTCATCTGACCTTGTTAAAACAATTAAAATCAATGACCTATTTACAAACTGTGTTATTGATCCTAGTAGCGGTTGTTCTCTGATACGAAAGTCATTTGCCAACTCCGTGGGAGAACCCCAATGCCATATTGTTACACTGACTGGATTTGCTGGAGGCAAATTTAGATGTGATAAAAAAGTGAAGGTTAATTTATTGGTGGACGACTGTAAGTTTAAGATTGACCTGTTCATAGTGGCTGACGAGTTGTTAACTCAGAATGTTCTTCTCGGACGTGATGTACTGTGTCAGGAGGAAAGAAAATTCGTCATACAAGATGATGACTGTTACTTTGAGAATATTTTATCCATATCTACGGATGCTAATATAACCGACAACGAACAAAATCAATTAAACACTCTTGTCGCAAACTTTTCACAATGTTTTGCAGAATCCGCAAATGAATTGGGAACGTGTAACATCGTCAAAATGAATATAGAACTCAAAACAGATGAACCAATAAATATAAGACCATATCGTATACCTTTTGCTAGAAGGCCGATAGTCGATAAGTTAATACAGGAACTACTGGATAGCAATATTATTCGTCCATCAACATCACCTTATGCATCTGGCATTGTCCTAGCCCAAAAGAAAAATAACGAGTACCGACTCTGCGAAGACTATCGAGCCCTAAACCGCATTACAAAGAAGACACCATTCCCGATGCCAAACCTGGATTAGCAATTTGCGCAATTATCAGGTAATAAATATTTTACGTCTTTGGATCTCAGAATGGGTTATCACCAAATTGAAATGTCGGAGGAATCAAAGCCTTATACAGCGTTTGTAACAACAGATGGACATTACGAGTATAACCGAATGCCTTTCGGTTTAGTGAACGCCCCTGCAGTTTTTCAGAAATTAATGAACCAACTTATATCACGCATGGAAAGAGGTGAAGTCCAGGCGTACCTCGATGATGTTATCATCCTAAGTAAAACGGTTACGGAAGGTATCAAACGGTTTCAAAAATGTCTTCACATCCTAAAGGAAAGTGGTTTTACATTACGACTAGATAAATGCAAGTTTTTGATGACGGAAGTATGTTATTTGGGACACCTCATAACTGAACACGGTATTACCCCCGGGTATGAAAAGGTAAACGCCATACGCAATTTCAAACAACTTACTGATATGACGGAACTACGGCGATTCTTGGGCTTGACTGGATTTTTCCGAAAATTTGTGGAAAATTATTCAATAATCTCCAAACCGCTGACAATGCTGCTCAAGGACCACCAATTGTTCATCTGGGAGGAAGACCAACAAAAAAGTTTTGAGGAGCTAATTAGAAAACTAATAAACAAACCTGTTCTTGCCATGTACGATGTAAATGCATACCATCAGGTACACACTGACGCCAGTTCTGTTGGTATTGCAGGAATTCTACTTCAGTCAACAGACGAGAAAAATTGGAAACCGGTATTTTACTACAACCGACACTGCACACCGGCAGAATCGAAGTACCATAGCTATGAGCTGGAAATGTTAGCTGTTGTTGAGTCAATTGAACGCTTTCGAGTTTATATTTTAGATAAACACTTCAAGTTAATAACAGATTGTTCTGCTATAGCGAAAGCAAACGTTAAAAAGGAGCTGATTCCAAAAGTTGCCCGTTGGTTTCTGAAGATAATGGACTTTGACTGTGAAATTATTCATCGATAAGGGTCACAAATGACACACATCGAAGCACTAAGCTGTTCGCCAGATCTGTCGCTAAATGGAGGGGAAACCACAGATCGTATTCTGAAAATAACTTTGGATCACGATGACTGATTGCTGACAATGCAGTTGCAGGATAAAACATTAAGTGAGATTGTATCCAACTTGGAAAATAGACAGCTGTCACCCCAATCAAAACAGATACATGCTGAATACAAGTTAATCAATAACCAGTTATATTGAAATTGTCCCTAAGGACCTCGTTTTGTCGTACCAACATCAGTAAGATGGCGCATAGTAAAGTTTTGCCATGACGACATGGGTCACTTCGCACTTGAGAAAACCTTGCTAAGAATTGGGCAAAATTTTTGGTTTTCTAAGATGCGCAAGTACGTTAAGGATTACTTAGCAGCCTGTATGGAATCTTGCTTTAATAATGCCAAAGGCACTAAATCTGAGTAAGTGTACGTAAGTGATCCCAAACCAATACCTTTTCGACAGATACACATTTATCACCTAGGCCCATTCATAAAAAGCAGACGAGGGAATTGTTATGTCTTAGCAATATCTGATGCATTTAGCAAATACCTTATTGTAAAACCTGTAAAGACAACAAAAACTCAACCAGTAATCAATGTTTTAAATTATATAACAGTCTATTTTGGTTTGCCACAAGTGATTATTAGTGATCGGGGAACCGCTTTCTCTTCAAATGTTTTTCAAGAATATTATCAGCGAAACAACATTCAACAAGTAAGTACGGCAGTACGTACTCCGCGAGCAAATGGCCAAGTAGAGCGGGCAAACTAAACAATACTTAACTACCTTAGAACGTCAACAACAGATGATAAAGATTGGGATCTAAAGGTTAGAGACCTTCAATGGACCATGAATTCGCAGAAGAACAAAACGTCTGGTTTCACTCCAAACGAACTTGTTTTCGACTTCAAATTAATTAACGTCATCCAGAACAAGATAATTGCAGGTATACACGACGATATTCCAGAATCCCATGATGGTGCCACAATAAAAGAGAAACGTTTATTTGCCGTATCAAACTCTGCCAAGGAGAAGCAAAAGTGGAAATTACGATTTGACGGAAAACACGCCAGGCCAACCAACTAACAGGTCGGGGATTTACTGGTATTGCAGAATGAAGCCCCTTCTACTGGCGAATCACGGAAACTTGAGCCAAAGTTTAAAGGCCCATATGTTGTAGCCAAGTGCCTTGAAAGGGACCGGTATCTAGTGGAGGATATAGAGGGTATGCAAATTTCATCACGCCAGTTTAGTTCGATCTACACGACTGACAAGATGCGAACTTTTTGCCGAAATTCTGCCATGTTGGACGAAGAAGAGTGGTTCGAGGACGAACCAGAGTCAGGATAGGCCGAGCTGTCACGTACCCTTCAATAATAAATAAGTAAACTAATACAAACATGTTGCTAAGATGTTGCGAACAAGAAGGCAGTATGTGTTGAGTTGCGAACGCGAGTGGTTGTTCAACGGGAACCATCCTTTTCTTTTTTTATATACTTTAATAAAACAAATGTGTTTATTTGAAATTCATAATTAACTTTAGATTCTATGTTTTATTCGAACTTCCTGACAAATGGTACAATTGTACCAACTTTAGCAACCGACGTACATATTTAGATTATAATTGTTCAAGTATAGGATCAGCAAATCAAGTTTTGGTTTTAATAATTATAATTTTAATTTATTAAACTTCTTTTAGTTATTAAATGAATTAATTAATTATTTAGGCTTAAGTTTTTTATTATAAAGAGATAAAGAAAAATTAAACACCAGCAGAATGGAATGCATTTTCTGGATCGATACATCCGTCGTCAGAATTCTTCGTATCTATCTACAAGGTAGTTTCAATTAACTTTCTATTTAAACAAAATTACCAAAGAAATAGGATATAGTGAGCTAGAAAATGCATTACATTTTGCTGGTGTCTATTTTTTCTTTATCTCTTTATAATATAGAACTTAAGCCTAGTTTTGCGAGCTTAACATTATAGAAACATTTGTTTTTCGGGTTTTGTAGAATATTTTAAAATATAGAGGAGAAGAAGAAAAAATAATTTTGCTTCAATCTTGATTTAATTTTAAGGTTGAAATGTTTTTACTGTTCATCGGATTCTTTTCTTTAAATTTCGAAATCTAAATTTTTTGTATGATTTTTTGAGATAGAAGACTATTTTATCATGGAAATTCGAAACAAACTTTAAAAATATTGTAGTTGTTGTAAACTTGAGTTTGTGGATACAAATATATCTAAGCTCGGATGCCTAATAAGGGTTTAAAAGGTTGACCACCCTACTACTTGAATTCGAAAGCGATTGTTTGGTTTAAAAGAAAGTCAATTTGCTTTAGATCTTTAAAAAGAGGAATTCGAAATTTTGTGACAATAGGTTAGAATTGCCTATGAAGATCATACATTTCGTAACAGGCAACTGACTTGTAGAAAATCTAAGATTTTGGATGACATCGTTTGTATGCAATCACCGGAAAATGTTTTTGCACCACTATATGCAAAAATATGTAATGCTGAAGAATCGTCCAATAAAAATTTATATGTAGACAAAACTGAGATTCACGGGATATATAGTTTGGGGTTAGCAATTAATAGTGCTTCTCACGACGAAATAAAATTACTAAAAAGGCTTAATAAAGAGAAAGGAATAACAAGAAAGCAAACATCTTCAGTGGATAAACCTGACTCTTACAAAGATATTGTGAAATGTGCAGTAATTTCTAATTCTACTTTTATTTGACAAATTAGTGTCAGATGTTTCTTGTTTGGTTCCATCAAATTTATGCAATCAGAAGATCTAATGCGAATTTTCGGTAGATTAATATACGTTCTGAAATAGGTAAACTTGTGGATGGGTTTAATCGATATGATTTTTGTTCGAATGTGTCTATTGGCCGGCCTTTTTTAGTGGATATTTTTCAGCCTCATTCAGTTTGTGCAAAATAATTCGATCATTAAAACGTTAAAAATTAAAAATGGTTCGGAACACATAAAGGTAAAGGATTTAAAATTTTTATTTGAGGTATGGTATAAAATATTAAACTTTATTGTTGGAGAATATTAAAATCTTTGCTAAATGAAGAGAGAAATCTTCAAAGAAGGAGTGATGGTCTTAATTGGAGTTTTAGATAACACATAAGTTTTTAAAAGTTTTAAGCTCTGGTTTTTCAGCTTTGTTTTGTTTTTCTTTTATTCTAGTTTCTTAATACAGCATAACTCTTATTTCATTTTTTATGGTTCTGTTTTGAAAGCTTCAACACTATTTTGGTAGAAAGTCGAACTACCACGTAATTTTGGACTTTCTGACTTGTTTTTTAGGTACTGTGCAGATTGCTTAAATCATGACCATATCTGGCGTACTTGTGAAAGTACTTACAGATGTAAAAATTGTGACATTCATCACACTTTGTTGCACAAAGAGAGTTCCCAAACGTTTACGTCGCGGGCATAGTTCGTCCGAATGCCGAGTGGTAGAGCGACCTAGTTCGTCCAATAACCCAGCATAGGGCTTCTTTCGTCCGATGTGCATGAGAGTGAGAGGCCTCGTTCGTTTCAATCTCAGGTTGTAAGCAGTTCAGAGAACCGTTACACCAGCCGCAGATTTAACAAATCGGAGATGGTAGAAAGGAGATATGGAGAAATCGCCTCGCTACTATATTTCGCTAAAGCCCACTGCAATTCTAAGACTGAAATCATCATGGTAAACACCAACATCTGTATTTTACCCATAAAGGATATTTTTCAATTTGAACAAATAATTTAAATAAAACAAAAACATAAAAGCAAAATAAACAATTCCATTTTTTTCATTAAAACAAACAAAATGTGTAAACTCTATTATGTTTTTAATTAGTGTTATTATTTTGTTCTACACATATTTTTACAAAATACCAAACACATGTTGCCAGACATAGATAAATGGAAATATTGCCAACGAGAATACCGATTTACAACAAATTTTAAAAAACGACGTCGCGACGCGTCGTTTAATATTGCCGTCGCACAGTGGCTGAAAATCGTTTTTCGTTGGCCAAAATTCTGTAACTTTTGAACCGATCAAAATATTGAAATAATTTTTTTTTTAATGGATAGATATTTAGCTCAGCTTGATTCAGTTTTAATTATATTAAAATTGATTGAGGACTTTTTAAGGAATTCGAGGTCAAAGTTGAACATTTTAATTTTTTTAACTTTCAGAGTGAAATATGGGTTTATTCTGTGTGTAACATAGTAAAATATCCCTCTAAGATCCAAAAAAGCATATATATTCTTGATCAGTGATGAAATCTAAGACGATATAGCTATGTCCGTCTGTCCATACGTCCGTCTGTCCATCCGGCCGTCCGTCCATTCGCCTGTCTGTATGAACACGATTCAGTCTAAACGAAAAGAGCTAGACCCTTGAAATTTGGTACATATATATCTTGAAGGATAGGGCAGGCTAAGCTCGTAAATGGGCCAAGTCGGACCTGGGGGAAAAAAATTCCCCTAAGAAGAACTAAACCAACCCCTGAAAAACTACACATTTTTACAAGTTTTTTTGTAAATTTATTAAGCAAATGAAACATTTTTATGTTAAAGAAGGTTCAAGGTCTTTACCCTGGAGCCAGAAAATCATAAAAATTTATTTTTGTCTCCGCCCCCTTTTTGTGGGCGTTTATATAACATATTATATGAAAAATTGTGTCAATAATTAACAAATTGTATTACCTAAGCCTAGATTGCATAAAAAATTAATTTTTAAGCTTTCATGACGAATGGAAAATGTACTCGGATCTGCTGCGCTACCTTCACCTCACCCCCCCCCCCCCCCCAAAAAAAAAAATTTTTTTTTTTTGGTTAAGCAACAAGAAAATATAATTTTTATTCATTTGACTTAAATATTAATTGCAAATATTCCATATATTGTTCTGTGCTATTTCTGTTCTTTAGTAGTTTTTTGGCTTCTTCATCTAAATCCCGATGGTCCACTTTCCATTGATTTCGAATACTGGATATGAACGGATCTGACGTTGCCAATAATATATTAAATAGATCTTCATTTGTTGAATTCCGTGAAATTTTCCTAGTATTGTGCTCTCTATAAAATATGTAATCCTTGTTCCTTTTTTCCTGAGCCTCCTCTGATAGATCTCCAAGTGGCACCAAATGATATTTAATGACATCTTCACCATGATAAAGGATTTTGTGAACTGTTGCAGACATATTTCTCCATGGGTAGTTAGTTGTATATATTTTTGCAGTTTCCTTAGCATAATCTCCAAATTTTCTACAGTCAATTTCTTCATTGCACGCAAGTACTACTAGTATTATTTTAAATCTGAAAATAAGGTTGAAATCCACTCCTGTTATTTCAGATGCTGTTTCTGGATCTGAAAAGAATCTTCTTGCGGTATTGCCATCATTTGTACTGCCTGACCCTTGTTTTGGCTGATCTATAATCAGTCCACGTTTGCGATATTCATCTTAAACATGTTTCTTTTTTATTGATCCTGAAGACCCGAAATCCAAATCATAACTGATTTTTAGTATGTGTTCCATAAGTCGTATTCTTGCGTGTAGTGGTGATAATCCAAATTCATATGCATCGGTATTATCTAATGATTTTGCTGGGACTTGGTTTAATTGGGTTGATGTTGCTTGGCATATAATGCAGCTGGATGCAGCCTTCGTGTTAGTCAAAGCCTGACCCACTTTTCCATCTATCATTGTCAGGACTAACTGGTAGCTTACTTCAATTTGCTGCCCACCTAACTGTAATTGTAATGGCTGTAGTGCTGTAATTTGGGCCTTGATATCACTAATTTCTTTATTAATAACATCATTTGTTTCTTTTTTGAATTGAAATTTGATTGGCCTGCAGTATTTCGTAGAAGATGGTGTCTCATTTTTCCAAATATCCATTGTGTGCGTTGTACTAGTCGAAGGCTCTGAATCTTCCAAAATCTTTTTCAATCGCAATGGTACAAATGATACCATGAACATATCTGAGTCAGAAATATTTTCACATACAGCTTGTTTATATTGTTTTTGTCCCGAAGAACCATCACATCCCCATTTACAAAAAAGAATTAACTTTGTGTTTCCGTATTTCTTCAACTCATTTCCTGTTATCGATTGCAGCAAGCGTGCGGCTGTGTGATCAAGTAGAGATTGTGGTTGTACCTCTGCCGAAATTGGTTTGATTATAATAATGTCCTTTGATGGCAAACAGTCCATTTTAGCAGCGGTTATGTGATGATATGCTGGATATATATTTGAGCCTTTTTCAATCGCACGCTGTCTGAGTTTAATATATTGCTGTTTTGTTAATTTCAAATCCAGAAATAATGCTAATGCCTCCTCATTTGTGTACTGTATTGCATCATTCGGAGTTGGTATACTTTTAAGAATCCGTTTTGTTCTCGGTGGACTAGCTTTAACAACTTTTTCAATGATATCCACTTTTGTAAATTGGTTCTGTGATCGTAATTGATGTAGGAAAGATTCTTTTATATTTGTAGAACCAAAGGCATCGTTAATATCTTTAAGCTTCCGCCTCTTAGATCTATCGCTGCAATTGTCCACTAATGATTTGCGTGGTCTTCCAGCCTTATCTTGCTTTGCTGTTTGCACTTTTTATATAAAATTTTTGTTTACTGTACATAACTTCTTTGTAGCGTTTTTTTAGTGCTTTGACGAAATTATATAATTGCTCTTGCATTTCGGTGCTACACGAATTTAAGTTTAATTTTATTTTAACGTAACTAAGAACATCTTCCTGATTTTTGTTTCTAAAATACACTTCGGCCAGTTCTTTATAACTGAAGCTCTCCATTTTCTTTTGAATATTTTTATTTGCGTTTGTTATGTTTTATCCGTACACTTAAAGGATTAAGTTATTACTGAGTAATCCCTTAACGAATCCGTACTTTTATAAATTTTTAGATACATGTTCTTCACACACTGATCTTTAATTTCATAGCAGGTAGCGCTTAAATTGAACAAAACTGCACTCATGCGTCAATATGGGGTTGTTTTTCAACTTTAGTGGTTTAATGTCCCAATTATTGTTATAAAATTCTTTATGACTTTGGTTGACCCTAACATTTGATAACAGATAAATTTAGAAAGAGATCATATGCTTCCTGTAGAGCCCATTGTGATAATGTTATTACGTATTTTTTGCTGATCAAAACAAAGCCATTAAACCCTTTCGAAGGTATTATATTTATTTTTTTTAGTTATACGTAGCCTAAACTAAAAAAATAAACTTTTAGGCAAAAAAGTGAAAATTTAATACACCATTGTATATGAATTTTTTTCGAGTAATTTCATTAAAATGAAAAAAGTGTTCTACAGGCGGCTCGTGGCGGGTGCAAAAGTATATATAGCCTTAAAGAGGACACTTTCACCTTTCTCGTGGTTGTATACGTTTCTTGTTCCCTTTTGTTCCCTAGAAGTTCTATTCCACTAAAGTTTAAATTTGAGGAAAATATAGTAGTTTCATAAATATTTCATAACGCCCCTAATATTAAACGCTAGAGCTGTGTCTACTTACAACAACTAAAGACAATAATCCTACCAACATTATAAAAAAAACCGCAGACCATTATCGATGATAGCTTGCGAGTAGTAACCATTTAATTTTGATAAAAAACCAAAGAAAAACACCTTTTTCTGAAATTAAAAAAAAGTTGAGTTTGACAGCATGCCACGCCCACAATTATCAATATTTTAACATAATTTTTTGGCTACCTTAATTTGGATATATCAACTACAAAATGAAGTAAAAATTTTAAAAATCGGTGACAAAAAAAAAATTTACTTTTGGCCAACGAAAAACGATTTTCAGCCACTGTGCGTCGCTAACTGGAATAAGGGTGATTAATTCTCTATTATGTTCCCCATAAGGTTCTCAATATTTTGTATTACCTTCCATGAAGTTACATTAGATTTTTTTTTAGTTACATTGTATGTTTTAGTTTTAGTTTTTTTGCATTTTGATGGATTTTTTGCAGCATTTTTTATGATTTTGAAATCATATAATATACCAGGAATCAATGGATTTTAAATTTTTGGTTTAACACAATTTTTTTCGTCCATAAATTTCTATTTTCTTTTTTAAAAGTTTCTTAGATAAACACGAATTGGTTCTTAAATTGCTATGCAGCAAGGAGGCTGAGATGTTTATGTCTGAAATTAATTGGTTATCCATTTTTGGCTCATAATGGGTGATACCATATTATAGTTGAAAGGATCTGACGTCTAAGGGGCGCTGATGTCGTTCTTCTTTTGGTTTTATTTTTCGCTATTAAGATATAATCTTTTTTTTGTCATTCGAAAATAACCTTAAAAATTGTTGTTCGTAGTTAAAGTCACGCTTTTACAAATTGTGACATGACTTTGTAATAATAATTAGTGCGACTGCGTCATATCGTTGGCATTTTTAATTAAATATTGCTTGTTGTTCTACATTAAGTATATTTTGCACGATATTGTTTACTTGATCGGGAAATTTAATTTGAATTCTAATTTGGATAATTTATTGAAAAGTAAGCAATAGAACAAAAGTAAATTGTGCTTGTTTTTAAATTATTGAAACCACAACCATTTTTGGGTTCCTATTGGAGTTCGTAACCTAACTCTTTGCTGAGGAAGCTGTTTCGAAGCTACCCTCATTTACATAAAAACATTAATGCTTTCTCTTACTAAAGATAAAATTTAATCTACTTCGTGATTTTAAACTTTAACAAATTTAAATAAAAAACTATTATTTCATTTTTTATCCAATGTTTCGCTGTTATTTTCCAGCTTCATCAGGGATAATTTTATTAAATCTGGCAACGATATAGACAATGTAAATACAAAAATGTAGTACATACAACAACATAATAACTTAGTTTAACTTATTTTTACTTACATATAGTTTTCTCGTCAATTTTAACATATAGTTTAAACAATATTAGTTTTATACACCACGACATAAAACACAAGTTATTCAAAAAACGCAAAAACAAACTTAAAAATATGTATAACAAAGTTGAAATGCTTTCTGCAACTTCATCTTTAAAGGGTCTCAGTTTACTCGTTTAATAGTGCGGACGTGACGTATTTTGCACTTGCAAAGTAAAAAACCGAGCAAAATAACAATAAAAAACCTGTTTCAGTATAACAAGAAAGTTGTATGCATTTTTTCTTTTGTTACAACGGTATTACCTCTTTGATGGGTAGTCATCTTGTCGCGATGCAGTGCAAATCATGAGGCTTGTAGGGCCACCCATGCCAGACGGGCTCATGATACGCGCGAACAAGATTTCGGGTTCCACTGTCTCACCTCCTCGCGACAGTGGAGGAACTGCAAACAAGTTTTCGGGTTCCAAAGCTGTTCCCTGCTACACAAGGCAATAACACGGCACGTCCCACCCGCCAGAAGGGCCTTTTTGAAACGGCGAGCAGCCGAAAAATGTGTTGGCCAACTAGGCAAAAAGCCAGTTGAGTCCCTACAATAGCCTAGATCGATATTGGCTGCACCGCATGAATCTTCATCTTACCCCCGGGGGTTCCAATTGTCACTGCTGGCAAATGCTTTGACGCGGTCCACTCGGGGAAAATAGGCTCTAGGAACCCTAGCACCAGACGCTAGGGTTCCTAGAGCCTAAATCTGGAAAAAAAGGTCTGTGAGTAAAATCACGTGTTCTCTTCGAGGCCCAACCAGTGCCCAAAGGACTGGTACCACGGGAATCGGTGGCCCCACAGAGAGCCTATCCTCTCTGTGAGGATAAGTGAGGATGGTGAGGTCCCCTTCGGGGGTACAAGTGGTGGTCGTGGTTTAAGATCGATTTGTGTAGGTAAGGTGCAAGGTCGATCAAGTGTGCTGTTGCACTCTCAACAGACGGAGTTTGGATAGTCTCCAAACCCCTAAGGAAGAGGTTATAATATGGATCTAGGCTTGCCTTGGAAAGGCTTGCCATATTATATAAATTGCTACTCATTGTGACTGTATCACACACAAAAAGCGATTGGTGGCAATCGTAAAGTGTTGTTATACTACACAATGGGGGCGCTAGTATACGCCTAAGTTTCACTCGGTGGTAAGACCACCGTGAGGTTAAGCCGAGTTGGCAGGTACTCACGTTAATCTTGTTCCACAATGAACCTTCATCGTCGTCCACTGACGCGGCTAAGCGTCAGCCAAGATTTCCGAACCTGAGTTCATCCAGACGGATCACAATCTCGCTGAATCGGGAGTCCCTCGCGCCACTCCGAGAGTGACGTGGAAGGATCTACTATGGTTTTGAGACGATCATCTTACGTGTCTACCGAGGAGACGAGAGGAGAACCAGATTCAGGGAGATGATGATTCTTCTCCAGGCGTGGTAAACAATGAGACTGCTAGTCTAACCTCTCAGGAGGATCTTGTTTTTGCATATATTTTTGGCCAATTCGATTTTATTACCTTAGGATTGTTAATTAAAATATTTCAGACGGTAAGGCCCAACTCATATCAATACCATAAAAATGCGGTTTTCTCCCAATTTTTCGTGAATGTTTTGTTCACTTTTTCAGGGGATTTGTCTGTTTAATAAAATTTAAAAACATCAACTGTATGTTAATACTAAATAACAATATAAATAATTACCTCCTTACTTACAATTAAAGGTATTTTTAAAAACAAACTTTTATCTTTTTAACAATTTTACATTATTAATCAAACATTTTTTTAAATATATCAAATTTTCATGATCTATTACTGTTTTTTATAATTACACTGTAAATCGCGCTTAGGTTGTCTGTGTCTTCTTTTTTATTCATTCTTTAGTTTATTTTCTGTTGTATTCTTAGACTCTCTGTTATGTATCGTTTTTTTCTCATTGTTTTCCTTTTTTAATATTTTAATGTTGTCAAAAACAGGTACATGTTTTGTTTGTATTATATGTATATATGGTATAATTAAAAAATTTCGCATTTTTTTTTAATGTTGGTACACATGTTTACAATATCAACCATTTTGGACTGTCAGTTTGTTTTTGACAGATAAAAAGGTTAGTCGTGTTTTGGTGTGCTCTTCGATTTTTTACTATTTCAAAAAATGGATCAAAGAAGCGGTATTAAGTTTTGCGTAAAAAATGAAATTAAATGTGCAAGGATATTATGGACAGTTATGACCTTCTTGAGCAAATCTGGATCATCGTTGACGATGTTCAACATCTCCTGATCGATGTCCATGCGACGTTGTTTTTGCTCAACATTTAGCAATTTTGGAACAATCTTCGGTGCCGCACGTTTCATGCCTAAAACATCCGTAAAAATGTTTACCAACAATAAAAAAAAACTGCAAAAATCGAACATCGTACCTCAATAAAATTGAAAATAACGGTTATTTTTTTTATCATACCTCATATGTATTACACTGCAAGTGCAGTACTTTCCTTGTTGTTGCTTATGTCTACTTTGTGCTCACATATTCTTGTAATTAAGCTGCTTTTTGTTATACCAATGTAAACAAGGTTATAGCCGTGCCCTCACATGGGATCTGATAGAAGACTTTATTTTGTTGAAGTTTTTCATTTGGTGTTTTGTTATTTGTAAATAAAGTGTTTAGAGTTTTATTAGGTTTACAAGCTAGGGATATGTCATTTTTGATAATACATTTTTTATATATTGATGTTGTCCGTAAGACCAGGAATATATTTAAAACTGTAGAAATGTTTTTCTTCTCGGTTGAGTCTGTCATTGGCGGATTTATAGGATTTTATTATGGTCTTTATCATATATAAGGGGAACTGTTCTCTCTTAATATTTTAGTAATTATATGTATGTTTTTAGTGTGAATTTGTTTATCGGTAATATCAAGGACTCTGTGTTATTCATCAGAAGAAACAAAATATCTACTTTCTCTCTACCGCTCCTAAACGGAGTGGAGCTCAAGTTATCTGACAGGGCGGCACACCTAGGTGTTATCCTAAACTACAAAATGTTATGGAACCTTTATGTTAAATTTACAGCAAATAAGGCTTCAATAGCCCTATATACCTATAGGAAGGCCATAGGTAAAACCTGGGGCATTAGCCCCAGAAACGCCTGCTGGCTTTTTAATGCAGTGATAAAGCCCATACTAATGTATGGATCGCTTCATCTCTCGATTCTAAATAATGATGAAGTTTAGACTACAAAACCAATGCAGTAGTGTTCAGGCCGAAATTTCGGCCATAAAAAGAGCGCAAACTAGCTAAGATATCACAGGATATATGGCAAAGATATCGATATAATCCTTATCGGGCGTTTACACAACGTCCAGATGGGTTCGTGAATGGCGGACATCTCTAGTTGAGATGGCGAGACATTCCAACCTGGAAATATTTTGTGTGCCGGGGTACGCTGGAGTGCACGGAAATGAAATTGCGGACGAACTTGCTAGATCTGGAACTTT
The DNA here is from genome assembly GCA_949628195.1 of Phasia obesa. NCBI lineage: Eukaryota > Metazoa > Arthropoda > Insecta > Diptera > Tachinidae > Phasia > Phasia obesa. Next base: position 123,289,016 of record OX451215.1, on the reverse strand, counting down.
AAGGAGCAGGAGATAGACCAACTAGTTGGCGTCCCGCTAAGTTGCTGTAAAGATAAATTTTAGCAGGAACTACTGCGAAGTTCTCAGGACGAGGAGAAGGAAGAGACCGTGAAGCACCTCCTCTGTCACTGCTCGGTCCTATCTACTGAAAGGGCCGAGACTGCAAGACCTTGCAGAACTATTGGGTTGCGATATTAAAAGGATAAACTCATTTATATGGATTTTGGGATGGTTTTAGCACTTAACCTAGAGTGTGGATCTGCAGGAATCTTCTGATCTGCTCATCCCTCTCTCAGGCATCACAATGGGACCAAAAGGACCCAACCAATTTAATGCTATGCCAGTTTACCGTACACACCAATGTTGTTAAGTAGCGACAAATTCAAAAGGGTTTATTTCAATGATTAGTGAAAACTCTTTTTACGATCCTCCAATTAAGTGCAGCAACATTAACGAAACCAAAATTCAAGTAATTAAGGAAGAATATTTTCGAAAATTAGATACGGGACTTGAAAGCAGCAAAATTTTTTTATACGTAACAACTGATGTTATTAAAGGTATATACCTTTAATAACGTGTTGATCCTGATGAAATAAAAGCTGGGCTTCAAAAAATTTAATTCAAAGTAAAAAGTGTAGACATCCTAAGATATCGCGAACGCATCCCACAACCACTATTTCGTGTTGAATTGGAACCTGGAGATATTTGGTTGAAAAAGAACGAAGCGCATCCTATTTATAGCCTAAAATACCTGTTGCATCGCAAAATCACCATAGCGGAACCGTATAATCGATCATACCTCGTCTAGTGCTTTAACTTCCAAGAATTCGAAGGAACGAAAAAGTTAAAAAAATGCAGCAATTTCGGAGGTAATCACACTGCTAACTACAGAGGTTGTCCTGTTTATGCTATGATAAAGAAGTCTCACAAATTTCATGCTCCCCCCAAGTAAGACCACCAACAACTTAACATGTTCCATATACTGATATGTATGTTAAAAACCAACCAGTACCAGTACTCCAGTACGAGTACTCCAGTACATGATGCGCAACCGACAACAAATTCAAACCCAATTTTTCACCCCAAACCAAGAAAACAAACACCATAGCTTAACTTAACTATAGCCGTCTTGAAGCAATCATTGAGACATTGGTGCAATCATTAAATGGTTTCATGAGCTCTATTTTGCAAAAAGTGCTACAAATGCAACCCATGATGTTGCAAGCAGTGTTTAAGAAACCATGAACTGTTTAAAAATATGTTTCTGAAACACAAACGGCTTACGCCAACATAAAAACAAACTCGAGAATTCAAATATCGGAAAGTCAGTATAGCATCAGACGACTACAACTCTAAACATACGTTGTGGGGATCAAGCCTAATTGCTCCAAAAGGTCGTGATTTATGTGACACAATTTCAAAAATGCCTCTAAATATTATTTCGAGTGGACAACCCATCTATTCATCTACTGATCGGCAGAAGATACTTGATGGTATTAATTTTGGCGTGACTAAGGGCTTTTAAAGAGAAATGATTAAAGTTGAAGGATCTGTACAATTATCTTCCGATAATTTGAAAACTATTGTTTATATTTTTACCCAACAAGAGCTCGTATCAAGGAAATATAAAGCACTCATTAATCGGAAAATATACTTCTAAGAACAACAGAAGACGTAGACATCCGTCTTATTGAATTTGATAAAAGCATCAAATTAGCTGCCCAACAGGCAACTGTAACCCGACTAAAAACTAGATAGAATCAAATTTATTTAGTAGATATCGAACGGCTCTTGTGTGAGAGAGTAGCAATCACACAGATCTCCTCATCTTAAAAACAGACTAAAAGAATGCACGAAGCAGCTAATAGAGCTAATGGAATCTCGAAGAGTAGCTTCTCTAAAAAGTTACTTTTTTAATTATTTATAATGGCGAGCATGTAGAAGCCTTAAAAAACGCTTGTGAACTTTATGTGAAGGTTGGGCGAGAAATGATACAGCAAAAGGCAATATATTTGTTGGTCATTTGTGAAACGTTTTTAGTCCAATTGTATCGACTGATGAAGATGACTTGCAATCTGTCGACGTACGTGCTCCAGTTCCCCTCAGATTTGAATTTCGGATATGAAAAGAACAATAACTTATTTAAAGCTAAATAAAGCCCCGGGATTTGATAAAACCAGTAATAAGATGTTATCTGAGTTGCCTCGAAGAGTTAAAAAAATTATTAATTATTTAATATTATGCTAATTACCCATAACGTTTTATAATAAAAATGCAATTTATTTGTTGGGGGAAAGAGCTAGATTTTATTATTATTTTTAATGCCATTTCACGTCTTGAGTACTTTCCCACAGAGTGCAAGATTTCTTTGATAACTATGATTCCTAAGTCAGGAAAAAATACACAAAGGTAGAGTCATACAGACCAAAAACCTTCTTATCGAACATATCAAATCTGTTTGAGAGAATTTTAATAACTAAGCTAAACCCAAATCCGAACTATAAATTCGGCTTCAGTAAATAACATAGTACGATCCAACAAATACACAGATTATTAAACGTAGTTAGAAATTGCTTTGAAGAAAGAATATACTATTCTGCTCTTTTTATCGATGTTTCTCAAGCATTCGATAAGGGATGATAATATATAAGTTAAAGCTATTCATGCCCGCAAACATCTATGAGCTTTTAGAAAATGATTTAACTGAGGGAAAGTTTATATTGAAAGAAGGAGATTTTAAAGCTCATCTCAGCCAACTAAATCAGGAGTTCCCCAAGGTAGTATATTGGGACCCATTCTATACTTGTTGTATACTTCGGATAAGCCAACCAGCAACATACTCCACACATCGACATTTGCTAATTTTTTTTTTCGCAATTTTTTATTTATTGTATCTTCAATATAATTGAACTATCAATGATTACTCATATCTTAAGTCTAAAAATAAAAATATACATGTTAAGTCCAACCAGTGCTGGACAAAAAAAATGTATGTTTCACGGTTACTGTAATTTGCGGGTTATCCCTCTGATGTACGGATGAGAGAAGCAGTTTCCTTCCTTCTTAGTCGAATGTAACCGGGTTCATTTAGGGCCAGTGGATTAGGATGAGTTTCAAGCTTCTTTAAATAACTTGTGGCAAGTTTCGCTATTTCCGCTTTAACTGTTGGCACGTTTAGATCTTTATGGATGTTTGAGTTTTTTATATACCAAGGAGCAGATGTAATTATACGAAGAATCTTACTTTGGCGCCTTTGAATTTTTTCTACGTTGGTAGCTGAGGCAGTGCCCCATAATTGAATGCCATAACACCATATTGGTTTTAGAATTGACTTGTATAATAAAAGTTTGCAATCTAAAGCTAGAGTAGAATTTTTGCCAAAAGGCCAGTTTAGTTGGACTCCTTTTAACTTCATTTGTGTTAACTTTGTTTCTATGTGGCGTTTCCATTTAAGGCGCCGGTCAAGATGTATGCCGAGATATTTGACGTCTGAAAGCTGAGGTATCGTTTGGTTATTTATCCGAATAGGGTGGCAAGATTCTCTATGCAGTGTAAAGGTTATGTGAGTACATTTTTGTTCATTAACTTTTATTCTCCATTTCTTCAACCATTTTTCTAAATTGGATATGTGGTCTTGTAAATGTCGTGATGCTACTTAGGGTCTTTGGTGAATGCTTAAAAATGCATTGTCGTCAGCAAATGTCGATGTGTGGACTCGGTTACTAGTTGGCTTGTCTAAAGTATACAATAAGTATAAAAATGGGCGCAATATACTACCTTGGGGAATCCGGTTTCGATTGGCTGGGGTGACCTCAAAAAATCTCCTTCTTTCACAATAAATTTTCGTTCGGTTAAATAACTATCTAGCAGCTTATAAAGGTTTACTGACAAATTCAGTTTTAGCTTATATATTAGGCCTTCATGCCATACCTTATCGAATGCTTGAGAAACGTTGATCAAAAGCGCAGAGCAGTATTTTCTCTCTTCAAAAGTCTTCTTAACAACATTGACTAACCTGTGAGTTTGTTCGATCGTACTATGTTTTTTCCTGAAGCCGAATTGATGGTTTGGAATACATCCTTTGTCGCTTAGAATAGGGTTAAGCTTAGTTATTAACATCCTCTCAAACAGCTTTGACATATTTGACAAAAGGCTTATAGGTCTGTATGATTCAATTTTTGTGTGGTCTTTTCCTGGTTTAGGAATCATGGTAACCAAGGACACCTTCCAATCTGTGGGAAAGTACTCAAAACGTAAAATAGCATTAAAAATAAAAAGAACGATTCTGCGAGCTACACGGGGCAATTCAATTAACATCTTGTTACTGGTTTTATCAACGCCAGGGGCTTTTCTGGTGTTCAAATCCGTTATTGCCTTTTCAAGATCACCAAATTCAAATCTTATCGGTACTGCAGCACTAGCCTCGAGAACTGGCAACTCAACTATATCAGTCGATATATTTGGGGTAAAAACCTTTTTCAAAAGTCCAGCAAATAAATTTCCCTTTTTCGGTATCACTCCTTGCCCAGCCTCCAGCTGAAGTTCGCAAGGGAGGCTTACGTAAGACTGGCCTTTTAAGGTTTCTACAAGCACGCCATAATGAATAATCTGATTGAGGAGTTGCGTCTAGACCTCCCAAATAGGTTTTCAGGGATGCTACTCTTCGAGATTCCAGCATATCTCTTAGCCGGTTCGTGCATTCTTTAAGTCTGCTTTTGAGTTGAGGAGATCTCTGTGATTGCCATTATCTACGAATTTTTCTTTTTTCCGCCAAGAGCCGTTTGATATCTGCAGAATAAATTTGATTGTATCTAGCTAATTGTCGGGTTATTGTTGAATGTTGGGCAGCTGATTTGAGGTTTTGGCCAAAATCAATAAGACTGCGCTCTACGTCTTCAGGTGTTCTTAGCGGGATGTTTTCCAAACAATGAGTACTAAGATACTTTCTATATTTCAACCAATTAATGCTTGTGATAGTCATTGGTGATATGATGTTTTATTTGTCCCATATATAGACGATAGTGGGTGAATGATCTGAGGATAATTCAAGTGACGCTTCAGCTTTAATCGTTTCTCTCGGAATACCCTTAATCACGCCAAAATCGATAACATCAGGTATTTTTTGTCGATCAGTAGGCCAATAGGTGGGTTGTCCACTCGATATCACATTCAGATGCATTTTTGAAATTGTGTCAAACAAAACACGACCTTTTGGAGTTATTAGGCGTGATCACCAAAATGTATGTTTAGCGTTGTAGTCGTCTGATGCTATGAAACAGGGACCTAGTGATTTGAAGAAATCGCTGTATTGATTCTCTGATATTTGAAACCTAGGAGGTGAATAAATCGAAGAAATTACAAAGTTTTGATGAAATTCTTCAATGCAGATGTTTGTTGCTTGTAGGTAATCTTCACAAAAATCACACTGTAAATAATGTTTGATTCGAGCCTTTATTAGTATTGCTGAACCACCACATGCTCTGCCACGGGGGTCTTTGGTGTCATATAAGATATAGCCATTTATTTTAAAAAAGCTATTTGTTGTTAAGTGAGTCTCTGAAAGCAGCATGACATCAATTTGTTCCTTCTTAAGGAAGTACTCGAGTTCATTTTTGTGTTGGCGCAAGCCGTTTGCGTTCCAGAAACATATTTTTAAACAGTTCATGGTTTGTTAAGTAACGCCTGCAACATAGTAGATAGCATGCGTACCATTTCTTGCATCATGCTGCTCATAGAGCTCATAAAACTGTTTATCGAATGCACTAATGTCTCGAGGCTTGCTTCGAGACGATTAAAATTACCAGATGGTGTTTGTTCTTTATGATGCGATTGCAAATTAGGAGTAGAATTAGTTGTCGGTGCCGCTTTATGTACTGAAGTATGATTGGTTTTTACCATATCTGCGTATGAAACATGTTGTGTTGTTGGTTGGGCTAACTGAGGATAATGAGCATTTGCTCGATATTGTTGGTGCTTAGCAGGAGTATTTAGTTTTTTAGTGGTTTTCTTTACCATGAAAAAAACTGCACAGCCTCTGTAGTTAGCAGTGTGGTTTCCACCGCAATTGCTGCATTTTTTAACTTTCGAGTCATCCCTTGCTTTGTCGCATTGGGCGGAACAATGTAGCTAGCCACATACAACGCAAACCGGAGGCAACTTACAGTAAGCCCTAGTATGACCATATTCTTGAAAATTTAGACACTGGACAGGTCCTGGACGTTTATGCGGCTCCTCTGCAGTTATTTTACGGTGTAACAGATATTTCAGATTGTAAATGGGGTGCGTTTCGTTCTTCTTCATTCTGATATCTCCAGGTGCCAGTTCAACGCGAAATAGTGGTTGGGCGACACGTTCCCGATTACGGAGATTATCTACACTTTTTATTTTAAAACCCGCTTTTTGGAGTCCGGCTCTTATTTCAGCTGGATCAACGTATGAATCTACACCCTTAATGACTACCTGTGGACCTTTACTACTCTTCAGCTGATAGGTATAAAAGTTCTTTTTACAGCTTTCAAACTCGTTTACTGCTTTCCGATAACTACTTTCATCAATAAATTGTATTTTTGTCTCATCAATGTTACCACGCTTGATGGGAATTACATAAAATGAGTTCTCGCCAATAATTGTAATTAACTTTTTTATTAAGTCGGTCGAATTTTTCCCTCTTAAATAAACTGGAGGTGGTTTGAACGACTTAATTGCCGTTTTATGTTTACTTGGTTCACTATCTAAGATAGCAAAACGATTATGGGAATTTATTCCATTAGAGCCCTTTTCTTTATGTACTTTAGACATTGGTGCAAGCTGCGAAGATTGAGGGCTTCGACCTCTTTTTAATACCGTAATGTATCTGTCCATTCCCCCTTGCGTCTTGGGTTTTACACTATCCATATTAGTTTTGGTAACACTTTGTACAAAAGGAGACTTGTTTGTAGTTATTTTATTGTCATCGCTTATCAAAAGCGACGAACAAGATTGGACACGTAAAACTGGCGTAGTGTTTAAACACAAATTATTTTCAGTTTTTTTGTTTTTATTTAAATCAAAATTGTCTACATTTTTGTTACTTAAACTAAAGAGGCTCATTGGCCCCTATTGTTTTTGTTTTATTTTTAAAGTAGCAAAGTGATAATGCCGTTGTAAAAAAAGAAAAAAGAGAGAAAGAAAAAATGTTTACAGAACACTTTGTTGTTGTATTAAAAACAAGTTTGATTTTTTGCCTTTGTTTGAATTTATTCACACTTTTTGTTTTTGTCAATTGCGAGCTTAAAAAAAATCGCGTCCGCACTTATCAACGCACAAACTAAAACTGACATTTGCTAATGACACAGCTTTTTTAATCATTCACCAATTCACCATATACTTAATTTAGGAAAATGGTTGCAGAAATTAAGAATAATGCTGAATTACCAAAAATATACTAACTTAACTTTCACGATACGTAGGTACTCATGCCCCCTATTCGCATTCAGACGACCTCAGTATACTTCGGTATACATCTCGATCGGCACCTTACTTGGAAAAGCCATATAGAATCACAGTTAATGCAAATAAATGAAACTAAACTGACTAAAAGCAATATGGCGTCATGGGATTCAGTTATGAGGCACTGCCTCAGCGCCCTGGTATATAAAAAAACTCGAACATTCACAAAGATCTAAACCTCCCAACAGTTAAATCAGAAATAGCGAAACATGCAGTAACATATTTAAAGAAGCTTAAAACTATCCAAATCCGCTGGCTCGTAACATACTAAATGAACCTGGTTAGATTTGACTAAGGAGGGATATTGCTTTTCTCGTCTGTTTATGAGAGGGATAACCCGCAAATGATAACAGCAGCCGTGCTGTTATCAGCAATTTTTTATCTAGCACTGGCTGGACTTAAGTATATTTTTTATTTTAGACTTAAGATATGAATAATTATTGTCAGTTCAAATATATTGAAGGAAGACACAATAAATAAAATATGAAATTTTTTTCATGTTTTATTTATTGTATCTTATTATTTTGCAAATAAGTTAGAAATATGCCAAATGTCGTTTGCAGAAAACCATTGTAAAATATATTATTTCTAAAATTAACGTTCTATTTTTTAGAACATATAATTGACCAAACAGACTTGGGATTGGTTTTAATGTATTACTCAATTTTTATAACATTATCAATTTTTATAAATTATTTAAAAAACTAAACTCTCTTTGGCCAAAAAAATATTCATTCCCAATTTTAGGACAAGCCGTTTTATGTTTATCCCTCTGTGTTTAGTAGTCGATAACGACATATTTTCACTTATTTTATTATCACTACTTAAGAACAGGGGTGAGCAAGAACGTTTAAGATAAACTGGATTAGCACTGCCAATATGTATCAATATTGAATAAAAATCCCGTGTCGCAGAATCAAAACTGCCTGTGTTATTATTTAAAATATTATTTTTAATAAAAAATATGATTTCTAATTGTATAATCTTTTAATATAAACAGCCATTAATTTATAAAAAAATGTATTACTTCTAACATAGTAGATCTTACCATATACAGTTAACATAAAGAAAATGTTATTAATGTCATAATATGTTTTAAGAAATTCAAATTTTTTTTGCATACTTATGATGAAATACATATAATAGACTAATGACCAAACTTTTCAAACTTAATTGCAACATGCATGTATGTTTTAGAAAAATAAAATTTAAAATAACAATAATTGTTTGAAAAAAAACATATGTACATCTGTTTGTATATATGTATGTATGTATGTATGCATGTATGTATGTATGTATGTATGTATGTATGTATGTATGTATGTATGTATGTATGTATGTATGTATGTATGTATGTATGTATGTATGTATGTATGTATGTATGTATGTATGTATGTATGTATGTATGTATGTATGTATGTATGTATGTATGTATGCATGTATGTATGTGTATAAATTAAATAAAAACGTATAAAATAAAAAGTTAAAAGTTTTAAAGCTCCCTTAGGAAAAAGCTTCTTCAAGCATATCGTCGCGTTAATTCTTAAACCACGTAAGCGCCAAGAAGTCGTTTTTCAGAAAACGAAAAAAACTTAATAACTTCTTTAATATGGGTTTCAAAATAATTTTTTTGCAAAACATGGCTGTGCGACTCTCTGAAGGGTATAGAAACCTATTTTTTTTGTATATTTGTTACTTACAATTAATTGTAGCCTAATCTGTCGCTTACGTGGTTTTGGCGCAAACAGCAAATTGCAAATTTCTGTGTGTAAATAAACATTTATTTTTGTATTTATCAAAAAAAATTTTTTAACTTAACTAAAAATGCTCCAATTGGCCTGCAACTTTCATGATTTTTTTAATCTTAAATACAAAAAACTTAGGGGTTGAGACTTTAACATTTCCAACTTAAAATATAAAGACCATTATATTTTACATGCAAATGTCATTTGTATGGCGCTTACGAGGTTTTGAAAATGGATTTATTTATTTTTCATACAAACTTGTTAAGATGAGAATGTAGTCTGGTGGCAAATGTTATTTTCTACCATAAAAACCAAAAACGTCAATTTCGAAAAAATGTCGCTTACGTGGTTTAAGAAAAAACGCGACGATATTGGCAACAAGATTACAATTATTTGTGCGCATGTTGGGCTAATGACACAACGAGAAATGTCTTCATATTGGATAATAATTCTGATAGACTAATAACACAGGGCAACAGCAAAAATATGCTCGAGTAACTACTATATACATTTGATGTATCATGGCTACCTTAGTACAAAAATGGTAAAATTTTTAAATTCTATGGATAGATTTTTTTTTAAAATTTTTTTTTTTAAAATTGCAATTTTTTTGAGACGTTTCTTCAAATAATTAATGATAACTCAAAAACTACTAGTCCGATATTATTAAAATAAATTCAGAAAAATTAAGATTTGCATAGCCTTTAATTCGTCTATATATCGCGTTTCAATCGGAGCAATAGTATCGGAGTTATAATAAAAAACTTAAGAAAAAAATATATTTTTTACGTAAAAATGGCAAAAATTTTCGTTTTAAAAAAATCATAAAAAATCGAAAACGGCAAAAAACTTCCAGATTCATCGCATAGCGACATATAATAGCAACAAAATGAGATATCGACCATAAAAATCGATTGATTTTTTTCGAATTTATTCACATTTTAGTGAATTCGCTCATTTTCACAAAATTTTAGTTTTTTGCTTGATATACGCATTATAGCGGTTTTCAAATGTGTGAAAAACATAAATTTTCCAATTTCAAGGGGTGCATGTCGGATTAATGTTAGATTGATGAGAAACTTCCACCCACAGAAGTTTTAGTCGAATTCGACAACGTTAACACGTAGCGCATAGGCCCCAAATCTGAAAAAAAGCGTTTAAATCGAAAATAATTGACAAATTTTCAGTTTTTGCAAAATTAACGCTATTTATTTCCCCTTTTGCAAAAAAGTGGATCCTGGTCCTTAGGGCAAACACAATGAGATTTACAATAAGCTACATATCTTTTAAATCGGTTAAACAGTTTTCAAGTTACTTGCCGAAGGCAATTGACAAAAAAATGTAACTAAGTCAAATCGATGGAATAGATCGAAAATGCATTTCATTCAATCTTTACAGGTAGCCAGCGGAAAAACCCAATTCGGCGTGCACGCAAATTTATGAACGTTTATTACTTTGCCGCCGCAATTGTCAAAATGAAGCAAGGGCGACAGGTAGCCAACAGAAAAGGAGCATTTCATCGTTATCAGATTTCTACTGAAATCGTAAAAATTAAAAAAACTTTTCCTTTATTGCTTACTTTTTTTAATTCTGAAAATCATAAAAATGCCATAAAGATCTGTTCCAAACAATTTTCTACATTCAATACTGTATTTCCACAGTAACACGTGTCCCACAGAAATACGTGTTTTGCCCAAAACAGTATTTCGCGTACTTGTTTTGCCATACATTTCTCATTCATCCAAAACACTTTGGCAGTACCTGGATATTGTATAGTGGTTTCAAAAGCATCTAATTTTTTTATTTTGTTGCGTTGTGTAATAGGAAGATATCAGTCAATTTTAGCGAAATTTTATATTTTATTGTTAAAAAAGAAAAAAATAAAAAATTTTAAAAGTAAAATGTTTTTGTAAATTGTCTTCGGCAAGTTCTCAAGGACATATAATGGCCAGTGAAAATTGTAATAACTCGAAAACTTAAAGACATGTAGCTTATTGTAAATCTCATTGTGTTTGCCCTAAGGACCAGGATCCACTTTTTTGCAAAAGGGGAAATAAATAGCGTTAATTTTGCAAAAACTGAAAATTTGTCAATTATTTTCGATTTAAACGCTTTTTTTCAGATTTGGGGCCTATGCGCTACGTGTTAACGTTGTCGAATTCGACTAAAACTTTGTGGGTGGAAGTTTCTCATCAAATCTAACATTAATCCGACATGCACCCCTTGAAATTGGAAAATTTATGTTTTTCACACATTTGAAAACCCGCTATAATGCGTATATCAAGCAAAAAACTAAAATTTTGTGAAAATGAGCGAATTCACTAAAATGTGAATAAATTCGAAAAAAATCAATCGATTTTTATGGTCGATATCTCATTTTGTTGCTATTATATGTCGCTATGCGATGAATCTGGAAGTTTTTTGCCGTTTTCGATTTTTTATGATTTTTTTAAAACGAAAATTTTTGCCATTTTTACGTAAAAAATATATTTTTTTCTTAAGTTTTTTATTATAACTCCGATACTATTGATCCGATTGAAACGCGATATATAGACGAATTAAAGGCTATACAAATCTTAATTTTTCTGAATTTATTTTAATAATATCGGACTAGTAGTTTTTGAGTTATCATTAATTATTTGAAGAAACGTCTCAAAAAAATTGCAATTTTAAAAAAAAATTTTTTTAAAAAAAATCTATCCATAGAATTTAAAAATTTTACCATTTTTGTACAAAGGTAGTCATGATACATCAAAATTATATAGTGGTTTTAAGAGCACATGAAATTTTTTTTATTTTGTTGTGCTGTGTAATTGTTATTTTAATTGCCATGTATACTACTTTGTTTGTGTGCGTTGTAATCCTGGCTGTATTTGATGTGGCACCCTCTTGTTTATACCACATGTTTATCAATCCCAAAGCATGCAGTTCATGCAATCATATCACGATATCGCTCCCCATTCACAGTTACCGTTACGCCGTTTTCATTTTCAAAGAAGTAAGTTTGACCAAATTGCACACCACTTTTAATGAATGCAAAGGTGACTGATGAATAATTTGAGGGTTTTCCATTGCCCAGAAGCGACTATTCTGTTTATTCACATATCCATTCAAATGAAAATGTGCCTCGTCACTCGTTATGATTTTTTCATCATGGGCGAGTTGTTTTAACGATTAAACACATTGATTTATCGAATATCTTTCCATAATAAATTTGCCACGTGTCTACTTTACTACTGCCAAATATGAACTGTTAAGACTAATGTTTACCAAAATAACGGCGAACACCCTGTATTTCAAAAAATGTTATGGAATTTTTTTTTTGTTCCTGGAGGCAGAAACTCAACCTCTTCGTAACTAGTTGCAAAGCATGGTTAAGATGGTTCTTTATGGATAACTGATTTCCTGTGATAGCTAGGATATTTTGAGTCTGCATTGTATTTTTTATTTATTCAATCTTAATTATTCCATTTAGGTATATTTTAAAAATTCTTTCAATTCGGTTCGAGAAAGTTAAGATGTTTATAATTTGTAGTTTTTTTATTTTATTTATTACCTATTTTTTATGATTTATACTTGTTAGATAACCTCTTGATTGTGTTTTTCAGTTCTATGGTTGAAATTATAAATTAAATATATCTGTAAAATATACATACGGGGTCTGTTCAAAAGAAAAGGAGAATTTTAAATTTTCGCGAGCTGTGTACATTCGATTATCGAAAATTTTTTGATATGTTGGTACACATGTTTTAATCATATGTTGGCATTATCAACCGATTTGGATTAGAAATTTGATGTTGTTCATGAGTTGAATGACGTCAACTACGATCTAGGTTTGGTCATAACTGGTGACGAAACGTGGCTACATGGTTATAACGTCGAAACCAAGGCCTATCACGCCAATGGAAACGGCCAGAAATCAAATATCGAAGAACACACACAAACATGACTAAGCTTTACAGTTGTCAACAACTAACTACTAATCCAATTAGTCACACAAACGTGACTAATTCTAAGGTGCTGTAGCTTAAGTAGTTAGCACGTTGACTACTAAACAATGGTCACGAGTTCAATACTCAGCCGTAGCAACATCAATTTTTCTGATATGTATTAATTTTTCTTTATAATAATGCATATCACAGCGCCCTCCTTCGCCGGTATTACCACATAACACTAAATCGCCGGCGAAGTAAAATAATTATAAATTGCCTATGCTAGCTTCAAACTAATTCGCCTAAATAACACCAGAGGCGCTGCATTACTGTTCTAAAAATAATCATAACGTGCAATTGCAGTGTTGCCAGAAGCGAAGCTTTACTATCACACTAACCATCTGTCTTATCTATTCCTATCCCTTTCCGAAGGAAGTAACACATTTAATATATGCTTTAATTGCCTGAGTGTTACTTCTCTTAAAAAAAAAAACTGACTAAGCTTTGCAGTTGTCAACAACAAACTACTAATACTAATTGGCTGATAATGTGACATGTGACTAGCACATGGGTAGCAACATGTGACTAGCACATGCGTAGCAACATAACACGCGAAAATTTAAAATTCACATTTTCTTCTGAACAGACTCCGTATATATTTATAGCATATTAACTTTGTTAAATAAAGGTAACAGATTTAAGACAAACAAACTTGTATTAATTTATTTTTATGTAAAATAAGAAATAGTAAAAATAAAGGAATTTGAAATTTAAATTGGAATAATCGTTTTTATTTATGAAATTTAATTTTATTACAGTTAAAAAAAGCAAAATCAAACGGAATATGTTGTTAATACTATTACGGTACTTAAAATTAGAAGAAAAAAACATTTGTTTTACAGATTTTATCAGTTAATTTTTATAATTTAAATATAACAAAAGCTTTCAATTGATTTAAATAAATAATTAGTAAACCGGGTTTTAAATGATTTTTAATTTATTTTTAATTACATTATCAGTTCATTTACCATAAATAAAATTGAGTGTTAAATTGTGTCTCGCATTAATATTTTACACAACATTTTTTTACTTACTTGGAATAATCCCCACATCGTTTTATAATATGCTACGCGATGCGCAACACCCCATCCAACATAAGGAATCCAAAAATGCGGAATTAAAAATATGATAAAGATTATAGCATAAATATACTCATCAAACTCGGTAATTGTCACCAATATATTGAACCTTTCATAACCCACACGTAACACTAATATCGATGTAAATATGTAAAAAAGTAACGCATATAACATCTGAGGAGATTTCCAACTAAAAGATACTTTTCCAGTCTCTCTTGTCAATGGCATAACTCCCAAGAAAACGAACAACTTCAACAAGAGTTTATGATCTCGGTAAAACTAAAATTTAAAGTAATGTTAGATTTGATAAATACAAACATTTTCATATAAGTAATAACAATAGATAGTCAACTTAAACGTAGATAGTCAACTTAAATGTATTGGTAGGCAAAATTGTATAAGTGTTGGTTTTTAAAAAAATTTCCCCACAGCACCTAAACTGCACATAGTTGTACAAAATGTTTTGTAAAAAAAATATTTTTTTACATTCAATTTAAGATATTTAAATCAAATATATGTTTTGTTTTAAAATAAAAATATAATTTTTAATTTTTGCTAATATATTTATGTGCGAAAAACGTTGTATTGAACAGTAATTTTATTAATTATTATTTTGTATTAAAAATTTTCATCCCCTAAAAGACAAAAAACTACAATACTGTGAAGAAAAAATTTCACCTAACAAATGACCACAAAATAAAATATATATTTTTTGTTAAAAAATCAAAAATACATTAAACTGTGAATAAGTTTTGAAAATTTTAATTATTATTAGTCGAACTGTTTATGTATTACATAGAATGAAATTTATAATCAAGCTTAAGTTCGTTTTTCTTTAATATTATCACCTCGTTTTTCTTTAATATTATCACCTAATTTGTAATTTAATTAATTCTTTCTTAGAGAGAATAAAAACGAACTTAAGCTTGATTATAAATTTCATTCTCTGTGAATAAGTTCTTATAAAAAAAATTGAAAATTAATTACAAAATTGGAAAACGCAACAATATATCGCGTAACAGTGTGTAACGAAGTAAATATTTCGTTACATGTGAATTACATTAAGTTTGGATTTTTAGAATTATTTTGTTCATTTTGAATTGAATTTATTATTTTATTTAGAATTAATTTGTAATTTTTTAAGTTGCCCTACGCAAATATAATATTTGTAAAATAAGTGTACCGTTAATTATATGAATAGAATTGTTTGTTTGTTTTGGTTAAGAGATTTAGCTAAAATTAAATATAAGAGATTATATTGTATAAGAGACTACAGTATTCCACTCTTTTAGTTACAAACAATAATTTTGTGCTGACCACTACTACACGCTAAGACTATCACTACTTCGTTAGTTGGTCTTTGGCCGTCGTAGTGGACGGAGAGTTACCGCTTGTAACAGTTTCGGTAGCAGCCGTACACAGACAACCAATGCCCAACTTAGTAGTAGTAGTCCCTACTGATTATTACAGCCATAGGGAAGCTTAGTGGTAGTGTACAGGGGATCTACTGGTTCCGACAGCCATAGACCCCAGACACACAGAATTATATTTAGTAGTAGGGGTGTACAGGGAATCTACTGATTCCGACAGCCATAGATCCCAGACACAGTAGATTGTGGTAGTAGTGCTGAGTGGAATACTGGTTCAGATAGCCATAGTCCACAGGTATTAGTGACTAATACACTAACGACACAAAGAAACCCACATGTTTTTAAGATGAGGATATCAAGCAAATGGAGGAGTCGGGTACTATCCTTCATCGTGTACGTTTCTCGTCGTTCGTGGATCAAGTCACTAGATTAGACATATCCTTTATCTCTGTATAATGAACTATTGTGTAAATATTTCCTTTAATAAACTTTAATTTTTGCAAACAAACTATATATCCTGGTCCTTCTGAGCTTATCATCAAAAAAAAAAAGAACGTGTTAAATAAAATAAATTGTGTGATCAACATGAGCCGTAGTTTTATCAATCTGATCAGAAAAGATGCCCTTGGTGCGAGTCTTAAGGAAATGGGGCTAGATGATGAAGGAACCGTGGATGAAATGAGAGCCAGATTGCGGTCGTACTTGGACAAAGACGCTATTCCAAAAGAACATGAGGTTATAATCAAAAGGCTTAGATCAATGGTCGAAGCCCCTGAAAAAGAGCTAAAAGTTCCTGTTACCCAAACTTCACGAGCATCGTCTCCAGTTAGTTATCGTGAGATCTCAGAAATAAATTTGGAAAGTTATTCAGAGGTATGTGATAAGGTACGTAAGTGGGGTATTAAATATGACGGTGGAAAAGAACCGTTGGGCTTTCTTGAACGCATTGACGAACTTGCCAAGTGCTATTCAATTTCGAAAAACACTTTGTTGAATTTTATGCCAGAGCTTCTAAAAGGCGATGCATTATCCTGGTATCGGAACAATAAAGATAACTGGAAAATTTATGCTGATTTTGTAGACGATTTTAAATTGTTCTTTTTACCTCCACGTTTTATGGAAAATCTAGAAGATGATATAAGGAACCGAAAACAAGAAGCAGATGAGAGTTTCGTAGATTATGTAACCGCTATTCAGACTTTGATGATACTAACAAAGCTTTCTCCGCACGAACAACTTGAAAGAATTTTTTCTAATTGTCGTCCTGAATATAAGATCTATATCAAGAGGGGAGATTTTTCTAAATTACGAGAACTAATCAAATTAGCTCAGGATTTTGAAAGCATTCGTACTGAAGAAAGAAATCAAAAGAGGAACATTCGACGCTTACAAACTGCCGTTGCTACTAATCACAATTCACAGATATGTTACCGATGTGGTGAACCTGGTCATACCCGTAGAACGTGTTCGAACAATCAGATTCTGTTTTGCAAAGAGGCGTGAAGACTACTGAATGCTGCAGACGTGGACCGTAAAACTTTTAAAGAGATCCGTCGTCGAGAGAAGGAGGGGCGGATCTCTAAATATAACACCTTTCCCTATTGTACTCAGTATTGATGATGACAATCGCTTATGTACCTGGCTCACGATTAAGAACAGAAAAATTCATGCGGTTATAGATACTGGTGCTACACATTCTTGTATCAATTTAACTGTGGTCCAAGATTTAAAACTTGCCGTAACTCCTCCCAATTTTTGTAAACTACTTCTGGCCGATCAATGACAGGTTTCCGTCCAAGGTTCTGTCAACATCTGGTTTATATTAAATGGCATAGTATACAGGCACAACTTTCTAGTATTGAGTAACAGCATGGATCAAATCATTATCGGAATGAATTTCTTCAAAGAACCTGGCACGGAGCTACGAATAGTTCCACGAGATATGTGTTCTACTGGTATGTTAAAAAATAATCTAGCTCAAATTAGTTCCTTACAGGTTAATTCATCGAAAGATATGAAAGGGGATGAGGTCGTTAAGCAAAAGGTTCAAAAATTTCTAGAAACTCAACTGCCCCGTTTCGAATCCATTCAAGGTCATTCCAATGTCGCAGAACACGTTATTAATATGAAGCATAATAGACCGTTGCGCCAACGTTATTATCCGCGTAATCCTGCCATACAGCAAGTAATAGATGACCAGATCGATGAACTAATCAAAGAAAGGCGCATTGAGCCATCGAAAAGCCCATATAGTTCCCCGATTGTGCTGGCGCGAAAGAAAAACAATGAGTGGCGTCTTTGTGTAGACTACAGCCAAATAAACGTGAACTCAATACGTGTTGCTTATCCTATAACCCAAATAAATGCGATATTAGAAAAACTTCGAAATAGCAAATTTTTTAGCACAATCGATCTTCGCAATGGCTACTGGCAAATACCGGTGGTACATAACAGTAAGCAATTCACTGCCTTTACCGTTCCTGGCCGAGGATTATTCCAGTGGTGTGTGATGCCTTTTGGTCTACATTCGGCGCCCGCTACCTTCCAAAGAGCCCTAGATAACGTCATTGGACCAGAGCTAGATGAATTCGCGTTCGCTTATTTAGATGACATTGTAGTTCTCGGAAAAACCCTAGATGAACATTTGCAAAATCTTAAAATAGTATTTGATCGACTTGTTGAAGCAAAAATTCGCATAAATGTAGACAAATGTAGTTTTGCGCAGAGAAGAATCCGATATCTGGGTCACATTATTAGTGAAGAAGGCATTCATACGGACCCAGAAAAGGTGAATGCTGTCGTAGCCCTATCAGAGCCAAAAACCTTAACAGAACTTAGATCATTTCTAAATACTGCAGCTTGGTATCGCCGGTTCATACCAAACTTCTCAACAATTTCTAGTCCATGGAATAACCTACTAAAGAAGAATAAAAAGTGGGAGTGGGGTAAGGAACAAACAGACGCTTTTGAGGAAATTAAACAGCAACTAATAGAAGCACCGGCTCTTACATGTCCCGACTTCAGCCGCCCCTTTATTTTGTAAACTGATGCGAGTGACGTTGGCCTTGGTGTCGTGTTAACCCAAGAATTCGATGATGGAGAAAAAGTGATCGCCTACGCAAGCCGTACTCTCTCTGGCCCTGAGAAAAATTATACTGTTACAGAAAAAGAGTGCCTCGCCATAATTTGGGGAATCCGCAAAATGAGACACTATATTGAGGGATACCACTTTATCATTGTAACAGACCACCAATCTCTAAAATGGCTCAACTCAATTCAATCACCCTCAGGAAGAATAGCTCGTTGGGCTCTTGAAATAATGCAGTTCGATTATGAGATACGATATCGAAAGGGCAAGTTCAATGTAATAGCGGATTCATTATCGAGGTATCTTTTGGACCAAGCAAGTACATCAGCAGCAGCTATACAAATACTGGTGAAGAGTGACGAGAAAAATGACCAATGGTACCTTCAAAAACTGAAAACGGTACAAAGTGACCCAGAGCAGTTACCAGATTATCAAATCGACATCAACGGAAATCTTCGACGACATATATATGACTCGAGTGCTTATAATGATCAGAATCCAGTCCTATGGAAAGTGGTAGTGCCCAAGTCTGATAGACATCGCGTTTTTAGAGAGTGTCATGACGACCTCACTGCTGGCCACCTCGGCATCAACAAAACCACTGCAAGAGTAACCAAATTGTATTACTGGCCTGGTTTGTTTCGCGACATTGCCAAATACGTACGAAAATGCGAAGTGTGTCAAAGATACAAACCACAACAACAACCACTAGCAGGAAAGATGAACACCTCTCAGGTTTCCCAGCCGTGGCACACTGTATGTGCCGATTTTGTTGGCCCACTCCCGCGATCGATCCATGGAAATACTACCTTAATTGTATTCCACGATAAATTTAGTAAGTGGACCGAATTTGTAGCCGTTCGGCAAGCCACTACAAAGTCTTTCATTAAAGCCTTTCGAGAAAGAATTTTAGCACGTGTTGGTACCCCGTATATACTTCTAACAGACAATGGAACTCAATTCCGTAGCCGTGAATGCCAAAAATATTTTCAGTCTATTGGTGTGAAACAACAGTTTACCGCTCCTTACTCCCCACATGAAAACCCAACCGAAAGAGCCAATCGCATCGTTAAAACTATGATTGCACAATTTACGGAAAATAATCAACGTAAGTGGGATGATAATCTACCTGAACTGTCACTAGCTTTAAACTCTAGCGAACAGAGCTCCACTAAGTTTAGTCCCGCGTACTTAACACAAGGCCGAGAGTTACGACTCCCAAACACTGTTTTTAGCGAGAAAACTCAATCCGAAGTCACTGACGTAGAAATCACACCCGAAGAAAAGCACTCGAATTTGCAAGAAATTTTCAAATTAGTTCATGAAAATTTACAACGTGCTTCAAACAACCAAGCTAAACATTACAATCTCAGACGACGTGACTGGTCTCCCCGAAAAGGTGAGTTTTTCGCTGCTAAGCTCGCTCCAAAATTTGAGGGTCCTTTTATTGTGGCGGAATATATTTCCCCGGTTATAGTGCGTCTTATTGGCTTAGATAAGAAGAAAGACCGAGGAACAGCTCATGTCAAGGATCTGAAGCAGTACTACGAGTACTTTCTAACTAATTGTCATATTTTTACAGAATTTCAAGATGACAGGCGACAACAAGTTTTAACGTAGCTGCCAACGTTTTAGAGAAGCAATGGACCGGGAAGTTAAGAAACGAAGAAGAACTGTTGTGATTCAATCGGTAGTGCACCTTCCAAATATGTGCAATCAACATTATGCTGCTGGCAGCTCGAACAAATCTGATGTCCTAGGTCGGTTGGTGAAAGAATTAGGAATTGATGAAGATGTAAGCGAAGGCAATGTTCCAGATTTTTGGATTCCGGACGTTCTTGCATCCATCAAACCCATTGGTCCAGGAAACCGAACACGATTCATGATGGTGACAAACTTATTTTCCGTTGAAGTCTACATACGCAGGTCTCTCGATGTGTGGGTCATCCGTGGGGATGAAAAATTTATTTTTCCAAAGCCCAGAAATGACATAGGTGTTCTTTAAAAAAAAAAAAATAAATCAAGAGGGAGATGTAACGAAGTAAATATTTCGTTACATGTGAATTACATTAAGTTTGGATTTTATTTTCTTAAGATAGAATTCCAATTCTTTGCCTTCCAAAATGTAGCCATATGCACGACCACATTGACCAGGGCGGTATGAAATACAGCCTAAACGTCGACTAGAAACGAATTGATCTTCCAAAGCTTGTTTGGCATGCTTTTGACGTTCCAAGTACTTCTTCATAGTCTTCTCGCTGCGTTTCTTAGTGGGAATATAATATTTGTAAAATAAGTGTACCGCTAATTATATGAATAGAATTCTTTGTTTGTTTTGGTTAAGAGATTTAGCTAAAATTAAATATAAGAGATTATATTGTATAAGAGACTACAGTATTCCACTCTTTTACAAACAATAATTTTGTGCTGACCACTACTACACGCTAAGACTATCACTACTTCGTTAGTTGGTCTTTGGCCGTCGTAGTGGACGGAGAGTTACCGCTTGTAACAGTTTCGGTAGCAGCCGTACACAGACAACCAATGCCCAACTTAGTAGTAGTAGTCCCTACTGGTTATTACAGCCATAGGGAAGCGTAGTGTACAGGGGATCTACTGGTTCCGACAGCCATAGACCCCAGACACACAGAATTATATTTAGTAGTAGGGGTGTACAGGGAATCTACTGGTTCCGACAGCCATAGATCCCAGACACAGTAGATTGTGGTAGTAGTGCTGAGTGGAATACTGGTTCAGATAGCCATAGTCCACAGGTATTAGTGACTAATACACTAACGACACAAAGAAACCCACATGTTTTTAAGATGAGGATATCAAGCAAATGGAGGAGTCGGGTACTATCCTTCATCGTGTACGTTTCTCGTCGTTCGTGGATCAAGTCACTAGATTAGAAATATCCGTTATCTCTGTATAATGAACTATTGTGTAAATATTTCCTTTAATAAACTTTAATTTTTGAAACAAACTATATATCCTGGTCGTTCTGAGCTTATCCTGGCAAACTTGGTTATAAGTGTCTTAATGTGTATTAAAAATTTTACTCCCCTATGTGTGTTGAATTAATACCGTACCCGCTTGTATAGACATATATAGTCACGTTTTTGACATTTGGAGAGTTGACTATCTATGTACTCTATGGAAATAACATTATGTAAAGTTTTTTTTAAGTTCACCAAGTTGTCCATACATACCAATATGTATGGACAAAGAATTGATACATTTTAATTAGAAACTCAGCTGATATCGAATCAATTGCCTAAAGAATTTTGTTCCTGTTATTATATAGAAACAATTCAAAAAATAAATAAATTATTTAATAAATAAAAAATAAAATGAACTGTGTATATGATAAATATTTAAGTTAACCTCTTTACATGAACTTTTGCTCAATCCGCAAATATTTTAATTCTTTCCTTTTAACAATACACAATATAATATATAAAATAAAATTTATTGTACTTGTAGAAACAAATATACATGATGAATAAACAAATATTAACAAAATTGTGGGTTTTAACTCTCTTTATAAACAGAACTGGTACAGGCAGAGGAATTGCGGTATATGTCAAAGACGAATTAACAATCAAAGTCATAAACACAAGCAACTCTATTGAGTTGCTTCAAATTGAAGTTAATATCAATAAAACGTTGTATTTTTTGTCTTTTTTATGAGTTACAATGTAGGCAAGTAGAGTGTTAATGGATTTTTGCATGATATTGTGCTCGGGGAGCAGAATTTAAATTTTCGGAAGTGTTTACAATTGTGGCTGGTAGGTGTTTATAAAAAACATATGTATGTTTTATAGTAAATGGTACTCATATGTATCATTCGTCCAGTATTGCGGTACACATGTGTACCAATAGTTAGTACATGATTTCAAGTTTTGAAGAAAATTTGTTGTTTCCCAGAAAATGTATCCTGAAGACATTCGAAAAATTTTGGAAGACACAAAATAAGTTATAGTACTAAGTAATTGCCACAAAGCAACAATTACGACAGTCACAAAAACAAGCGAAAAAATTCAAGTACCATGTCCAAATCAAATAAAATTTTATCGAGAGGTGGCGTTGACTTGGCTCTTCAAATGTCTGGCCTTTATGATTACGATCTAATCGGATAAGTGGAAGTGGAAGAAAGTTTTTTGTAGGTTGATATTGATGACGTTCGTAAACGCATGGGTCATTTATAATGACCTCAGCAGAAACAAGATGCTATTTAAATCATTTTTAGTTACCCTGGCTGAGGAATTGGTCCATGAAGGGTTAAAACCACAGCTGTTCGTAGATCCCAAAAACCAGGCCGCGCATCTAAAATTGCCAATCGCAAGGCAATTAATCTTCCTGTTAAAGAAACTACCCGACGTCGTTGTACCAACTGCAGCGCCCAAAAAAACAGACACGCAGTAAGACAATCTGCAAGGAGAGCCAATTGCCGCTTTGCAAAATGTGCTTTGCACCGTATCATACATAAGTTTTATTTTAAAATACATTTATTAAAAAAGTCAATAAAATATGATTTACTATAACAGTAGTATATTTGTGTACCTTCGGTGACACTTTTTTCATACAAACCAATGCTCCAAGGGCGTGGCATATTTTGCTCCCGCCCACTTTTTGTATTAACCAATCAGAAGAGAGCAATTGTCATTTATTTTCTATGTTAGTCAATCAAAGGAGAGAGAGATACAGATAGAGAGAGGAAGAGAGAGAGACAGATAGTGAGAGGAAGAGAGAGAGAGGAAGAGACAGGCTCTAGAGCTCCACCCACTTTTATGAGAGATCATCAACAATTTTTGATAATTATGTTTCTTTATGTGTTTTTTGTAGTTTTGAGGGTTGATTTTGTATGTATGTATATGAGAAAATTCCAATTGGAATTTTTTGTGTGTTAAACACCTGCATTGGGAAATTGTGTATGATTTTAGGTAATGAGAATGATCGTTGACAATGGATATTTTTGTGGGTGTGTGTTTTAAGTTTTGAAGGTTGTTCAGGCTCTAGAGCTCCGCCCACTTTTATGAGAGATCATCAACAATTTTTGATAATTATGTTTCTTTATGTGTTTTTTGTAGTTTTGAGGGTTGATTTTGTATGTATGTATATGAGAAAATTCCAATTGGAATTTTTTGTGTGTTAAACACCTACATTGGGAAATTGTGTATGATTTTAGGTAATGAGAATGATCGTTGACAATGGATATTTTTGTGGGTGTGTGTTTTAAGTTTTGAAGGTTGTTTTTGGTTATAGTTAGAAGATTTTCTTTGTTTTTGGGGTTTTATACTACCTGGTTGTTTAAATTGATTAGTTTGGTGTGTGTGTTTTTAAGACGTGATTAATATTAATGTAGCTGATTGCTTTTAGTTTTAGGGGTGGATTTAGTTTTTGATATTTGTATATTGTTAAAACTAAAATGAAGTTTGTGTCTCTTTTTTTCTTTTCTAAAAGGTGATTGGTGATGAGTAGTGGGTAGGGAAAATAATTATCATATATTTTATATTAGTGTGTATTAAAATTTGATTTTTCTGTTGCTTTCTATTTTACTTTGCTTTCTGAATGGGATTTTCTAATTGGAAAATAACTGATTTTAAAAAATATATTTTAAATTGGTTTTTGAAATATATTTACAAGAAAATAATTGGTATTCCAAATGGTTTCTATATTCTTTTTATAATCAAATATGTCTCTCTTGAGATTACTAAGTACTTTTGACTTTACAGTGTTTGCTTAAGGTGTTTTACTACCAATTTTTTAGTCAAACTAAATGTGCATTTATAATCTTTCAAGGACAATTTTTATGAGTAACAATAATTTTTCCAATGCTCAAAACACACCTTAGAAAAATTTAAGATTTCTCTGTAGGCAATAAGATAGTTAAAAAAAAAAGTACAAATCCAAAATTGATGACCACCTACTTATTTCCTAAAAGAAAAAAAACATGAAACTATTTAAAATAGAAAGAAAAAAGATACACATAATTGATATTTATATATTTTTGTATTTCATTTATTATCCATTCGTAAATATAACCTATGGATTTTTACATCAGTCTTAATTTTATCTTTCGCCAATTGTAATTTGATATGTAAATAAAAAATATTGTTTTACTGTAAGTTTATTAATTTATTTTTTACTATTAATAGGAAGTTTTTTTTTTTGTTTTTAATATATATTTTATTTATTTAACTTTAGTTATAAGAAATAGCATTAAGCACATGATATGTAAATATTCTATTTATAAGTTCATTATTTCTTATAATATACAAATAAAAACCTTTATATATATATATATATATATATATATATATATGCTTATAAATAAAAATATGTATATTTTACAAACAAATAAAGGACATGTGTTTTTATTTTAATGTAAATTTTCTTTTTTCAAGTAAAAGAGCATTCCTTAAAGCACAAACACCATAGCTGTGATAACTGCAATAATGATATTCTGGATAATTTAATGCCATCTGTTTGAAGCTTTTACACCCAGTATCTTCAATATTAAAAACTCTTTTTTGTAGCATTTTTTCTAACCACTTTCTTTTTTCTTCACCCTTAATATAGATTTTCGAATATTTTACATTATCTTTTAGAAATTTGCATACACTCCCGAAAGATACTGATCCATCATTCCAATTCAGATGATGGTAATTTCTTATTAACCAATTCACTTCTTGCTGCTTTTTTGCTGATAAGTATTTAAAATCGAATGGTGATTTTATGATGAAATTGTTGTGTTCCTTAGAATTGAAAACAATTGCTATTTCCTTTGCAATGAATCTATTATAGTTATCCTTAAAACCTTGCAAGTCGACGAAAATTATATTATCTCTCATATTTTACAATTTACAAAACTTTACGAACTTGTCCTTTTAATGGTATATATTCTATTATGCGATCGTGAATGAGAATACAGTAAGCTGATGTATTAGCAGGAATGTTAGTAGCGGTTTCAAATTCAATTTTTATATCAATAGGTCCGCTACCGATAGATTCGTTTTGATAACTGACATCTATTACTATTATTGGTGCTTGGTTTTTGAACTCTTGTGATGTGAGAAGTGGTTGGGGTTCCTTAAAGTAGTAGTTTTGTTGAAATCTTAGATACATATCATATAAAACAGCATAACGTTCATTTTTAAATTTTATATTTAGATCATCGTAAGGATATGATTCTGAATTTAAATGCACTTTCAAATTAGTTAAATCACAATGTACAAATTTATTTTCATGTTGAAAAGCAATTAGAATGAAACGGGGGCGTTCTCTATTTGCAGCCATTTTAACATTCCAAATATGACTAGTTCCTACATTGAGTTGTGGATTAATATGACAATCCCAACTACGAAATGCCATGGGTACAGAAGCACCAGCATTAATTAATTTAATCATATTCAATTTACTTAGATCGGATAGTTGTACATGGGGAATTCTCCATGAAATATTTGAAATTCTCAATTTGGCTTTGTCAGTGGAAACACTTGAATACAAAAGATCTCCATCATTCTTGTTGCGCAAAAGAATTAACTCATGTTTACCATTTAATATGATTTTATTATAGTCTTCAGCAAATCCTAGAAGAATTTTAAGAGGCACATAGAAATTAAAATAACCATTTATAAGGTTAACATTATCAATTTTGTTCCATCCAGCATTGTGCATGCCAATGCTTTCTGTTGGTGATAAAGAAACTAAATTTTTTATTGTACTTGAAGTCCCCAAATGCCTTGTATGATCAATTTCAATACCATTAAGTTCATATCGAATTTCATCAAAGAGATATGCAACAAAATTATTTTTAACCTTAAAATTGGATGAAGAAGATTCAAATTTTTTATTGTTATCATCTACAATACAGCCTTCTACGTATATAAAACTTTCACTAGGTAGAATATATAAATCTTGATTTTGTATTGAAATGCGGATTTCATCATTATTATTATAAGATTGTAGGTATGGTGTATATGTGTGGTAATCCTTTTTAATTATACTTTCATCCGATAAGGGTTTATCAAGAACATCTAATATTGAAGACATTATTTTTTCAATATAAATTTCAGAGACCTAAGAAAATTTTTATTCGCTTGAGATAGATTGCTTCGTTGTAATGACCTCTTTAATTGAGATTTAGGTTGCAAGAATATTTTAGGTGCGTATGTTATTTTGTTTTTGTATATTATCATTATTTAGTCGCCCTTAAATGTATTCGAATTGTGATTTGCTCTTTTCGGAAATTAATTAAATCTCCGTGCTGATCAACTACACGTAAAGTTAGTGAGCTTATCTCTCGGCAGTTCACTGGTAAATAAATAAGATTTCTCGGATTCTCATCAATTTTATACCCTGGTGGTACGTTAATCCCAAACTCATGTAGTGTATGTGATGGACAAGTATTCATATAAGTATTTGCTACTATATTACACTCAATTCGCAAGAGATTGACTTTGAATATGTTAACTGGAAGATCTGAGTAGTGATCCTCATTAGCATGTAAAACTTTTTTATTGAATCCTAAAAGTTTTCCAATAGTATTGCTCTTATTAAAATATATATGCTCTTTCGAGCTTCTAATTCTAACTTGCATCGTGGTGTTTTTAGCTTCTATATCAATTTCATTTTCTGAACTATGACTTTTGTATTGTTCTTTAATGTAATCAGCTATATCATTTAACTCATAAGATCCAATTGGTATTTCAATTAGATGATCACCTATATGAAAATGATTGTTATATATGTCCACATTTGGAATACTGTTGTAGGAATGAAAGTCAGTTAAAGCACACTCATAATCCCCATTCAAACAAATTGGAGGAAAGTAATTAGCTGTTAGCTCCGATGACGTAGAGTTCAAACTTAACGTTATTGACATTATGACATTTAAAATGTAAATAAAGAAAACTTGGCACAATACTGGTTTATTTATTCGTTTTATTTTTTCTATTTTGGATATAAAAACTTACTAAATACATTTTTTTTTTTTTTATTTTTCTTAAAATTACAATATTTCATTTTTATTAATCCAAGAATTGTGTTGATTTGAAAATCCCAACCATTTTACATATGCTTTCTCTCCTCTAGTTTTAAGAACTTTTTCAACTAGAAATATATCGGAAAATTGAGTTTTGGTAAGTTCTTCATCATAGAATCCACCTTTAATAGGATTTCCTCGATAGTCTTCCAATAGGTATGTTGTTGGATATGTATTTTTAACTGTTTTAATTTTAAAAATTTCGGTTGTCCAATTTGGGGTATACCCCTTTTCATAAATGTGTTTATATTTACTAATGCGTACATAATCTCCTACATTAAATTTAGATACTTTGTAAATTTTTATGTGGTTGTAGGCTGTATTTAATAATTTATATTCATTTGTAGAATTGACTTTAATTGGGGGCATTTTAATAGTGCTGTGTACTTTTCTATTATATGTATCGATTAAATCCTTGTAGATACCAAGCCAATAATATGAACCATTAAAACTAAATTCTTTCCACATCATTCCTTTTAATGTTCGATTAAATCGTTCTACTATTGACGCTTTCATTCTACTAAACGTTGAGTAGTGATTAATATTATATTCATTCATAAGATTTGCAAAATGTTTATTGAAAAATTCTTTGCCATCATCGGTCTGCAAGTTTTTCGGTATCCGACCCAATTTGAAGATTCCTCTCATAACTTGCGTCACCTCTAGTGCAGTTTTATTTTTAAGTGGTGCAGCCCAAGCATATTTTGAGAATGTATCAATTACAGTTAGCAGATATCTATAATTTTTATTATATAAGGCATAGTTCCCCATTTCAACTAAATCTGCTTGCCAAAGATCATCTATACCCTTCATCACAACTCTTCGACGTCTAAAATTTTTTCTTGCTTGTTTATGTAGCTCATTTACTAAGTCTCTTTTTAAGCTTGTCATTATTTTCGAATTGGATTGTTTTCAGTTGATACATTTAAAGCAACTGATATAACCATATCCCTAGGAATTTATATTCTTCTCATTAGTATTTTATATAGATTCGTATTCGTAATTCTTCAAGGTATTATTTATTTCTTCACTTTCGTTCATTGATATGAATGTATGATTTTGTACTTCATAAATTTGTTTACTTAACTTTTCAATTTGTTTACCAAAAAGTAATTTTATATCATTAATTTTCTCATGAATTTCATCAATAACTCCTTTTAAATGTATAACTATTTCTTCTCCAGATTTTGTAATTTGAGATTGCAAAAACATTTTATTGATAGCGTCACTGTCTTCCAAAGCATTCGCCACATTTTTAATCCTCTTGCTTTGTACGTCAATGTTGTTAGTTGTATCCATAAAAAACCCCAACACTTTAGATACATTTTTCATTGAAATATTATCGCTTGTATCATTGAGGTAGTGTCCGAATTTATCGATGGACATGATTCTATTAGACTATTTTTCAATTATATTTGCTTCATACAATTCTTCAATAATTGATACAATCTCGTTGTTATGATTAGTGTGGCCTGCACCTTGCGATGCGAGTAATAGTCTAAGTCGATCTACCAACTCATTTGGATCATCCCAATATATATAGTTTGGTTTATGAGAGTTTAGGTTCATCAAACCATTTCCCGTGTAATTACCCTTTCTTGAAATTGGTGATGGTATTGCCAAACTACTCTCGCTTTTTTCTTTAAACAATTTTCCAATAATATGTTTGTACTTATATGCTCTCGTTCCTTTAATTGGACCAGCAGATTTGTAGTCTCTCCTGTGAGCATTAGTGTTGATTAGTATATTTTTGTAGATTTCTAGTTCAGATTTGTCATAGTTTTCTGGTGTTTTGTGAAACATTAAGGAGAACAAACCTGGTGTTAGAGCCCATATTTGATTTCCAATTTCAATTTTATCTTTGCTTATTTTGATGTTGCTGTCACCGAATTTCCATTCATTATTAAGACCCTTATGAGGACCATAGAGAGTATCTAACTCATTTCTATTTTCCAAAATTGATAAGTCATTGTAAGACTCTTCATTATTTGAATTCTCTATAGTTTCAGACTGAGAGTAAAAATCATCATCATCACCATTATCATCATGAATAGCATCAAATGATATCCCTTTCTTAAATGATGTTTCTTCTATAACTTTCTTTGGGGTACTTGTCTCTAAATTGAATTGTGACTTGTTAAAGGGTAATCTTCTAATATTTTTATTTTCTGTTTGAAATTCATGGTTTTCTGTTTTCGGTATTTTTTTAAAGTTAGAGATATGAGTATTAATAATTGTTTTTAGGGGATCTGTTATAGGTTTAAATGTATCTTTAAGTTGTTCTTGTGTATCTACGTCATCAATTTTTATACTGCGTAACTTTTTCTTTAATACATTTCTTGTCCTTATCAATTCCTTTAAAACTTTTTCATCCATTTTCATTTAGCTCTTCTATGTAGTTTTATAAATAAGTTGATAAAACACAACAAAAAATAAACCGAATTTATAGAGCGAGATAGGTTATTTCACTAAAAAAGTTGTTATAGTATGTTTAAAACTAGGTTTAGCACTAAAATATATGTGCTGATTGAAGTACTTTATATTGTTATGAAATAGTCAAATAGCTTTCTGTAGCGCCCATTATTTATTTCATCATCTTTACTTATCATCAAAAATCCAAATTTATCCTTCCAACATTCTTGACAAATTTCATGAAACTTCTTAAAATCCATGTCACTCGAAACATGATCTCTATAAACATGTTTCATGTTTGTTTCATCTTGTTTAAACATTATAATAACATTAGCATTGTCTCTAATCAAATGCTTAGGAATTTTTGTATAAGTTTGACATAAATAAAAAGAATCAACATTTTTATGTCGACCCATGCAAAAAAATGCGCGTATGTTATTCTGCTTCTCACACGCAACATCATCAAAAATCATTATTGAGTTGCTTTTAGCTTCATTGGGAGATATTACAACTTCATTATCTGAAAACGTGTAATATCCCATCCCTCTAATTGGGTATATTAGCTTCCTCAAGTATTCATACTTTGGTTGGTATAGTGACTTTGAATATAAGTAGATGTTTTTAAATTTAAGACCATTAGGACTTTCTAACAAGCTTATCATAACATTAGTCTTTCCACAGTTTGAAGGACCAACTATAAGCGCGCGAATAGTATTAGGTAATAAGGAACTATGTCTTGTTTTGGGGTTGACACTCGAAGAAGTATCAATATTGCGAACAAAAATTTGTTTATGTTGTTTAACTAAACGCATTTTTATAACTGAATGTAATAAAAAAAATGTTTTATTTTAGTACTTATTATAGAATAAAATGGTTATACTATATAACCAGGAAGTTAATTATAACAAAACATTCTTGATACAATCTCGTTGTTATGATTAGTGTGGCCTGCACCTTGCGATGCGAGTAATAGTCTAAGTCGATCTACCAACTCATTTGGATCATCCCAATATATATAGTTTGGTTTATGAGAGTTTAGGTTCATCAAACCATTTCCCGTGTAATTACCCTTTCTTGAAATTGGTGATGGTATTGCCAAACTACTCTCGCTTTTTTCTTTAAACAATTTTCCAATAATATGTTTGTACTTATATGCTCTCGTTCCTTTAATTGGACCATCAGATTTGTAGTCTCTCCTGTGAGCATTAGTGTTGATTAGTATATTTTTGTAGATTTCTAGTTCAGATTTGTCATAGTTTTCTGGTGTTTTGTGAAACATTCAGGAGAACAAACCTGGTGTTAGAGCCCATATTTGATTTCCAATTTCAATTTTATCTTTGCTTATTTTGATGTTGCTGTCACCGAATTTCCATTCATTATTAAGACCCTTATGAGGACCATAGAGAGTATCTAACTCATTTCTATTTTCCAAAATTGATAAGTCATTGTAAGACTCTTCATTATTTGAATTCTCTATAGTTTCAGACTGAGAGTAAAAATCATCATCATCACCATTATCATCATGAATAGCATCAAATGATATCCCTTTCTTAAATGATGTTTCTTCTATAACTTTCTTTGGGGTACTTGTCTCTAAATTGAATTGTGACTTGTTAAAGGGTAATCTTCTAATATTTTTATTTTCTGTTTGAAATTCATGGTTTTCTGTTTTCGGTATTTTTTTAAAGTTAGAGATATGAGTATTAATAATTGTTTTTAGGGGATCTGTTATAGGTTTAAATGTATCTTTAAGTTGTTCTTGTGTATCTACGTCATCAATTTTTATACTGCGTAACTTTTTCTTTAATACATTTCTTGTCCTTATCAATTCCTTTAAAACTTTTTCATCCATTTTCATTTAGCTCTTCTATGTAGTTTTATAAATAAGTTGATAAAACACAACAAAAAATAAACCGAATTTATAGAGCGAGATAGGTTATTTCACTAAAAAAGTTGTTATAGTATGTTTAAAACTAGGTTTAGCACTAAAATATATGTGCTGATTGAAGTACTTTATATTGTTATGAAATAGTCAAATAGCTTTCTGTAGCGCCCATTATTTATTTCATCATCTTTACTTATCATCAAAAATCCAAATTTATCCTTCCAACATTCTTGACAAATTTCATGAAACTTCTTAAAATCCATGTCACTCGAAACATGATCTCTATAAACATGTTTCATGTTTGTTTCATCTTGTTTAAACATTATAATAACATTAGCATTGTCTCTAATCAAATGCTTAGGAATTCTTGTATAAGTTTGACATAAATAAAAAGAATCAACATTTTTATGTCGACCCATGCAAAAAAATGCGCGTATGTTATTCTGCTTCTCACACGCAACATCATCAAAAATCATTATTGAGTTGCTTTTAGCTTCATTGGGAGATATTACAACTTCATTATCTGAAAACGTGTAATATCCCATCCCTCTAATTGGGTATATTAGCTTCCTCAAGTATTCATACTTTGGTTGGTATAGTGACTTTGAATATAAGTAGATGTTTTTAAATTTAAGACCATTAGGACTTTCTAACAAGCTTATCATAACATTAGTCTTTCCACAGTTTGAAGGACCAACTATAAGCGCGCGAATAGTATTAGGTAATAAGGAACTATGTCTTGTTTTGGGGTTGACACTCGAAGAAGTATCAATATTGCGAACAAAAATTTGTTTATGTTGTTTAACTAAACGCATTTTTATAACTGAATGTAATAAAAAAAATGTTTTATTTTAGTACTTATTATAGAATAAAATGGTTATACTATATAACCAGGAAGTTAATTATAACAAAACATTCATTGGAGAAGGTTTAGTAGATAATATAATAAACTCCTTGCCTGTTGAAATTCATCTTCCTGGCTATCAATATTGTGGACCTGGAACGAAACTAAAGAAACGTCTAGATCGAGGTGACAGAGGAATAAACCCTTTGGATGTTGCTTGTAAGGATCACGATATAGCTTATTCCAAAAGTAAGGATATAAAGAAAAGACATCAAGCGGATAAAATTCTTGAACATAAAGCTTGGGAAAGAGTTTGGTCAAAAGACAGTAGTCTTGCCGAGAAATCGTTTGCATATTTAGTTACTAACACGATGAAAGCTAAAACCAA
Source organism: Phasia obesa (assembly GCA_949628195.1). Taxonomy (NCBI): domain Eukaryota; kingdom Metazoa; phylum Arthropoda; class Insecta; order Diptera; family Tachinidae; genus Phasia; species Phasia obesa. Next base: position 123,255,676 of record OX451215.1, on the reverse strand, counting down.
ATTTGGTTTGGGGATGAAAAAAAAGGCGTGTGTAAAACCTTCAAAAAGAAATAATTCAAATGGAAGAAAGCTTTTCATTACATCAATAAAAAATGCAACAAAAATAATAAAAAAGGAAAAACCTGAAGATATTAATTCTGCTATTAAGATTGCTCGTAAAGCTATTAACAGATCGTTTAAGGGGAAAAAGTCTCAAGTTATTGTACCACGTATAATTAATGTCCCAAAAATTGGTGGGGTATTACCTATAATTCCAATTCTTACTGCCTTGAGTGCAATTGGAAGCCTAGCGAGTGGAGGTGCTGCTATAGCAAAAGCTGTAAATGCTGCAAGGAATGCCAAACATCAACTTGATGAGGCAACAAGACATAATAAAATTATGGAACCTGTAGCAATGGGGAAGGGTCTTTACCTAAAACCATATAAGAAGGGATATGGATTGGTTTACGATAAAAATCCAAAAAACTTTTAAAAATGCTACCTGATAGACCATTAACGGATGTCGACTTGAGAAAATTTTCAACCAATATTTCACACTTTAGAGGAGTATTTATGTTGGATACACTACCAAAACGACCGAGGAAAAGAGAATGTGGTATCATCAATTTAGATTTATCATCAGGACCTGGAACACACTGGGTGGCATATTACAAAAACAATCAGCAAAAAGAATATTTCGACAGCTTTGGAAATGTACATCCTCCATTAGAATTAGTTAAATATTTAGGAAAAAATATAAAATACAACTACAATCAATATCAGAAGTATAATACATTTAACTGTGGTCATTTATGTCTCAAATTTCTGTATGAAATAACGAAATGGAAATAAATTAAACGACAAAAAATTAAATCTTTGAAACTATGTGTATATTTTATTTTGCTTGGTTTATTATATAATTTTTATTTGATTAAATATTTTAAAAATTTATTCCCAGATGGGATACTGTGCATTAGGTATAAATTGCACAACCTCATCGAAGGTATTTAAAAATAAATTTTTCTCTCCCTCTCTGTACACGCAATATATTCCAGTACACAACGCGTTAACCTCCTCATCGGTGAGTGAATTGTATCGGTTTGGTAAAAACATGATGTTGTTGTCCAGCTCAATCTGCAGACAAGTACCATATTTGGTTGTCACCCGTTTTGCATTTATGATTGGGTATTTGGATGAAATTTTGAGATCCTTGATGTGTATCATCGTTTTATTATTAAGACCATTAAATTTTTTAATTAAATTTTTGGTGGAATCCATTTTTTTTTTTAACTTAACAGCTTGACTTCTTTTTTTATTATAATACTCTAAAAATATTTCCACCTATTTATCTTTAAATAAAATTGATAAAAATCATAGGTATGAATATGAGGAAAAGAGATAGTCAAATTCAATATTGAAATAAAATCTAACCGTAATATTGGATCTTGTAGAAGTAAAAGAAAGAAAAGGTAAAGGTGGAGTAAATTATTACATCAATTCTTTAGAAATTAAAACACAAATGTTAAAGTGAGGGAGTGAAAGAGATAACAACATTCGTTGTAAAGAAATATGGTGTAATATAAAAAATCTATTGAAAATTTTCATGCACCCAACTTATGCATAAAAATCGTAAATATCTATTACTCACCAAAGTACCATCGAGCGAAACGAAGAAACGAAGAAAGAATCAATATGACCCCACTTTGTATAACAATTGAAAATTTCTTAAATAACTTTAAAGAAATTTTGTTATATGAACATAAAGAGGCCGTGGATTTTTTTATTTCAATGCTGGAAGAAAATAAGGAATATGGTGTGGGAGATGGAGAAGAGGATGTCAATCGAGGTCATTTCGCATGTTGCCCTTGGTACACCGAAAGCTGTATGGAAGGTCCAGACACATGTAGGTGTACTTACTTTCACATTAGAAAAACTAATGTGTTAAATATAATAGATCTATATAATAAGATATTCAATGTTAAAGAAAATTAAATAAATATACTAAATTTTATTTTATTCATTTTTTATTTTATAATATATTATTAATAATTTTTCATACGAAATTTTGTAATAAAATGTCTTATGTAAATATTTATAAAAAAAAAATACTAAAAAATAAAAATATATCGTATAAAAATGAAAGTATTCACTATCTTGGTTTTTTTTTTTTTTGGAGATTATAATAAAATAGGTAATAAAATATAATTGGTTATTTATGATGAATCTATATTAAACTCTTAATTTTTATGATGAATAGCACAACAGGAAAAAAAACAACATTGTGAATGAATTCATTGGTTAATGTGTGTGTGTAAATGATACCCAAATTCTTGGTACCAGAGATATTTATTTATTTATTTTAAAAATATTATTCCTTTTAAAACCCACAAAAATCAAATGTCTTGTTTTTATTTCTACCTTCTTTTTTCTTTTGTGTGTTATTTCTTCCTATTTTCTAATACTTGTTCTTCCTTAGTTTTGTAACCTATGTGCATGTATGTGTATAGGAATTAAAAAAGGACCAAATTCTAAATTATAATACACACACACACACAACACCTGCACACATTTCATTTCTTCAATCATTACGTGATTAGGATATGAAATGAAATAATTACGTATGGGATGATCATGCTCATTCATGTTTATATATTCAGTGTAAACTATTATCATAAAATAAAGATTTAATTCTTAGTAGTCTGATTAAATCATGATCGTTCATGCTTAAAAATTAAAATATTATTGATTATTATGAAATAAATATGCTACATACATAGCTAGCTAAGTTTAAACTGAACTATCAATATTACACCTGCTCTTCATTTTATTCTTTAACACTAATGTGATTTCAATTAGAAATAAAATAATAATTATTAGCGTTGTTATCATGTTTATTCATGTTTAAAAATATTACCGGTTATTATGAAATAAAACGAGCAACATACGAATTACCAATGTAACACCTGAACTTGAGATTATACTGGAGGAAATATACTAAATACTTTTATTTTAAGTTATACTGTTTTATTATGTTTTCTTAATATAAAGATATTTAAAGTATGAAACAAACGTCAGTTTATGTTTTAATTTCAATGAGTATGGAGAATAGATTAAAAAATTTGTTGCAGCATGGTGAAAGACGAAAGTCTCAGTTATATGATGTTGTGTTTGAATTTGAATACTTCCTTAATTTAAAATTAAAGATTTCATGTGGATTTTCTACAACATTAGGCTTTAAACCGATTGTATGGCTGCATTATAAGCAAAAGCAGTTTATTGGATTGGATAGAAAGGAGTGGTTACATTTAATGAGCTACAAGGAGTATATCCACAACATGCTGAATCATAGTGATTTTTTAAATTCAATAAATCTTATTGATAATGAAATTGATACGGACGTGCATTACAGTTTTTATCAAAAAAGAGGTGTATGTTATTTAGTTGTTAAACAAGGAATTTATAAAATAAAAATTGATTCAGATACTTGGAAATCATTAACTCGAATTGGAATATTTTTTACATCAATATTATGTTGGAACAGTATTCTGCGTAAACAAATACTTCATTTCTACTACGAGTATTATATACCGACTTGCTCTGCTTTAAACAAAACGAATATTCAGTTGTGTGAAATAAATGGGATACAGGAAAAAGACATACAAATTGAATTGACACGGCTCTGTTATGAAATTGGACAAAAAATGAAAGATAAAATTAAGACTGATGTAAAAATCCATAGGTTATATTTACGAATGGATAATAAATGAAATACAAAAATATATAAATATGAATTATGTGTATCTTTTTTCTTTCTATTTTAAATAGTTTCATGTTTTTTTTCTTTTAGGAAATAAGTAGGTGGTCATCAATTTTGGATTTGTACTTTTTTTTTTTTTTTAACTATCTTATTGCCTACAGAGAAATCTTAAATTTTTCTAAGGTGTGTTTTGAGCATTGGAAAAATTATTGTTACTCATAAAAATTGTCCTTGAAAGATTATAAATGCACATTTAGTTTGACTAAAAAATTGGTAGTAAAACACCTTAAGCAAACACTGTAAACTCAAAAGTACTTAGTAATCTCAAGAGAGACATATTTGATTATAAAAAGAATATAGAAACCATTTGGAATACCAATTATTTTCCAATTTAAAAATCTTGTAAATATATTTCAAAAACCAATTTAAAATATATTTTTTAACATCAGTTATTTTCCAATTAGAAAATCCCATTCAGAAAGCAAAGTAAAATAGAAAGCAACAGAAAAATCAAATTTTAATACACACTAATATAAAATATATGATAATTATTTTCCCTACCCACTACTCATCACCAATCACCTTTTAGAAAAGAAAAAAAGAGACACAAACTTCATTTTAGTTTTAACAATATACAAATATCAAAAACTAAATCCACCCCTAAAACTAAAAGCAATCAGCTACATTAATATTAATCACGTCTTAAAAACACACACACCAAACTAATCAATTTAAACAACCAGGTAGTATAAAACCCCAAAAACAAAGAAAATTTTCTAACTATAACCAAAAACAACCTTCAAAACTTAAAACACACACCCACAAAAATATCCATTGTCAACGATCATTCTCATTACCTAAAATCATACACAATTTCCCAATGTAGGTGTTTAACACACAAAAAATTCCAATTGGAATTTTCTCATATACATACATACAAAATCAACCCTCAAAACTACAAAAAACACATAAAGAAACATAATTATCAAAAATTGTTGATGATCTCTCATAAAAGTGGGCGGAGCTCTAGAGCCTGAACAACCTTCAAAACTTAAAACACACACCCACAAAAATATCCATTGTCAACGATCATTCTCATTACCTAAAATCATACACAATTTCCCAATGCAGGTGTTTAACACACAAAAAATTCCAATTGGAATTTTCTCATATACATACATACAAAATCAACCCTCAAAACTACAAAAAACACATAAAGAAACATAATTATCAAAAATTGTTGATGATCTCTCATAAAAGTGGGCGGAGCTCTAGAGCCTGTCTCTTCCTCTCTCTCTCTTCCTCTCACTATCTGTCTCTCTCTCTTCCTCTCTCTATCTGTATCTCTCTCTCCTTTGATTGACTAACATAGAAAATAAATGACAATTGCTCTTTTCTGATTGGTTAATACAAAAAGTGGGCGGGAGCAAAATATGCCACGCCCTTGGAGCATTGGTTTGTATGAAAAAAGTGTCACCGAAGGTACACAAATATACTACTTATAACCTATATATGGAATAAGTATAGTTTATTTTACTGGACGGTTGGTAGTTATTTGTACCACCTAACATCCCGAATGGTACAATGCTGTACCACTACCCCCCGAACTCCCCTGTTATTGTTTTACAGATTTTCTTTTACCCAGTTGTTCATTAATGTTGTTGTTCAAAATAACCTACACCCATTTAGCAATGTTAAAATTTTATTTTAACATTGCTATTTGAATGTTGGGTCGAAAGAGTTAAAAGAAAACAAGAAATCGTATTAATTGGAGATATCAATATTAATATAAGTTAACGCAAACAAAGTCAATAAACTCTATTCTTTAATAATTATGCTTATTCATCTTTTTAAACGCGGAAGTAAGTTGCAATGCTTTAGCAATTAATTAGGTTAATAAAAATATACTTTGTAATCAATTAATAAGAAAGCAAATAATGCAATTCTCGCTTATTTGTGAATTAGGTCAATAAGTATTTTGCAATAAATTTAATATCGCTATTTTTGCTTACTTGTAATTAATTTAATATAAATTATGAATATTTGGAAATTTGGAAATTTGAAAATTTAGTTTTAATTCTTATTTAGTTAGAACTTAAGTTCTCATTTTGTAAAAAAAAACTATAAAATAAAGAAGCAGTCGCGTTGACCGCGTTAACAAAAAAACATTTTTTTTAGTTATCCAATACCGAAATTATTAAGTGGTGCCCGAGCACCATTCGGCCGGTCCGGTATGTTTAAAACTGGTGTCTGAATTAAAACATATAAATCGATAATTAGGCTCCCAAGTAGTAAAAGCAAAAAGGAGGCGTACGATGTGCCAGCCTTTATCGTAAAGAATGAAAAATAAAAAAACAAGGAATATCCTTAAAAAGGATCAAGTGACTAAATGTGATCAAGTAACTAAATGTAATCAAGTGACTGAATGTAATATAATCAAACGGCTAATTACGAAAACGTATTTGTGCGAAGAAGATATAAAAACATTATTTGAAAAAAAAAAACTAATTAAGAGAAGTGCAGATCCGAAACCATTTTGAAAATCAATCAGAGCTGAGACCATAGTATCAACAGAACTCATCCCCAGAATCCAGATCTGAAACCATTTTTGTGAACGAAATATTGTGAAAATCAACCAGAGATGAGACCATAATATCAACAGAACTCATCCCCAGAATCCAGATCTGAAACCATTTTGTGAGTCAAACGAAGGAACCTGCATCAGAGGCGATTCTATAGATCCAAAAATATAAGATTTAAAGTTAAAAAAGAATTTTTCTAAATTTAAAAAAATATCTCATATATTTAAGTTTAAAAAATTTTTTTTTTCGCAATTTTTATTTATTGTATCTTCAATTTAATTGAACTATCAATAATTACTCATATCTTAAGTCTAAAAATATACTTGTTAAGTCCAACCAGTGCTGGACAAAAAAATGTATGTTTCACGGTTACTGTAATTTGTGGGTTATCCCTCTGATGTACGGATGAGAGAAGCAGTGTCCCTCCTTCTTAGTCGAATGTAACCAGGTTCAGTTAGTATGTTACGGGCCAGTGGATTCGGATGAGTTTCAAGCTTCTTTAAATACCTTATGGCAAGTTTCGCTATTTCTGCTTTAACTGATGGCACGTTTAGATCTTTATGGATGTTCGAATTTTTTATATACCAGGGAGCAGATGTAATTATACGAAGAATCTTATTTTGGCGCCTTTGAATTTTTTCTACGTTGGTGCAGTGCCCCATAACTGAATGCCATAACACCATATTGGTTTTAGAATTGACTTGTATAATAAAAGTTTGCAGTCTAAAGCTAGAGTAGAATTTCTGCCAATTAGCCAGTTTAGTTGGACTGCTTTCAACTTCATTTGTGTTAACTTTGTTTCTATGTGCCGTTTCCATGTAAGGCGCCGGTCAAGATGTATGCCGAGATATTTGACGTCTGAAAGCTGAGGTATCGTTTGGTTATTTATCCGAATAGGGGGGCAAGATGCTGTACGCAGTGTGAAGGTTATGTGAGTACATTTTTGTTCATTCACTTTTATTCTCCATTTCTTCAACCATTTTTCTAAATTGGATATGTGGTCTTGTAAATATCGTGATGCTACTTCGGGTCTTTCGTGAATGCTCAAAAAAGCTGTGTCGTCAGCAAATGTCGATGTGTGAACTCGGTTACTAGTTGGCATGTCTGAAGTATACAATAAGTATAAAAAGGGCCCCAATATACTACCTTGGGGAACTCCGGCTTCGATTGGCTGGGGTGAGCTCAAAAAATCTCCTTCTTTCACAATAAATTTTCGTTCGGTTAAATAACTATCTAGCAGCTTATATAGGTTTACGGGCAAATTCAGTTTTAGCTTATATATTAGGCCTTCATACCATACCTTATCGAATGCTTGAGAAACGTCGATAAAAAGCGCAGAGCAGTATTTTCTCTCTTCAAATGTCTTCTTAACAACATTGACTAACCTGTGAGTTTGTTCGATCGTACTATGTTTTTTCCTGAAGCCGAATTGATGGTTTGGAATACATCCTTTGTCGCTTAGAATAGGGTTAAGCTTAGTTATTAACATCCTCTCAAACAGCTTTGACATATTTGACAAAAGGCTTATAGGTCTGTATGATTCAATTTTTGTGTGGTCTTTTCCTGGTTTAGGAATCATGGTAACCAAGGACACCTTCCAATCTGTGGGAAAGTACTCAAAACGTAAAATAGCATTAAAAATAAAAAGAACGATTCTGCGAGCTACACGGGGCAATTCAATTAACATCTTGTTACTGGTTTTATCAACGCCAGGGGCTTTTCTGGTGTTCAAATCCGTTATTGCCTTTTCAAGATCACCAAATTCAAATCTTATCGGTACTGCAGCACTAGCCTCGAGAACTGGCAACTCAACTATATCAGTCGATATATTTGGGGTAAAAACCTTTTTCAAAAGTCCAGCAAATAAATTTCCCTTTTTCGGTATCACTCCTTGCCCAGCCTCCAGCTGAAGTTCGCAAGGGAGGCTTACGTAAGACTGGCCTTTTAAGGTTTCTACAAGCACGCCATAACGAATAATCTGATTGAGGAGTTGCGTCTAGGTCTCCCAAATAGTTTTTCAGGGATGCTACTCTTCGAGATTCCAGCATGTCTCTTAGCCGGTTCGTGCATTCTTTAAGTCTGCTTTTGAGTTGAGGAGATCTCTGTGATTGCCATTCTCTACGAATTTTTCTTTTTTCAGCCAAGAGCCGTTCGATATCTGCAGAATAAATTTGATTGTATCTAGCTAATTGTCGGGTTATTGTTGAATGTTGGGCAGCTGATTTGAGGTTTTGGTCAAAATCAATAAGACTCCGCTCTACGTCTTCAGGTGTTCTTAGCGGGATGTTTTCCGAACAATGAGTACTAAGATACTTTCTATATTTCAACCAATTAATGCTTGAGGTAGTCATTGGTGATATGATGTTTTGTTTGTCCCATATATAGACGATAGTGGGTGAATGATCTGAGGATAATTCAAGTGACGCTTCAGCTTTAATCGTTTCTCTTGGAATACCCTTAATCACGCCAAAATCAATAACATCCGGTATTTTTTGTCGATCAGTAGGCCAATAGGTGGGTTGTCCACTCGATATCACATTCAGACGCATTTTTGAAATTGTGTCAAACAAAACTCGACCTTTTGGAGTTATTAGGCGTGATCCCCAAAACGTATGTTTAGCGTTGTAGTCGCCTGATGCTATGAAACAGGGACCTAGTGATTTGAAGAAATCTCTGTATTGACTCTCTGATATTTAAAACCTAGGAGGTGAATAAATTCAAGAAATAACTAAGTTTTGATGAAATTCTTCAATACAGATGTTTGTTGCTTGTAGGTAATCTTCACAAAAATCACACAGTAAATAATGTTTGATTCGAGCCTTTATTAGTATTGCTGAACCACCACATGCTCTGCCACGGGGGTCTTTGGTGTCATATAAGATATAGCCATTTATTTTGAAAAAGCTATTTGTTGTTAAGTGAGTCATTGAAACCAGCATGACATCAATTTGTTCCTTCATAAGGAAGTACTCGAGTTCATTTTTGTGTTGGCGCAAGCTGTTTGCGTTCCAGAAACATATTTTTAAACAGTTCATGGTTTGTTAAGTAACGCCTGCAACATAGTAGATTGCATGCGTACCATTTCTTGCATCATGCTGCTCATAGAGCTCATAAAACTGTTTATCGAATGCACTAATGTCTCGAGGCTTGCTTCGAGACGAATAAAATTACCAGATGGTGTTTGTTCTTTAGGATGCGATTGCAAATTAGGAGTAGAATTAGTTGTCGGTGTCGCTTTATGTACTGCAGTATGATTGGTTTTTACCATATCCGCGTATGAAACATGTTGGGTTGTTGGTTGGGCTAACTGAGGGTAATGATCATTTGCTCGATATTGTGGGTGCTTAGCAGGAGTATTTGATTTTTAAGTGGTTTTCCTTACCATGGAAAAAACTGGACAGCCTCTGTAGTTAGCAGTGTGGTTTCCACCGCAATTGCTACATTTTTTAACTTTCGAGTCATCCCTTGCTTTGTCGCATTGGGCGGAACAATGTAGCTCTCCACACACAACGCAAACCGGAGGCAACTTGCAGTAAGCCCTTGTATGCCCGTATTCTTGGCAATTTAAACACTGAACGGTTCCTGACCGCTTATGTGGTTCCTCTACACTTATCCTGCGGTGTAACAGATATTTTATATTATAAATGGGATGCGTTTCGTTCTTCTTTAATCTAATATCCCCAGGTTCCAGTTCAACGCGAAATAGAGGTTGAGGGACACGCTCTCGATTTCTGAGATTGTCAACGCTTTTAACCTTAAATCCTGCTTTTTGGAGGCCAGCTTTTATTTCCACTGGATTAACATATGAGTCTACATCTTTGATGACTACCTGTAGGCCTTTGCTACTCTTCAGCTGATAGGTATAAAAGTTCTTATTGCAGCTTTCAAACTCCTTTACTGCTTTACGAAAACTACTTTCGTCTATAAAATGAATTTTAGTTTCATCAATGTTACCACGCTTGATTGGAATTACATAGAATGAATTTTCCCCGATAACTGAAATTAACTTATTTATTAACTCATTCGAATTTTTTTCCCTTAAAAAAATTGGTGGTGGTTTAAACGACATGGGAGCCGTTTTTTGTTCACTTGTTTCGCTATCTAAAATAGCAAAACGATTTTGGGAACTTATTCCGCTAGCCTCCTTATCTTTAAGTACTTTGGACATTGGTGCAATCTGCGAAGATTTAAGGCTTTTCTATACAGTTATATATCTGTCCATTCCCACTTGCGTCTTAGGTTTTCCTGCACTATCCATATTACTGTTGGTAACACTGTGTTCAGAAGGCGACTTGTTTGTAGTTATATTATTGTCATCGCTTAGCAAAAGCGACGAACACGTATAACTGGCGTAGAATTTACACACAAATTATTTTCAGTTTTTTTGTTTTTATTTAATACAATATTGTCCTCATTTTTATTGCTTAAATTAAACAGGCTCATTAGCCCTTATTGCTTTTGTTTTATTTTTAAAGTAGCAATTCAGTATGCCGTTTTAAAAAATAAAGAGAAAGAAAGAAAAAAATTACAGACAACGTTGTTGTTTATTAAAACAGGTTTGTTTTTTTTTTGTTTTTGTTTTAAATTATTCACACAATGTATGTTTTGTTTTTTGTTAATGCGAGCTTGAAAAAAAAAATCGCGACCGCACTTATCAACGCACAAACTAGAACTGCAATTTTTTTTGGTACATATTAGTGTAAAGAAGAAGATTTCTCTTTTTTCGAAGAAATTTTATTGAAAAATATATATAACACATAAAATAAAAAAACATATAAAAAATACAATGGCAAATCAAAATAACTTAATACGTGCCCCAATCATACCTCCACACAATGATCCTCCCCCAGGGAATGCTCAATTAAGCTTAGAGGACTTAAGATCCCTTATATCAAACATAGCTTCTGACGTTCTGAGACAACAAGGACCACAGGTAATACAAAACACTATTAATCCTCCCGTTAATTTGGCGGACGTAGGTGACCAGCGAATAACTAGACAGACAAATAACCTAACTGACATGGACAAAATACCTGACGTTGTAAAATGTTTAAAGGAATTCTCTGGGCAGCCTGGAGAATTCAATTCCTGGAAAAAAAGCGTTGAACGAATTCTAAAAATCTATGAATCGATCAGAGGTACGCCTAAGTATTATAGAATACTAAGCGTAATAAGAAATAAAATAACTGGCAATGTCGACGTGGCATTGAAATCATATAACACGCCTTTGAACTGGCAAGCAATTTCACAATGCTTAATAACGCATTATGGCGACAAGCGTGATTTATCCATCCTTGAGTACCAGATGACAACTTTGGTGCAAGGGAATAAAAGCATCCAAGATTTCTATCAACAGGTATACACTCAACTTTCGTTGATTTTGAACAAATTAGGGTGTCTCGAAATGGGCAACGAATCATTAAACTTGCTCACACGGTCATATAGGGACAAAGCCTTAGACACCTTTGTAAGGGGTCTTAACGGTGACTTGCCACGACTGTTAGGAATAAGAGAACTTACTGATTTACCTCAAGCACTTCACTTGTGCCTGAAACTGGAAAATCCTAATTTTCGTGCAAGCCATGCCAATAACGCAAGAAGATATCAGTCTTCACAATTGCCACCTGGACGAAATTTAGGAAACTCGCAAAACAAAACATTTTATCCCCATTTAGCCTATATCCCAAGTACAGGTCAACCTTGGAATCATAATTCCCACCAGAGAGGTCAAGTAAATAGTAATCCCCCTCGCCCACCGAAGCCGCAACCTCGTCCAGAGCCAATGGATGTGGATCAGAGTTTGCGATCACATCGCGTAAACTATATGAACAGACCTCAGAACCAATTTTTAGGCAAAAGGCCAAACCAATTCCGTCATCAACAACAGCATAAAAATCGGAGAACATTTCACATAGACACGGAAAAAATGGGAATCAGTTTGCCTTATTTTGAAGTGAAAACGGAGAGCGGGATTATTTTAAAATTTTTAGTAGACACAGGCTCTAGCAAGAATTATATAAAACCAAACTTAGTAAAAAACGCATCCCTAATGAAAGCCCTTTTTTTGCAAAATCTATCGTGGGAGATATTAAAATAAATGAACACACATACGCAAAACTTTTTAAAATTAAAGAAGAAATAAAATTTTATTTAATGCCCTCATTAGAAACATTCGACGGTATTTTAGGTAACGATACCCTTAGAGAGCTGGAAGCTACTATTTTTACACACAAACACTATATGTTACTAAAAAACGGGTTTAAAGTGCATCTTAAGCAACTCCCCACTCAACATGTAAATGCTATAAATATAGACAGCATGCCTGCAGAACAAAAAGGAGAAATGACACAAATACTAAACGCTCATCCTAATCTTTTTACCGAACCGGATGAAAAGCTTACCTATACTACAAAAGTTGTAGGTGAAATAAGAACCACAAGTGATTCTCCAGTATATACAAAATTCTACCCATACCCCGGATCTCTTAAAACAGAGGTAGAAAATCCAGTAAAAAAACTATTAAACGATGGTATCATAAGTCAAGCTGAAGAAAATTACGCGGCTAACCAAAAGGAAATGTTAGCCTTTATATGGGCCTTAAACGCTTTTAGAAACTACCTGTATGGTTTACAGAAAGTGAAAATTCACACGGACCACCAACCGCTGACATATGCTCTCAGCAACAAAAATAATAACAGCAAAATGAAATGAAAATGAGGAATACAAATGAAAATGAGGAATACAATTATGAACTCTGCTACAAGCCAGGAAAAACGAATGTTGTGTCCGATGCCCTATCTAGAATCCCACCGCAGGAATCACCATTAAATTCCTTATCAATTGCTACTAACTCTGATGATAGTTCCTCTCATGGGCTCATAATTAATGTAGAAACACCTGTTAATGCTTTCAAGAACCAGATATTCCTGAATATCGATGTAAATCAGGAATATCAATTTAAAATAGTGTTTCCTACATATCACAGGCATATAGTCACCGAACCCTATTATTCGGAATCTTCATTACTCAGCATCTTAAAACGTTACCTCAATCCATCCGTTATAAACTGCATTAAAACCGAAGAAGATATCATGGGAAAAATTCAGCAACTATATCTCTTACATTTCAGGGCATACAAGATTAGGTTTTCACAAGTATTGGTAGAAGATATAGTAAATAGCCAAGAGCAGGAAGAAATACTTATAGCATATCACAACAGAGCACATAGAAAGTGCAAGGAAAATAAAATACAAGTATTAGAAAAGTACTATTTTCCGTCAATGACCAATGAAATTAAAAAAATTATTAAAAATTGTACAGTTTGTAAGACTAATAAATATGAGAGGCATCCTCCAAAGCCTCAAATACAACCAACTCCAATTCCCCAGTATCCCGGACAAATAGTCCATATGGATATACTTATAATAGGGAAACAATTGCTATTAACAGCATTACACAAATTTTCAAAGTATGCAATTGCAAAACCAATACGTTCGAAGGCAACGGAAGATATAAGACAACCCTTAAGAGATATTCTTTTCTCCCTATTCCCCAAAAAGTAGTGATGGACAATGAGAAATCGTTCACTTCAGAATCAATAAGATTTATGTTGGAAAACGAATTTGATATTTCAATATTTAAAACTGCACCATACTCGAGTAGCTCAAATGGTCAAGTGGAGCGTTTCCACTCTACACTTCAAGAGATTATGCGCTGTATACAGTCAGAACAAACACACCGATCGTTTCAGGAACTGTTAGAAAAATCAGTGAAAGAATATAACTATTCTATACATACTGTCACAGGGAAAAGACGTGTCAGTAGTGATCCCGCACTGCTCGAAAAGAAAGAAATGAAACCATACAAAAACTCACGCAAAAGCAGCAAGCTGATTTGTCCTACCACAATGCAAATCGTTCACCCCCAAAGGAATATTCTCAGGGAGAAGAAATTTTTTTTTAAATAAATAGGAGAGTAGGAAACAAACTATCGGCTAGGTACAAAAAAGAAATAGTCGCTGAAAATTACAACACTACAGTAAACAGCATAAAAAAACGGGTTTAAAGTGCATCTTAAGCAACTCCCCACTCAACATGTAAATGCTATAAATATAGACAGCATGCCTGCAGAACAAAAAGGAGAAATGACACAAATACTAAACGCTCATCCTAATCTTTTTAGCGAACCGGATGAAAAGCTTACCTATACTACAAAAGTTGTAGGTGAAATAAGAACCACAAGTGATTCTCCAGTATATACAAAATTCTACTCATACCCCAGATCTCTTAAAACAGAGGTAGAAAATCAAGTAAAAAAAACTATTAAACGATGGTATCATAAGACCATCAAGATCACCCTTTAACTCCCCAGTTTGGATTGTCCCGAAGAAGGCAGATTCAACTGGAAATAAGCAATACCGCATGGTGATAGATTATCGAAAATTGAACTCAATTACTATCGCAGACAGGTACCCAATCCCCGAGATATCAGAGGTAATCTCCCAACTCGGTGCCAGTAAGTTTTTTTCTGTACTTGATTTGAAAAGTGGTTTTCACCAGATTCCACTAAAAAAATCTGACATTGAGAAAACCGCGTTCTCAATTAAAAATGCTAAATACGAATTTACGCGTCTACCGTTTGGCTTAAAAAATGCCCCGTCCATTTTTCAACGTACTCTCGACGATATATTACGAGAACTCATAGGAGTATGTTGCTATGTCCATATCGACGATATTATCATATTTAGTAAATCGGAAGAAGAACACTTCCAACATATAAGTAAAATATTTAAAACATTGGAGGACGCTAATATGAAAATCCAACTAGATAAATGTAAATTTTTCAACAAAGAAGTAGAGTTTCTGGGCTTTGTAATATCTGAAAATGGTGTAAAAACTAATCGCACCAAAGTTGAGGCAATTGCTAATTTTCCCCAAACCTAGAACATTAAAAGAACTCCGTAGTTTTCTGGGTATGTCAGGGTATTACCGGCGATTTATCAAAGACTACACCAAAATCGCAAAACCCTTGACATCCCTTTTAAGAGGGGAAGGGGGTCGTACCTCCAAAAACAAGTCGGCAAAGGTTGAGGTCTTCTTTGACCAAGAAGCCATTGAGTCCTTTAAGAAAATCAAGTATTCTCTTATCTCCGAGGATATAATTCTTGTTTATCCGGACTTCAGCAAAGAGTTTGAGTTAGTAACTGATGCTTCAAATTTTGCACTTGGAGCGGTTCTATCTCAAGGTGGAAAACCTATAGCCTTTATCTCAAGAACATTAAGTCAAGCTGAAGAAAATTACGCGGCTAACGAAAAGGAAATGTTAGCCATTATATGGGCCTTAAACGCTTTTAGAAACTACCTGTATGGTTCACAGAAAGTGAAAATTCACACGGACTACCAACCGCTGACATATGCTCTCTGCAACAAAAATAATAACAGCAAAATGAAAAGGTGGAAGTCTATACTTGAGGAATACAATTATGAACTCTGCTACAAGCCAGGAAAAACGAATGTTGTGTCCGATGCCCTATCTAGAATCCCACCGCAGGAATCACCATTAAATTCCTTATCAATTGCTACTAACTCTGATGATAGTTCCTCTCATGGGCTCATAATTAATGTAGAAACACCTGTTAATGCTTTCAAGAACCAGATATTCCTGAATATCGATGTAAATCAGGAATATCAATTTAAAATAGTGTTTCCTACATATCACAGGCATATAGTCACCGAACCCTATTATTCAGAATCTTCATTACTCAGCATCTTAAAACGTTACCTCAATCCATCCGTTATAAACTGCATTAAAACCGAAGAAGATATCATGGGAAAAATTCAGCAACTATATCTCTTACATTTCAGTGCATACAAGATTAGGTTTTCACAAGTATTGGTAGAAGATATAGTAAATAGCCAAGAGCAGGAAGAAATACTTATAGCATATCACAACAGAGCACATAGAAAGTGCAAGGAAAATAAAATACAAGTATTAGAAAAGTACTATTTTCCGTCAATGACCAATGAAATTAAAAAAATTATTAAAAATTGTACAGTTTGTAAGACTAATAAATATGAGAGGCATCCTCCAAAGCCTCAAATACAACCAACTCCAATTCCCCAGTATCCCGGACAAATAGTCCATATGGATATACTTATAATAGGGAAACAATTGCTATTAACAGCATTAGACAAATTTTCAAAGTATGCAATTGCAAAACCAATACGTTCGAAGGCAACGGAAGATATAAGACAACCCTTAAGAGATATTCTTTTCTCCCTATTCCCCAAAAAGTAGTGATGGACAATGAGAAATCGTTCACTTCAGAATCAATAAAATTTATGTTGGAAAACGAATTTGATATTTCAATATTTAAAACTGCACCATACTCGAGTAGCTCAAATGGAGCGTTTCCACTCTACACTTCAAGAGATTATGCGCTGTATACAGTCAGAACAAACACACCGATCGTTTCAGGAACTGTTAGAAAAATCAGTGAAAGAATATAACTATTCTATACATACTGTCACAGGGAAAAGACGTGTCAGTAGTGATCCCGCACTGCTCGCAAAGAAAGAAATGAAACCATACAAAAACTCACGCAAAAGCAGCAAGCTGATTTGTCCTACCACAATGCAAATCGTTCACCCCCAAAGGAATATTCTCATGGAGAAGAAATTTTTTTTTAAATAAATAGGAGAGTAGGAAACAAACTATCGGCTAGGTACAAAAAAGAAATAGTCGCTGAAAATTACAACACTACAGTAAACAGCATAAAAAAACGGGTTTAAAGTGCATCTTAAGCAACTCCCCACTCAACATGTAAATGCTATAAATATAGACAGCATGCCTGCAGAACAAAAAGGAGAAATGACACAAATACTAAACGCTCATCCTAATCTTTTTAGCGAACCGGATGAAAAGCTTACCTATACTACAAAAGTTGTAGGTGAAATAAGAACCACAAGTGATTCTCCAGTATATACAAAATTCTACTCATACCCCAGATCTCTTAAAACAGAGGTAGAAAATCAAGTAAAAAAAACTATTAAACGATGGTATCATAAGACCATCAAGATCACCCTTTAACTCCCCAGTTTGGATTGTCCCGAAGAAGGCAGATTCAACTGGAAATAAGCAATACCGCATGGTGATAGATTATCGAAAATTGAACTCAATTACTATCGCAGACAGGTACCCAATCCCCGAGATATCAGAGGTAATCTCCCAACTCGGTGCCAGTAAGTTTTTTTCTGTACTTGATTTGAAAAGTGGTTTTCACCAGATTCCACTAAAAAAATCTGACATTGAGAAAACCGCGTTCTCAATTAAAAATGCTAAATACGAATTTACGCGTCTACCGTTTGGCTTAAAAAATGCCCCGTCCATTTTTCAACGTACTCTCGACGATATATTACGAGAACTCATAGGAGTATGTTGCTATGTCCATATCGACGATATTATTATATTTAGTAAATCGGAAGAAGAACACTTCCAACATATAAGTAAAATATTTAAAACATTGGAGGACGCTAATATGAAAATCCAACTAGATAAATGTAAATTTTTCAACAAAGAAGTAGAGTTTCTGGGCTTTGTAATATCTGAAAATGGTGTAAAAACTAATCGCACCAAAGTTGAGGCAATTGCTAATTTTCCCCAAACCTAGAACATTAAAAGAACTCCGTAGTTTTCTGGGTACGTCAGGGTATTACCGGCGATTTATCAAAGACTACACCAAAATCACAAAACCCTTGACATCCCTTTTAAGAGGGGAAGGGGGTCGTACCTCCAAAAACAAGTCGGCAAAGGTTGAGGTCTTCTTTGACCAAGAAGCCATTGAGTCCTTTAAGAAAATCAAGTATTCTCTTATCTCCGAGGATATAATTCTTGTTTATCCGGACTTCAGCAAAGAGTTTGAGTTAGTAACTGATGCTTCTAATTTTGCACTTGGAGCGGTTCTATCTCAAGGTGGAAAACCTATAGCCTTTATCTCAAGAACATTAAGTCAAGCTGAAGAAAATTACGCGGCTAACGAAAAGGAAATGTTAGCCATTATACGGGCCTTAAACGCTTTTAGAAACTACCTGTATGGTAGTAGATACGGACTACCAACCGCTGACATATGCTCTCAGCAACAAAAATAATAACAGCAAAATGAAAAGGTGGAAGTCTATACTTGAGGAATACAATTATGAACTCTGCTACAAGCCAGGAAAAACGAATGTTGTGTCCGATGCCCTATCTATAATCCCACCGCAGGAATCACCATTAAATTCCTTATCAATTGCTACTAACTCTGATGATAGTTCCTCTCATGGGCTCATAATTAATGTAGAAACACCTGTTAATGCTTTCAAGAACCAGATATTCCTGAATATCGATGTAAATCAGGAATATCAATTTAAAATAGTGTTTCCTACATATCACAGACATATAGTCACCGAACCCTATTATTCAGAATCTTCATTACTCAGCATCTTAAAACGTTACCTCAATCCATCCGTTATAAACTGCATTAAAACCGAAGAAGGTATCATGGGAAAAATTCAGCAACTATATCCCTTACATTTCAGTGCATACAAGATTAGGTTTTCACAAGTATTGGTAGAAGATATAGTAAATAGCCAAGAGCAGGAAGAAATACTTATAGCATATCACAACAGAGCCCATAGAAAGTGCAAGGAAAATAAAATACAAGTATTAGAAAAGTACTATTTTCCGTCAATGACCAATAAAATTAAAAAAATTATTAAAAAATGTACAGTTTGTAATAAATACGAGAGGCATCCTCCAAAGCCTCAAATACAACCAACTCCAATTCCCCAGTATCCCGGACAAATAGTCCATATGGTATATCCATAATAGGGAAACAATTGCTATTAACAGCATTAGACAAATTTTCAAAGTATGCAATTGTAAAACCAATACGTTCGAAGGCAACGGAAGATATAAGACAACCCTTAAGAGATATTCTTTTCTTCCTTATGCCCGAAAAAGTAGTGATGGACAATGAGAAATCGTTCAATTCAGAATCAATAAGATTTATGTTGGAAAACGAATCTAGTATTTCAATATTTAAAACTGCACCATACTCGAGTAGCTCAAATGGTCAAGTGGAGCGTTTCCACTCTACACTTCAAGAGATTATGCGCTGTATACAGCCAGAACGAACACACCGATCGTTTCGGGAACTGTTAGAAAAATCAGTGAAAGAATATAACTATTCTATATATACTGTCACAGGGAAAAGACGTGTCAGTAGTGATCCCGCACTGCTCGAAAAGAAAGACATGAAACCATACAAAAACTCACGCAAAAGCAGCAAGCTGATTTGTCTTACCACAATGCAAATCGTTCACCCCCAAAGGAATATTCTCAGGGAGAAAAAATTTTTTTTTTAAATAAATAGGAGAGTAGGAAACAAACTATCGGCTAGGTACAAAAAAGAAATAGTCGCTGAAAATTACAACACTACAGTAAAAACAAAAACAGGAAGAATAGCACACAAAAATAACATTAGACAGTCTTAGAAACCTATTGTATTCAGACGATAATTTCTTTCTTTCCAGAGACTCAACATGCGAACCATAATGATTATTTTAGCAATAGCCATAGCGGCAAATGGACAACAATTTCACATACACGATAAGGTATTGCATTTCATCAACGTGACTACATACGACGAAACCATACATTTACTATCCGAAAACATAAAAACCTTGACAGCCCAGACTTATGAAGACAAACGACTTCTGGAGACTATAAATAAAAACCTTATTTTATTGAAAGCCAAATTAAACAACCTCCATGTACACTCGAAACAAAAACGAGGTCTTGTAAACATTTTAGGAAAGGGACTGAAATATATAGCAGGATCAATGGATAGCGATGACGAGAAAGCAATAAATAAAGCAATAGCGGACCTACAAAATAACGACTATAATAAGACATTAGATGAACTCATACACTTTAATAACGGTATGGCAGAAGAGATTAAAAATATTACAAGCCATATTAATAAACAGCAGACGATTATTAGTAGTTACATAAATAAATTTAAAGACGAATCACAAAACAGAATAAAAACCTTGGAAGACGAAGTAGAATTTATCGAACAGATATATAGAATTGACAACGACATATCGCTCTTGCGAAACCATATTGACGGAATCGGACTAATCATATTCTCTTGCAAATTGGGCATTGTTCCTTCCGACATCCTAACAGACAAGGAAATCAGTCTAATTAGTGACTTTGACAGTTATAGCAGAATGAAAATTGCAGTAATTTCCGAAGCTATCAATATTATCCTAACCTTGTTGATACCCCAATTCTCCAGTAACACCCTATCCAAAATAAAATTTGTACCCATTCCTAATGCCATTAATAAATCTTTAGTTTTAAGCGAATATGAAATGTTAATCGATCATAATAATAACATTTTTAACAAAAATATAAAAGATGATTTAGAAAACAGTTTAGTCAAAATAGAAGATAAATGTGTAGAAAGTATCTTGAAGTCCCAAAAAGCACAATGTGAGTTAGAAACAGTGCAAGAATCATCCGTTACAGAGGTAATGCCTGGAATACTTATATTTAAAAATTTTAATGAAACCATTACTCAAGATTGTAACAAACTAGAGGTCAACCCTAAGGGGACCTTCCTTATTAAGTTTGAAAATTGTAAAATTAACACCTTAAATACAACATACCCTAATATTAATTTAAAAATTCATGAAACCTTTATCTTACCTAATTTGATGACAAAAATCAGAGAAAAGAAAAATGTTAATAAATTACATCTGAAACTAGAAAATTTGTATGTAAATCAATTAAATAACGAGAATAAAATAGACCTATTAATTAATAAAAATAAAAGTACGCATATAATAAATTTAAGTTCGGACATTGCAATAATAATCCTTATTTCCATAACCATATTTATTTGCTACTATTTTGTCAATAATAAACAGAAATTTCATATCACACCTCAGCTTCGAGATAATGTTGCAAGCAGTACAAGTGCATATGGGCCATTTCTACAGCTTACAACATCTCAGCTCACTAACTCGCCTGCTAAGCTACCCCGATTGGGGACAATCGACTTAAGAAGGGAAGAGTTAACGCAAACAAAGTCAATAAACTCTATTCTTTAATAATTATGCTTATTCACCTTTTTAAACGCGGAAGTAAGTTGCAATGCTTTAGCAATTAATTAGGTTAATAAAAATATACTTTGTAATCAATTAATAAGAAAGCAAATAATGCAATTCTCGCTTATTTGTGAATTAGGTCAATAAGTATTTTGCAATAAATTTAATATCGCTATTTTTGCTTACTTGTAACTAATTTAATATAAATTATGAATATTTGGAAATTTGGAAATTTAGTTTTAATTCTTATTTAGTTAGAACTTAAGTTCTCATTTTGTAAAAAAAAACTATAAAATAAAGAAGCGGTCGCGTTGACCGCGTTAACAAAAAAACATTTTTTTTTAGTTATCCAATACGGAAATTATTAAGTTATAGGAAATAATTTAACAACAAAAAAATACCTAGATATGATGACGTCAAATGGCCTAGAGATTCTAATAAATGAAAACACACGTGAAGATGTACATACTAATAGACAAACATGCATTGATAACTGCAGCAAAAACAATTCGGAGGGTTAAGGCCGGGGCACATAGAATCCGTCATACTTTATACTTTAACGTACTCAACTGAAATCAAAGTAAAGTAACAACGGAAGAGGTTGACACAATGAGTACTTTCTTGGCGCAAATTAAATCAAAAAAGAAAACACGAGAAAAGCTTTTTTCATTTACTCTATTAAAATAAATTATTTTGTTGCAAAATGTTTTAACAAACTATAAAAATAATGCATTTAACAAAAAACTGGGCGATATACAAAATCTCTAATGATTGATAGAAAGAAAAAATCGAGGAAAGTGAATTCGTGGATAAATAATAAGTTATTTATGTTATGTGAAAAAAGGGATAAACTTTATAAAAATGGTTAAACAATAGAAGTAATAAAAATAATGAAGAAGAATATAAAAAATTCAGAAATTTTCTTAATAAAAAAATTTATTAAACTAAAAATAACTACTGTAGAAAACAATTTATTGAAAATAGATTTAATTATAGAATAACGTGGAGTCTAATAAATGAAATTAATGGTAAAAAGGATAAAAATCATGATGAATTATAATAAATAGTTTCAAAAACCTTCATTTAGACAATGTATTAAACAATTTTGCTATAAATATGGAACAAAACGTTAAAAAATTATTCAAAACAACACTTATGTATTCTAAAAAGTCAATTGAAAATTCAATTTTTTTAGAAAATACCAATGAATTGGAAATAAGTAATATAATTAAATCAATAAAAACTAATAAAAAACTCCTGTTATCACCATATTAGTTAACTTAACAATAAATCAAGCATGGAACATTCAAAACAGCTATAGTTCGCCCAATATACAAAAAAGGTCAAAAGAATGATTTCAAAAACTACAGGCCTATATCTATTTTACCTGCCGTCGAAAAAATACTTGAAGAAGTTATTGCAAGTAGGTTAACTAACTTCATAGAGCGTTTTAAAATAATTAAAAAAAATTAATATGGTTTCCAACAAACAAAAGTATCAACAGATAGCTTGGCCATTTTGCAAATCATATAAACACGTGTGTTTGTTGATTTAAGCAAAGCTGTTTACATGTTAAGTAATAATAAGCTTCTAGATACTCTTGAAAGAATAGGTATACGAGGAAGCTGCTTTGATTTATTTAAAAACTATCTACAAGGCAGAAATTTCAGAATTAAAATTGATGAGTAAAGAAACTAGTTTAGAATACACAGTTCCTCAAGGGTCGAAATTGGGACCTATTCTTTATTTATTATATACTAACGATCTGCTTAATGTTCTTAACCAAAGCGCTATTATGCATATGCTACGAAATGGTGCCATGATTATGGATTGATTACACTGTGCTTGTTTAACAAGCTGGGTACCCTACTGGTAAAGCTAATTCGAGTACACTGAATTCAATGGCATTAGCCATTTTTAAAAGTTAGCTCTCGTATTTGCGATTTAAAATTTGTAAGCTAAAGTACAAAAAAATGTATTTTTATAATTTTGGGATAGTTTTAAAATTTAAATCAATTCAACTCTGTTGTATAAACACAAGATTACATGACACTCTTATTTTTTTCTCCAAAAATCAATTTTTTCGCAAAAAATCAATACAAAATTATAAAAACATGGTAATTTTTGTTTGCGCAAAATAATTAATTTGAAAATTTTTTTTATTATTTTTTTTTATTGTGCTAATAATTTATCAAATGTATTTATTGTCACATCGTTTAATCATTTCTTTATTATTCTTCTGTTTGAAGCAATTCTTCTTGTAAGTTCCAGCAAATGTCACCTAGCAGCGAATCCAATTTTTACTACTGTACCAGTGTTCAAGTCTGGCCGTCACTTGATGGAATCGCTCTTCATGTTCGTCAGACTGAGCTGGTAATTGTTCAGCAAACTTGTTGGTATGAAAATGCAAAAAAGGAATCTTTAAAGACATTTTAACATTGATACGACGAAAAGCGGTAAGCATTATGAATGCGCTAGTTGTCAGACCGATTAATTTGTAAAACGTTGTCAACAAGCTCATCCATACTGAGGGCGTCTTCAAATAACTTATCCTTTATCATGCGACGAATATTGGGCCTATTAATTATTCCTGTAAAAAAAAAAATATGAATTAATATGGATTCAGTGGATTTTCAACAATTTTATTTTTTTCGCAATTTAACTGTTTCACGTTTAGGCCAGTCATGTTTGTTGTACTGATCACCACTATATCGTGTATCCCAGACACATAAAACACATATTCTTAATGTAACCCGTTTGCGTACCTCTTAAAAGAGTTATCACTTTTAAATCAGCACAAATTTTAAAATTATGATCGTTGTATTTCTCCACATCGAGGATTTTTTTCTTTTCTCTTTTGTGTTAGTACTTAGCGCGATTGGAATTAAATTTTTAGAATTTGTCATGTGGAGCAGCACTGCCTTTAAGCTGCTTTTAGATGTATCGATGAACAATCGCCAATCTTCGGCTTTATACTCATGATGTATTGTGAAAATTAAACCACGGATGTCAACACAAAATACGAATGAGTTATCCATTGCTTTAAAAAAATTTGTAAAATGACGATGACGACCCATTGCTCCATAGACGCGAACATCAGGTGCAAGAATATTAGCATGTTTCAAGTCCTTAGCCAAAACAATTGATTGTAAATGATTACAAGTGTTAGTGACATTTGATGGTTGTTATTCTGATACTAATGTCTCTCTTGGGGTTTTCAATGTTGATGCCATGTATTGTTCTGTTGTACTTGGTCTTCTGGGAATTGTAATATTTTCCGAGTGCGGCAACGGTAGTTGTGTATATTTTGTTTATGTGTATGAAAATGAACGTAATTTGTTTCTATTTGTACCAGAAACAAAATTTAAGCACGCATAACAATCATCTGAACTATGAACTTGGGGATCCGACCAAATCATTGGAACACCAAAGGGCATACAATCAACCTCACCTTTCTTCCATCTATTTAATAAAGACAAAGATAGATAGAGCCCACTCTACATTACGAAAAACTGGCTGATTAAAGTAACGGTCACATAATTCTGCAAAATTATCGCCGATTTTTCGCCGAAAGTTTGTGTAATTGTACGTTTTCCGCAAGCATAGCAAAAATTATTAAAAACCTCGTGCTGCTCCATTTTGATACAATTAGTTTCACTGCCGAACATTTTTACAACAATAATATTTTTGCAAAAATACTTGTATACAATAAATTTGACACTTAACTGCAATGCTTCTCTTCTCATGTTCCATATTTAAATTGTATCAAAGTAGATTGATTAAAATCAAAGTTAGCGAATATTGCTAACAGAAGTGATAACTTCGGAAAACATCTAACGCGGATTTTTCTAAATTTATAAATGTTCAAAACAGTATAAAAATATCGTTTTTATAGTACTTTAGCGTACAAATTTTAAATCGCGAATATGAGCGCTAACTTCGAAAAAAGGCTAATGACATTGAATTCTGCGTACTCGAATTAGCTTTACCAGCAAGGTGCTCAGCTTGTTAAAATTTGCGTCTAGCACAGTGTTATCAATGCTAGTAAAACCAAGATAATGTATATCAAACCACAAAACTATAAATGCGAGAAAATAAATATAAAATTTCATGAAATAGACCGCCTACATAATGAGAACAGTAAAAACAACGATAGCTGCACCACACAAATTGAACTGTTAAACACATATAAATACCTAGGAGTGCACATAGACCATATTTTCAAATGACGTACGCTCGTAGAAGAAATGAAAAACAATTGCGGAAAACATCAATCCTGCTATATGACCTAAGCAACTCGTCAACAGGCGTTCTGTGTCAGGCTTATTTTCTTTGTCAGCTCATCTTATTGTAATATTTGGAAAATTCATAGTTGTACTTGACAATATAACAAGTGCCTTTCCCCTTTTTGGCACATAATCATCGCAAAGCAAACCAAACTTTAATACCGTATTTCGCAGGCTTTGAAGGTATGTACTGGGTGAATTTGGATCATCCACGATATGGAAACAGTTGTTCATCCACAAGGCTTAAAATATCTGCTACGATTTTGCTTCATTTGGTTCCAAAGGGTTGAAATTGGTGCTGTTTTATCTTCCAGTAGTCGAGTAGCTTTAGTACGCTGGCTATCAAAACGAATAAATCGAAGTATTTGTTTGAATGGAGATTTTGACATTGATGCGCGGTAGTAGCATGAAGCTTCTGTTGAACAAAATGTTATTTATACTTGTTTAAAATACACTTTGTAAAACAATTATTTTTTCTATTGAAAAATATTTTGTTCAGTTCAGCTTTGTCATTTTACTGTATAACAATGAAACGTTTTTAATATACAATTTTATATAAATCACAACCACTGCTGTTATTATTTTTAACCCGAAAGGATTTGTAATACATATTGTATTGATTAATCCAATAGGTTATGGGCCTTTAATGCGTTAGTGATTGTAAAATTGTTAAAATTTAACAAAATGGAAGAAGTCGTATGTTAAGAAGTTGAACGGTGAAAATTATCAAATTTGGAAATACAAGTTGGAACTTTTGCAGTTAAAAGAGGACTTGTGGGATAAAGTTTGCACTCAGGATGGATGGTAAAGCTCGGGCAACCATTTGACTTTTAGTTGAATACTCACAGTTGGTACATCTTCGCAACTTATTCACTGCACATGATTATTGCCTTGCCGGATGAATTTAATAAAATAATAACTGCCTTAGAAGTCCGATCGGATGAAGAATTAACTTTAGATCTTGTTAAAGAAGAGCTTGTCCAAGAATATAGGCGCAATAAGGATGATCAAGATGCAAATTCTACTAATCAAGCTCTGAAATTACAAAACTCAAAATTTATTAAAAAGTGCTATGGATGCGGCAAAGCTGGGCATATTAAACGGGATTGTCGTGTGATGAAGAAGCCTGAAAATAAATATTCAAGATGTATTTAAACGGGTTAGAGGGAGAAGGGTATTGGGAAATAATAACACCAAATTTTATGTTTTTCAAAACGTTATAAATTATATGTTTATTCAACTGTGATATATTTTGTACGGTAAGTATTTATAATAAGGTTTCATATAGGGTAAGTATATAGGTAAATAATTTTAAGGTTAAGGTAAGTATTCAACTATAATAATTTTAATTCATTTTTAGGTTTTATAATTTTATTTGTAGATTTTAGGTTTTTATTATAGATTTTAAGTTTTAACAATAAAGTTAAGTTTTAGTAATATATGTAAGAATCACTAGATGCAAGTTTTAACCTTTTAATAGGTTTTAATTTTATGATATTGAGATATAAGTTTTAACAAGGTTGTAAGTTTTATTATATTTTTTCACAATTTTTAATTGAAATGGGAGCGAACTTAAAAACGGGAGCGAGCCGGCAGCGAGCGATCTGAATGAAGGTTGACGAAAGATATTTTAATTTTGAGAGAGAGATATTTTTGTAGAGTTTAAAGTGAAGTTGGTTGGTTTGGGTTTATACCATTGTTCGAATGAACATTCTCCCGGGCCTAGAAACTTCATTTAATTATTTAATTTGCTGATGATCCCATGCTCAGCCACCCGAAAGATGAATCTTGGGCCACAAGGGATCCACCATCCCATGGTGTTGGGTTGCAAAATGGTAGTATACAAATCACCACCAATTTCCATTGATATTGGAGTGTTGGAGTAAAATTCCGGGTCTGCTAGGGATATCCTGCACACTTTGTTTTTTATTTCTTTATTCATTGGATGAGGGTATGGTTTTCTGGGTAAATCGCTTACAATTTCCATATAGATTTCCAATTGTAAATTTAAATTGTAGTTTGGTGCAATTGTAGCTTTGACATACTCTGCGTTATCTATATGGAACGCTCTTAGCCAACTGTCGCGGACAAATGATGAAGCTATCCGGGATTTCGTCAGGCTAGGGTTTAAAATAGCTCTTGCCAACTTATTTCCTTTATTCATAATCACTTGAAGTATTATAGTTGGAACAAATGTTTTAGTGATAGAGGTTTGGATTACAACTGCCATGGAGGATATTGTTGTTGATGAGCGTCTTGGAACTGGGGTTGGTTCAGCAATTCTGGGAGAACTAGATGCTTGCCCACGGTTATCCTTCAAATCCTTTAAAATCCTTGCTGGCCCATGAAGAAGAGTATGGTGCTTACCACTGCATTTTGTGCAGCGTGCTTTACTGGTGCATTTGTCGATTAAATGGTTTCTTGCCAAGCAGTTGACGCAGTAGTGCAGGCGGACTGCAGTTTTATATTTTTCTGCTAGATTTAACTTGTTGAATCTCTTGCAGGACGATAAGCTATGGTCCGCCTGACAAATGCCACATCCAAAATGACGTTTGGGTTTACGGGTGTGTTGGCTGTTTTTACCTCTGTTCGATCTATGTTGTGGACGAGAGCTAGTTTGGCTTTGTCTGTGATCGTGGACGATCATTGCGGCTTTTACTGGAACCACGGCTATTGATTTTGGATGCCATTTTCTATTTAAAAAGTGAAATTTTTAAGTGTTAATGTATTATGATGAATAAAGAGTTAGTGTGTTAGGATGAAATTAGTATGGGTTAGTGTTGTGTAATGCAGTGAAGTTAGTAGAGTTGTTAGGGTTTGAGTATTACAAATTAGACTAAACGTGGGTAGAACAACAACTTTAGTTATCGGTCGGGTTAAAGTTCCTGTCGAAGTGCGTACGTCAACAACTCTGTTTCTTCTGTCGGAACCTGGGTAAGTCTTTATTACACGTTCAAGTAACCATTCGTTGGGTGGTAAGTTGTCTTGTCTAATTACAACAATATCATCAACTTCTACTGAACGTCGAGGGTTTTTCCAGTTATATCTTTTATGGAGCTCTTTAAGATATTCATCTTTCCATCTTCTGCAAAAGTAATGATGTTGAATCTTTAACTTTTGCCATCTGTTTGCCAGGGTAATGTTTTCATTACTGAAATCTGGTTCTGCGGGGGTGAGTAAGGGTGAACCAATCAAAAAGTGACCTGGTGTCAACGGGTTTAGATCCTGTGGATTTTCACTTGACGGGCTTAAGGGTCTAGAGTTAAGGCATCTTCAATCCCTGTAAGTAGTGTTTCGAACTTTATGTTGTTTTGCTTTTTTAGGTGGGACTTGAAACTTTTAACACCTGCTTCCCATAAACCTCCCATATGAGGTGCTCCTGGAGGTATAAAGTGCCACGTCAAGTTTTGAACACTATTAATTGATGTTACAGAACCCTTTAATTGTGTGATGAATTCCTGTCGCTCTTTTTTAATCATTTAGCTTGCTGCAATGAAATTTGTTCCATTGTCTGAGTAAATGGCGACAGGGCTTCCCCGCCTCGAAAAAAATGAGCGAAGGCTGCCATAAAGGCTTGGGTAGACAAATCAGATGTAGGCTCCAAGTGGATAGCTTTTGTTGCAAAGCAAACAAAAACGCATACGTAACCTTTTGTAATTCTGCATGCTCTGCCATTATAAACTTTAATGTCAAATGGTAGCGAAATCTATTCCAACATTACTAAAGGCTCGGGTAATTTGGGTGCGCTCTGGTGGCAAAGCAGCCATAAATTGGGTAGTTTGTCTATTCTTCGTGCATGGTAGACATTTGTTTATAACGGAACTAATGAGGTCCTGAAGTTTGGGAATCCAGAATCCTGACCGTATTACCCTCAGCATCAGTTGATTTCCTCCGTGTAGAGTAATTAAATGCACATGTGAGGTTAACAATTTAGCAAATTGACTTGAGTAGGGTATTAAAATTGGATGTCTTTCAGAATACGACAAACTGTTGGAATTAGCCAGTCGACCATTGGCACGCATAATCTTTGCAGAATCTAAAAATGGGGTAAAAATGGGGTAGGTTACTTTTTCTGGGTATTGGGTTATTTCTTTGAAGACAATTATAATCTTCATTAAAATATTGTTTTTGACATAAAATGATAAGTCTGTCTCGTGTTTGTTTAATTTCTAATGCATCAATCTCAATACTTGGGTGGGTTGTTAAAATTTCAAGTCTGTTACTGACTGTATGAGAATTGTTTCGATCAAGTATAATTCTATCATTTCGAACTGTGTTTCTCCGGGTACATGCTTCACGATCACAAAATCTATAGACATATAACATGACTCTTAGTGCTTTAGACAATTTTGAAAATCTTGACAAAATGTCTGGGTTTGTGTTAATCGTATTTTCCAAGGAAGGGTTAATATTTACCGTTGTAGAAAACGATTGATTAATTTTAGCTTCAACTTGAGTTAAAAAGGGTTTTTGTGTTAGTCGCCATGCTGTACCGGATTCTTTCAACCAGAAGGTCCATTCCACCATAGCGTGTGATGCTTTAGCTCATCTGCGTTACATCCTCGACTAGCAATATCAGCAGGGTTATCATGAGAGGAAACGTGGTTCCAATTGTCAACTCCAACGGTTTCCAGAATTGTAGATACTCTGTTGGCTACAAATGTGTTCTATGAGTTAGGGTGTTTACTAAGCCATGCTAATACCGAATCTGTCCAGAAATACGTCTGATGAAGGGGTAGTTTGAGCTGGGTAATTAAATTGTGTGTCATGTTAGCCAATAACACTGCACCACAAAGTTCTAGTTTTGGTAACGAGATAGCTTTGATTGGTGCAACTCTTGTCTTGGCGAAGAGTAGGGTTACTGTATTAGGACCGTCTATGGGTGTAACTCTTGCATATAATACTGCAGATTAGGCTTCTTCAGAAGCATCTGAAAAGCCATGAAACTCAATTTTTGCCGAAGGTGAAAAATTAATCCATCTGGGAATACGAATTTGACTAATATTATCATAGAACTGCAGAAACTTTTGCCATTTTATTAGGGTGAGTGGGTTAAGACATTCATCCCAAGCTGTGTTATCTTGCCATACTTGCTGCATAATGATTTTAGCAGAGACAACAATTGGTGCTAACCAACCAGCTGGGTCAAAAAGACGAGCTATATCTGAAAACGAACTGTACGTTTTGTGTATGCTGATTTTCTGATGCTGAATTCATCTTCCTTCGCTTTCCATCTGATTCCAAGTATTTTGGCATTGTTGGATTCGGGTAAGGTTAATAGATCCACATCTAAAAGATGATCTTCGGGTAGGCCACTTAAAAGTTCTATAGTGTTGGAGATCCATTTTCGTAGAGGGAAACCAGCAGAGTCAAGAGCTGAGATCAACTGAGATTGTGCAATTTTAGCTTCTTCTACAGTATGACCACCAGCCAAGACATCATCAACATACATGTTGTTTCGCAATACTTCTGAAGCGATTGGGTGGTTATTTTGTATGTCTTTGGCTAATTCGTGTAGGGTTCTAATAGCCAAATAGGGTGCACAGTTAACACCAAATGTAACTGTTTGCAGTTCATAATCTTGAATGGGTTCGTTGACGCTTTTTCTAAATAAAATTCGTTGGTAGTGTGTGTGGGTAGGGTTTAATAAGATTTGCCTGTACATTTTTGTAATGTCGGCATTAAAAACGAATTTGTAAATCGCCATTTCAAGATAAGTACAACTAAATCTTGTTGTAGGGTAGGACCAGTGTGTAATGCATCATTTAAGCTCGATGTTTTGCTGGATGTTCGATGTTTCGCTGGAAGCATTCAAAACTACTCGAACTTTTGTGGTTACTCTATCCATTTTGACAACAGCATGATGAGGTAAGTAATACTGGGTGTTTGAAGATGCGTTCGGGTTATATTGGACGGGTTTCATATGACCTAAGTCAATGTATTCTTGAAGCACGTTATCATATTCGACTTTTAGCACTAATTTCTTCATTAAATTCTTCTCGTTCCTCAAAAATTGTGCCATTGCAACGTGGCGATAGTTTCCTAACTCTACGGGTGGGTATTTGAACGGAAGATCTACCTGATAACGGCCATTGGGTAATCGACGGCTTGTTGTCGTATAATTTTCTTCACAGGAACATTCTTCTTCAGAAATATTGGGTTTTGTGGGTGTTTCTTCAATTTCCCAGAATTTGGTCAAAATCCTATCAAGCGTAACGGAACTGAAGTACGATACTACTGTTTGGGTATTGGGTAGGTTCTGAACGGGCCCGGTCAAGATCCAACCAAACTCAGTTTCTTGAGCTATTGATGTGTCTAGAAATTCTTTCTTAACACCAGATTTTAAAATTTGGGGGTACAAATCGCTGCCAATAATAAAGTCGATTGGTCGGCTTTCGTAGAACTTTTGGTCAGCTAACTGAATATTTTCGAAATCTGTAATAAGGGTTGAGTTTATGTTTTGGGTGGGTAAATTCTTCGTAAGAGTTTTTACAACGATTGCTTGGATATTCAGTTTGAAATTGTTTTGGGTGTTGGATCTCCACAGAACTTCACAAAGTTTATTTGATCGGGCCGAAACGGCTTCATTCAATCCAGATATTTCGGCTACTATTGGGGTTGTTGGTAGATGCAGCTTCCTTCTTAACTTATCGGAAATAAAGGAAGAGTCCGATGCTGGGTCAATAAGTGCTCTTGCTGGAAACATTTCTCCATGGACTTCAACGTTCAGAACTGCAGTTCCTAATAACTTTGTTCTATAATCTAATATGGGTTTGCTTGATCGGATTTGTGTAAAAAATGTCTGTAATGCATTTCTTGATGTTGATGGTTGGTTATCATCAACTTGAGTGTCTGAGTTGGTTGGGTTGGGTTTGTATAGAAGGGTATTGTGTCTTCCACCGCATGTCTACATGTAAATGTGCAACGACAATCTTTAATTACATGAGAGATTGCTAAACAGTTGTAAAAAATCCCATTCTTTTTCACAAAATCAATTCTTTCAGTAACTCCCAATGATGTGAACGTTGAACATTCACGTAATGTGTGGCTACTTTTGCATAACTTGCAAATTGATCCGTCGGGTTTATTTTGTGTGTTGGAGTTACTTTGTACATTTGATTTGTTTTATCGATTTTGGGTATTTGGGTGATTTTGTGTGGAATTTGGGAATTTGCTATTATTTTGTGGGTGTGGGTTATTTTGAGTTGTGTTATGAAAAGATTTACCTCTTCTATCACACTGATTTCTATTTTCTTGGAAATTTTTTGGCTTTGGGTTTGGGTTAGGGTTGGAAATTGTATCTATGACATCATTAACGGACGTCAATTCCTTAAATGTATTTGTTAAGAATACGTCATTTCAGCATAATCTTGAAGAGTTTTTTCAAAATCTCTTCGGGTTTCTCGGGGAATTTGGTGGAACAGAGATATACGAAGATCGGATCCCAGTTATCCGTGTCAATCTCTAATGAATTTAAATTTGCAGTACAGTAATTTATTTTTCTCTGAAGTTTTCTAATTGAGGTGCCGCACATTGTGTTTACTGCGGGTAAAAGGGTTTTTAATTGTGCATTTATTTGCATTCTTCTATTCTCATACTGAGAAACCAATTGGTTCCATGCAATTATAAAACCTTCATTAGTCAGAGGAGCGTTGTCTACTATCTCTTTGCCTTCGCCGCTAGTTTTTTGTTTAAGGTAGAAAAGTTTTTCTACACCACTTAAACGGGTATTGTTGCCGTAAATGGCTTTGAAGAGATCTCTAAACGAGGCCCAGAACTTGAAATCTCCATTAAATGTTGTCATATCGCATGGGGGTACATTGAAGGCGCCGGAATTGTGGTTAACCGGAGGCTCGGGTAAATGGGGTTGGGGTGGATAAATTGGCCTGAGCTTCAATGTGCCGGGTAACTGCTTCGATTGACTCATCGATCGAAATCATACTCGTCCTGTAAATATTTTTGGCTGACCTCACATGTTTAACAATTTCCTTGAAGTTGATCGATTCCGACTTGGCAGGGTCATTAATGTCAGGAGACTCCCTAATCTGCTTATATTTTCCATCGATGTTATGCCATAGTTCCTCAAGATCACGTTGATCATAAGCCAAAGTTTTGAGTTCAGACATAATTTCGGTTCATAAAAAAATACGAAAAATTTAAGAAACGATTTTATTTTAAATTGGGTTTGGGTATTAAATTGAAAAAAGGAAAAAAATTACCAGCAGACAAAATTTCCGATTGGGTATTTTATATAATTGTGTACGCTACACACTGAACGATATTATGCGTTCTTGAGAACAATTCTCAAAAAATAGGAAATTATAAAGTAAGTTTTTAAAATTACTAACTTACCTTGTTTGCTGGGGGTAGGGTACAAACCGTTATTATTGTGTGTGATATGTAGTGTGTTTTTGTCTTATCTTCCTTCCTTAGAGTTGTGTTATTGTTGTATATTGATGTTGGTTGATGTTGTGTGATGTTTTTAATGTGTTGTGATGTTGTAGGGTGTATTGTAAAACAATTTTTTTTTGTTATTTTAAAGATATTTTATTCAAATTATAAAACAAAAATAAATTTCATAAAAAAATTTTTGATTTGCAGGGTATTGATTTTTTGTACTGCAGGGTCCTGAACTGCAGGGCACTTGAATGTTAATATATGTATGTATGTAATATGTGTTATTTGTTTTTTGCCAGTTTTCTTTTCTTCTTTAATTTGTAAGTTTTTACAAAATTATATGTTGATATGTATTTATGTATGTGTATTTATTAAGCGGGTGGGTTTCTTTTAATATGTGTATTTATGTATAATTGTATGTATATTTTTAGAACAAAATTCTTTTATTTCGCAAAAATTGCACAAATAAATTTAAAAATATGTATGTACGTATTTTTAATATTTTGAACAATTTAAACAAATTTTATAGGTAAAAATTTTTTGTTTTTGTTTTTTCTTTTTCAATTATTTGTTTAAAATTTTTAAGGCTGGGTAATTATTATATTTTAGAAAAACTTTTGCTTTTTGTTTTGATGGTTTTGTTTTGTGGACTGTATTTTTTTATATGTAGGTATAGCTGTTTCACTTTTGACACTTTTTAATTAGCAGGCTTTTAAGGACCATATTTAAACGGGTTAGACGGAGAAGGGTATTGGGAAATAATAACACCAAATTTTATATTTTTCAAAACGTTATAAATTATATGTTTATTCAACTGTGATATATTTTGTACGGTAAGTATTTAAAATAAGGTTTTATATAGGGTAAGTATATAGGTAAATAATTTTTAGGTTAAGGTAAATATTCTACTATAATAATTTTAATTCATTTTTAGGTTTTATAATTTTATTTGTAGATTTTAGGTTTTTATTATAGATTTTAGGTTTTAACAATAAAGTTAAGTTTTAGTAATAGATGTAAGTTTTATCACTAGATGCAAGTTTTAACCTTTTAATACTTAGGTTTTAATTTTATGATATTGAGATATAAGTTTTAACTAGGTTGTAAGTTTTATTATATTTTTTCACTATTTTTATTGAAATGGGAGCGAACTTAAAAACGGGAGCGAGCCGGCAGCGAGCGATCTTAATGAAGGTTGACTAAAGATATTTTAATTTTGAGAGAGAGATATTTTTGTTGATGTTGATGATTCCAGGGTTTGGGTTTATACCATTGTTCGAATGAACATGATGTAAAGCTAATACAACAATAAATGATTGTAGGACATAAATTAACGATGATTTTTGCTTAAATTCTGGTGAAAAATTAAATCAAAATGTATGGTATGTAGATTCTGGTGCTAGTTGCCATATGAGCAGCAACAGAAATTTTTTTCGCAAACTTAAATGCTGAAATTGGTGGCGACATTTATTTGGCAAATGGTAAAAAGATAACTGCTCGAGGTTCTGGAGAAGGTTTTATTTATAGCAATGGTAAGAATTTGAAAATAAAGAATGTTTTGTTTGTACCGGATCAAAATAATATTCAAGTCTTGTTCAAAAATGGAAAATGTGAAATCTCGAAAAATGGGCTTCTTCTGGTTAAAGCAAACTTAATTAATAACTTATACATTCTTGAAGAAACGCAACAAGCCAATGTAACAAAATTATGTGAAACTGTGTGTATACACACACTTCATCCTAGATTTACTCACCGAGAGAATAAAGTTATTAAAGATCCTGTTAATAATAATCTAATATCAGGTGTAAAATTAAAGAATTGTAAGTGTTTAGATATATGTGAAACATGTTTCAAAGGCAAGATGACCAGACAAGTGTTTCCTAAGATCTCACAAAATCGATCAGAAAATATTTTGGACTTGGTACACGCTGATGTTTGCGGCCCTATACAGGAAGTAACTCCTAGTGGACACAAATATTTCTTTACGATGATTGATGATTATTCCAGGTATTGTGTTGTTTATTTCTTAATTAATAAGAGTCAAGTTTTTGAAAAAATAAAAAAGTATGTGGAATATGTTAAAAACTTGTTCAGGAAACGATTAAAGATTTTAAGAACTGATAGAGGAGGTGAATTTAAAAATAAAACACTAACCCATTTTTTGAAAGTTAAGGGAATTACATTTACAATTACATTACATTTACAGTACCATATACACCAGAACAAAATGGTATGGCTGATCGTAAAAACAGAAGTCTTATGGAAATAGCTCGCTGTTTACTAATAGAATCAGGAATGGAGTTAAAATATTGGGCTGAAGCACTAAATACAGCAAACTATTTACAAAACAGACTACCTTCAAAATTAATAAACCAAACTTCTTATGAATTATGGTATAAAAAACAACCGTCTATGAAATATATTAGAATATTTGGTTGTGAAGTTTATTACCACATCAACAAAAAATTTCGTCAAAAACTATATAATGTATCAAAAAAAGGTTATCTTTTTGGAATCTGTGATGAATCAAAGGCATTTAGAATTCTTGATAAAGACACTAATAAAATAGTTATTTCAAGAGACGTACAATTCATTGAAAATTTTGTAAGCTGTAATAGAAATAAAACTGATAAACACAATTTAGTTTCTATAGATATATTTAGTTCTACTGAAAAGGAACTTGAAAACAATTTCGTACGGAATTAGAATAGTGATGATCGTGAAGATTATGATACAGCTGATAGTGACATCGAATCTGAAGTAGATTTATCAAATAATAATTTCACAGAAAAGATTCAAGACGATAATAAAAACAAGTCGCTTCCAAGAAGTTCGTCTAGAAGTAATAAAGGAAAACCACCGGCAAGATACAGTTGTAAGGTTGCAACATTAGAACCAGTGACTTATGAAGAAGCAATTGAAGGTCCTAATTGTGAAAATTGGAAGGCAGCTATGGAGGATGAAATACAAGCAATGTATGCGAATAATACTTGCGATTTGATTGAAATACCTAAAGGTAGAAAATCTGTCGGATGTAAATGGCTTTATAAAATCAAGAAAATGTCAGATGGCTTTATAAAGTATAAAGCACGTCTTGTAGCTATATTTTTCGCAAAAATATGGGCAAGATTATGACGAAGTATTTGCTCCTGTTATTAAGCAATCTACGTTTAGAACTCTTTTGGCAGTTGCATCTTATGAAAATATGCTGGTCCATCACATTGATTTTAAAACAGCGTTTTTAAATGGCGAATTAGAAAATGAAATATATTTGAAACAACCTAAAGGATTCAAAAATTCTACAAAGAAGAATCTAGTATGCAAGTTAAATAAAAGTATTTATGGGTTAAAACAGTCAGCTCGATGTTGGAATAAATAACTTAATGAATCATTAATAAGTTTAGGATTCAGAAGGGGAAATACTGACTGTTGTTTATATACAAAAGGAGAAAATAATAAAATAATGTATATATTGGTCTATGTAGATGACATTCTAATTTTTACAAAAGTTGAAGGACTTTTAGATGATTTTTTAAAAGAAATATTAAAACTGTTTAAAATAACTAATCTTGGAGTTCTTAAGCTATTTCTTGGAATAGAAGTTGAAAAAACTGAAGGTAAATTTATGATACATCAAAATGCTTATTTAAATAAAATTTTAGAAATCTACGGAATATCAAATTCGAAACCATCTAAAATACCGTTAGATGTTGGATACTTTAAAGAATGTTTAAAACAAAATAATCAGTTGGAATCAAACGATTTGTACAGACGAGCTATTGGATCATTGTTATTTTTATCAAATAATACCAGACCTGATATTACAGTTGCTATATCGATACTTAGTCGCAAAGTATAATATCCTTCAAAAAAAGATTGGAACGAAGTCAAACGAATATTCAAGTATTTGAGTGGCACAAAAAACTTAAAGTTATGCATTAAATCCAAAGACTTAAAATTAATTGGATATTCTGATGCAGATTTTGCTGGCGATATTAAAGATAGAAAATCTACAAGCGGTTATGTGTTTCAACTTGGTGGAGCTACAATTTCTTATGCAAGTAGAAAACAAAAGCAAGTAACATTATCTTCAACAGAAGCCGAATTTGTTTCATTGGCAGAAGCTACACAAGAATTATTATGGTTAAAAATGTTATTTGCAGATTTAAAACTTGAAATTACTGATATTAAATTAATGCAGGATAATCAGAGCTGCTTAAAGTTATTAGGACTGTTGCCAAATTTTTCTTACGATTTCCCACCAAATTTGTTCTGAAAAACGCTAGAAACCGCAAAACTTTTTGTTTAGCGGTAATTGAACTGAAAAAATAGCTTAAAGTATAAAAATTACATTTGAATTCTAGTATATTTAAATTTTAAAGCGATTTCTGTTCAGTAGGTTATGCCATTCAATACCCACATTATTCGATTAACTAATGAAAGGGAAATTTAATAAAAATTAAAGAAAATTATTCATGTAATTCACAGTTTGTCTCTTTCTAGGCAAACCTGAAAGTAATTTGTATCAGATATAGCAACGATTTATTCGTTTCTGACAATTAAACCTTTCTCAAACAACAACTAGTCAAATTTTTAGAAAATTTAGTTCTAATAAATTTAGTTTTAATAAAGTTCTATTTTCAACGTTTATTAATAAAACCCATTCGAAATGGTTATGTAAGCAAACATAACTTGGAATGTCGAAAATCCTCACAAAGTTTTTAAGAACCTATTGCCCTCAGGTTTTTTTGTTACCATACAGTTGCATTTAAATTCAAAAGTGTAACTTAATTTTACACGCGTAGTAACTAATGCCTTTTGCTTACTTGCCTACCGGAGCACATCCAGATAAAGTTGTTGTTTTGTTTACATCTCATCCTGGTGCAGTTATTCGTCCCATATATTGTGCTGTTACTTACGGTATTCGATACAATTTGTAAATGTTTTACAAAATACCATGTCACCTACCACATAGTCACAATCAATTTATTGTGAATTAAATTTTAACCCAGAGCTAGTTATTTAGCACTTACAATCTTTTTTAAATTTAAAAAACGGCACTAAACGTGCTCTTGCTGAGAAGTCGTGGTTCTCGTATGAAAGATGTAAGAACCACAAAGTCACGAAAATAATTTTTAACTGTCATTCTGTACAAAAAAAGTTGTTCCTCCCCCCAGCAAGTTTACTTTGTTCAAATGCATTCGATTGCATCTCTTAAAATCAATTTAAAAATCGCTAGGTTTTCGCTAACCGCTAAGACACCATTTTTCCCACGATTGGCATTGCAAAAACGCTAGATTTAGCTGCAAAATCTCCAAATTGGCAACAGTGGTTATTAGATACCGAAAAAATTAATTCACGTACAAAGCACGATATTAAATACTATTTTGTATGCGAAATTAAGCAAACTAAAGAAATAAGATTTGAGTATTGTCCTACAGAAGAAATGTTGGCAGATCTTTTAACAAAGCCTTTAAAGAATGTCAAATGATTGGTTTAATATAAATGCTTTCCAAATTGAGAAGGGGTGTTGAATAAAATGTTAGTTATACTTGTTTAAAATACACTTTGTAAAACAATTATTTTTTCTAATCATTTTAGTATTTGAAATTTATGTTATTGTGAAAAATATTTTGTTCAGTTCAGCTTTGTCATTTTACTGTGTAACAATGAAACGTTTTTTAATATACAATTTTATATAAAAACACAACAACTGCTGTTATTATTTTTAATCCGAAAGGATTAGTAGTACATATTGTATTGATTAATCCAATAGCTTCTGAGTTCCATAGCACATCTATATCCTCGTCATTTGTTTGGTTTACACCACCAAAAAGTAGAAGAGCAATAAAATATCTGTAACATTAATTCAAAAGTTTTTTTGCTTCTGCGCTTTTATCATTTAAATTTCGAAATCTTGTCTGTGCGTTTAGTATCCAATAAAATTTGTTCGAGCATCGCTGGAGTGAATATGAGATGAAATATGGCGGACTCAGTTAATCCTTTAGTTGATCGCGATAGTACATTGGTATCACGGAATACATTATGAGCATTTGTACGAATTGCTTGACTGGGTAAAAGAGTGAGCCATTCAGTGCGGTCCTTAGAAATTAACATACCAGGACGCTGCGAAACATTTTGTTCCTTCTCAGCGTCCAGGTTTTCTTCAAAATCGACTTCAAATAATAAACCCTCTTCCTGTACGTCGTCTTGAACATTATCTTCCTCGAGCACCATATATTCTTCAGCATCTGATTCTTCTGGATGTACTGATATTTTCATAGTTTTAGCAGGAACCGAATCGGTACTTGAGTTTAAATTTTCAGACGATGTGTAATTATCCATTGAGTCATCATCGAAATCTCCACCATAAGCTTTTGAATATGTTTTGAAAGCTCTTCGTGTGTTAGCCTAAAATAAAAGGAAATGTGTGCAAATGTAATAAGCAACAAATAAAGCTTCTTTGCATACAAACCACATAGTGACTACAAATATAGACTACCGGCCACGATATGATCATTTTAAAATCATTCATCATTAACGTTTAAATCTGTTTAAAACAAGATTTTAGGAAGCTACCAAAAACCTCAAATTGTTTTACTGACGTTTTTAATTTTTATTCGCTAATTTAATCAGCATTACTACAAATGTAGCCTTCCGAGCACATAAAGATTTGAAAAATTAAAACTCAAAAAATAGCAGAATTTTAAACTGAATTTTCCTACATAAATATTTAAATATTCCTACGTTATGTTTTAAGCAAAAAATTAAAAAATTTGAAATTATTATTTGTCGAATTTTTATGTATTACATACAATAAAATGTATAGTCAAGCTTAAGTTCGTTTTTATTCTTTCTAAGAAAGGTAGTGGTAGACTTCGTTCTCACCAACTGACGATTGATAATTGAATACAAGTTTTCTCATATTCCTTTATCTGGGTTTGGTTTGTTAAATAGTAGATAGATACGAAGAGTGCTGATGACAGACGTAAATGTCTAAATGTGCATTCCGCTCTGCTGGTGTCTAAAAATTAAATTTTCCCAATTTTTCTTTAATATTATCACCTAATTTGTAATTTATTTAATTCTTTCTTAGAGAGAATAAAAACGAAATTAAGCTTGACTATAAATTTCGTTGTATGCAAAAAATTTACTCTCATTAAAAGAAAGTAACTGATTCCATCCAGGAATACCAGATGAATTTAAAACAAAACATCGTCAATTTCTCAATAAAAAGTCCTTTCATCTATAAAAATATAAAATATTTATAGCAAAACGTTTCTAAAACAACATATTTTTTGATAAACAAGTGATATTAAATAAATTTATCAATAATTTATTTCATCAAAATTAAAGCCCATTGGAAAAAATAACCTCTTTTTATAAATTTTCTAATTTTGATTTCATATATGTATATAACTCTAATTTAGCGTTGCCATTGATTTTTTATTTTCAACTACTGCTGAAATATTAATAACTTCCAAAATACTAAAATACATTTTATAAACCAACTTGAAATAAATTTCAATTATCTATGTCATATATAAAATTAAATGTAGATATTTGATCAAGCAATATTGTTAACAACTTCTTCCTGAAAATTTTTAGAATATTACATTTAGTTTATTCTCGTGATTTTTTTGTTACCAATTTTATTTAGTCTAGTTAAGATTTTATTAAATTTATTTAGTTTACATCACAATCATATATTCACTTATCATTATTAAAATTTATGAACAACACGACACAAGATTAAAAATAATAAATAAAATAATAAATTAAAGTAAACAAATCACAATATCAAACTAAAACTATATCACAGAACGTCATTAACTGTGAAAGCCTTGCCCCAAAGTTTAAAGCTTAAATCATTAAATCCCATAAACTCCAAAACCTAAAGTTTGTGCTGCTGCAACTGCATACATTTTCACATTATTTAAATACCCAATTTATAAATAAAAAATTAGCCTTTTACAACTCTACTGCTTTACTCTCTAACTTATTACCCAAAAACACTTAGAATAAAATATTAGATTCTAATAATATCCCAAAATCATCTCGAAATGAATACGGCAAAAAGCGAGTTAAACTTATCTTCGTCTCTAAATTCGCGTTTCTTATTTGATTGTAATCACTTATTGATTTTTTGGGAAAAGATTTCACAATACAGATTCTTCAGATCAAACAGAAAGTTGGGACCACATTCTCATTCATTTAATTTCCACAAAACTCACTGAATTAACTCTATCCCTCTGGGAACAATCACTAACATCTCCTCGTGAGTTACCAAAATTGTCAGAAATGTCTCAATTTCTTATCGATAGGTATGAGGCAGTGGAACGTCTCACAAGTATAAAGACTTCAAAAGACAGTTTCAAACTTGTAAATACACCCAAGAGTAAAATACAAACCTACATATCTCATGAAACTCTCAGTAGCCCTACTTGCAAGTTATGCAATGAAAACCATTCATTGAGAATTTGTCCCAAACTCAGAGCATTCAATGTGCGACATTAAAATTGTTGGAATTGGTGGTCAGAAGCAATTAGCGCCCAGAGAGTGGGAATTTGTTCTGTACGCTAAAAAACACAATTTAAGAGTTACCATTAAAGCAATAGTGTTACCAAAAGTGACAAAGCGACTTCCTGCTTGTACTTTTGTAATCCCGGACCCAACTTTTAATAAATCCTCTCAAATCGATCTAATTCTCGGTAATGACTACAAACACTACCTTAACATTGAGGGAATATTTGTGTACAAACATTAGCCTATAACACTATTTTTGGATGGGTTCTTAGCGGTCCCATAAAAACTCAGACCATTCAAGCTTTCACAACTTCCGTTATCACGTCCGAAACGTCAGACCTCAATAATCTCTTAAAGAAGTTTTGGGAATTGGAAGAAATCCCTGTAACTCGTCCAAAGTCAAATGAGGATGACGTTTGTGAAAAGTTTACACACAAACAACCACTCGACTCGAAAATGGTAGGTACATGATACGACTACCATTTAAAGAAGAATATCCCAAGAAATTCTTTCTTGGATCATCTAGGTTTATAGCCCTAGCCAAACACTCCAGTATGGAAAAGTCTCTGGCCACAGATCCCGAACTTAGAGCTCAATATAATGGAAAAAACTCCTTCAAATGAACTTGTCTCTAATAGTAAATATGGCTCATTCTATTTACCACATCACGCAGTGGTGCGCCCTGAACATAAAGCGACAAAAGTACGAATCGTTTTTAATGCGCCAAGAA
The DNA here is from genome assembly GCA_949628195.1 of Phasia obesa. Taxonomy (NCBI): domain Eukaryota; kingdom Metazoa; phylum Arthropoda; class Insecta; order Diptera; family Tachinidae; genus Phasia; species Phasia obesa. Next base: position 123,212,264 of record OX451215.1, on the reverse strand, counting down.
ATTCAAAGTCACAATTCTCTCTCAATGACGTACTTTATACAGGTCCCATTCTACAAAACGACTTAGTAGCTATTATTCTCAACTGGAGAAAGTATAAATACGTCTTCAGTGGCGATATACAAAAAATGTATCGCCAAATACTTGTTCATCCTTCCGATAGACTCTTTCAGAAAATATTATTCCAAAATCAAGAAGATGGCCCCATTCACGATTACCACTTTTCTCGCGATTCGGATGCTTCTTCAACTGGCATCGATTCCGAATCTGAGCACCCTAAGGCATCAGAGATCTTGCGTGCGGAAACATATGTCGATGACATTCTTTCCGGAGGTTTTACAATGGAAGAAACCGCTACTGCTCAAATTCAACTAATTGACACTTTAAAGTCAGCAATTGCTTACTCATTTACCCAAAGATGATTTATACGATTTCAGATTTTCTTCGCTTCCACGACACAAGCTCTGCCAAGAGCCTTGGTATTAAGTGAAATGCGCTCACGTACTCATTTACGTACACGTTTTGTCCAATGATTCAGATTCTATCATCAGTCGCAAGACTACTCGATCCTTCTGGATAGCTTACAGCTATAGTCATCAGATCAAAGTTAATTATGCAACAGCTTTGATTAGATTTAGCTAAGATTAGATTGGGATGAAGAAGTTTCATCAGAAGCTCTAGAAAAATCTCATTCAATATCTGCCTCAAGCCAAAACAAACACGATTCCAAGATGGTTGCAATATCCTCCTTCAGACACAGTACAAATAGTGACGATAACAGTTTCGCAAATTTACTGATTGCAAAAAGTAAGGTTGCTCCTATAAAAAACGTTTGTCTTCTACGACTAGAATTGAATTGTGCAGTTTTACTAGCGAATATCGTTAGATATATAATCTCCTCTCTAAAACTCAACACTCATGAAATATACCTATGGACAGATTCAACCATAGTGCTGGGTTAGCTCTCGAAACACCCGTCCTCATGGGAAACCTATGTTGCAAACCGAATTTCCCAAATCCACACTGTAATTCCCAACGCAACATGGCGACATATCCAAACTCAGGGAGTGTGGCCAAATGTCCCGAATGGTGCAAACGGAATTTTCCACATTCAGACTAAAGCCGCGAATAGGAAACATTATACGTCATTGTAAAACTTGTATAATTTATAAACAAAGATCGTGTAAACTAATTATGGCGCCCTCACCACCTGAAAGGTACAATTTATTATTGACTTTGCTGGATACTTAAGCGTGTTAATATGCTTCTGCACGAAAGCTATACATTTAGAAATATGCTCCGATTTGCCTTCTTCAGCATTTCAAGCAGCATTCACGCGATTTGGTGGGAGGCGGGGCCTACCCCAGAGGGTTATATCTGACAACGGTAGGAACTTTCTTGGCGCAAGTCGATCACTGGAAAAAGAATTTTCGTCTTTCATTAGAAACGCATCTGAAGATATGTCTCAGAAGTACACTGCTTACGGTTTTGAATGAAAGTTTATACCTCCACATGCGAAACATATGGGCGGCTTATGGGAAGCCGCTGTAAAGTGCTTTAAATTTCACTTGAAGCGAATAACAGGTCCTCAAAAGTACAACTTTGAAGAGTTTTCCACTCTACTCGCCAAAATCAAAGGTGTTATCAATTCCCGACCAATTTCTGCTTTATCAGAAGATCCTCCTGATATAACAGCCTTAACTCCTGGACATTTTTAAAGAGGATCGCCAATAATGGCCTTTCCGGAATAAAACTTCCAAGACATGTCCCTCTTCAACAGGTGGGAAAAGTTAAAAGCAATCCATTACCAATTCTCTATCCGGTGGAAAGAAGATTATCTCAAGTTCCTACAAAAGCGTTACAAATGGAGAAACACGTCACCAAATATTCAAGCCGGTGATCTAATCGTTGTAATCGATGATTTACAGCCACCCCACGAATGGCGGCTAGGGAGAATTAAAAAACTTTCCCAGGAACCGACAATAACGTACGAATTGCAGAAGTACGAACATCCTCAGGTGTAATAACCCGACCCATAGTCAAGTTATGCTACCTTTCCTTTTTAAGTAATGAATTCTCACACTAACACCTCAACAATCATTACACGACTCTAGCCATTAAACAAATTACGAATTTATATCTTCCATTTCTATTATAACTTTTTACACAACCAGCTGTTAAATCTCACGATTACTAATGCCTGCGATTTTTTATTTTGTTTTCTTTTTCCTTTTTTTAATATTGTCTCCCAATAGATCTAACGTAAAAGACCGTTTACGACATCGCAATCGAAAAATTTTCATGTGAATGGTTTGCAAAGGCTACCATGCAATAAGGTTTTGCAAAAGATTTCTAAGAATGAGTATCAAGAAACGGAAAGAAATTGTTGAAAACATTGGTATTGCACTAACTGTTTGGCGAGAAGCCATACCATCAGGTCTTGCTCCTCAATTGAGACGTGCAAAAAATGTCACCGTCTACATCATACCATCAGACATTCGTCTTTGTTTTCTTACAAACCAAGGGTTACTTACTTAAGGCTGAACAAAATAATGGTCACTTACTCACTTCCTTTTCGACAAGCGTGACACATCAGTGGGAGCAACTCAACATTGGTTTTTTTTTAATTTAATTTTGTATTGAATATTTTGTAAATTAAACCAACAATTCCGGTGAGAATTTCCATCAAACAAATTGTGAATAAATTTCATTTCATTTGTTTTTATTTTTGACAAAACGCCCTACGATTATAATTACTCTACTCTGAGTAATTATCAATCGTAAACTTTTCACCCTTTAGATTACTGAGGAATTTCCCTACTACTTTTAATGGTGGTCTGGAAGAAAGATTCTGGTGTCCACCAAAGATCAGCCCAACTTCGCTCAGTAATCAAATTAATTAAAACAAATACACAAACGTGCTCAGTAATCAAATTAATTAAAACAAATGCACAAACGTGCATTTGTACATAGTCCTAAAATTGCAGGAAAAAATCCGGCATACATAAATACATACCTTCTCTACAACAATCAAATCCAGAGCAAACACAAAAAGAAGAAAAATGAGGTAAGTTCTTTCAAACATTCCGTTTGCTGTAAGTACATTAATTAGTACGCGTGCGTGTTTGTAAAAAGTAGATTGTCGAATAAAAAATACATAAGAAAGATTACGTAAGGGAATTGCAAATTAAAAATTATTGTAAAGGTTTTAAATAGAAAAAAGTCAATAAAAATACAAAAAATCAAGTAAAAAAATAACCTGTTTGAAAACAAAACATATAAGTAAAAAATATTCCGTTTGAAAACAACAACGAAAAGAAATATAAAAAGGTAACGGGAATTATATTGGCAGTTTCGCTAAATAAAAGTAAAAAATTAGAAAAAAGCCCAAAAACTGCATATAGGTATATATTGTATAAACTTTGCAGGTATTTATTAAAACTTTACTAAAGTAAACTCTATTTTTCTAATTTTTTCTGAAAAAAAAAACTTTTACTACACTACCAAACTTGCATAAATACGTATGTAAATACCTAAATACATACCAAACTTCAAATCCTCTTCATAAATCGTCCTGTTTATATTTGCTATTATTTAACCATTCTCATATTTGAATTTGCAATCGCCTTTGTTTCTTTTATAAAAGAGTTCATTAAAAAAATAAATAAAAATCTCTCTTCCCATTTTTGTGGTTGCGGTCTTAATCAGAGTTACCATAACTTTTTCTACAAAAAACAAATACTTCAAGTCGGGAACAAGAAAAAACTGGTTTTATTAAAAATCTAAAAAAAACCTGTTACAAAACCAAATATAAGACAATAATTTCTTTATCGGATAATTTATGGATAAAACTAAGTGCTACATCTACCTAGGCACCTAAATATAAATGTACCGAGAGTCTTTCAGATGTACAAATCAGTAAATACAAATATTACTTTTTTTTGCCAACTAAAATGACAAAATGTCACATTGTATAATTCTTTTTTAATAAAAAAAAAAAACATTTTTATATTTTCTCAAAAAGATAAATTAATATCAAACAACTGATAACACTGATCTTAATATTTATTCTCACAAAGTAACAAAAAAAATACAGTCCACAAACGAAGAAAAGTAAAATAAATCTTTACAAAAAGATAACAAACATACACATATTTAAATTTAAAAAGCTGGGGTCTAATCGCCACGTGATCGAACAAAGTAACGTGTCGAAATAATTTTCGTTACCTTTCGAATGACCTAATCATGGCATTCAATTGCTATCGAATCGTAAATTTAAAAAAAAAATGTACTAGATTGTTTTTGTTTTGTAAAAGAACCAAAACATATATTTCTTAAAATGTAAACAAAATAAAAGTAAAAAAGAAAAATCTAACAATGTAAGTCTTAATTATTCCTTATAAAATTACAAATTTTGTTGTTGATAACATTTATATTTTTAAGAAAATGAGTGAAGAATTGTTGTTAATAACAAATACGTCATCATCTGACTCAGAGGATGAAAATAACACAATGCGCCTTAGGAGACAACTTCGTGATAGAAGTAACCCATTATCCTTGCCGGATACAATGTAAGTAAATGTGAAAATAATTGATACTCATTTTTATATTATTTTAATGTATTGTAGTTTTAAGCAACGGTTTCCGGTATCATGTGTCAAAGTACAGTCAACAAATGTGTTTCACATGTTGTAAAAGAAATGCAGTTAAAAAAAAGTATATCCCAAATATTAATTGATTTTTCAGTAATTGGATGTGAAGATGGTACACATATTGGTTTACAGAAACCCTCCACTAACGAGCATATGTTTTTTAACAGAAAAGGATTTCATAGCCTTAATTCTATGATCGTATCTACACACATTTTTTGCAATAAAAAGTACCTTTTGTAAGTTTTTTTAGATTTGCGATCATGAATAAAAAATATTAATTATAAACTCAAAATATATATATCTTGGAGGAAATGTATAATAACAACACTCTAAAAAACGCTTGGCTTTTAGGTAAGTTAGGTAGCAAAAGTTTTCAATTGACTTTTTATATATATAGTTTTATTTTTAAATATTTGTTAAGATGATGCTGGTTATCCACTAGAACCGTGGTGTATTACACCTTACAGGAATCCAGTGGAAGGGTCGTTAGAAGCTCATTTCAACGAAGTCCATTCAAGAGCTAGAAGATCTATTGGCATATTAAAAGGACGGTGAAAATTTTATCGAACGAAAAAAGAAGCCGCTACAGTCCTGAAAAAATTGCACTTTTTGGAAATGTATGTGCAGCATTACATAACGTGTGTTTAAATATAATGTAGAACAATAAACAGCGATTTCTGTCACTGAATCTATTCAAATTGATGTCGATACTGGATCGGAAACACATTTGACGAGTTGCAAACAAAATTAGTGACCATTTAAAAATTTCGCTTTTAAACAATGTATAGTTTTTTTTAATTTTTATTAATAGATAATAATTTAATTTTATAAGGAACATAAATTTGTACTTCAGTCTTATGGTACTAAAACCACATTAAAAACAAAAAAAATTGTATTAATTCCACCATTTTAAAATCAGTAAACAATTAAATATTATAACTAAGCATTTCTTGATTCTTTTTTAACATTTCCAATTCGATAGACTTTATTTCTAAATCAACTTTTAATCTTTTCATTTTTGCATCATGGTGTTCCATTTTCATTTTCATCGAACGTTCCTTCAACTGCAATAAACGGTCAAGCTTGGAGCTTATATCCAATTTAGAATCCTCGATGTTTTTAAGTTTGATTTCAAAAGATTTATTTTGGTTTCTGAAGCAGTAAGCTTTTAGATAGTTTGACAATTTTATCATCTTCAATTTCATTTAAACTTTGATCCTCTGCTAAACTATACTCTAAATTTTCTTCTGCATCAGTCTCGCTAGCTTTGGAACTTACAGGAAACGATTGCACTGACGAAAGGCCTTCAACAGAAGCTTCGATTCCTGCAGCCTCGAGAAAAAGATCCTCGACCGATGATAGCGGAAGTACTTCGAACGGGCCGCCACCTGTTTTCTTTTTGGAAGCTTTGTTAAAAGACAATTTTTTCTTAACTTGAAATTTTGGATCTGCATAAACCTATAAATTTTAAAGTAACCTATAAATTTTAAAGTAATAAAGTAAGAGTTACTGAATGTATCAACAATAGAAAATAAAAACAAATATACATTTCGCCAAAGCTTCGAGTTTTTAATGGGCGGCCCAGCTGCGTTTAATTTCACAGTAAGTGATTCCCTGTTTGAAACTGCTTTTCCTTGGCCACAATTTGATAAGCGGCTTTTGGTCAAATCTGGATGCTCGGTCAGAAAATTTGCCAAAATTTATTTTTGCACACCGTTAATGTTTTTAATACTTGTCCTTAAAAATTTGTAAAAACATTGATATTTTTGTAAACAAATAATTTATTTTACATACATTTCTAATATTTGGAAACAAAAGTTGTCTAAAACTCTTTGAACTAATATTTTTTTATTTTTACGTTAGCATAACAGGTATCGAATGAAATTTCTAAAGATTGCATTCGATCGATTGTTCGTTAACGTATGCTATGATCTCAATTATTCGTTTGTGCTGTTCGATAACGAGTGCGGTAATCTCAAATTAAAAAAACTCGAACAATTCAACTCGTTATCGAAAGCGGCGATTTTGAAATTGTTTTTCATATTTAAATATAATTTTACTTCTGGAAACCGGTAACTTTCGAAACATATAAATTTATTTAAAGTTCACGATTATCTTTCCATCAACAAACATTTTTCATTTTAAAATATTTCTATTTTAAAATGTTGCAATTCCTTATCACAAACAAAATTTATTGTTTTCTTTTATTTTCTATTACGGTTGGATACTTATCAACCGTAATAGTAAATATTAACTTTTGTTTTAGAAAGATTATAAAAAACATGATATTCTATCTAATTATATACAGCTACATTAGTTTTGTACTTGATGTACTGGTAATTCCAATGAATTTTTTATACTTATTTTTCACATACAAAGGAAATTTTGAAGTAAGGATTCAGTTCGTTTTAACTCTCTCTAAGTTTAAAGAATATTTTTTACTTCAATTTAATTTTTTTCGCAATTTTTATTTATTATTTATTGCATCTTCAATATAATTGAACTATCAATAATTACTCATATCTTAAGTCTAAAAAAATAAATATACTTGTTAAGTCCAACCAATGCTGGACAAAAAAAAAATATGTTTCACGGTTACTGTAATTTGCGGGTTATCCCTCTGATGTACGGATGAGAGAAGCAGTGTCGCTCCTTCTTAGTCGAATGTAACCAGGTCCATTTAGTATGTTACGGGCCAGTGGATTTGGATGAGTTTCAAGCTTCTTTAAATATCTTATGGTAAGTTTCGCTATTTCTGCTTTAACTGATGGCAAGTTTAGATCTTTATGGATATTCGAGTGAAATTTAATTTTGAAGAAAAATTGGATTTTTTTAAAATTTATATGCTGCATAAGATCGATTACGAAACACATGCTTTAAATCTTGTGAATTGAAATAGGGCATGTGACACTCATCTATTGATCTTTAGTAATGTTAAATAAATTTAATTCCTATAAAACATATTCTAAATAAGAACACGGTGACAAATACCTTATATGTTTATTATGCAGTCGAATTCGGTTATGCGCAAATGAAAAATTACACGATTTATTTTTCACTTATCCGGAATTTTCAATTATAAGGCCTACGCATAAATGAAAACGGGTTTCATTTAAACGAATTAAGCACTTGATATTAAAAAAAGTCGTATATTAAATTGCACTTTAAGTTAATTTTATTAACTATAATATTTTATTAACTACTAGTTATACCCGCTTCGCTACACCCATCCACAACAAATACAATAAACACTTGGAAGAAAAGTATGGCCAACCTCTAACTCGAAAACGCACGTTATTCTCACATCAAAAATATTTTAATTTATATGCAAGGTACGATGCCTACTCTTCCCAATAAATCTGTTTTTTGCTTGACTATACATATTAACACGATAATAATTTTTAAGTTTTTATGGGAGGTACCACTATCCTAATCCTGTCTGTATTTTGCTACACTATGCACATTAGTATGAGGGTTACTTGTGCAAAGTTTCAAGGCTCCATCTATTGTAGTTCTCCACAGCGTTAACAACTTTGAAATTTCAAAACGCACCAAAGTGGAGAAAAAAACGCACCATTTAAAAGAAAACGCACCAAGTTTTAAAATTTCTTTTTTATTTAAAATCTTGAATGAATTAATTTTCCAAAAAAGGATAATATTTTTGTTTTAAAAATATAACAATAAAACAGTCTTAAAGTTAAAGGGTTTTACAAAAAAACAAAATAAAATCATAAAACTTAACAAAAATAAAAAACTAAACAAATATGTTTGTATTCAGTTGTAGTAGATAATACATTTTTTTTATTTCATATATTGCATACACAACTTTTTAAATAGAAATCAGCGATCATTCACAATATACATAGTTTAACAAAAAACTTAATAATAACATTTAACTTCAGTCCAAAATTCTAATGTTGAATCAATATTTTTCCATTGCATAAGGTAAACCATTCGCCATCCGTTTTCAATACTAGACAATATTTCGATATCGGATGCAAATTTAAAATGTTTAAATTAAACATTTTTAACGTTAATTTTTTGTAAAATTTCAACATTAGAAGGCAGTCTCGCTCGAATCTTTTCAACTAATTTTTTGGTGAATTTACAACAAGTTTTTGATATATCTTTCTTTGCTTCATTGCTTATTTTCCTTAATGCGCAAGTTTCTTCAAACTTAAATCCCAAACAACAAATATCAAACGATGTATTGATATCACCTGTTAAAAAATTCGAATTCAATGTCAGGCTCAATGAGTTTGAATATCAAAATTTTTAAGAGATTGTGCATTTTTTGATTCAAATGCGAGATTAACACCTTGCACCTCTTTTAAAATATCGGATAAATACACACTGTGTAATTTTTTAAGTCATGGCAAAATAACCATATACGGACACCACTACGTCATAAAAGACCAAAAAAGTGAAAAACTTTTGCGGCTACCTAAGCGCTACCTAAACGGTGTTAAGAATCATTCCTAGGAAGTTCATATGATCTAGAAAGTTGTTTATTGAGATCTTGGGTTCATTTTTGTAGTTGATTGTTTCCTTGAATTTTGAACGGTTTGCTACCTATGGACCTGAACAGGGGAAAAAAGGTAAAAAAAATTGAATTTTTTAAAGTTTTTTGCGATGTAGTTTTTTTTGATTTTTTATTCTTTATGACAAGAGCTACAACTTTGTCTCAGAGAGTATATCAAAGTTCCCAACGGTTTGCAAAATATGAGCTTCAGTAAATGATAATTTTTTTGCAAAAATCGAGGCCCCACATCTTTGAGGGCCCATAAAAAAAACCTGGAGGACTTTGGGCAAAATATAAATGTACCGAGAGTCTTTCAGATGTACAAATCAGTAAATACAAATATTACTTTTTTTTGCCAACTAAAATGACAAAATGTCACATTGTATAATTCTTTTTTAATAAAAAAAAAAACATTTTTATATTTTCTCAAAAAGATAAATTAATATCAAACAACTGATAACACTGATCTTAATATTTATTCTCACAAAGTAACAAAAAAAATACAGTCCACAAACGAAGAAAAGTAAAATAAATCTTTACAAAAAGATAACAAACATACACATATTTAAATTTAAAAAGCTGGGGTCTAATCGCCACGTGATCGAACAAAGTAACGTGTCGAAATAATTTTCGTTACCTTTCGAATGACCTAATCATGGCATTCAATTGCTATCGAATCGTAAATTTAAAAAAAAAATGTACTAGATTGTTTTTGTTTTGTAAAAGAACCAAAACATATATTTCTTAAAATGTAAACAAAATAAAAGTAAAAAAGAAAAATCTAACAATGTAAGTCTTAATTATTCCTTATAAAATTACAAATTTTGTTGTTGATAACATTTATATTTTTAAGAAAATGAGTGAAGAATTGTTGTTAATAACAAATACGTCATCATCTGACTCAGAGGATGAAAATAACACAATGCGCCTTAGGAGACAACTTCGTGATAGAAGTAACCCATTATCCTTGCCGGATACAATGTAAGTAAATGTGAAAATAATTGATACTCATTTTTATATTATTTTAATGTATTGTAGTTTTAAGCAACGGTTTCCGGTATCATGTGTCAAAGTACAGTCAACAAATGTGTTTCACATGTTGTAAAAGAAATGCAGTTAAAAAAAAGTATATCCCAAATATTAATTGATTTTTCAGTAATTGGATGTGAAGATGGTACACATATTGGTTTACAGAAACCCTCCACTAACGAGCATATGTTTTTTAACAGAAAAGGATTTCATAGCCTTAATTCTATGATCGTATCTACACACATTTTTTGCAATAAAAAGTACCTTTTGTAAGTTTTTTTAGATTTGCGATCATGAATAAAAAATATTAATTATAAACTCAAAATATATATATCTTGGAGGAAATGTATAATAACAACACTCTAAAAAACGCTTGGCTTTTAGGTAAGTTAGGTAGCAAAAGTTTTCAATTGACTTTTTATATATATAGTTTTATTTTTAAATATTTGTTAAGATGATGCTGGTTATCCACTAGAACCGTGGTGTATTACACCTTACAGGAATCCAGTGGAAGGGTCGTTAGAAGCTCATTTCAACGAAGTCCATTCAAGAGCTAGAAGATCTATTGGCATATTAAAAGGACGGTGAAAATTTTATCGAACGAAAAAAGAAGCCGCTACAGTCCTGAAAAAATTGCACTTTTTGGAAATGTATGTGCAGCATTACATAACGTGTGTTTAAATATAATGTAGAACAATAAACAGCGATTTCTGTCACTGAATCTATTCAAATTGATGTCGATACTGGATCGGAAACACATTTGACGAGTTGCAAACAAAATTAGTGACCATTTAAAAATTTCGCTTTTAAACAATGTATAGTTTTTTTTAATTTTTATTAATAGATAATAATTTAATTTTATAAGGAACATAAATTTGTACTTCAGTCTTATGGTACTAAAACCACATTAAAAACAAAAAAAATTGTATTAATTCCACCATTTTAAAATCAGTAAACAATTAAATATTATAACTAAGCATTTCTTGATTCTTTTTTAACATTTCCAATTCGATAGACTTTATTTCTAAATCAACTTTTAATCTTTTCATTTTTGCATCATGGTGTTCCATTTTCATTTTCATCGAACGTTCCTTCAACTGCAATAAACGGTCAAGCTTGGAGCTTATATCCAATTTAGAATCCTCGATGTTTTTAAGTTTGATTTCAAAAGATTTATTTTGGTTTCTGAAGCAGTAAGCTTTTAGATAGTTTGACAATTTTATCATCTTCAATTTCATTTAAACTTTGATCCTCTGCTAAACTATACTCTAAATTTTCTTCTGCATCAGTCTCGCTAGCTTTGGAACTTACAGGAAACGATTGCACTGACGAAAGGCCTTCAACAGAAGCTTCGATTCCTGCAGCCTCGAGAAAAAGATCCTCGACCGATGATAGCGGAAGTACTTCGAACGGGCCGCCACCTGTTTTCTTTTTGGAAGCTTTGTTAAAAGACAATTTTTTCTTAACTTGAAATTTTGGATCTGCATAAACCTATAAATTTTAAAGTAACCTATAAATTTTAAAGTAATAAAGTAAGAGTTACTGAATGTATCAACAATAGAAAATAAAAACAAATATACATTTCGCCAAAGCTTCGAGTTTTTAATGGGCGGCCCAGCTGCGTTTAATTTCACAGTAAGTGATTCCCTGTTTGAAACTGCTTTTCCTTGGCCACAATTTGATAAGCGGCTTTTGGCCAAATCTGGATGCTCGGTCAGAAAATTTGCCAAAATTTATTTTTGCACACCGTTAATGTTTTTAATACTTGTCCTTAAAAATTTGTAAAAACATTGATATTTTTGTAAACAAATAATTTATTTTACATACATTTCTAATATTTGGAAACAAAAGTTGTCTAAAACTCTTTGAACTAATATTTTTTTATTTTTACGTTAGCATAACAGGTATCGAATGAAATTTCTAAAGATTGCATTCGATCGATTGTTCGTTAACGTATGCTATGATCTCAATTATTCGTTTGTGCTGTTCGATAACGAGTGCGGTAATCTCAAATTAAAAAAACTCGAACAATTCAACTCGTTATCGAAAGCGGCGATTTTGAAATTGTTTTTCATATTTAAATATAATTTTACTTCTGGAAACCGGTAACTTTCGAAACATATAAATTTATTTAAAGTTCACGATTATCTTTCCATCAACAAACATTTTTCATTTTAAAATATTTCTATTTTAAAATGTTGCAATTCCTTATCACAAACAAAATTTATTGTTTTCTTTTATTTTCTATTACGGTTGGATACTTATCAACCGTAATAGTAAATATTAACTTTTGTTTTAGAAAGATTATAAAAAACATGATATTCTATCTAATTATATACAGCTACATTAGTTTTGTACTTGATGTACTGGTAATTCCAATGAATTTTTTATACTTATTTTTCACATACAAAGGAAATTTTGAAGTAAGGATTCAGTTCGTTTTAACTCTCTCTAAGTTTAAAGAATATTTTTTACTTCAATTTAATTTTTTTCGCAATTTTTATTTATTATTTATTGCATCTTCAATATAATTGAACTATCAATAATTACTCATATCTTAAGTCTAAAAAAATAAATATACTTGTTAAGTCCAACCAATGCTGGACAAAAAAAAAATATGTTTCACGGTTACTGTAATTTGCGGGTTATCCCTCTGATGTACGGATGAGAGAAGCAGTGTCGCTCCTTCTTAGTCGAATGTAACCAGGTCCATTTAGTATGTTACGGGCCAGTGGATTTGGATGAGTTTCAAGCTTCTTTAAATATCTTATGGTAAGTTTCGCTATTTCTGCTTTAACTGATGGCAAGTTTAGATCTTTATGGATATTCGAGTGAAATTTAATTTTGAAGAAAAATTGGATTTTTTTAAAATTTATATGCTGCATAAGATCGATTACGAAACACATGCTTTAAATCTTGTGAATTGAAATAGGGCATGTGACACTCATCTATTGATCTTTAGTAATGTTAAATAAATTTAATTCCTATAAAACATATTCTAAATAAGAACACGGTGACAAATACCTTATATGTTTATTATGCAGTCGAATTCGGTTATGCGCAAATGAAAAATTACACGATTTATTTTTCACTTATCCGGAATTTTCAATTATAAGGCCTACGCATAAATGAAAACGGGTTTCATTTAAACGAATTAAGCACTTGATATTAAAAAAAGTCGTATATTAAATTGCACTTTAAGTTAATTTTATTAACTATAATATTTTATTAACTACTAGTTATACCCGCTTCGCTACACCCATCCACAACAAATACAATAAACACTTGGAAGAAAAGTATGGCCAACCTCTAACTCGAAAACGCACGTTATTCTCACATCAAAAATATTTTAATTTATATGCAAGGTACGATGCCTACTCTTCCCAATAAATCTGTTTTTTGCTTGACTATACATATTAACACGATAATAATTTTTAAGTTTTTATGGGAGGTACCACTATCCTAATCCTGTCTGTATTTTGCTACACTATGCACATTAGTATGAGGGTTACTTGTGCAAAGTTTCAAGGCTCCATCTATTGTAGTTCTCCACAGCGTTAACAACTTTGAAATTTCAAAACGCACCAAAGTGGAGAAAAAAACGCACCATTTAAAAGAAAACGCACCAAGTTTTAAAATTTCTTTTTTATTTAAAATCTTGAATGAATTAATTTTCCAAAAAAGGATAATATTTTTGTTTTAAAAATATAACAATAAAACAGTCTTAAAGTTAAAGGGTTTTACAAAAAAACAAAATAAAATCATAAAACTTAACAAAAATAAAAAACTAAACAAATATGTTTGTATTCAGTTGTAGTAGATAATACATTTTTTTTATTTCATATATTGCATACACAACTTTTTAAATAGAAATCAGCGATCATTCACAATATACATAGTTTAACAAAAAACTTAATAATAACATTTAACTTCAGTCCAAAATTCTAATGTTGAATCAATATTTTTCCATTGCATAAGGTAAACCATTCGCCATCCGTTTTCAATACTAGACAATATTTCGATATCGGATGCAAATTTAAAATGTTTAAATTAAACATTTTTAACGTTAATTTTTTGTAAAATTTCAACATTAGAAGGCAGTCTCGCTCGAATCTTTTCAACTAATTTTTTGGTGAATTTACAACAAGTTTTTGATATATCTTTCTTTGCTTCATTGCTTATTTTCCTTAATGCGCAAGTTTCTTCAAACTTAAATCCCAAACAACAAATATCAAACGATGTATTGATATCACCTGTTAAAAAATTCGAATTCAATGTCAGGCTCAATGAGTTTGAATATCAAAATTTTTAAGAGATTGTGCATTTTTTGATTCAAATGCGAGATTAACACCTTGCACCTCTTTTAAAATATCGGATAAATACACACTGTGTAATTTTTTAAGTCATGGCAAAATAACCATATACGGACACCACTACGTCATAAAAGACCAAAAAAGTGAAAAACTTTTGCGGCTACCTAAGCGCTACCTAAACGGTGTTAAGAATCATTCCTAGGAAGTTCATATGATCTAGAAAGTTGTTTATTGAGATCTTGGGTTCATTTTTGTAGTTGATTGTTTCCTTGAATTTTGAACGGTTTGCTACCTATGGACCTGAACAGGGGAAAAAAGGTAAAAAAAATTGAATTTTTTAAAGTTTTTTGCGATGTAATTTTTTTTGATTTTTTATTCTTTATGACAAGAGCTACAACTTTGTCTCAGAGAGTATATCAAAGTTCCCAACGGTTTGCAAAATATGAGCTTCAGTAAATGATAATTTTTTTGCAAAAATCGAGGCCCCACATCTTTGAGGGCCCATAAAAAAAACCTGGAGGACTTTGGGCAAAACTGGGAGACAGGGGTCTTTTTTTTGGTCTTTTATCACGTAGTGGTGTCTGTATATGTTTATTTTTTTCCGTGTTGCACTGTGATATACTAAGTAAACATAATTAATATCATCATTGTATATATTTTTTAGTTGGTTAGATAAAAAATATTGTTGAGATGTTGGAAATGTATTATTAAATAGCGTTTTTAATTCAAGCCACATTTTTAAAATTGCTTTGACACTTCTATTAAAAGCCAACGAGTGTCTGCAATCAATGGAACTCTTTATCAGTATTATCAGGATACTCATTATCAGTATTTATTAATTGATATATTTGTTCTTTTGCCTAACAGCTGAATGGGAAAACCAATGTGTTTTGTAGGGATAGGGATTCCATACAGTGAAATGTTTCTTTTTTTAACATAACACAAATTAATACAACAACAATACCGTTTTACTTTGTGCATATGATTTGGTATGTCTTAAACATCATTACTAGTTGTTCTTATTATGGTCTGTAAAAATGACTATGAATATTTTGCACTGTTGGTGCCACCAAAAATTAAAAAAAGCACCAACTCGTGAAATTTTCGCACAAAAAAAATTAAAAAGCACCCAAAATGGTGCGAAATGCACCAAGTTGAAAACGCTGGTTCTCCAGGTACACGATAATAATTTTTCTCTTTGAATAGGAGGTACAACGCCGACTGCTCCAATCCAGTTTATATATTGGTAGACTATGTGCATTAGCATAAGGGCTACTCGTGCAAAGCCTCAAGGCTCTATTTGTTGCAGTTTTCTTGGTGCACGATAATAATTTCTCACTATCTATAGGAGGTGCCACGCACACCATTCGTATTCAGTCTATTTTTCTCCACACAATGTATCTTCATATGGGGGTAATTGATGCAAAATTCCAAGACGCTACCTATTGCAGATCTCTAGATACGGGATAATAATTTTTTACTTTGTATAGGGGGTACCGTGATCACTGTCCTAATCCAGTCTATGTTTTTCTAGAGTATATGGGTATGCGGGTTACTTGTACCTACTTTTAAGACCATATATATTATAGTACTCTATATAAACGATAATAATTTTTCACTTTATATGGGAGGTACCACGCCTACTGTCTCAATTCTTTCTGTAATTTCGTATATTATACGCATTTGCACAGGGGTTACTCACGCCAAGTTTCAAGTCGCTATCTATTTTAGTTCGCCAGGAACACGATAATAATTTTTCACTTTATATGGGAGGTAACACGCCTACTATTTCAATTCCGCCTGTGTTTATGATGGTTACTTTTACGACAGTTCTCTAGATACAGGATAATAAATTTTACTTTATATTAGAGGTACCACGCCCACTGTCCCAATTACTTTTGTATTTATGTAGACTATTTACGTTAGCATAGGGGTTACTCGCGCAAAGATTTAAGGATCTGTCTATTGTAGTTAGCCAGGAACACGATAATAATTTTTCTCTTCATATGGGAGGTACCACGCCTACTATTCAAATTCAGTCTGTGTTTATCTTGACTGTGTACGTTAATTTGGGGGTTAAGGGTGCGAAATTCCAAGGTGCTCGCTATTGTAGTTCTCTAGATACAAGATAATAATTTAATTTACCACGCCCACTATTCCAATTCAGACTAGGTTTCGCTAAACTATTAGCATTAATATAGAGGTTACGGGTGAGAAATTTCAAGACGATATATATTACTGTTACCAAGATATACGATGATAAATATTTATTTTGTATGGGAGGTGCCACGTTGAATATCAAAAAAATAAGTACCCTATTTTACCATCCGTATATCCAATAATAAACTGTGAAAATTTCAGAAAGATCGGTTAACTGGTGTAGGCAGCTATAGCTTTCCGTCAAAAAAACAAACATACAAACAAACACATTTTGTGCTTTATATATATAGATAGAGAGATATATGTATATTGTAATTTTATCGCCGTTACAGATAAAATGAATTTGTGTTTTAAGCGGTGCTCGCTTCATTTAAATGTGTACCTTTGCAAACGAATTTTGTGTCATTAAACCGATTTTTCAGTTAAGCAAATTTTCCTTTAAGCGAACTAAAAGGCTTAAAAATTCAACGGGATTAAAGGTTAAGAATTTTTAATTTTCTTTTAACCGGCGCACAGTGGCTGAAAATAGTTTTTCGTTGGCCAAAATTCTGTAACTTTTGAACCGATCAAAATATTGAAATAATTTTTTTTTAATGGATAGATATTTAGCTCAGCTTGATTCAGTTTTAATTACATTAAAATTGATTGAGGACTTTTTAAGGAATTCGGGGTCAAAGTTGAACATTTTAATTTTTTTAACTTTCAGAGTGAAATATGGGTTTATTCTGTGTGTAACATAGTAAAATATCCCTCTAAGATCCAAAAAAGTATATATATTCTTGATCAGTGATGAAATCTAAGACGATATAGCTATGTCCGTCTGTCCATACGTCCGTCTGTCCATCCGGCCGTCCGTCCATTCGCCTGTCTGTATGAACACGATTCAGTCTAAACGAAAAGAGCTAGACCCTTGAAATTTGGTACATATATATCTTGAAGGATAGGGCAGGCTAAGTTCGTAAATGGGCCAAATCGGACCAGGGGGAAAAAAATTCCCCTAAGAAGAACTAAACCAACCCCTGAAAAACTACACATTTTTACAAGTTTTTTTGTAAATTTGTTAAGCAAATGAAACATTTTTATGTCAAAGAAGATTCAAGGTCTTTACCCTGGAGCCAGAAAATCATAAAAATTTATTTTTGGACCCCGCCTCCTTTTTGTGGGCGTTTATATAGCATATTATATGAAAAATAGTGTCAATAATTAACAAATTGTATTACCTAAGCCTAGATTGCATAAAAAATTAATTTTTAAGCTTTCATGACGAATGGAAAATGTACTCGGATCTTTTGCGCTACCTTCACCTCACCTCCCCCCCCCCCAAAAAAAAAATTGGTTAAGCAACAAGAAAATATAATTTTTATTCATTTGACTTAAATATTAATTGCAAATATTCCATATTTTGTTCTGTGCTATTTCTGTTCTTTAGTAGTTTTTTGGCATCTTCATCTAAATCCCGATGGTCCACTTTCCATTGATTTCGAATACTGGATATGAACGGATCTGACGGTGCCAATAATATATTAAATAGATCTTCATTTGTTGAATTCCGTGAAATTTTCCTAGTATTGTGCTCTCTATAAAATATGTAATCCTTGTTCCTTTTTTCCTGAGCCTCCTCTGATAGATCTCCAAGTGGCACCAAATGATATTTAATGACATCCTCACCATGATAAAGGATTTTGTGAACTGTTGCAGACATATTTCTCCATGGGTAGTTAGTTGTATACATTTTTGCAGTTTCCTTAACATAATCTCCAAATTTTCTACAGTCAATTTCTTCATTGCACGCAAGTACTTCTAGTATTATTTTAAATCTGAAAATAAGGTTGAAATCCACTCCTGTTATTTCAGATGCTGTTTCTGGATCTGAAAAGAATCTTCTTGCGGTATTGCCATCATTTGTATTGCCTGACCCTTGTTTTGGCTGATCTATAATCAGTCCACGTTTGCGATATTCATCTTGAACATGTTTCTTTTTTGAACTTCTTAACTCTTTGTTGGTCACGTTGTTTCTTATTGATCCTGAAGACCCGAAATCCAAATCATAACTGATTTTTAGTATGTGTTCCATAAGTCGTATTCTTGCGTGTAGTGGTGATAATCCAAATTCATATGCATCGGTATTATCTAATGATTTTGCTGGGACTTGGTTTAATTGGGTTGATGTTGCTTGGCATATAATGCAGCTGGATGCAGCCTTCGTGTTAGTCAAAGCCTGACGCACTTTTCCATCTATCATTGTCAGGACTAACTGGTAGCTTACTTCAATTTGCTGCCCATCTAACTGTAATTGTAATGGCTGTAGTGCTGTAATTTGGGCCTTGATATCACTAATTTCTTTATTAATAACATCATTTGTTTCTTTTTTGAATTGAAATTTGATTGGCCTGCAGTATTTCGTAGAAGATGGTGTCTCATTTTTCCAAATATCCATTGTTTGCATTGTACTAGACGAAGGCTCTGAATCTTCCAAAATCTTTTTCAATCGCAATGGTACAAATGATACCATGAACATATCTGAGTCAGAAATATTTTCACATACAGCTTGTTTATATTGTTTTTGTCCCGAAGAACCATCACATCCCCATTTACAAAAAAGAATTAACTTTGTGTTTCCGTATTTCTTCAACTCATTTCCTGTTATTGAATGCAGCAAGCGTGCGGCTGTGTGATCAAGTAGAGATTGTAATTGTACCTCTGCCGAAATTGGTGTGATTGTAATAGTGTCCTTTGATGGCAAACAGTCCATTTTAGCAGCGGTTATGTGATGATATGCTGGATATATATTTGAGCCTTTTTCAATCGCACGCTGTCTGAGTTTAATATATTGCAGTTTTGTTAATTTCAAATCCAGAAATAATGCTAATGCCTCCTCATTTGTGTACTGTATTGCATCATTCGGAGTTGGTATACTTTTAAGAATCCGTTTTGTTCTCGGTGGACTAGCTTTAACAACTTTTTCAATGATATCCACTTTTGTAAATTGGTTCTGTGATTGTAATTGATGTAGGAAAGATTCTTTTATATTTGTAATGATTTGCGTGGTCTTCCAGCCTTATCTTGCTTTGCTGTTTCTGCAGCGACAGTAAGTTGACCTTCTAACCACTTTGCACTTTTTATATAAAATTTTTGTTTACTGTACATAACTTCTTTGTAGCGTTTTTTTAGTGCTTTGACGAAATTATATAATTGCTCTTGCATTTCAGTGCTACACGAATTTAAGTTTAATTTTATTTTAAGAACATCTTCCTGATTTTTGTTTCTAAAATACACTTCGGCCAGTTCTTTATAACTGAAGCTCTCCATTTTCTTTTGAATATTTTTATTTGCGTTTGTTATGTTTTATCCGTACACTTAAAGGATTAAGTTATTACAGAGTAATCCCTTAACGAATCCGTACTTTTATAAATTTTTAGATACATGTTCTTCACACACTGATCTTTAATTTCATAGCAAGTAGCGCTTAAATTGAACAAAACTGCACTCATGCGTCAATATGAAGTTGTTTTTTAACTTTAGTGGTTTAATGTCGCAATTATTGTTATAAAATTGTTTATGACTTTGGTTGACCCTAACATTTGATAACAGGTAAATTTAGAAAGAGAACATATGCTTCCTGTAGAGCCCATTGTGATAATTTTATTACTTATTTTTTGCTCATCAAAACAAAGCCATTAAACCCTTTCGAAGGTATTATATTTATTTTTTTTAGTTATACGTAGCCTAAACTAAAAAAAAATAAACTTTTAGGCAAAAAAGGGAAAATTTAATACACCATTGTATAAGAATTTTTTCGATTAATTTCATTAAAATGAAAAAAGTGTTCTACAGGCGGCTCGTGGCGGGTGCAAAAGTTTATATAGCCTTAAAGAGGACACTTTCACCTTTCTCGTGGTTGTATACGTTTCTTGTTCCCTTTTGTTCCCTAGAAGTTCTATTCCACTAAAGTTTAAATTTGAGGAAAATATAGTAGTTTCATAAATATTTCATAACGCCCCTAATATTAAACGCTAGAGCTGTGTCTACTTACAACAACTAAAGACAATAATCCTACCAACATTATAAAAATAACCGCAGACCATTATCGATGATAGCTTGTGAGTAGTAACCATTTAATTTTGATAAAAAACCAAAGAAAAACACCTTTTTCTGAAATTAAAAAAAAAATTGAGTTTGACAGCATGCCACGCCCACAATTATCAATATTTTTACATAATTTTTTGGCTACCTTAATTTGGATATATTAACTATAAAATGACGTAAAAATTTTAAAAATCGGTGACAAAAAAAAATTTACTTTTGGCCAACGAAAAACGATTTTCCGCCACTGTGCGGCGTGCGATTAACCGAATTCGACTGTAATAACCACTATTTTTTTATTAGTTTTAAGTAAAAATTTTACCTTTCTCGTGTTCTCAAACCTTTTTAGATAAAAAACTAAATATTTATATATTTTGGCGACTTTTTATCAATTTTTGGCGAATTTTAGCTATTTCGATTAAATTTATTTTTTGTGATTATATAAATAAATTTTTGAAATAAATAAATATTGTATATAATAGAGGAACATTTTTACAAAAAACTGTTTTGGTGATTTTTCACATCGATTTTGGCGAAATAGGTGAAAATAAATCTGACAACCCTCTAAGTAGCTAGGGCAGATATATCTAGCAAGTTAAAAAAACATTGCCAATGGCCATCGCAATGTTTTGCGTTTTGTAGAATATACTGACAGCATTTTGTTCATTGCATCGACGCACATAGGGGTATTTTGCCAATCTAGCCGGACATTACTTTTTTTTAGTTTATATTGGCTCTAAAAATGTACTGAGTGCACCTAGATTTCTAGATAGGAAAAATCGGACCAAGGAGAAAAAAATTCCCCTTGGAAGAACTAATCCTACCTCTGAAAAATGCAAGTTTTTTTTAATTTTCCCGTCATTTTGTTTAGCAATTACAACTTTTAAGGCCAAAGAATGTTCAAAAACTTAAAGTTGGACTCAAGAAATTCTTAAATGCCATTTTCAGCCCCGCCCCTTTTGTGGGCGGTTAAATAAAATATTATTTGAAAAAATAATGCAATTATTCAAAGAAATAGATTTTATACTTCTTAAAACCATAAAAATTTATTTTTTTGGACAAGGAGGTATTCCTCCAATCCCACCCCCAAAACAACCCCGTAAAAAAAATTTTTATTTTTTTCCAATTTCCTAAAAATATTAATTTTTAAGCTTTCCAATGCCTAGCATATCCCCACCTCCCAAGAATATTATTAAAAAATTTTTTTTTGTAATTTGTTACTTAATAGTATCTTATTTATCGGAAAATAATTTCCTATTATTCATAGTAATAACTTATTTATGATTGTAACGATAAATTTTATTTAAAATTATAACAATTAATTTATTTAAAACAACATCTCCTTTGCACTAAGGTGATGATGAGTGCCATGGTTCTTCTTCGTCGTATTCTTCAAAGACCTCTTCCGAATCTGAATCCTCTTCAGCGTTAAGTACAGTTATTTCTGCAGCTAATTCAGGATTGGAAAAAAATCTTCTGCTAGTGTTACCATCGTTGGTGTTTCCAAATCCAACTTTCGGTATACCCACTATTAGCCCTAATTCACTTCTATTCATAGTAATAACTTATTTATGATTGTAACGATAAATTTTATTTAAAATTATAACAATTAATTTATTTAAAACAACTTCTCCTTTGCACTAAGGTGATGATGAGTGCCATGGTTCTTCTTCGTCGTATTCTTCAAAGACCTCTTCCGAATCTGAATCCTCTTCAGCGTTAAGTACAGTTATTTCTGCAGCTAATTCAGGATTGGAAAAAAATCTTCTGCTAGTGTTACCATCGTTGGTGTTTCCAAATCCAACTTTCGGTATACCCACTATTAGCACTAATTCACTTCTAAATTTGTCTTGGATATTTTTTTCCTCGCGTTAACAATGGCTTTGTCCGCATCAGATTTTATTTGCCATTTTTTCACTGACAGTTTATATGACAGGTGTAATATGCTCTCAAATAGGCGAATTCTGGCGTGTAAAGTAGATAGTCCGAAAGAAATGGCATCTACGTCTATATCTCTTTTGATATTTAAATTGTTTTTTGTACAGGTAATAACAGTGTTAGATGTAATGATTTAAATAAAAAACATCTACCTTCAGTTATTAAAAACCAAAATATTTTATCAATACACAAGTGTTTCTTACTCGTATTTACCTATCCATATAAGAAAAAACTTAAACAGGTAAAATTTTCAAAAAATAGCATAAAAAAATGGCGCAAAAGCGCATCGTTTTTTTTTTTTACAGCATAAAAGAAGAGATTGTAAATTTTGTAGTGATATATAACATTTTCAGGATCGCGATGGAGATCACTCTTTAAAAGCTTTTCAGTTTTTTTTAATAAAAATTTTACAAAAAAAACCTTTTTTTTATTTTGAACAACATTTTTTATCATTAAAAATTAAAAAAAAAATCTAAAAATTATCATAAGTAGCTACTAATAAAGCCTTTCACAGTAAAAAAATTAATACAAAATCTTTATTCCTTTAGCCACCAAAAAATATATTGCAAACCTCTCAAAATCGTTTAAAGTCAATAAAAACTGTAACAGCGCTGGCAGGAAAAAAATTGGTTGAAATAGTTTATTTGAAGTTAACGGATTTATATCCAAATACAGCAGTGTATCTAGGGCGAAAAATAAAACAAATAAATTTCACCACTAGCCTGTTTAAGTGTAGATACATGCATTTTTTTAAGCTTCTGTAGTAATTCCATTAAGCTATTTGAGCAATGGTAAAACTTAGGATATAAAAATGAAAATTTTCAAAAACGTGTTCTTTTTTGGTGCTTACCCTTATTGAGAAGAGAAGTATTGTCAAGGTTCCCTTTAAATAGGTGAAAAAAAAAGATAAACTTTTCTTTTGTGTTATAAAAACTATTTAATTAAGTTAAAGTGTAACAAAATTTATAAAATAAAAGCTTTGAAGATTGGAGCAATATAGTAATCAACTTTAATTACATATAGGTGCCAATCCAGAAAGGGTAATATAATTGTAGTAAATAAATTTCGTTTTTTTATATAACTTTAACTTTCGTAGATTTGGCACCAAATCTTTATTATAAAAGTTTAATAATTCAAGCTGAAAAATCACTACGAAACCAGAGGATAATCTACGAAGTTTCCACTTCCTTATTATAAAAGGTTGGAAAACATAAAGTCTTCAAAGATAGCACTTGGCTTTGCCTAAACAACCTTATATACAAGGAAAACCCATTAAACATGCCTCAAGGAATCAACATATACACCATTTAACAAAACTCCCAGCACCATCAAGAAAACTATTAAATAGAGATAGACTAAGATTAAATATAAAAATAAACCACGGTCAAACCATCTAAAACAAAATCCATAGCCCAGAGAAAAAAAACATCAATTGATTTCCTGAACCTACAATTATATGTTATTTCCGCCATTAATTGCAGCCTTAGTCTATAACTCCAAATTAATGCATCATAAAATTTCATGTCTTTAAGTTGCGAAGAAAAATCTTATATCGTGATATAAATTCTGCCTGGAAAAATAGTTATAATTATTCAATGATTTTAAATTCTACCAAATAACTATTTAAATCATAAAGGAATTAGGAGGAAAAGAGAAAAAAAATTGAAAAAAAAGTAACAAAGACAAAATATTAGTTACATAGATAGGAACACATCAATGCACTTATCTATATCTGTCTCCCTCCCTCTAGCGGATCATACATTGCTGAATGGCCATTCATCGGTGGATTTCGCAGAAAAAAAGTAAGTCAAAAATGTTGCAATTCTTATAATTTCTTTAGTTGTCTTTTCTACATGCTAGTAGTAAAAACTTTATTTTTATTTGAAACTAAAATTAGTGGTGAAGAAAGTTAAAGAAATATTGAGAAATAAAAAGTTTTTTTAGTGCAATTGATGTGGAGAAAAATATTTGATACAATTAGCAAAAATGCAAAATAAGGCAAAAATTAATATAAAACAAGAAAATAGTGTAAAAGCAGAGTCAAAAAGAATTGAAATGTATGTAAAGAATTTGAAGTAAAGAAAAAAGGAAATAAGTAAAAGAGAAAGAAAAGTTAAATTCAAGAAGAAGAAAACTCAAAGTAAATAAGTAAAATGCAAATTAAATTGCAAATGAATAAAGGTATTTAAGCCTGCAAATTACTTTTTATATATTTAAATAATTATTTTCTATTATACCTAAAAGATATCAACCCAAAGAACGAATCCAAGATTCTCGTAAAATACGAATGTTCTTGTTCTTGGCTTCCTTCTTTGGCGATGATCATTATCAAAAGTCCATGACCTAGTTTTGTGACATACATATGTAATTAGTATATATATTTTAGTATACAGGGTGATGAGACTTTATTTAGTCTGTTTCGTATCAAAAATAATTATAAGATTTTTCTTACAAATTATAATTAAATATGAAATAATAGTTAAAAGACAGATAAAAATGATTAACTTTAATTTTTACTTGATTTGAATAAAATATATTTGTGTATAATGCACTGCTAAATTTTCTGAATTGTGATTTCTATAGAGTGATTCGTGTAAAGTAAGGTCCAGCATAATAGGGATTACCAAATATTTATACAAACGGAGTACGTATATGTAGGTAATCGAAGGTTGGGTAGGGCAAAAGTTGTTCCACTAATACCTGGAAACAACACAAAGCGACTAACGCAATTCTTCAATTTTTTTTTGTTCTGCACCACTATTTTTTTTCCAATTCAATTAAGAATAATAAAACAATCACACAATCAGTTTCTGTACCATTCCGCGGCATGCACTTGAAATAATTAACTCTTTGTAGCTTTTGGTCCATCGTAGTTAAGCTCACGAACCCACCCGTTTGCCGACGAGCCAGAGCCGGAAGTTTATGCATGCCAGAGCTTAACCTAGTGTAAAATTTATATCAATTAAATAGTTGTATGCTACATAGTTATTATTTTTGGCGCCCAACGTGGGGCCCACGTTAAAGAACATCTCGAAAATTAACATACCTGTTTATAATAAACAAAATTATCGTGTGGGTCTCTGTGTCATTTCTGGCAGTTTTACTTTAAATTAAATTTTAATTAAATATTCTCGAATCTGTTCGGTTAAGTAATTAGTTCTACAGTTTGTATACCTTTACCACATATTAACTATTCATTTACCAATTGAGGTAAGTAATTTATCCATGCTTTGTGAGGAAATTTTAATTATTCCTGTATGAAAGATTAAAAGCCAACACAAACATTTTTTTCATGTAACACTTCACAACATTTATTTAAGTTTAGAATTGGAATTTAAGAACTGAACACACGAGTTGGTTCTTAACCATCTAAACAGCTTAGGATTGTTGATTATTATATTTGGAATCTTAGAATAGACCTAGAAAAGTGTCTTCCTAAGCCAATATATTTTCTTTTTACGACAGATTTCGAGTGATATGCTTTTTTTACCTAAAGTATTGCGTTGGATCGCGCTGGCTTCAAAAGTAATTTTTACCTTTACCAAACATACACGAATTTTATCATTAGAAATCACAATTTTATCGTCTTGAAATTTCTATACGTAGACTTATTATTATTTTTTTTTAATTATATAATAATACAAAAATTTATATAAAAATAAATAAATTGATTAAAACCTGTAGGATAAAGTCTTACATAATTGATACTTTTATCGATTTCGAATATTTTCAAATCAAAGTGCTCTTTTAAATTTCACGTTATACACAATCTTAGTTCAAAATGTCTGTCAGACGAAGTACTGAGAATTTATCGATAACACCAACACATTCGGCTTCTTCGAGTAATCAACCCCCTTCGGCAACAGATTTAGTAGTGTGTGAGATTTGCAAAAACGCTATTACATCTAAAGCTAATATTCTAAAGGCAAGCTGTAGCCACTATTTTCACAAATCATGTTTTAGTAAATACACTCAGACCAGAACTAGTTGTCCAAGTTGTAATACCCAGTTAGTAAACCCCAAACCGGCAAACCCGAGAACTCCAACAACATCGATCTCATCTATGACCACTAGGCATCAAGCACGACAACAACAAATAGATGATAACAGATTCGCAGTTGAAGTGCAAGATAGACCAACCACACCAAATAATCCTCAGCGGATTAATTCCTTTCCTAGAAGCGAAGAGCAACAACGTCATTTAATAGGCAATTTGGTAGCAGCAGCTGTTGGAGCCCAACAGGGCGAAATGCTTTCAACTTTAAATGCACATCTTACCCAACTTATACGGACAAATATAGAGGCAGGCTTCCGAAATCTAAACCTAGGTAATCATAACAACCCGAATAATAGTCAAAATGAAGTTAATAATTACTCTCATACTAATCACATTCAGGGTATAGAAAATCAATCATTGAACCAACTGTTAGGGCTTCCTCAAGCCAATAATCCGGAAAATGTTATTAATAATAACGCTAATACTTCTAGCAATGTAATTAGGGCAAACTCAGGAATTTCAGGAGATTTATCAGCCCGACCAGATAAAATTAGCCAGATTATTAGCAACTGGAGACTTAAATATAGTGGGAATTCTACTAGCCTATCTGTAGATTCGTTCCTATATAGAGTTGAGGCGCTCACGAATCAGACCTTGGGTGGTAACTTTGAGATTTTGTGTAGGAATGCGAGCGCGCTATTTGAAGGTAAAGCCAGCGATTGGTATTGGCGATATCACAAGTCTGTTAGAGAAATAAGGTGGCAAGATCTCTGTTTATCGTTACGTAGGCAATTCAAAGATACGAGGTCAGACATGGATTATAGAGAGTTAATACGGGACAGAAAACAGAAGCCCGGAGAAAGTTTTGATGCCTTCTACGATTCCATTCTGGAACTAATCGATCATCTGGATAGACCTATAGAAGAACCATTGATGATAGAGATTCTCAGGAGAAACATTCTTCCCGAAGTACAACACGAGATTTTAAATTTACAAATATTCTCAGTGGACGACTTGCGCGATATTTGCAGGAAAAGAGAGTTTTTCCTTCAGGATATGCGTAAGAGGAATACAACACATAAAGCGTTGCCATTTTCAAGAAAAGTATCAGAGCTGTATAGGGAAAATGAGGACACCGAAGACATTGATTTCGATTCTGGAAATGATATTTCAGAATTAAATATAAAATGCTGGAACTGCAAGAAAACTGGGCACAGGTATCAAGATTGCCTTGCTGAGAGGAATGTATTCTGCTATGGATGTGGTGCCTCTAATACCTACAAACCAAACTGTGCTAAATGTAGCGCGTCAAAAAACTTACCGATAACTGCACGTCAAAGTGCACGACAAACCTTAAAGACGATAATGTCGGATCGCTCAACGAGCACCGACTAAATTCTTCTTTTACAACATCGTTTATAAAACCCCAAAACATTGTTTCCAAAATAAATAATAACGACATTAAGCTTAGGCCAATTATTCCCTTACACGAGCGGATGAAAATATATAACCAGGTTCGCGATAGAATATTCAATGAAACATGCAAAAGAACTCATTTGCGGTCTTCTAATAGGATGAGACAATATTGGTCGAGTATTAAGAAAAGGAAAAGAAACATAGTCAGTAGTATCTTTGAAAAGGAAAGCGACTTACGACCATACGCGGAGGTAACACTACTTGGCGAAAAAGTGAGCGGACTTCTAGATACAGGAGCATCTATAAGTTGCATAGGAGGTAGTTTTGCAAGTAAATTCTTAAATTCTAAACAACCCTATAAAAAACTTGACTACAAGGTACATACGGCAGACGGCAAGCCACAAAATATTGTAGGTTGTCTAAGAACAAATATATCTTTTAGGTCGACAGTAAAACCTATAGACATCTATATTATACCTAGCCTGACACAGCCACTTTACCTCGGAATTGATTTTTGGCGAACCTACGATCTACTGCCATTTCACACCCTTAGTTCACCACCACTCCCATCGATTTCAGCCCTCTTAGAATCCTGCATTCTAAATGGGAATCAAAAGCAGAATTTACTCAAAGTTATTGAGTTATTTCCTTCATTCTCTAAAGAGGGTCTAGGCAAAACATCACTGGTCACACACGTTATTGATATTGGGGACGCGAAGCCCATTAAATAGCGACATTACCCTGTTTCGCCAGCGATAGAGAAATTAATGTATGAGGAGGTAGAACGTATGCTCAAATTAGGTATTATTGAGGAATCTAACAGTGCCTGGAGTTCACCCTGTGTTCTGGTGAGAAAACCTGGGAAAAATAGGCTATGTTTAGACTGTCGAAAGGTAAACGAGGTCACAGTAAAGGATGCATATCCCCTGCCTATCATCGATGGTATACTGAGCAGGCTGCCAAAGGCTAGGTTTATAACCAGCTTGGATCTCAAAGATGCCTTTTTGCAAATACCTTTAGATCCAAAATCAAGAGACAAAACAGCATTCACAGTACCAGGACGGCCATTATATCAATATAAAGTAATGCCGTTTGGACTGTGCAATGCACCCCAAACTATGTCTCGTTTGATGGATAAGGTAATTCCAGCACATTTGCGTAACGAAGTTTTTGTATACCTCGATGATTTGCTAATTATTTCTGATGATTTTGGTAGGCATCTTGAGGTTTTGAAACAAATTGCTAGATATTTCAGGGAAACAGGGCTAACAATTAACGTAGAAAAAAGTAGGTTTTGCTTGGAAGAAGTTAAGTACTTGGGACATATAATTGGAAAAGGCGTTATTCGTACTGACCCTGAAAAAGTTGAAGCTATCATGGAATATCCGACGCCTGGATCAGTGAAGGGTATCAGACAGTTTCTTGGTATGACGGGGTGGTACAGGAAATTTATTAAGAACTACGCATCACTTACAACCCCATTAACTGATTTGTTGAAAAACAAGAGGAAATTTGCTTGGAACGATGAAGCTAATAAATCCTTTGAAACGTTGAAGTGTTTGTTGAGCTCAGCACCTGTCTTACATAGTCCGGATTTTACGAAACCATTCTTTATCCACTGTGACGCAAGTAAGACAGGAATAGGAAGTGTATTGGTCCAGTTGAATTCGGAGGGTGATGAAGTGCCTTTGGCATTTATGTCAAAGAAATTAAACAAAGCCCAAAGAAACTACTCAGTGACCGAACAGGAGTGCTTAGCTGCTGTGTTAAGCATTAAAAAGTTTCGTCCGTATGTTGAAGGACATATGTTCACTATTGTGACCGATCATGCATCGCTTAAGTGGCTCATGTCCCAAAAGGATTTAAGCTCCAGATTAGCTCGATGGGCACTGAAACTTCAGGGATACAACTTTAAGATCCAACATCGGAAAGGCACTCAAAACATTGTTCCTGACGCGCTCTCTCGAACCACACCGACTGACTCAGATTCTCGTCCGTCCGATCAACATCTAGAATTAACAGTCTGCAGTCTATACAACGAAAATGATTTTTTCGTGGACTTACAGTCCCCACACTTTCAATCGGACCAATATAACAAACTAATTACAAGCATAACCGAAAATCAAAGCAAATTACCTGACCTAAAAATAATAGACGGATATGTGTATAAACGAACAGAACACGTGAAAGGAGAACAAATTAATGATGATTTTTGTTGGAAACTGTATATTCCTAATGATTTAGTTCATGATGTTATATCAAATGCACACGATAATCCATTATCAGCTCATTTTGGCATTAATAAAACGCTTGAGCGTGTTCGACGGTACTACTTTTGGCCGGGGCTAGTGAACAGTGTTAGAGATTTCGTTAACTCGTGTGAAATATGTAAAGCTTCAAAGCACCCGAACTTTATTCTAAGACCACCCTTGGGACGATCACCTATGCCTATACGTCTGTTTCAAAGACTCTACATCGACTTTTTGGGACCATACCCCAGATCTAGAAAGGGAAACATAGGAATATTTGTCGTTCTAGACCATTTTTCAAAATTTTCATTCTTAAAACCCGTTAAAAAGCTAACTGCAGATATTATTACTAAGTACCTAGAGGAAGAAATTTTTCACGTCTTTGGGGTACCAGAGACAATAATTTCCGACAACGGCGTACAGTTTAAGTCAAAGATATTCAAACAATTGTTAGAAAAATATAAAGTGATTCATACCCTCACAGCAGTATATTCACCGCAAGCTAACGCTTCCGAACGAATAAATCGTTCAGTAATAGCCGCAATAAGAGCGTATGTTAGTCAAGATCAAAAAAATTGGGATGAGGTATTAAGTAGCATAGCAAGTGCATTACGGTCAAGAGTTCATTCGTAGGTGGGTGTAGCTCCATACTATCTTGCTTTTGGACAAAATATGGTGACCCATGGGGAAACGTATCCTCTGCTAAGGAAATTAGGCGTCCTAGATGATAGAACTGTAAAATTCACAAGAGAAGATTCTCTAGAGGTAGTACGGAAAAAAGCAATCGAGTTGATGGAAAAGCAATTTTTGAGAAATGAGCGAAAATATAATTTAAGGTCTAGGGTACCAAATTTCAAAGAGGGTCAGGAAGTATATAGAAGGAATTTTAGACAGTCGAATTTCCAGCATGGGTATAATGCAAAACTGGATCACGTTTTTGTAAAGGCACGAATTAAAAGGAAAGTAGGCAACTGTAACTTTGAGTTGGAAGATCTAAGGGGAAATTATGTTGGAAAGTATCATACGAAGGACATAAAACCTTGCTAATAAATGTCGCAAGCGTGATCAGCTTTTGGGGTCTTTCAACCCTAAAACCTGATTTTGCCGGGGGAATTGTGTAATAGCGCTGGCAGGAAAAAAATTGGTTGAAATAGTTTATTTGAAGTTAACGGATTTATATCCAAATACAGCAGTGTATCTAGGGCGAAAAATAAAACAAATAAATTTCACCACTAGCCACGTGTTTAAGTGTAGATACATGCATTTTTTTAAGCTTCTGTAGTAATTCCATTAAGCTATTTGAGCAATGGTAAAACTTAGGATATAAAAATGAAAATTTTCAAGGTTCCCTTTAAATAGGTGAAAAAAAAAGATAAACTTTTCTTTTGTGTTATAAAAACTATTTAATTAAGTTAAAGTGTAACAAAATTTATAAAATAAAAGCTTTGAAGATTGGAGCAATATAGTAATCAACTTTAATTACATATAGGTGCCAATCCAGAAAGGGTAATATAATTGTAGTAAATAAATTTCGTTTTTTTATATAACTTTAACTTGTTTCGTAGATTTGGCACCAAATCTTTATTATAAAAGTTTAATAATTCAAGCTGTAAAATCACCACGAAACCAGAGGATAATCTACGAAGTTTCCACTTCCTTATTATAAAAGGTTGGAAAACATAAAGTCTTCAAAGATAGCACTTGGCTTTGCCTAAACAACCTTATATACAAGGAAAACCCATTAAACATGCCTCAAGGAATCAACATATACACCATTTAACAAAACCCCCAGCACCATCAAGAAAACTATTAAATAGAGATAGATTAAATATAAAAATAAACCACGGTCAAACCATCTACAACAAAATCCATAGCCCAGAGAAAGAAAAAAAACATCAATTGATTTCCTGAACCTACAATTATATGTTATTTCCGCCATTAATTGCAGCCTTAGTCCATAACACCAAATTAATGCATCATAAAATTTCATGTCTTTAAGTTGCGAAGAAAAATCTTATATCGTGATATAAATTCTGCCTGGAAAAATAGTTATAATTATTCAATGATTTTAAATTCTACCAAATAACTATTTAAATCATAAAGGAATTAGGAGGAAAAGAGAAAAAAAATTGAAAAAAAGTAACAAAGACAAAATATTAGTTACATAGATAGGAACACATCAATGCACTTATCTATATCTGTCTCCCTCCCTCTAGCGGATCATACATTGCTGAATGGCCATTCATCGGTGGATTTCGCAGAAAAAGAGTAAGTCAAAAATGTTGCAATTCTTATAATTTCTTTAGTTGTCTTTTCTACATGCTAGTAGTAAAAACTTTATTTTTATTTGAAACTAAAATTAGTGGTGAAGAAAATAAAAAAAATTTTGAGAAATAAAAAGTTTTTTTAGTGCAATTGATGTGGAGAAAAATATTTGATATAATTAGAAAAAATGCAAAATAAGGCAAAAATTAATATAAAACAAGAAAATAGTGTAAAAGCAGAGTCAAAAAGAATTGAAATGTATGTAAAGAATTTGAAGTAAAGAAAAAAGGAAATAAGTAAAAGAGAAAGAAAAGTTAAATTCAAGAAGAAGAAAACTCAAAGTAAATAAGTAAAATGCAAATTAAATTGCAAATGAATAAAGGTATTTAAGCCTGCAAATTACTTTTTATATATTTAAATAATTATTTTCTATTATACCTAAAAGATATCAACCCAAAGAACGAATCCAAGATTCTCGTAAAATACGAATGTTGTTGTTCTTGGCTTCCTTCTTTGGCGATGATCATTATCAAAAGTCCATGACCTAGTTTTGTGACATACATATGTAATTAGTATATATATTTTAGTATACAGGGTGATGAGACTTTATTTAGTTTGTTTCGTATCAAAAATAATTATAAGATTTTTCTTACAAATTATAATTAAATATGAAATAATAGTTAAAAGACAGATAAAAATGATTAACTTTAATTTTTACTTGATTTGAATAAAATATATTTGTGTATAATGCACTGCTAAATTTTCTGAATTGTGATTTCTATAGAGTGATTCGTGTAAAGTAAGGTCCAGCATAATAGGGATTACCAAATATTTATACAAACGGAGTACGTATATGTAGGTAATCGAAGGTTGGGTAGGGCAAAAGTTGTTCCACTAATACCTGGAAACAACACAAAGCGACTAACGCAATTCTTCAATTTTTTTTTGTTCCGCACCACTATTTTTTTCCAATTCAATTAAGAATAATAAAACAATCACACAATCAGTTTCTGTACCATTCCGCGGCATGCACTTAAAATAATTAACTCTTTGTAGCTTTTGGTCCATCGTAGTTAAGCTCACGAACCCACCCGTTTGCCGACGAGCCAGAGCCGGAAGTTTATGCATGCCAGAGCTTAACCTAGTGTAAAATTTATATCAATTAAATAGTTGTATGCTACATAATTATTATTTTTGGCGCCCAACGTGGGGCCCACGTTAAAGAACATCTCGAAAATTAACATACCTGTTTATAATAAATAAAATTATCGTGTGGGTCTCTGTGTCATTTCTGGCAGTTTTACTTTAAATTAAATTTTAATTAAATATTCTCGAATCTGTTCGGTTAAGTAATTAGTTCTACAGTTTGTATACCTTTACCACATATTAACTATTCATTTACCAATTGAGATAAGTAATTTATCCATGCTTTGTGAGGAAATTTTAATTATTCCTGTATGAAAGATTAAAAGCCAACACAAACATTTTTTTCATGTAACACTTCACAACATTTATTTAAGTTTAGAATTGGAATTTAAGAACTGAACACACGAGTTGGTTCTTAACCATCTAAACAGCTTAGGATTGTTGATTATTATATTTGGAATCTTAGAATAGACCTAGAAAAGTGTCTTCCTAAGCCAATATATTTTCTTTTTACGACAGATTTCGAGTGATATGCTTTTTTTACCTAAAGTATTGCGTTGGATCGCGCTGGATTCAAAAGTAATTTTTACCTTTACCAAACATACACGAATTTTATCATTAGAAATCACAATTTTGTCGTCTTGAAATTTCTATACGTAGACTTATTGTTATTATTTTTAATTATATAATAATACAAAAATTTATATAAAAATAAATAAATTGATTAAAACCTGTAGGATAAAGTCTTACATAATTGATACTTTTATCGATTTCGAATATTTTCAAATCAAAGTGCTCTTTTAAATTTCACGTTATACACAATCTTAGTTCAAAATGTCTGTCAGACGAAGTACTGAGAATTTATCGATAACACCAACACATTCGGCTTCTTCGAGTAATCAACCCCCTTCGGCAACAGATTTAGTAGTGTGTGAGATTTGCAAAAACGCTATTACATCTAAAGCTAATATTCTAAAGGCAAGCTGTAGCCACTATTTTCACAAATCATGTTTTAGTAAATACACTCAGACCAGAACTAGTTGTCCAAGTTGTAATACCCAGTTAGTAAACCCCAAACCGGCAAACCCGAGAACTCCAACAACATCGATCTCATCTATGACCACTAGGCATCAAGCACGACAACAACAAATAGATGATAACAGATTCGCAGTTGAAGTGCAAGATAGACCAACCACACCAAATAATCCTCAGCGGATTAATTCCTCTCCTAGAAGCGAAGAGGAACAACGTCATTTAATAGGCAATTTGGTAGCAGCAGCTGTTGGAGCCCAACAGGGCGAAATGCTTTCAACTTTAAATGCACATCTTACCCAACTTATACGGACAAATATAGAGGCAGGCTTCCGAAATCTAAACCTAGGTAATCATAACAACCCGAATAATAGTCAAAATGAAGTTAATAATTACTCTCATACTAATCACATTCAGGGTATAGAAAATCAATCATTGAACCAACTGTTAGGGCTTCCTCAAGCCAATAATCCGGAAAATGTTATTAATAATAACGCTAATACTTCTAGCAATGTAATTAGGGCAAACTCAGGAATTTCAGGAGATTTATCAGCCCGACCAGATAAAATTAGCCAGATTATTAGCAACTGGAGACTTAAATATAGTGGGAATTCTACTAGCCTATCTGTAGATTCGTTCCTATATAGAGTTGAGGCGCTCACGAATCAGACCTTGGGTGGTAACTTTGAGATTTTGTGTAGGAATGCGAGCGCGCTATTTGAAGGTAAAGCCAGCGATTGGTATTGGCGATATCACAAGTCTGTTAGAGAAATAAGGTGGCAAGATCTCTGTTTATCGTTACGTAGGCAATTCAAAGATACGAGGTCAGACATGGATTATAGAGAGTTAATACGGGACAGAAAACAGAAGCCCGGAGAAAGTTTTGATGCCTTCTACGATTCCATTCTGGAACTAATCGATCATCTGGATAGACCTATAGAAGAACCATTGATGATAGAGATTCTCAGGAGAAACATTCTTCCCGAAGTACAACACGAGATTTTAAATTTACAAATATTCTCAGTGGACCACTTGCGCGATATTTGCAGGAAAAGAGAGTTTTTCCTTCAGGATATGCGTAAGAGGAATACAACACATAAAGCGTTGCCATTTTCAAGAAAAGTATCAGAGCTGTATAGGGAAAATGAGGACACCGAAGACATTGATTTCGATTCTGGAAATGATATTTCAGAATTAAATATAAAATGCTGGAACTGCAAGAAAACTGGGCACAGGTATCAAGATTGCCTTGCTGAGAGGAATGTATTCTGCTATGGATGTGGTGCCTCTAATACCTACAAACCAAACTGTGCTAAATGTAGCGCGTCAAAAAACTTACCGATAACTGCACGTCAAAGTGCACGACAAACCTTAAAGACGATAATGTCGGATCGCTCAACGAGCACCGACTAAATTCTTCTTTTACAACATCGTTTATAAAACCCCAAAACATTGTTTCCAAAATAAATAATAACGACATTAAGCTTAGGCCAATTATTCCCTTACACGAGCGGATGAAAATATATAACCAGGTTCGCGATAGAATATTCAATGAAACATGCAAAAGAACTCATTTGCGGTCTTCTAATAGGATGAGACAATATTGGTCGAGTATTAAGAAAAGGAAAAGAAACATAGTCAGTAGTATCTTTGAAAAGGAAAGCGACTTACGACCATACGCGGAGGTAACACTACTTGGCGAAAAAGTGAGCGGACTTCTAGATACAGGAGCATCTATAAGTTGCATAGGAGGTAGTTTTGCAAGTAAATTCTTAAATTCTAAACAACCCTATAAAAAACTTGACTACAAGGTACATACGGCAGACGGCAAGCCACAAAATATTGTAGGTTGTCTAAGAACAAATATATCTTTTAGGTCGACAGTAAAACCTATAGACATCTATATTATACCTAGCCTGACACAGCCACTTTACCTCGGAATTGATTTTTGGCGAACCTACGATCTACTGCCATTTCACACCCTTAGTTCACCACCACTCCCATCGATTTCAGCCCTCTTAGAAAAATAGGCTATGTTTAGACTGTCGAAAGGTAAACGAGGTCACAGTAAAGGATGCATATCCCCTGCCTATCATCGATGGTATACTGAGCAGGCTGCCAAAGGCTAGGTTTATAACCAGCTTGGATCTCAAAGATGCCTTTTTGCAAATACCTTTAGATCCAAAATCAAGAGACAAAACAGCATTCACAGTACCAGGACGGCCATTATATCAATATAAAGTAATGCCGTTTGGACTGTGCAATGCACCCCAAACTATGTCTCGTTTGATGGATAAGGTAATTCCAGCACATTTGCGTAACGAAGTTTTTGTATACCTCGATGATTTGCTAATTATTTCTGATGATTTTGGTAGGCATCTTGAGGTTTTGAAACAAATTGCTAGATATTTCAGGGAAACAGGGCTAACAATTAACGTAGAAAAAAGTAGGTTTTGCTTGGAAGAAGTTAAGTACTTGGGACATATAATTGGAAAAGGCGTTATTCGTACTGACCCTGAAAAAGTTGAAGCTATCATGGAATATCCGACGCCTGGATCAGTGAAGGGTATCAGACAGTTTCTTGGTATGACGGGGTGGTACAGGAAATTTATTAAGAACTACGCATCACTTACAACCCCATTAACTGATTTGTTGAAAAACAAGAGGAAATTTGCTTGGAACGATGAAGCTAATAAATCCTTTGAAACGTTGAAGTGTTTGTTGAGCTCAGCACCTGTCTTACATAGTCCGGATTTTACGAAACCATTCTTTATCCACTGTGACGCAAGTAAGACAGGAATAGGAAGTGTATTGGTCCAGTTGAATTCGGAGGGTGATGAAGTGCCTTTGGCATTTATGTCAAAGAAATTAAACAAAGCCCAAAGAAACTACTCAGTGACCGAACAGGAGTGCTTAGCTGCTGTGTTAAGCATTAAAAAGTTTCGTCCGTATGTTGAAGGACATATGTTCACTATTGTGACCGATCATGCATCGCTTAAGTGGCTCATGTCCCAAAAGGATTTAAGCTCCAGATTAGCTCGATGGGCACTGAAACTTCAGGGATACAACTTTAAGATCCAACATCGGAAAGGCACTCAAAACATTGTTCCTGACGCGCTCTCTCGAACCACACCGACTGACTCAGATTCTCGTCCGTCCGATCAACATCTAGAATTAACAGTCTGCAGTCTATACAACGAAAATGATTTTTTCGTGGACTTACAGTCCCCACACTTTCAATCGGACCAATATAACAAACTAATTACAAGCATAACCGAAAATCAAAGCAAATTACCTGACCTAAAAATAATAGACGGATATGTGTATAAACGAACAGAACACGTGAAAGGAGAACAAATTAATGATGATTTTTGTTGGAAACTGTATATTCCTAATGATTTAGTTCATGATGTTATATCAAATGCACACGATAATCCATTATCAGCTCATTTTGGCATTAATAAAACGCTTGAGCGTGTTCGACGGTACTACTTTTGGCCGGGGCTAGTGAACAGTGTTAGAGATTTCGTTAACTCGTGTGAAATATGTAAAGCTTCAAAGCACCCGAACTTTATTCTAAGACCACCCTTGGGACGATCACCTATGCCTATACGTCTGTTTCAAAGACTCTACATCGACTTTTTGGGACCATACCCCAGATCTAGAAAGGGAAACATAGGAATATTTGTCGTTCTAGACCATTTTTCAAAATTTTCATTCTTAAAACCCGTTAAAAAGCTAACTGCAGATATTATTACTAAGTACCTAGAGGAAGAAATTTTTCACGTCTTTGGGGTACCAGAGACAATAATTTCCGACAACGGCGTACAGTTTAAGTCAAAGATATTCAAACAATTGTTAGAAAAATATAAAGTGATTCATACCCTCACAGCAGTATATTCACCGCAAGCTAACGCTTCCGAACGAATAAATCGTTCAGTAATAGCCGCAATAAGAGCGTATGTTAGTCAAGATCAAAAAAATTGGGATGAGGTATTAAGTAGCATAGCAAGTGCATTACGGTCAAGAGTTCATTCGTAGGTGGGTGTAGCTCCATACTATCTTGCTTTTGGACAAAATATGGTGACCCATGGGGAAACGTATCCTCTGCTAAGGAAATTAGGCGTCCTAGATGATAGAACTGTAAAATTCACAAGAGAAGATTCTCTAGAGGTAGTACGGAAAAAAGCAATCGAGTTGATGGAAAAGCAATTTTTGAGAAATGAGCGAAAATATAATTTAAGGTCTAGGGTACCAAATTTCAAAGAGGGTCAGGAAGTATATAGAAGGAATTTTAGACAGTCGAATTTCCAGCATGGGTATAATGCAAAACTGGATCACGTTTTTGTAAAGGCACGAATTAAAAGGAAAGTAGGCAACTGTAACTTTGAGTTGGAAGATCTAAGGGGAAATTATGTTGGAAAGTATCATACGAAGGACATAAAACCTTGCTAATAAATGTCGCAAGCGTGATCAGCTTTTGGGGTCTTTCAACCCTAAAACCTGATTTTGCCGGGGGAATTGTGTAATAGCGCTGGCAGGAAAAAAATTGGTTGAAATAGTTTATTTGAAGTTAACGGATTTATATCCAAATACAGCAGTGTATCTAGGGCGAAAAATAAAACAAATAAATTTCACCACTAGCCACATGTTTAAGTGTAGATACATGAATTTTTTTAAGCTTCTGTAGTAATTCCATTAAGCTATTTGAGCAATGGTAAAACTTAGGATATAAAAATGAAAATTTTCAAGGTTCCCTTTAAATAGGTGAAAAAAAAGATAAACTTTTCTTTTGTGTTATAAAAACTATTTAATTAAGTTAAAGTGTAACAAAATTTATAAAATAAAAGCTTTGAAGATTGGAGCAATATAGTAATCAACTTTAATTACATATAGGTGCCAATCCAGAAAGGGTAATATAATTGTAGTAAATAAATTTCGTTTTTTTATATAACTTTAACTTGTTTCGTAGATTTGGCACCAAATCTTTATTATAAAAGTTTAATAATTCAAGCTGTAAAATCACCACGAAACCAGAGGATAATCTACGAAGTTTCCACTTCCTTATTATAAAAGGTTGGAAAACATAAAGTCTTCAAAGATAGCACTTGGCTTTGCCTAAACAACCTTATATACAAGGAAAACCCATTAAACATGCCTCAAGGAATCAACATATACACCATTTAACAAAACCCCCAGCACCATCAAGAAAACTATTAAATAGAGATAGATTAAATATAAAAATAAACCACGGTCAAACCATCTACAACAAAATCCATAGCCCAGAGAAAGAAAAAAAACATCAATTGATTTCCTGAACCTACAATTATATGTTATTTCCGCCATTAATTGCAGCCTTAGTCCATAACACCAAATTAATGCATCATAAAATTTCATGTCTTTAAGTTGCGAAGAAAAATCTTATATCGTGATATAAATTCTGCCTGGAAAAATAGTTATAATTATTCAATGATTTTAAATTCTACCAAATAACTATTTAAATCATAAAGGAATTAGGAGGAAAAGAGAAAAAAAATTGAAAAAAAGTAACAAAGACAAAATATTAGTTACATAGATAGGAACACATCAATGCACTTATCTATATCTGTCTCCCTCCCTCTAGCGGATCATACATTGCTGAATGGCCATTCATCGGTGGATTTCGCAGAAAAAGAGTAAGTCAAAAATGTTGCAATTCTTATAATTTCTTTAGTTGTCTTTTCTACATGCTAGTAGTAAAAACTTTATTTTTATTTGAAACTAAAATTAGTGGTGAAGAAAATAAAAAAAATTTTGAGAAATAAAAAGTTTTTTTAGTGCAATTGATGTGGAGAAAAATATTTGATATAATTAGAAAAAATGCAAAATAAGGCAAAAATTAATATAAAACAAGAAAATAGTGTAAAAGCAGAGTCAAAAAGAATTGAAATGTATGTAAAGAATTTGAAGTAAAGAAAAAAGGAAATAAGTAAAAGAGAAAGAAAAGTTAAATTCAAGAAGAAGAAAACTCAAAGTAAATAAGTAAAATGCAAATTAAATTGCAAATGAATAAAGGTATTTAAGCCTGCAAATTACTTTTTATATATTTAAATAATTATTTTCTATTATACCTAAAAGATATCAACCCAAAGAACGAATCCAAGATTCTCGTAAAATACGAATGTTGTTGTTCTTGGCTTCCTTCTTTGGCGATGATCATTATCAAAAGTCCATGACCTAGTTTTGTGACATACATATGTAATTAGTATATATATTTTAGTATACAGGGTGATGAGACTTTATTTAGTTTGTTTCGTATCAAAAATAATTATAAGATTTTTCTTACAAATTATAATTAAATATGAAATAATAGTTAAAAGACAGATAAAAATGATTAACTTTAATTTTTACTTGATTTGAATAAAATATATTTGTGTATAATGCACTGCTAAATTTTCTGAATTGTGATTTCTATAGAGTGATTCGTGTAAAGTAAGGTCCAGCATAATAGGGATTACCAAATATTTATACAAACGGAGTACGTATATGTAGGTAATCGAAGGTTGGGTAGGGCAAAAGTTGTTCCACTAATACCTGGAAACAACACAAAGCGACTAACGCAATTCTTCAATTTTTTTTTGTTCCGCACCACTATTTTTTTCCAATTCAATTAAGAATAATAAAACAATCACACAATCAGTTTCTGTACCATTCCGCGGCATGCACTTAAAATAATTAACTCTTTGTAGCTTTTGGTCCATCGTAGTTAAGCTCACGAACCCACCCGTTTGCCGACGAGCCAGAGCCGGAAGTTTATGCATGCCAGAGCTTAACCTAGTGTAAAATTTATATCAATTAAATAGTTGTATGCTACATAATTATTATTTTTGGCGCCCAACGTGGGGCCCACGTTAAAGAACATCTCGAAAATTAACATACCTGTTTATAATAAATAAAATTATCGTGTGGGTCTCTGTGTCATTTCTGGCAGTTTTACTTTAAATTAAATTTTAATTAAATATTCTCGAATCTGTTCGGTTAAGTAATTAGTTCTACAGTTTGTATACCTTTACCACATATTAACTATTCATTTACCAATTGAGATAAGTAATTTATCCATGCTTTGTGAGGAAATTTTAATTATTCCTGTATGAAAGATTAAAAGCCAACACAAACATTTTTTTCATGTAACACTTCACAACATTTATTTAAGTTTAGAATTGGAATTTAAGAACTGAACACACGAGTTGGTTCTTAACCATCTAAACAGCTTAGGATTGTTGATTATTATATTTGGAATCTTAGAATAGACCTAGAAAAGTGTCTTCCTAAGCCAATATATTTTCTTTTTACGACAGATTTCGAGTGATATGCTTTTTTTACCTAAAGTATTGCGTTGGATCGCGCTGGATTCAAAAGTAATTTTTACCTTTACCAAACATACACGAATTTTATCATTAGAAATCACAATTTTGTCGTCTTGAAATTTCTATACGTAGACTTATTGTTATTATTTTTAATTATATAATAATACAAAAATTTATATAAAAATAAATAAATTGATTAAAACCTGTAGGATAAAGTCTTACATAATTGATACTTTTATCGATTTCGAATATTTTCAAATCAAAGTGCTCTTTTAAATTTCACGTTATACACAATCTTAGTTCAAAATGTCTGTCAGACGAAGTACTGAGAATTTATCGATAACACCAACACATTCGGCTTCTTCGAGTAATCAACCCCCTTCGGCAACAGATTTAGTAGTGTGTGAGATTTGCAAAAACGCTATTACATCTAAAGCTAATATTCTAAAGGCAAGCTGTAGCCACTATTTTCACAAATCATGTTTTAGTAAATACACTCAGACCAGAACTAGTTGTCCAAGTTGTAATACCCAGTTAGTAAACCCCAAACCGGCAAACCCGAGAACTCCAACAACATCTATGACCACTAGGCATCAAGCACGACAACAACAAATAGATGATAACAGATTCGCAGTTGAAGTGCAAGATAGACCAACCACACCAAATAATCCTCAGCGGATTAATTCCTCTCCTAGAAGCGAAGAGGAACAACGTCATTTAATAGGCAATTTGGTAGCAGCAGCTGTTGGAGCCCAACAGGGCGAAATGCTTTCAACTTTAAATGCACATCTTACCCAACTTATACGGACAAATATAGAGGCAGGCTTCCGAAATCTAAACCTAGGTAATCATAACAACCCGAATAATAGTCAAAATGAAGTTAATAATTACTCTCATACTAATCACATTCAGGGTATAGAAAATCAATCATTGAACCAACTGTTAGGGCTTCCTCAAGCCAATAATCCGGAAAATGTTATTAATAATAACGCTAATACTTCTAGCAATGTAATTAGGGCAAACTCAGGAATTTCAGGAGATTTATCAGCCCGACCAGATAAAATTAGCCAGATTATTAGCAACTGGAGACTTAAATATAGTGGGAATTCTACTAGCCTATCTGTAGATTCGTTCCTATATAGAGTTGAGGCGCTCACGAATCAGACCTT
This sequence comes from Phasia obesa, assembly GCA_949628195.1. NCBI lineage: Eukaryota > Metazoa > Arthropoda > Insecta > Diptera > Tachinidae > Phasia > Phasia obesa. Next base: position 123,168,950 of record OX451215.1, on the reverse strand, counting down.
GGGTGGTAACTTTGAGATTTTGTGTAGGAATGCGAGCGCGCTATTTGAAGGTAAAGCCAGCGATTGGTATTGGCGATATCACAAGTCTGTTAGAGAAATAAGGTGGCAAGATCTCTGTTTATCGTTACGTAGGCAATTCAAAGATACGAGGTCAGACATGGATTATAGAGAGTTAATACGGGACAGAAAACAGAAGCCCGGAGAAAGTTTTGATGCCTTCTACGATTCCATTCTGGAACTAATCGATCATCTGGATAGACCTATAGAAGAACCATTGATGATAGAGATTCTCAGGAGAAACATTCTTCCCGAAGTACAACACGAGATTTTAAATTTACAAATATTCTCAGTGGACCACTTGCGCGATATTTGCAGGAAAAGAGAGTTTTTCCTTCAGGATATGCGTAAGAGGAATACAACACATAAAGCGTTGCCATTTTCAAGAAAAGTATCAGAGCTGTATAGGGAAAATGAGGACACCGAAGACATTGATTTCGATTCTGGAAATGATATTTCAGAATTAAATATAAAATGCTGGAACTGCATGAAAACTGGGCACAGGTATCAAGATTGCCTTGCTGAGAGGAATGTATTCTGCTATGGATGTGGTGCCTCTAATACCTACAAACCAAACTGTGCTAAATGTAGCGCGTCAAAAAACTTACCGATAACTGCACGTCAAAGTGCACGACAAACCTTAAAGACGATAATGTCGGATCGCTCAACGAGCACCGACTAAATTCTTCTTTTACAACATCGTTTATAAAACCCCAAAACATTGTTTCCAAAATAAATAATAACGACATTAAGCTTAGGCCAATTATTCCCTTACACGAGCGGATGAAAATATATAACCAGGTTCGCGATAGAATATTCAATGAAACATGCAAAAGAACTCATTTGCGGTCTTCTAATAGGATGAGACAATATTGGTCGAGTATTAAGAAAAGGAAAAGAAACATAGTCAGTAGTATCTTTGAAAAGGAAAGCGACTTACGACCATACGCGGAGGTAACACTACTTGGCGAAAAAGTGAGCGGACTTCTAGATACAGGAGCATCTATAAGTTGCATAGGAGGTAGTTTTGCAAGTAAATTCTTAAATTCTAAACAACCCTATAAAAAACTTGACTACAAGGTACATACGGCAGACGGCAAGCCACAAAATATTGTAGGTTGTCTAAGAACAAATATATCTTTTAGGTCGACAGTAAAACCTATAGACATCTATATTATACCTAGCCTGACACAGCCACTTTACCTCGGAATTGATTTTTGGCGAACCTACGATCTACTGCCATTTCACACCCTTAGTTCACCACCACTCCCATCGATTTCAGCCCTCTTAGAATCCTGCATTCTAAATGGGAATCAAAAGCAGAATTTACTCAAAGTTATTGAGTTATTTCCTTCATTCTCTAAAGAGGGTCTAGGCAAAACATCACTGGTCACACACGTTATTGATATTGGGGACGCGAAGCCCATTAAATAGCGACATTACCCTGTTTCGCCAGCGATAGAGAAATTAATGTATGAGGAGGTAGATCGTATGCTCAAATTACGTATTATTGAGGAATCTAACAGCGCCTGGAGTTCACCCTGTGTTCTGGTGAGAAAACCTGGGAAAAATAGGCTATGTTTAGACTGTCGAAAGGTAAACGAGGTCACAGTAAAGGATGCATATCCCCTGCCTATCATCGACGGTATACTGAGCAGGCTGCCAAAGGCTAGGTTTATAACCAGCTTGGATCTCAAAGATGCCTTTTTGCAAATACCTTTAGATCCAAAATCAAGAGACAAAACAGCATTCACAGTACCAGGACGGCCATTATATCAATATAAAGTAATGCCGTTTGGACTGTGCAATGCACCCCAAACTATGTCTCGTTTGATGGATAAGGTAATTCCAGCACATTTGCGTAATGAAGTTTTTGTATACCTCGATGATTTGCTAATTATTTCTGATGATTTTGGTAGGCATCTTGAGGTTTTGAAACAAATTGCTAGATATTTCAGGGAAACAGGGCTAACAATTAACGTAGAAAAAAGTAGGTTTTGCTTGGAAGAAGTTAAGTACTTGGGACATATAATTGGAAAAGGCGTTATTCGTACTGACCCTGAAAAAGTTGAAGCTATCATGGAATATCCGACGCCTGGATCAGTGAAGGGTATCAGACAGTTTCTTGGTATGACGGGGTGGTACAGGAAATTTATTAAGAACTACGCATCACTTACAACCCCATTAACTGATTTGTTGAAAAACAAGAGGAAATTTGCTTGGAACGATGAAGCTAATAAATCCTTTGAAACGTTGAAGTGTTTGTTGAGCTCAGCACCTGTCTTACATAGTCCGGATTTTACGAAACCATTCTTTATCCACTGTGACGCAAGTAAGACAGGAATAGGAAGTGTATTGGTCCAGTTGAATTCGGAGGGTGATGAAGTGCCTTTGGCATTTATGTCAAAGAAATTAAACAAAGCCCAAAGAAACTACTCAGTGACCGAACAGGAGTGCTTAGCTGCTGTGTTAAGCATTAAAAAGTTTCGTCCGTATGTTGAAGGACATATGTTCACTATTGTGACCGATCATGCATCGCTTAAGTGGCTCATGTCCCAAAAGGATTTAAGCTCCAGATTAGCTCGATGGGCACTGAAACTTCAGGGATACAACTTTAAGATCCAACATCGGAAAGGCACTCAAAACATTGTTCCTGACGCGCTCTCTCGAACCACACCGACTGACTCAGATTCTCGTCCGTCCGATCAACATCTAGAATTAACAGTCTGCAGTCTATACAACGAAAATGATTTTTTCGTGGACTTACAGTCCCCACACTTTCAATCGGACCAATATAACAAACTAATTACAAGCATAACCGAAAATCAAAGCAAATTACCTGACCTAAAAATAATAGACGGATATGTGTATAAACGAACAGAACACGTGAAAGGAGAACAAATTAATGATGATTTTTGTTGGAAACTGTATATTCCTAATGATTTAGTTCATGATGTTATATCAAATGCACACGATAATCCATTATCAGCTCATTTTGGCATTAATAAAACGCTTGAGCGTGTTCGACGGTACTACTTTTGGCCAGGGCTCGTTAACTCGTGTGAAATATGTAAAGCTACAAAGCACCCGAACTTTATTCTAAGACCACCCTTGGGACGATCACCTATGCCTATACGTCTGTTTCAAAGACTCTACATCGACTTTTTGGGACCATACCCCAGATCTAGAAAGGGAAACATAGGAATATTTGTCGTTCTAGACCATTTTTCAAAATTTTCATTCTTAAAACCCGTTAAAAAGCTAACTGCAGATATTATTACTAAGTACCTAGAGGAAGAAATTTTTCACGTCTTTGGGGTACCAGAGACAATAATTTCCGACAACGGCGTACAGTTTAAGTCAAAGATATTCAAACAATTGTTAGAAAAATATAAAGTGATTCATACCCTCACAGCAGTATATTCACCGCAAGCTAACGCTTCCGAACGAATAAATCGTTCAGTAATAGCCGCAATAAGAGCGTATGTTAATCAAGATCAAAAAAATTGGGATGAGGTATTAAGTAGCATAGCAAGTGCATTACGGTCAAGAGTTCATTCGTAGGTGGGTGTAGCTCCATACTATCTTGCTTTTGGACAAAATATGGTGACCCATGGGGAAACGTATCCTCTGCTAAGGAAATTAGGCGTCCTAGATGATAGAACTGTAAATTTCACAAGAGAAGATTCTCTAGAGGTAGTACGGAAAAAAGCAATCGAGTTGATGGAAAAGCAATTTTTGAGAAATGAGCGAAAATATAATTTAAGGTCTAGGGTACCACATTTCAAAGAGGGTCAGGAAGTATATAGAAGGAATTTTAGACAGTCGAATTTCCAGCATGGGTATAATGCAAAACTGGATCACGTTTTTGTAAAGGCACGAATTAAAAGGAAAGTAGGCAACTGTAACTTTGAGTTGGAAGATCTAAGGGGAAATTATGTTGGAAAGTATCATACGAAGGACATAAAACCTTGCTAATAAATGTCGCAAGCGTGATCAGCTTTTGGGGTCTTTCAACCCTAAAACCTGATTTTGCCGGGGGAATTGTGTAATAGCGCTGGCAGGAAAAAAATTGGTTGAAATAGTTTATTTGAAGTTAACGGATTTATATTCAAATACAGCAGTGTATCTAGGGCGAAAAATAAAACAAATAAATTTCACCACTAGCCACGTGTTTAAGTGTAGATACATGCATTTTTTTAAGCTTCTGTAGTAATTCCATTAAGCTATTTGAGCAATGGTAAAACTTAGGATATAAAAATGAAAATTTTCAAGGTTCCCTTTAAATAGGTGAAAAAAAAAGATAAACTTTTCTTTTGTGTTATAAAAACTATTTAATTAAGTTAAAGTGTCACAAAATTTATAAAATAAAAGCTTTGAAGATTGGAGCAATATAGTAATCAACTTTAATTACATATAGGTGCCAATCCAGAAAGGGTAATATAATTGTAGTAAATAAATTTCGTTTTTTTATATAACTTTAACTTGTTTCGTAGATTTGGCACCAAATCTTTATTATAAAAGTTTAATAATTCAAGCTGTAAAATCACTACGAAACCAGAGGATAATCTACGAAGTTTCCACTTCCTTATTATAAAAGGTTGGAAAACATAAAGTCTTCAAAGATAGCACTTGGCTTTGCCTAAACAACCTTATATACAAGGAAAACCCATTAAACATGCCTCAAGGAATCAACATATACACCATTTAACAAAACCCCCAGCACCATCAAGAAAACTATTAAATAGAGATAGACTAAGATTAAATATAAAAATAAACCACGGTCAAACCATCTACAACAAAATCCATAGCCCAGAGAAAGAAAAAAAACATCAATTGATTTCCTGAACCTACAATTATATGTTATTTCCGCCATTAATTGCAGCCTTAGTCCATAACACCAAATTAATGCATCATAAAATTTCATGTCTTTAAGTTGCGAAGAAAAATCTTATATCGTGATATAAATTCTGCCTGGAAAAATAGTTATAATTATTCAATGATTTTAAATTCTACCAAATAACTATTTAAATCATAAAGGAATTAGGAGGAAAAGAGAAAAAAAATTGAAAAAAAGTAACAAAGACAAAATATTAGTTACATAGATAGGAACACATCAATGCACTTATCTATATCTGTCTCCCTCCCTCTAGCGGATCATACATTGCTGAATGGCCATTCATCGGTGGATTTCGCAGAAAAAAAGTAAGTCAAAAATGTTGCAATTCTTATAATTTCTTTAGTTGTCTTTTCTACATGCTAGTAGTAAAAACTTTATTTTTATTTGAAACTAAAATTAGTGGTGAAGAAAATTAAAGAAATATTGAGAAATAAAAAGTTTTTTTAGTGCAATTGATGTGGAGAAAAATATTTGATGCAATTAGAAAAAATGCAAAATAAGGCAAAAATTAATATAAAACAAGAAAATAGTGTAAAAGCAGAGTCAAAAAGAATTGAAATGTATGTAAAGAATTTGAAGTAAAGAAAAAAGGAAATAAGTAAAAGAGAAAGAAAAGTTTAATTCAAGAAGAAAGAAAAGTAAATAAGTAAAATGCAAATTAAATTGCAAATGAATAAAGGTATTTAAGCCTGCAAATTACTTTTTATATATTTAAATAATTATTTTCTATTATACCTAAAAGATATCAACCCAAAGAACGAATCCAAGATTCTCGTAAAATACGAATGTTGTTGTTCTTGGCTTCCTTCTTTGGCGATGATCATTATCAAAAGTCCATGACCTAGTTTTGTGACATACATTTGTAATTAGTATATATATTTTAGTATACAGGGTGATGAGACTTTATTTAGTTTGTTTCGTATCAAAAATAATTATAAGATTTTTCTTACAAATTATAATTAAATATGAAATAATAGTTAAAAGACAGATAAAAATGATTAACTTTAATTTTTACTTGATTTGAATAAAATATATTTGTGTATAATGCACTGCTAAATTTTCTGAATTGTGATTTCTATAGAGTGATTCGTGTAAAGTAAGGTCCAGCATAATAGGGATTACCAAATATTTATACAAACGGAGTACGTATATGTAGGTAATCGAAGGTTGGGTAGGGCAAAAGTTGTTCCACTAATACCTGGAAACAACACAAAGCGACTAACGCAATTCTTCAATTTTTTTTTGTTCCGCACCACTATTTCAATTCAATTAAGAATAATAAAACAATCACACAATCAGTTTCTGTACCATTCCGCGGCATGCACTTAAAATAATTAACTCTTTGTAGCTTTTGGTCCATCGTAGTTAAGCTCACGAACCCACCCGTTTGCCGACGAGCCAGAGCCGGAAGTTTATGCATGCCAGAGCTTAACCTAGTGTAAAATTTATATCAATTAAATAGTTGTATGCTACAAAACGTATGCGATTTACTCAACTTTCCTGACTTTAACAGTGTCCCAAAACAACAAATCTCAAGCAAACGCCTTGAAAATTCACTATACGATGCAGAATTTTGTTGTCTGTCGAGCTGCGTACTTAAGTTTTTACATTTCTCAAAATTATTTTTGGCCTAATGTCCGGCTAGATTGGCAAAATAACCCTATGTGCGTCGTCTTGAATATTATCTTCCTCGAGCACCATATATTCTTCAGCATCTGATTCGTCTGGATGTTCTTATATTTTCAGTTTTAGCAGGAACCGAATCAGTACTTGAGTTTAAATTTTCAGACGATGTGTAATTATCCATTGAGTCATCATCGATATCTCCACCATAAGCTTTTGAATATGTTTTGAAAGCTCTTCGTGTGTTAGCCTAAAATAAAAGGAAATGTGTGAAAATGTAATAAGCAACAAATAAAGCTTCTTTGCATACAAACCACATAGTGACAACAAATATAGACTACCGGTCACGAGATGATCATTTTAAAATCATTCATCATTAACGTTTAAATCTGTTTAAAACAAGATTTTAGGAAGCTACCAAAAACCTCAAATTGTTTTACTGACGTTTTTAATTTTTATTCGCTAATTTAATCAGAATTACTACAAATGTAGCCTTCCGAGCACATACAGGTTAAAAAAAATTAAAACTCTAAAAATAGCAGAATTTTAAAGTGAATTTTCCTTCATAAATATTTAAAGATTCCTACGTTCTGTTTTAAGCAAAAAATTTGAAAATTTGAAATTATTATTAGTCGAACTATTTATGTATTACATACAATAAAATTTATAGTCAAGCTTAAGTTCGGTTTTATTCTCTCTAAGAAAGAATTAATTAAATTACAAAATTAAATTTTCCAAATTTTTCTTTAATATTATCACCAAATTTGTAATTTAATTAATTCATTCTTAGAGAAAAAAAAACGAACTAAAGCTTGATTATAAATTTCATACATAAATAGTTCGACCGTTTTTACACCTTGCAACAAACGCCGAGTTTTTTTTCCTATTCTTTTTTAAAGTTGCTTCGAAACCCTGTATTCTTTTACATTTGAATTTTTTCAAAATATTTATTTTTGAAAGTTTTGTTTTTTATGTTTTTCTGTGTTATTAATAAATAAACAAAAAACTGTATTGTCAACTAAACGTATTTTATTATGATTAAGCGATTAAACATTCTTAATATAATATTAACACACACACATTACAAATATTTAAAAATAAGTAATATATTGTTGTAAAATTAATTTTAATTTGTTTTGGAGTTACGGACCCCTAAAGTTTCTATGTAAAGTTTTGTATATCTCAACTATTTAATGGAATAAGATAATATGAGTATCACTGGAATGGTAATTAAAAGTACTATCTAACTAAATTGACATTAATGAAAAATATTATAAAATATCAAGCAAGCACAAAAAAAAAGTTTTTTTTAAAGGATTTTCTTGTCTATGTTCTGACAAAAAGAATGAAAATTAAAAAAAAAACTATTTGTTTGTTCACCTAAAATGTTTCCCAAAGGTAAAAAGTAACCCAATTGTTTTCGCTACAATGTCTGTCAGCGCCTTCTATCTCTGGAATCGTTATAGGTAGACTCTTGAAATTTTCACAGAAGGTGTATATCTGTGGCCGCTATAACAAGAACTACTAAAACTTTTAGGGTGTTCCGAAAGAGACTCGTTTTTCACGTATATGTGTTTATGTCGTAATCAGTAAGAGGAATAAAGTTAAAATTTATATAAATAAGTAGTGAGGAGATTTGCATGTATACGGTCTAAATTTTGAACCATAATAGTTAGAGTCTTTAAATTTTTACAGGAGGTGAATTACTGTGTTAGGGCAGGGACATATTTTTCACTTATATTGCCTTTTTTACCGCAATAGGTAGGCTCCTATTATTTTCATATAAAGCTATAACAATAATTAATAAAATATAATGAGTATTGCGATAGTGATGCAGTTTTCGCGAATATGACTGTTTTTTTTAAACGCGAGTATATACAGAGTGTGTGAATTTATGGAAAAATACAAAAAATAAAAATAAAGGGTTTTGCGAGAGTGGCAAATATTGTCGAATAGTTGTAGCCTAATTTTTGAACCAAAAATTAAAGGGTGTTTCGATAATGACTCGATTTTACATATATAACCTTATATTGACACTTAAAATTTACACATATTATATTTAACAATATCTACAGTAACAACAAGAAACGAAAATAAATTTAATAATAATAGGGTGGTCCCTTAATGTCTCAAAGTTGCGGAATTTGCCTTTCTCTTCTTAACCTTGTAGGCAAACACTTGATATTTACACAGAATAATTAGTACTATGCTCTAGTAGAAAAAATAATTTAAAATTAAATCATGCCTCATAAGACGTAAAAAATTATAGACTTGAATTTTTAAAGTTGAAGTGAACATAGTTCGAAACCATACTTGTGTGATTCTGACTCGCATTTGGCTGATTTATTTTTATTAATTTCATTTTATTTGGATAATACTTTTAATTACCTTTCCAATCGCACGCATATTACCTCATTCTACCCTAAAATAGTCGAGATTTACCATACTTTACATAAAATTTAATGGGGTCCGTAACTGCGAAACTAAGAGTACCGCCCAATTTGTTCTTGTGACATTTTTGTTTAAAATTAAATTTTTATATATACATATATATCTTAAATTATAATTTGGAAATAATTTTTTTATACAAAACAAAAATACAACTTGTCGTTTTTTTCTGTAGTCAAAAAGTAGACAACACTTTAAAAAAATAAAATGAAAATAATCAAAAACAAAAAATGTCTCGTCAGGCTTTGTCATGCAACTTTTTCAACCCCGCTTGCCTCCCAACCCCTCTTACTAGCAAGAAAAAAGTTGCATGTAAAAGTTGCGGCGTTTATTGCAAGGTGTAAAAGTGGTCTTCGACTAATAATAATTTCAAAATTAAAAATTGGAAAGCACCGCGCAATCATGTTTACTCAACAAAGTTTGGTTTGATACTAGATTAGTGTTAAATAAAAACGAATGTTGGAAGTAAAACAAATAAACAAAAGTAGCTTTCATTGCTAACCGAAGCTTGGCTGAAGGAACAACAAATATAGGGTGGTAAATATTAATGTAAAAATATTCAACAAGAGGGAAGCTTAAGGTGGTGGTAGAATTCGTTCTCACCAACTGACGATTGACAATTGAATACAAGTTTTCTCGTATTCCTTTATCTGGGTTTGGTTGGTTAAATAGATGATGCTTACAACTAAACACTACCCTAAGTAGATAGATACGAAGAGTGCTGATGACGGACGTAGCTGTCTAGAAAATGTGCATTCCGCTCTGCTGGTGTCTAAAAATTAAATTTTCCTAATTTTACTTTAATATTATCACCTAATTTGTAATTTAATTAATTCTTTCTTAGAAAAGAAAACGAACTTAGGCGTGACTATAAATTTTATTGTATGTAATACATAAATAGTTCGACTAATAATAATTTAAAATTTTCAAAATTAAAAATCGCAAAGCACCGCGCAATCATGTTTACTCAACAAGGTTTGGGTTGATACTAGATTAGTGTTAAATAAAAACGAATGTTGGAAGTAAAACAAATAAGCAAAAGTAGCTTTCATTGCTACCGAAGGTTGGCTGAAGGAACAACAAATACAAGGTGGTAAATATTTAGTAAAAAATATTCAACAAGAAGGAAGCTTAAGGTAGTGGTAGACTTCGTTCTCACCAACTGACGATTGATAATTGAATACAACTTTTCTCGTATTCCTTTATCTGGGTTTGTTTGGTTAAATAGATGATGCTTTGAACTAAACACTACCCTAAGTAGATAGATACGAAGAGTGCTGATGACGGACGTAGATGTCTAAATGTGCATTCCGCTCTGCTGGTGTCTAAAAATTAAATTTTCCCAATTTTTCTTTAATATTATCACCTAATTTGTAATTTAATTAATTCTTTCTTAGAGAGAATGAAAACGAAGTTAAGCTTGACTATAAATTTCATTGTATGCAAAAAATTTACTCTCATTAAAAGAATTTTTTCCAGTAACTCATTCCATCCAGGAATGACAGATGAATTCAAAATAAAATTTCGTCAATTTCTCGATAAAAAGTCCTTTCAACTATAAAAAACGTAAAATTTGCAATTTTTCGGGTAAAAGCCGTCAAATCTGGCAGCCATTATACCAGCATATACATACATGTAAATAAGATTGGATTACCACGTGGAGAAAGCAGCAGCAAAAATTTTTTAATAGAAATTAAATTATTTGGAAATATTATTAAACAATTGATAAAATTTTTTATTAAACACTCACAAACTCGTCGGCATTAGCTGCTTGCGTGAAACCATATCATTTATTCATACATATGGAACATAATGGTATTGACAATGTTGCAAGCGAGGAGCAACAGCCAAACAAGAATGCTAAGATAGTAGATCAACAAGTAACAAAAAGGAAACGTGATGGCTCCCCGGAGTATGACCCACATGGGCAAAATAGGTATTCCCTATTGTCTGGTTTGGAGATAGAGGATAACAACGACAATAGCAACAACAACAGAGCAACTAGCTGCAAATCGCAAAAGCAGGCAAACCAAAATCTTGACGCACCAAATAATCATGGAAACTCTGATTATTCTGGTAAAAAATTTTGCCCACCCATTTTCCTGTACAACGTGAATATACAGCACCTTGTCAAACAACTAACAGATAAATTTCCACAGATCATTTTTAAAATAAAAAACGTAAACAAAAATAAAAGTAAACTTTATCTTTCAGATTCTAATGCCCACACTGAAATGATGTCGCTATTGAGGGATAAAAAGATAAACTCCTATTCATTCACCCCGAAAGAACTTAAGCAGATATCCATAATACTACGTGGCCTTTATTATGGGTCAGATATTGACGAAGTGAAGACAGCACTAGACGAAATGGTTCCCAATGTAGTTGCCAAAATCACCAAATTCACAACGCCGCACTCAATAAAAAACAAGTTGGACACAGGTCTTTTCTTGGTTACATTGTTGCCGGGGAAAAAATTAAATGACATTGCCCATATTAAAATCTTACTTAGTCAATCAATAATTTGGGAAAAACCAAAAAAGAAAAACAATGAAATGCAATGTAGAAGATGCCAGCACTGGGGTCACATTGCAAAAAATTGTAATTCTTCATATAATTGCGTCAAATGCGATCAAAATCATCTCCCAGGAGAATGCTCACGTAACGTGGAAGAGAATCCAAATCCTACATGCGTAAACTGTGGTGAAGAGGGTCACCCTGCAAATTGGCGGGGATGCGCCTCCTTCATAGACTATGTAGCCAGAAAACGTCAACGTATTCGTGATGCACATGAAAAAAAAATGTCAGCAGCTAACACAGTAAAAAACTACACTGCTCCTACCATTCTTCCAGGCAGATCATTCGCCAGCCTTTTTCATACGCCACCACCAACTGTAAACCAACACTCTTCAATTACAGAAGCCTTTTTAAAGCTTGCTGATTTCTTCCTTGAACCAGAGGAACTTACATTAGAACAGGAATTAAGCAGATTCCTAAATGAATATAAAAATAAATCAAAATCGGAAGCCAAATCCGAATTTTTGCGTCTTCTAAAAAAAGTTCAATCCAATCATGGGCCTTAGAATGATTAACTTTTTAACATTCAACGTTAGGTCTCTCTCTGAGAGAAGCCGCCAAATTGACCTTATCAACACCCTTAATAACAACAAAATTGATATATGCTTTCTACAAGAATGTCATCTACGAAGACGTAAAAATGTCCTAATAAATAATTATGATTTTCTACACGACTACTCTAATGTCGGCGTAGGCATTGCAATAAGAAATACAATTTCTTATAAAAGGCTTTATATTGAGAATCTAGACATCCTTAACGTCTTCATAGAGATGGAATTAAATTTAAACGGCACAAAGAAAAAGCTGCTGATTGGATCATTGTACATAAAATGCAATCTCTCAGTCACTAAATTAAAAAACAGCTTGGACAAAATTCTCTCTGTAGCTAGGGGTTACGACACCTTTCTCATGGGTGGAGATCTAAATTCAAAGAGCACACAATGGGGCGATATCATGGGCAATCAAAACGGAAATATACTACAACAATGGCTTCAGGATTACTCCCTGGAAGTAATGAGAATTTGTGACAACAGTCCGTCGTACCCAAATGGTAACTCCTTTCTTGATCATTATCTTATAAGCACTTCCTTAGTAAATACAGACTTCCCCAATTACAAGATTTCTTCCCTCCCAACTTTTTCGGACCATTTCCCATTAAAACTGGAAATTAACATGCTTTCATCCGATCTGGTGCTTAGAAGTCCACAGCACTACACATCTTACAAAAACACAAATTGGGAACAATTTCAACGAGATTTAGCCATTGCTTCACAGGCTTTGATGCCTTCTGAAAATAGAAGTTTAGACAATTTGGAAATTGATATAATCTTGGAAAAGTTCAATGAGGATTTTATGGAAATCCATAGGTCTCATTCGGAGAAAATCGAACAAAAAAATGGAAAAATAACATATCCCGAAAATATTAAAAAGTTTTACCGTGTCAAATACAGATGGCAGAAGGAATTGAAAAAGATTTATCACCGTTTTGGAAACAGATTGTGTGATGAATACAAACTATTATCCAAGCAAATTCAATTATTAAAAATCATTATTAACAACATGGTTAATTTGGAGCAAGCTAAACTTTTTAATGAAAGATTGCAAAACATTAAACCCAGCCCAGCGGCATTTAAAGAAGTCTACAAAATAATTGGGAGGAAAGGCTACCCGTTTTGTCAAAACCTGTGCATCAACGATATTACCATCACTAATAACCAGGAATGTTGTGAAAAGTTCCAAGAATACTACTCTGCAATATACACAGAGAAACTTCCGGAAAATCCAGTTGAAGACTTCATCGAACGAGTTAAATTGCATACTGATAATGTCCCTCGTCATATTTATTCATTTAGCAATGATTTTAATGCACTGATTAACGAAGATACATATCATTTTACAAATGTTTCCGAGGTTAAAACAGTCATTAAAAGCAGCAACAACAAGAAGTCCAGCGGAATCGACGGAATTTCCAATTACTTGCTAAAAAAGTTCCCAGATCCAACATTGGAAATGTTAACTATTTTATTCAACAATTGTTTTAATAATTGTTACTTCCCTTCTACATGGAAGAAAGCTAAAATCCTACCAATTAAGAAAAAAGGCGGGGGCAACAGCCCGGAAGATTTCCGTCCCATATCATTATTGTCGAATGTTGGTAAACTGTTCGAACATATTATCAAAATGAAACTGGAAAATGAATTCCCAATCAGTCCAATCTCATCATTTCAATTTGGATTCAAACGCTTTCATTCCACACAACATGCCCTTTTGAAATTCCATGATGACGTAGCCGTAAATCTTCGGAAAAGGTGTTGCACTCTGACAATCTCTCTGGATATTGAAAAGGCATTTGACTATACATCGCACAATGGTATTCTTTATAAACTAGTCAAACTCGGCGTAGATCCATTTTTGGTGAAGTTATTGTCCAGTTTCCTTAATAACCGGACATTTTCTGTCCAAATTGGCGACGGTTTCTCTTCGGCTGGTGATGTAAACAGTGGGGTTCCACAGGGCAGTATTCTAGCTCCGTTTTTATTCAATATATTTCTATATGATTTCCCGCACACGACTTCTAATTCCAGCGCAATCCTCTATGCAGATGATTGCCTAATATACAGTCACAGCGAATCACCGCTACAAGCGTTAAGAAACGCAGCTTCACACCTTGGCACTATTTACAACTACTACAAAAAATGGGGCATAAAAATAAATGCAGCAAAATCGGAGGCCATTTGTATTAGGAATGCTTCAGGCAAATGTGCTGACTACGTGGTCCCACAGAGCAAATGTCTCCTTCTCACCCTAAATGGAGTCGAAATACCAATTAATAATAATCTAAAGTATCTTGGTGTAAATTTCAATCAACTTTTCAAATTCAATAATCACGCTCGGTCTCTGTTAATCAAAGCAAAACGGATTGTGGCAATGTTCTCTCGGGTAATGAATAGTGTTTATCTTCCTCAAAAAACAAAACTTCTTTTATATAAAGTGGCAATTAGATCTGTTTTAACATAAGCTTTTCCTGTGTGGTTTTCTATCTCCCCAACAATAGCAAAAGAACTAGAAATTTTCGAACGAAACATTCTACGTAAATGCATAAACAAAAACTTTAAGAATCCTACTGAACGCTTCTCCAACAACTTTACTTACGAAACAGCATCTATAGTTCCATTTTGTAAATACTCCCTTGATCTGCAGAGAAAATTTGTGGAACGACTCTGCGATCATGAAAACAACTTGATGATCGACATCTATGAATCGCAAAGAAACATAGATTGGCGAAACTACTCTTATCTATCCCCGGTTGGTATTCTTAAAGAAGAGTGCAATGATGACGATGGTCCCTACCACCTGCCAGACTTCTATAAGAAGACTGTCCCAGGCACACATAGGTTCCTAGTAGTAAAAATTTGTGATATTTTATTTAAACATTTATTGTTCACTTTTATTCATTATTTAATAATTTTATATATGTACAAATGTATAAATATTATTTTCCTCCTCACCGATGTCTGCGATCGCTGTTTGGGGTTGTGGGTGGTTCATTGCTGAGGCTTTCACAGAAAGTCCCTCAAATGGATCATCGGCAATCTCCTAAAACGTTTCTCGTAGATTCGGTGGGCGAAACATTAAATATTATCCTAGGCTAATATACCAAAAAAAATCAATTTAATTGTTAAAAATCAATTTTGTAACCGCTCGGTTCCTTTTAAATTGCTGTATAAGCTAAACTCAGTTAACTTTACTTAGAGTCATTCAATGATTACTAATTAATCAATGTCTAGTTATTGTTTTGACAGTACTATTTTTTGTACATATTTTATTGTTGATTATTTTTAAGGTCTCAGACATAGCTCTGTAAGTCACGGTAAATGCCGCGAGCAAGCATTGACACCCTGCATTCATTTCTGTATTACATACATATTCTATTCACTTTGTTGGCAAGTAAGCTTTACAATTTATCGTGTATTAAAACAAGACAAATATAGTTTTAAGAATTATCAAGCATATGTTAGCTATACTTTCGATTGTATACCTTTTAGTATTTGTTATGAAAAGAAAAAAAGACTCAATAAATATACTACTACTACTACTACTACATGTAAATAAAAGCAAAATATTAAAAGAGAAAATAGAACAACTAATAAGAATTTTCTGATTTATAAAATATAAAAACCGAAAATATAAAATATTTATAGCTAAACGTTTCTAAAACAACATATTTTTTGACCAACAAGTGAAGTTAAATAAATTATACAATTGGAAAAAATAACCACTTTTTACACATTTTCCAATTCTGATTTCATATATGTATATAACTCTAATTCAGCGTTGCCATTGATTTTTTTATTTTCAATTACTGCTGAAATATTAATAACTTCCAAAATACTAAAATACATTTTATAAACCAACTTGAAATAAATTTCAATTATCTATGTCATATATAAAATTAAATGTAGATATTTGATAAAGCAATATTGTTAACAACTTCTTTCTGAATATTACATTTAGTTTATTCTCGTGATTTTTTTGTGACCAATTTATTTTATCTATTGGGCTAATTATGGTCAATAACAATTAAAATTATGTAAATCAGAGATTGTAATGATTATGAGTTTTATTTTAAACATTGGGTTTTAATGATTATTTCTTGAGTTTTATTTTCTACTCAAAGAATAAAAATTATTCTCTGAGCTTTATTTAATGCTTAGAACATAACGATTATGTATTAAGTTTTATTTTTCGCTTGCAAAATAAAAATTATTCTCTGAGTTTTATTTTCTGCTCAGAGAATAAAAATTATTGTCTGAGTTTTATACTTTGCTCGCCATTTAATGATTGATGTTTAACTTTTATTTTCTGATTGAAGAATAAAAATTACTTTCTGAGTTTTATATTTCACTTAGAAAATAATGATTATTTTCCAAATTTTATATTTCGCTTAGAAAATAAAAATTATTTCTTGAGTTTTATTTTTTACTTAAAAATAAAAATTATTTCTTTCTTTTATTAATTTGGACATATATAAGACTTTTTTGAACTTTTTTACTGAAACACATATAAATAGGTTTAGCATGGCATTCTTTTGAGATAGTAAAATTATCAAACTAGTGTCTGGTACTTTTTCTTCATTTCAATATTTGGGAGATAAAAATTGCGATGTGGTACTTTTTTAGGACTTTATAATTAAAACACATAGAAATAATATTAGTATGGTTATTTGAGATAGGATTTAAAATTTATTTTAAATTATCACTTATTCAATTTTTCCAACTTATTTTCTTATTTTTTATCCAATTTTCTGAACTAACGGTATAAATAAAATAATTAAGTTGTATTTTTATTTCTTCTCTAATGCTAATTTGCCCATTCAGGTTGTTCAGGAAAATAATTATTCTGTGTAAGTACTAAATAACATTTTTCTTTGAGTTTATTGTTTATCATACCAAACTTTATTGAGTACTATTTCAATATATATAATAGAGAGAATTTTAAATAGGTAGAAAATAAAAGTTATTTATAGATTTTTATATTTTACAAAAAAATTATTGTTGTATCCATGTACTATTCGAAAGAAAATTTCTTTCGCATTTAGATAAACATATTCTAAATATTATTTTTTGTTTAATTTGACAAATAACAATTTTTAAATTGAATCTGACGATAAATTCGATCTTAAGTCGGTTAATATTAACTTAAGGGCAGAAAAAGCTCGCCCCACGGTTACCTGAGTTGCTGGCACACTATGTATGACTTCTGCCAATCTATATAAGTGGGGATACTTGTATTTATCTTGCTCCCAGTATTTCATTATATCAGTATTAAGGTATGGGTTTAGGATTATAATTATCTATTTCGCTATATGCCTTTTTTAATTCCTCCTCCAGCTCATTGTCTGAGTCTTCGTCTCCAGAAGCCACATCAGATTCAATTCAAAAATTGATATTTGTCAAATTAAACAAAAAATAATATTTAGAATATGTTTATCTAAATGCGAAAGAAATTTTCTTTCGAATAGTACATGGATACAACAATTATTTTTCTGTAAAATATAAAAATCTATAAATAACTTTTATTTTCTAACTATTTAAAATTCTCTCTATTATATATATTGAAATAGTACTCAATAAAGTTTGGTATGATAAACAATAAACTCAAAGAAAAATGTTATTTAGTACTTACACAGAATAATTATTTTCCTGAACACCCTGAATGGGCAAATTAGCATTAGAGAAGAAATAAAAATACAACTTAATTATTTTATTTATACCGTTAGTTCATAAAATTGGATAACAAATAAGAAAATAAGTTGGAAAAATTGAATAAGTGATAATTTAAAATAAATTTTAAATCCTATCTCAAATAACCATACTAATATTATTTCTATGTGTTTTAATTATAAAGTCCTAAAAAAGTACCACATCGCAATTTTTATCCCCCAAATATTGAAATGAAGAAAAAGTACCAGACACTAGTTTGATAATTTTACTCTCTCAAAAGAATGCCATGCTAAACCTATTTATATGTGTTTCAGTAAAAAAGTTCCCAAAAAGTCTTACATATGTCCAAATTAATAAAAGAAAGAAATAATTTTTATTTTTAAGTAAAAAATAAAACTCAAGAAATAATTTTTATTTTCTAAGCGAAATATAAAACTTGGAAAATAATCATTATTTTCTAAGTGAAATATAAAACTCAGAAAGTAATTTTTATTCTTCAATCAGAAAATAAAACTTAAACATCAATCATTAAATGGCGAGCAAAGAATAAAACTCAGACAATAATTTTTATTCTCTGAGCAGAAAATAAAACTCAGAAAATAATTTTTATTTTGCAAGCGAAAAATAAAACTCAACAAGTAATCATTGATGTCTGAGGAAAAATTAGAACTCGAAAAATAATTTTTATTTTCGATTTTTTTCAATAAAACTTAAAAAATAAAAATCATTGGCGGAACGGACAGTCCCCTTAAAGACGATTGCAATGGTGTACTCCTTGTACATGTAGCATATCCCTAACATAATGATTTTTTTCTTTTAAAATGTGATGGATAATCATTATTTGCGATCCCTGATGTAAATAAAACCATTTACTTCATCTTTCAGTCAACGTTTCGTCGATAAGATTGTCGACTTCTTGAGGACCAGTTTAGATTTTATTAAATTTATTTAGTTTACATCACAATCATATATTCACTTATCATTATTAAAATTTATGAACAACACGACACAAGATAAAAAATAATAAATTAAAGTAAACAAATCACAATATAAAACTAAAACTATATCACAGAACGTCATTAATTGTTGAAAGCCTTGCCCAAAGTTTAAAGCTTAAATCATTAAATCCCATAAACTCCAAAAACTAAAGTTTGTGCTGCTGCAACTGCATAAATTTTCACCTTATTTAAAAACCCAATTTATAAATAAAAAATTAGCCTTTTACAACTCTAGTGCTTTATTATTATTACCCAAAAAAACTTAGGATAACAGATTAGATTCTAATAATATTCCAAAAATCATCTCGAAATAAATACGGCACAAAGCGAGTTAAACTTAACTTCGTCTTTAAATTCGCGTTTCTTATTTGATTGTAATCACTTATTGATTTTTTGCGAAAAAATTTCACAATACAGATTCTTCAGATCAAACAGACACAATTCTTGAAATTAAATTAAAAGACGCATTGCTCAAATCATAGATTTAATAAAAGTCAACAAATTAGATAATTCTAATGGTCCGGGACTCCTAGTTATAATGCCACATAAACCTTTGTTCGAGATAACTCGGCAAACTGTATAAAACTTCCACCCTGTGACACAGAGGTTTTTAAGGGCAGCTATGAGCAATGGCTCTCGTTTCGTAACATGTTCACAGCTGTGTACATAAACCATTCCAAACTTACCCCTGTCACGAAATTATACCACCTACGTAATAAAACAAGAGGAGAAATGGGCGCTATAGTCAAGAGATACACCCTTTCCTATGAAAATTTTGATCTCACATGGGATGCATTAAAAACGCGATTGTTCTCGTAGCGAGTTTTATTTGATATCCTACTGCCGAAGAAAGTGAGTCAAAACACTTGGAATAAATTTGGAAAGTTTGGACCCCATTCTTATTCGTTTAATTTCCACAAAACTCCCTGAATTAACTCTATCCCTCTGGGAAGAGTCACTAACATCTCCTCGTGAGTTACCAAAATGGTCAGAAATGTCTCAATTTCTTATACTTGTGGAACGTCTCACAAGTATAAAGACTTCAAAAGACAGTTTTAAACTTGTAAATACATCCACGAGTAAAATACAAACAAACTTATCCCATGAAAATCTCAAAACCCCTACTTGCAAGTTATGCAACGAAAACCATTCTTTGAGAATTTGTCCCCAATTCAGAGCATTCAGTCAGAAGCAATTAACGCTCAAAGAGTGCGAATTTGTCCTGTACGCTAAAAAATACAATTTAAGAGTTACCATTAAAGCAATAGTGTTACCAAAAGTGACAAAGCGATTTCCTGCTTGTACTTTTGTAATCCTAGAGTCAACCGAACTCACAGAATTAGATCCTGCAGACCCTACTTTTAATAAATCCTCTCAAATCGATCTAATTCTCGGTAATGACTACGAACATTACCTTAACATTGAGGGAATAAGAAAAAATATGGGTGGTCAAACATTAGCCTATAGCACTCTTTTTGGATGGGTTCTTAGCGGTCCCATAAAAACTCAGACCATTCAAGCTTTCACATCTTCCGTTTTCACGTCCGAAACGTCAGAACTCAATAATCTCTTAAAGAAGTTTTGGGAATTGGAAGAAATCCTGGTAACTCGTCCAAAGTCACATGAGGATGACGTATATCTCGCTAGATATATAATCTCCTTTCTAAAACTCAACACTCATGAAATATACCTATGGACAGATTCAACCATAGTGCTGGGTTGGCTCTCGAAACACCCGTCCTCATGGGAAACGTATGTTGCTAACCGAATTTCCCAAATACACACTGTAATGCCCAACATGGCAACATATCCCAACTCAGGACAATCCAGCAGATCTTGGAACTCGTGGGTGCAAGCCACAAGATCTTATACATGATACCCTATGGTGGCATGGACCATCATGGCTATCTAAACCATTATTCGATTGGCCAAAAAGAAATCCCACACAATCAGTGGAAAGTTATAAAAAAGAAACTCATTCCCTCCCTGCACACAGAATTTCCTGAAATTATATTTTGAACAATTTCTCTTCCTACAGTAAAGCGCTGCGTATTGTAAGTTTTATTTTCAGGTTTTTTAGCAAATCGCTAAAAAACAAAATACCTAATATCCACAAAACTACTCAGAGCAATTTAACTCAATACGAAATAAAAATTGTAAAAACACGTCTCATTATTCTAGCACAGAAAGCCTACTATCACGAAGAGTATGAGTGTTTATGTAATTGAATAATTATACCAAATAAAAGCTTCCTAAAAACCCTGAATCCATTTCTCGATCGTGACTCAATTTTGCGAGTAAACGGTCGACAGCTCATTCAAACCTTCCATACAGCGCCCTTACCACCTGAATGGTGCAATTTATTATTGACTTT